>CM038559.1:25933365-27133365 GCA_021527575.1 Ensete glaucum | reverse complement strand
GACTTAGGGGAAGCATCCTATATTTTGGGGATTCATATCTATAGAGATAGATCCAAAAGGATATTATCCCAATCTAAGTACATAGACTCTATTGTCAAAAGATTTGGCATAAAGAATTCCAAGAGAGGTCTTATACTAATGAGACATGAAATATTATTTTCTAGGAGTATGTCCCCAAAGACTCTTGAAGAAAGGACAGACATGGATAAGATACATTATGCCTCAGCGATAGGGTCTATCATGTATGCAGTGTTATATACCAAGCCTGATATAGCATATGCTCTGAGCGTCACAAGCAAGTATCAGGCAGATCCAGATTTAGAACACTGGAAGGCAGTAAAATATATCTTTAAGTACTTGAGAAGGACTAAGGATCTTTTACTGGTATATGGAGGAGGTAGCCTCCAGGTTGAGGGCTACACGGACTCGAGTTTTTAGTCCGACATTGATTATATCAAGTCAAATTCAGGATATATTTTCACCCTGAATAGAGGAGCGGTAAGTTGGAAGAGTTCTAAGCAAGATACTACTGCTGACTCGATTACAGAGATGAAATACATTGCTACTACAAAAGTAGTAAAGGAAGGGGTGTGGATGAAGAAATTCATCAAAGATTTGGGAGTCATACCAAGCAGCATGAAACTAATTCTCATATACTATGACAAAAAGGGGGCGATCGCTAAAGCAAAGGAACCAATGTCTCATCAGAAGTCTAAGCATGTTCTGAGGAGGTCCCATCTGATAAGAGAGATAATAACCCATAAAGATATAGCAATAGAAAGAGTTTCATCCGAAGATAACATTGCAGATCCATTGACGAAGCTATTGGCTCTGATTATATTTGAGCGTCACAAGGGTCTGATGGGGATTAGACACATAAGTGATTGGCTTTAGGTCAAGTGGGAGATTGCTAGTTACAGGTGTCCTGTAAGCCAATCACATGAGTGATGACACATGTGACACACTACGTAATCTTTTTATTTATAATTAATATTAGCATATTCTCACATTATATTATTTGTATATATATTATGATATCCTTGATTATATGCAATGGGAATCGAATCGTGATGAGATCACAATAATAAGATTGATTCACCTTTAAACACGGATCCTAAATAATCTCGGTCATAGGTTACTCAATAGGGACATTGAGATAACCGGATAGATCGGTGTACTATATACCCGTCCATATGATGGAGGTAGTTAGTCTCATAGCCACTTATGTGGAGACACTAAGGATATAATACATGTGCTCATTAGAGAATGAGTTCACTGATTGATCTGCTTATGGAATGTTGTATGGTTGTTGATACTTAATGTTAAATAGTGATTCCATAGTCCCAATTATGTATCTGGTCCTTAGACTTGAGATACCAAGGATGCCTTGTATGAGTACTCCTTTCTTTGATGCCGGACTTACATATTTGGAATGTTTTAGATCTGGTATAGTTGATTATCGGGATTGGTAGTCAACCTTGCGAAGGTAATTGAGTGTCAATAGAGGATCATCCACTCTCGGTATCACGAGAGGAATATCCTATATGTGCTTGCTCAAACAAATCCCTAGCCAGGGTCATTCGGATTGAGAGAGAAAGAGTTCTCTGAGAGAATCCGATTAGAGCGAGACTATGACGGATTCCATATGTGACCTGACAGTACCATGTCCAATATACGGTCTCTGGGATATTAGTTAGATGAGGGATTATAGATATATGGTAACTGTGGACAGATAGGTCCAATGGATTTAATCCCCCCTGTACTGTCTAGGGACTATGGTGTAGTGGCCTAGTACATCCATAGTCGATGAGTTGAGTAAATTATTATGATGATAATAATTCACTATATCAGAAGGAGTTCTGATGGGAGTGACTCACGATCAGCTCAGTATCGGGCCTATAGGGTCATACATATATGGTGGATGCTTTAGTGAATAGAGGATTGGATGAAGATCCAATTAGCCCATATTCTCATTAAATAAGACTTTATCATGATGGGTTTCTTACTTAAGGCCCAATTAGAGGCCTAAGGATATTATTGGATAGAGATCCAATAATACAAGGTTAGTAGGTTATTAGATGGAGATCTAATACCCATTAAGGTATAAGCCTTAGGGTTTTTTTGGTAACTCTCTATAAATAAGAGGGGAGACTCTTGGTTGATAGGCTGCAACTTTAGCCACCACCTCCTATTCTCCTCCCTCCTTCTAAGCAAGAGTTGCAATACCAGATTGGAGTAGTTTCGCTACATAGATTCATCGTGTAGATACCGCTAGAGAGGAGGATGCTTGACCTTCATCTTCTTCATCCAGATTTGGATTATATGGATATACAATCTCTCTAGGTAAAATCAATCTCTCACACATTATGATTTTATCAGTTTTTACATTTTTCTCGCGACCCCAATCTTTTGCATGACGATTTGATCTACGTGGGAAATCGATATTTTGTTTTGATTTTCACCGTGTATGTGATGCACCCGCTGAGGTTTCCTAACAAGATTATCCTTTAGGGCTTAATAGTCACCGCCCCTCTTACTGGGCAAGTCGACCAGGGTTTTCCCCTGCTTAGGTTAGCTATAGAGCCAAAATAGCTGCCCCTTGTTCCTATTAAGGTAGGATGGCTATAAGAGGGGCAAAAGAATAATTTTACTTAGACAAGTGCCCCCTTAGGTTAGAACTTTGAACCCTATTTAAGATGTAGCTACCCCCCTCTTTTAATCAAGCAATTATCATCTTCAATTCAGCCTTTGTGCCAACTCTAGGAGGGAGGAACCCCTATAGTGTTCTAAGTGTTGATCCCCCTCAAGGATCAAAATCCATAGGGCTCCTTCTAGGGTCTTATCATCTGATATCAAAGCAGTGATTTTACTGCCCCTGTAGCCATCATCCATGCCTCCACCTTCCTAAATAATTTCCACAATTGCTATGACGCGCGCCTCGACCTTCCACCCCAGCCGCAGATTAAATAAATCTGTCGCTGCCCCCTGCGTTTGATCTGGAATTTTGATATATTTTTATAACCCATACCTCTTCAATACTACAAGATCCTTCATATTATATGTGGGAGAAGTTTTTCAAAGTTTTCTTGCTGCGATTTTTTACCTTTGCAAACGTTATCATCGTTGTGAAGGTGAAACACTGCAGAAATTTTTAACCGATTATTGCTCCTTAAAACTAAACTTTTAATCATCCTTTTTAGCTGAAACTTTTATATAATTTCATAGATCATCTTAGCTTTCATCTAAAACTGATCTCGTGAAAAAACTCCCTCTGAATCTGGACTTATAGTACTACGATTCTATATTACATAATACTAAAATTTTATAATGTAGAATCTACCTTCTATCGATTGGCCTATTGAAACTAAACTTTTGTTCATCCTTTTTGGCTAAAATCTTTACACAATTCGTAAGATCAAGTTGGCTTTCATCTGAATTTAATTTTATAAAAAACTCCTTCTGGAACCAGTTTTCTTGTATGATATTTCACCATCACGTAGTTTTGAAATTTTACGAGGAAGGAAGCGGCCTTGCATCTTTTGCCCCATTTTCCTACCATTACGCTACCAAAATTTCACCAAAATTCCTATTGGTATTGACAACTCTAAACCAAGGGTTTCTATATAATTTTCTTAAACTTTCCCTTGAAATTTATGTTGAGAAAATATCGTTTCTCCGATGTAAAAATCGATTCAGTAGGACAACACATTGCAACACTTCTTTTCACCAAATTCTATCATATTTGAGTGCTATTTTTTGTGGGATTTTGAACTCTCCTTTGCTCATTATTAAACCTTACCATCCAAAAACCCTTCTAAATATTATCCTAAACCGAATCCAAATAGCCCCCAAATTAGCCACCCAAATCAGCCTACTTCTTTATCGATCTACTACCTTTTTAGAAAACTTTCCTTACCAAGACACCTACCTTTGCTGCCATCTATCCCAGATCTAAAATCTATTTTTCTAACCTTCATCTACTACCATTATATCTCTAAAATCATACCAATTTGCAGCCTAAACATCATAAAATTATAGCCCTAAATCTACCCTAAATTATAGTCTACTTCCACCAAAACAGATTCACCTTTCAACCGGCCACCCCTTCTCCAAAATTTTCATGCCACTAACTTGACAATAGAAAAAGATCTCGATATTACAAATCTTGAGGCATATACTATGACATCAGAGAAGGCTATTGATGCAAATCTTGAAGCCTTTGGAAATCGCATGGAAGAGAAGATGCGATCCCTTTTCACCAAATTTAACATTGGCCGACTGTCGAACCCGAGGAAATCACAATATGGAGAAACTTCAGATCAGTGAGACAATCCTCAGGAACATGCCCACATCACCTCTGATCTCAATAATCCATGCATGAAGGTTGACTTCCCTAGATGAGAAGAAGAAGACCTAATCGGATGGATCTCGCGCGTGAAGCACTATTTTCGGTTCTACCAAACCGTCGATGCCACACGGGTGGAGATTGCTGTCATCCACCTTGAGGGAGATGCTATTCAATAGTTTAATTAGTTTAAGCACACCTATGGAGGACTCTCTTGGCAGTGATTCAAAGAAGGACTACTAGACCACTTCAGACCAATTGATTTCAATAACATCGATGGACAATTGGCAAAGATTCGTCAAACCTCTACAATACAAGAATACCAAATAAGGTTTATACGTTTATCTAACCAAATTGAGAAGTGGTCTAAGAAACAACTTTTAGGTACTTTAATTGAGGGCCTAAAGCTAGAGATCTGAGGAGAAGTAAAGGCACGACAACCATACAATCTTATGGCGGCGATTTCCTTCCCGCATATCCAGGAAGAACAATTGAACCACGAGGTACAAAGGATAATGGTCGCTCCCCAACTAGCCATGCCGAGGCCTACTGTCCCCTCTACTACCATCCAAGCCCCTACACCAAAAAGGTTGACAAGAGACGAGCTTCGTGAATGATCGGCCAAGGAGTTGTGTTGGCATTGCAACAAACCATGGAGCCGCAAACATCACTGTAAAAAGGGTCGACTCCTCATGATTAAACCAACGGAGGATGAAAATAATGAAACATCTTAAAAAGCCCTTGAACGTAAAGAAGAAGCCATGGAGGAAGAGTCCCAATTGGCCAACTACGCAGTGCACACATTGGCCGGCTATTCCAACCCGTAGATGATGAAAGTTGGAGGACTTCTGAAACAACAATCCATCACCGTTCTCATCGACACGGGCAGCACCAATAACTTCCTCAACAATAAGGTTACTACATGTTTGGCACTTCAAATTGAAGGTTGCAATAAGTTTGATGTAAAGGTCACCAACGATCGAATCTTTAATTGCGACTAACGGTGCCCATGGATGAAACTACTCTACTCCTCCAAGACCAAGAAGTGATAGTTGATTTCTTCCTCCTACCCATTGATGATTATGAAGCCGTACTCAAGATCAAATGGCTCACAACACTAGGTGATATCTCTTAAAATTTTTTCTAAATTAATCATGAAATTTTATTGCAAAGGGAGACAAATCACATTATAAGGTAAGCGCGAGAGCCAAATTTCCATCATTTCATCATAACAAATGGAGAAAGTTTTACACAAAACACATGTTGGATTCTTGATGCATATTTAATAACCATCTATAGGAGAGAACATACAAAACTTAGATCCTAAGCTTGTCCTTTGCCTGAATGAATTCGTGGATGTTTTCTTGGAGCCGCATGGGCTGCTCCTTAACCGATTGCATGACCACCGCATTCCAATTTTACTAAGCAAACCTCTAGTAAATTTACGATCATACCACTATCCTCACTTGCAGAAGGATGAGATTAAGAACATTGTTAAAGAGATGCTTGACACTGGGGTGATTCGACCAAGCTGCAGCCCTTACTCCTCACCGGTGTTGCTAGTGTGTAAGAAAGATGATACGTGGCGGATGTGCATTGACTACCAGGCTCTAAACGTCATCACCGTTAAGGATAAATATCCTATCCCATTCGTAGATAAACTCTTGGATGAATTAAAAGGAGCCCGAGTCTTCACTAAATTGGATCTCCGATCCGGATACCATCAGATTCGGGTATGCACTAAAGATATTCTGAAAACTGCATTCCACACGCATAACGGCCACTACGAGTTTCTGGTAATGCCTTTCGGACTTACGAATACTCCTTCTACATTCCAAAGCCTGATGAATAACATCTTCTAGAGTTTTTTTATATAAGTTGGTATTAATATTCTTTTATGATATTCTTATTTATAGCCCTACGCTTGATATATATTTTCAGCACTTACGAACTGTTCTAACGATTCTTCGGGAGAATACTCTTTATGTTAAATAGTCAAAGTGCAGCTTATTACCGCGTAAAGTGGAGTATCTTGGGCACATTATATTAGAGGATAGAGTAGCAGTGGACCCGACAAAGATCGAGGCAATGTAAGGATGTCCGAGACCTACAAACGTATAATCATTACGCGGTTTCCTTGGACTCACGGGCTACTACCAAAATTTTATGAAAGATTATGACAAGATCAATACTCCGCTCATGTCCTTACTAAAGAAAGACTTTTTTTTATGGTTGGATAAAGCCTCCATAGCCTTCAAATGACTCAAGGCAACCATGACGATAATGTCGGTCCTAGCGCTGCTCGATTTCGGTCGCACTTTGGTCATTGAGGCTAATGCGTCGGGAGTTAAAATTGGGGCTATTCTTTTATAAGATGATCGACTCTTAATTTACACTGAGGCTTCCCCCACACTTCATATGAGGTTTTTACAGGAGATACTAATTACTAGCAAATTTAAAATATGGTTGGATACAGGTCCATGACACGAAAGAAGAGTAAAACTAGAAGAATTACAATCCATGCTCCCGCTAGATTAGGCTCTTATTATCCTAAATCATACCAGAGGCAGTCACCATTCCAGAAGAAAGATTGACTATCACTAAAGACTAACTATATGATAACATATGTAAAGAAGAAATGACCTCCCGATAAACTTCAGAATGGACGAAAAATTGAAGATCGAGTTTTTCTACACCTCCAGCCCGATCAATAGGAAACTTAAGCCTTAATGAAGTGGTCTCTCTATTTCTTTGGGCCTTGCAATATTGAGGATCATATTGGGGCCCTAACCTAGAGATCAAATTCGCGCACCAAATCAAGATTAAAGTTGATACACCAGGTATCCCACCACAAATAGAAATTTAAAGAAGATGACTCAGCCCAAATCCTTCCAACTAACATCTCAGCTAATAAGGAGGTGAAAGTTTAGTTAATGATAGCATGAGAGTCATATGAGGAGTTAAAGATTCGATTTTCCAGAGCTTATGGACCCTCAACCTTGAGCACAAGACTAATCTGAAGAGGACGGACTTGATAGGACTCCAACAGGGTTGGGTTCTAATCATCTTAATACTAGTCAATAAAAATCTTGTTAGATTATAATAAAGCCACTCCTATCTTATAAAAGAGTATAGCTAGGGTTTAGATTATCCTTTAGGGCTTAGTAGTCGCCATTCTTTCTTTATAATAAATCCACCCTTACTGGACAAGTCGGCCAGGGTTTCCCCCTGCTTAGGTCGGCTATAGAGCCAACCTAACCGCCCCTTGTTCCTATTAAGGCAGGATAGCTATAGGAGGGACAAAAGAGTAATTCTACTCAGACAAGTGCCCCCTTAGGCTAGGACTTTTATCCCTATTTAAGATGTAGTTGCCCCCCTCTTTTAATCAAGTAATTACCATCTTTAATTCAGCTTTTGTGCCGAGTCTAGGAGGGAGGAACCCCTATAGCGTTCCAAGGGCTGATCCCCCTCAAGGATCAAAATCTATATTGCTCCTTCTGGGGTCTTATCACACATATGGTCATTGATAATGGTAGCCAATCTTAAAAAGACAATTGTGTATGACAATCTTATAGATGGTCATTAGCATATCCTCACGTTATATTATTTGTTATATATATATATATATATATTATGATGTCTTTAGTTTTGTATATATATTATGATGTCTTTGAACGCATATCCTAAATAATTCTAGTCATATATTACTCAAGAGGGACATCGAGATAATTGGACAAACTAGTGTACTATATATCCATCTATATAATGGAGGCGGTTGGTCTAATATACACTTGTGTAAAGGCACTAAGGATACAGTACATGTACTCATTGGAGAATAAGTTTACTAATTGATCTATAGTCTTAGTTGTGTATTTGATCCTTAGACTTGAGATACCAATGATAGATTTTCAGTTAGTCCCTATCATCATTGATGAGACTCTATATTGATAAGCTCATTGCATGAGGCCCAATAAGAATCCAAATAATATTATTGGATAGAGATCTAATAATTTAGGATTAATGAGTAATTAGATAGAGATCTAATACCCACTAAGATACGATGTATTAGAGTTTTGATGACTCTATAAATAAGAGATAGTCATATTTATAAAATATATATTTAATTTGTTTTAGTGGCAAGATGTATTAGGATCTTGGTGACCCACTCTATTTAATTTGTTTCATAAAACATATATTTTTATAAATAATTATATGTATAATTTATATTTATTAATTATTAGGTATCGAAATCCTTCTCCTCACTTTTTCGGCCTATCCAGGCTGTCATGGTTATTGCGGCTCATGGTTGCTGCCAGCTCATATAATAATCATTACATTTTGTTCGGTGCTTCGTCCTACTCAAATGAGGTTCCTATTTAAACTTTATTTTACTATTTAAAATTTTTTACTATTTATAATCTCTTAAAATGATAATTTATTATTTATAATCTTTTTATTTTTATTTTTATTTTTTCTTTCCTCGTAGATCTCACTTGTTGCTAACATTTCTCATCGTCCTGAAGATGATATATGTTTGGCTTTTTCAAATCGTCACAGAAATATCATATATTGAGTATTTTATGAATGCCCAAGAGGATACTTTGATTAAAAACTTGAAACATGATATCTTTTGGATAATATAATTGATCTAAAAAATGACAATGATCTAGGTTATTATTATATAATACATAACCCTAAAAATGTAAAAAACATCATCAGACTATTTATATCATTGATTTCTACGAATACCAGAATGCGAAAAAAAAAGTTAATATTATACTTGTGTTAAGATCTAGAATACCCAAAATATCGATCCAAATATTTGATTATTTAGCAATTGCTCGGAAGATAACATATTCTGAGCATTTTTGAATCAGTCCAAATTTTATAAATAGCTTAAAGATAATATTTTGGATATTTTATAGGGGCCAAGAATATGATTTTTTTGGGTCAAACTAACTGACCAAGTAGATGATGTCAGTTATTATCGAATCTATATAGTCCTAAAAATCTTAATAATATAAATAAATATGAAAAACCATTTACTCTTTTCTTTTCGATCTTTAGATCATGCCATTTTATTGTCGATTTTTTATTATTTTGTATCAACTCCGATTATTATAAAAAAGTGGAGAAGAAGAAGAAAAAAAAAACTATTATAGAAAAGAAGTGACAAGAATTTCTTTATTAGTAGTTTATAAAGTATATATATTAATATAAATAAATAAATAAATAAATAAATATATATATATACATAAAAAGGAATAATTTAAACACATTTGAAGTTCTTGTTGTAGATAACAAAAAATGAGCTCTAAATACTAGGTCTATCCCAAATATATATACTTCCCCCAATCGCCTTTCCTGCCCTTTGGGTTCGAACCACAGATTCGGCAACAGCCATCGCATACTCCGACCGAGCCTCCTCCTCCCTATCGCGGTCCTTTCGATCTCCGATCTCTGCAACCATTCTCTCACAGTGGGATGAAGGGTGGCATCTCGCCGGTGCCGGGGGATTACGTGTACTTCAAGTCGCAAGTCCCGCTCCACAAGATCTCCGTATGATCCTTCCCCTCCCTCCTCTTCTTGTTTGCTCGGGTAGGATCTGTGTCGAACGTAGTCATCTCTGCATCTTTCTTGGTATCTTCGGAAGGAAGAGGATTTGTTATTTTCGAATCGGTAGACGCGCAAGAACTGCCGGATCTTGTAGTGATTTTGGTTCCTGGTTGTCGTGTAGGGTTCGTTGTTCTTGAATCGGTAGATGCGCAGGAACGGACGGGTCCTGTAGTCATTTCGCTTTCTCGTTGATGCGGCTATTTGCAGTTCTCGAACAAGAACTGTCGGATCTCGTGGCGATTTTTCTTTCTTTGCGTTGCGTAGATCGAATTCTTGAATCGGTAGTTCATTGAATGGCTTGGTTTTCCCAGCGGTTGTTGGAGACGTACATGTTGATTTGGTCTCGGTGTATAAGTTGTTCGGCAAACGTTTAAAGTTTGCCCTCAGATCATATCTTAAATCGATTGCCCTCTTTCATATATTATATAGTGTAATAGTGATGCTTTTCTTGAATCTTTTTCTTTGTTCTAGGAAGATCTTGAATCGATTGATATGCAGGAACCGTTGCATGTTGAATTGGTAGATACTCAAGAACTGTTGTTAAGTTTGCTTGATTAGTAGACTCTGTGCTTCACAAAGGGTTTGGTTTCTAGTGGCCGTTATTGCCTGATTTGGCATCGAGGCAACCATTGTTTGCAAGATGTTACAGGAATGCCCTAAGATCATATTTTGAGTTGATTTCTTCCTTTTTTTGATTGGTGCAATGTATCATAGTGATATGTTTCAATTTTTCTCTCTATGTGTCAATTCAATTATTGTTGCTTTCATTGTTACCCTCTCAATGTTCAAGATTGTTGTTAGAGAAATAGGAAAGGCAGTCTTCCATTTAGTGAAACATATAGATATCAATTAGCCTATTATGAAAATTTTGATGCTGCAGAAACTTTAGAATTAGAAGGGAGTATGCCAAATTTAAAGACCAGGGCACATTTTTAACACGTTGTCTCATTAATTCCTCAGTTGTAAAACCCTAAATTGTTTGCATAGATTGACATTGATTCTAGAAATTGCTAGATGCATGTATCCTCTGTAATTCTACAAAAATCTTTCTACTGATTGCGGATATATCTTGTTTACTAGTTGAAGGGTTCACTAATAAAAATTGAAATGATGCAAGAGTAGGTAATAGTGGCCAATGTTGAATTTGTTATAATTTTGTATATATTACATATCACAAATTTGATCGTAGTTTGGTTTGTCAAAATTTGTTGATGCCTATTTGTGTATTGTCAATTTTCTTTTAACACTGCAGGTTGGAAATAAACAATGGAGGTACTATGACTTTGGTCCAAAGGCTGTGCCTCCTCTCATTTGTATTCCTGGAATTGCAGGCACTGCAGACGTCTATTACAAACAGATCAAGTCCCTCTCAATGAAGGTAATACAGGAGAAATATTGTCACTTGTTCTGTTTTTCTTTGACTGCAGACAACTGTCCTTTAGAAAAATAATTTTCATACTAAAGCTGTGTGATTTTGGAAGTTGAAGCCTTCGTAAAAATCTCCTTTCCCTTTTATGATAATGCAAAATAATTGTTAAGGAATAAGATCTTTTTGATCTTGAGTCTATGATGCAGTGCATACTAAAATATGGACATAATATAGTGATGGTTTGGCACTTGCTAGGATTTCACTGATATGTTTGAAGCTGGACCTTGAGAAAATTCTTGCATGCTGCAGCTTCCATTTTCCTTGTGGACTAGTTGAAATTCAATTCACAACATGTAATCGGCTATGCATTACCAAATTTTTTTATGCATAATACGAAAGCTAGACTATCATTTGTCATCTATGGAACTGTAACTGAGAGCAAGTCATATGCATAGAGATACAGAATTTGAGATAAAGTAAAACTGTAAGATGAAGTTAAAATAGCATTTTCAAGCTAGGCAAAGGGAAAGCTCTTAGATCCTTTCTTTCTAAAATGAGTCCTGCATTAGTTTTCCCATCAATAACTAGTTTTTCTAAATACAGGAAATGAAAGATAAAGAACATTTATGTCCAGTTAGTTTGTGTAGTCTATATACAGTATGTCGAGGTCATTGGATGAACATGTTTTATGCACATATACTGTGTTCCAATTGTTATATGTTCTACATGTATGCTTTTCTAACTTATTATTACATTTTTTTCCTGTTTCTTTGATGTAACATTTAGCATCATCATGAACTTATATTATGAGCAATAAAACCTATATCAAGTTATTCCATCGAAATCATGAGGGGACATCAGAGCAACAACCTTGGTCATGAGGATTTAAAAGTTACCCTTCATATTTTCACCATCAACTTGATCAAAGCGACTTTTTTACATGCCACTTACATGTTGTCATGTGTAGGAGTGTGGTAATTCTTGATGTTATATTTTCTTTAGTGTAGTTTGATAATTTATATTGCTTTTATATCTTGTATTAGCTGTGAATTGTTGTTATCTAAGTGCTAAATTGGGCCTTTGATTCCCTCATTAGTCCTTCTATCAAAGGTTTGCAATTTTGATATTTACCGTCCGGTATAGGCGGTACATACCGGTTCGCCAGGTTGCCGGTACGTGGATCGCCCGCTACCGGGCGGTTCAGCCAAAAATCGATCGCCGACAATCGATTGAGGGAGAAATCGATCGTCGGCGGTCGATTGAGCGAGAAAAAGGGAGGAAGAAGAAGAGGAAAAAGAAAAAAAAAGAAAAGAGGAGAAAAAGAATACCTATCGCTCGCGCGCGGTCCTCGCCCGTGTGTTGTCGCCGCTCGTGCGCCGTTGCCGCTTACGCACCATCGTTGCTCGCTTTGCGAGTGCTCTTTCTCCCGCACGAGGAGAAAGATCGAGGCGATATCGCCCCTTTTTCTTCTTTTTTTATATTTTAATATTTTAATATTATATTATATAAATATTATATTATAATATTTATATTATATTTTAATATACCGGGTGGTATGCACTGTGTGTATCACTCGGTACCGGTACCGTACTGGTACCGAGATGAACTTGGTATATGTCGGTACGGATCGGTAAGTCAAACCTTGCTTCTATCACCTTCTATATCGATGCACTTGCTAAGTAATAAATTCCCTTAAACATAAAACATTCAACTATTTGATGGTGCATTATGAATGTTGTATTTTGAAGATTTTTACAATGATAACTTCCATGAATGAAAAATTTGGCTTTATCTGATTTTAATTATTGACATAACATATTGGAAATGCTACTTTGTGGTCTTTTTTTGGTGCTTTCTAAATAAGTTCATTTTTTCCTTTATTTTGGTTTTAGATGATTATCTTGCCAATGATATGACAATGCGTTTTCTCTTTAAGGCATTTTAGGGTTTTCTTTATCTTGATAGGTGTTTTAAGCTCAAGTATTCTCATATTTGATAGATTTATACTTTCACCATTTTAGTGCCATTCTTATTACCAACTTTTGTCTTACCCAAGGTTTGCAATTTTGACCTGTATCGCCCGCAGGCGGTACATACCGGTCCGCTAGGTTACCGGTACACGGACCGCCCACTACCGGTGATTCCGTCAAAAATCGATCGCCGGCGGTCGATTTCGGACGTCGATGGTCGATTGAAGAAGAAATCGATCGTCGGCGGTCGATTGAGGAAGAAAAAGGGAAGAAGAGGAGGAAAAGAAAAAAAAAAGAAGAGGGGAAGAAAGAATACCTTGCGACGCCCTGCCCGCTTGTCGCCGCCGTCATGGTCGCTGCCGCCGCCGCAGTCGGCCGGCCGCTTTTCTCCCGGAGGAGACGGATGGTACGCATTGTGCATGCTGCCAATTATATAATATTGAGGCGATGTCCCTTTTCTTTTTAATATATTTTAATATTTTAATATTATATTATATAATATTATATTATAAAAATATTATATTATATTTTAATACTAGATGGTACGTATTGTGCATGCTGCCCGGTACGGGTCCCGTCGGTACACCGGTATGGACTGGTAAGTCAAACCTTGGTCTTACCATGTTTCAAGCTCAAGTATTCCCAGTATGGGCAGTACATATTGGTCTAACAGGGGACTGGTACCGGTGGTATATATCAATTTGTCCATACGATCCATTGTATCATGTGTCGGTACATCGGTATGCTTTGGTATGTATCATACCAACGGTTGGTCGGTATATCAGTACGGACTGGTAAGGACAACCATGTTTCAAGTTCTGATTGTTTTACTTTTATTTATGTTAAATAGCATATATTCAAATTTGTATTGTAGTAAACATCAAGTGATAATAGGCAAGCACGTATCTTTGTTTCTAATCTGTCTTGCCCTCTGTTCTTGGTGAAACGTTGTCTTGTATATTATATGAATAGGAAAGGAAAATGTTTCCTTGAAATGTTGCATCGTAGTTCATGTTACCAGTTCTTTCAGAACATGAAAGTTTTGGTTAATGAATCTGTTTTTTTATTCCTATACTGAAGTCTATTCTGCTTTAGTAGTTGACATTTGTATTATTGTATATAATAAATAGTATCAATCTTATCTGCACAAACTTTTGCTGCATGAAACAAGTTGGCACTTGCCAGAGTATGATCGGTGCATTCTTTACAGGGCTACCGAGTAATTTCTGTTGATTTACCACGTGTCTGGAATCACCATGAATGGGTTCATTCATTTGAGAAATTCTTGGATACACTCAGCATATATCATGTATGTACATGCATTTGTTTCACTTAATTTTTGTTGCCTTTAATATCCAATTGCAGCACGGTTGCATTCTTTTAGATTTTAGCAAATTCTAAAAAAATATACAATATTTTTTTATCATTGGGAATACTTCTTGTTAAGTAGATACGTAAGCATCACTTATCAAAGGTCAGGTGCTTGATATGGAGGCTGAGCAAGACAGAATTATGACAATATATATAATACTGCTGTTCATATAGCTAAGTGCTAACTGCTAAGGCCTCATCTGTGTCAATTTTGGTGTTTGAAAGACCAACGGAAGTTTAGTTATTATTTTTATTATTTTCTGAATAGATTTCATTTCTCAAGACTCACAAGTTATTAGCACAGTCATGGTCCAATCCTGAAAGACTAGTCTGAGGTTGTGACAGACAAGTGTGAATCACGTAGATTGTGTGGCGTAGGAATCACATAGGGGACTTCGGGTTTCAAATATTATATATTTAAACTTATTTGTATATATTAGCCACTGGCGCTATGATTTGAGCTAGAATGGTATTTGCAATTCGGTAGAGTTGATTTTTTTGGGGAATGGAGGTGCTACTGCTTGAGAGTAGGGTTTCAAGTTTTATGAAAAGGAGAGGGAGGCAATGTGTGTGTGTGTGAGAGAGAGAGAGAGAGAGAGAGAGAGAGAGAGAGAGACTTGGGTGGATAAATATATAATTGCACAATATGTAATGTATATTGCTTATAATATCGGTATTTTTTGGGAATGGAGGTGCTAC
Organism: Ensete glaucum; assembly: GCA_021527575.1. Taxonomy (NCBI): domain Eukaryota; kingdom Viridiplantae; phylum Streptophyta; class Magnoliopsida; order Zingiberales; family Musaceae; genus Ensete; species Ensete glaucum. Next base: position 27,117,995 of record CM038559.1, on the reverse strand, counting down.
TGCTTAACAGTAGGGTTCATGTTTTAGGAGAGGGAGAGATAGACAATGTGTGTGTGTGTGTGCGTGAGAGAGAGAGAGAGAGAGAGAGAGACTTGGGTGGATAAATAGGAAATATATACTTCTATAATATGCAATGTATATTGCTTATAATATTATGTTTAAATGTGTATAAAAGGTTGGCCTAGTGCTCACACTTAAATATGTATAATTGACTATACAATTTGTATAATATTGTTTCATAAATATGCCCAAATATTATGTATGTAACATATGCAATATGATTTAATATGTAAGTGTTGCCTTGGGGTCAGACTACCGTTGTTGGATTGGATCATTACTATCCAAGTCATTGAGTTGAGATTTCGGTTTTTATTTGGAACTAGCAAAATCCAGTCTAAAATTGTTTTCCGTCCCGTCCAATGTCCATTCTGCTGACGTGTAATTCAGAAATAGGCTTATCACTTTACCTGCCTCCTCCCTTGAGTCCTTTAGTTTCATATACCAGTTGGAAATGTTCCTAGACACAAGGATGTTAATAATAATAATAACAATAAAGGTTTATCTCTTGGTAATTCTGAAAACAGGCATGAACTGCAAATAATTCATACAATTAAGGCTGTCAGATATCTCTAACTTCAGCAACCCTTTTAATCTTACTAATTCTTGTACATCACCCTTCTTTTTCTTCTCTTTGCTTTAGAAGAAGTTTATAGTGCTTGATATCCTTGATATTCTTGTACACAAAAAATATGCATGATCTGTATAAAAGAATATCTTTTCCATTTTTTCTAAACCCTTACATAAAGACCACCCAAAATATACACCTCTATTTTTTATGTTCCTTTTGCTGATCTCCATCGTGTTGGACCAATTTTTGCATTCTCAACTAGTAAAGGATTGGAATGAGGCCTTATGATTAGATTGAGAAGCTTTTAAGGGTAAAATCTTAGTAGTGTAGCTTGATGTTGTTGGGGACATAGATAGAGTGGTTGTTGTGGTAGGTATTTAGACCAAGTGAGGTTTTCGTTGCATTTGGAGGTAGTGTGTAGTTAAGAGACTAAAAGGCGCCAATGTTTTCAATAGGTGCTTGAGCAAGGCTAAGTGAGGCCCCAGCACCTTGAAGAGAGTTTGGGCAAGTCGATTCAAAGAGGCATTACTCGGGGGCATGCCTAAACCCAAGCGTTGGGCGACTTAAGCGTGCGCTTGAGCCAATAGAAGCTTGGTTGAATTAGGTTCAACTAATCTAACAACCTAACCCCCATTTGGCGCTCAACCCTTTATGCTAGTCGAAGAAACCCTACATTGTTGTAGTGGAAGAAACACAGCACCTTCTCTGCCCTATGTTGCTGACATGTGCAGCATTGTTCATGTGCCATATGTCCTCTTTGAATTGTCCTCTTCGTTTGCCTTATGTTGTTGATCGCCACCTTCCTCTGCCTCATGCAAGCGTTGGGCGACTTAAGCGTGCGCTTGAGCCAATAGAAGCTTGGTTGAATTAGGTTCAACTAATCTAACAACTTAACCCCCATTTGGCGCTCAACCCTTTATGCTAGTCGAAGAAACCCTACATTGTTGTAGTGGAAGAAACACAGCACCTTCTCTGCCCTATGTTGCTGACATGTGCAGCATTGTTCATGTGCCATATGTCCTCTCTGAATTGTCCTCTTCGTTTGCCTTATGTTGTTGATCACCACCTTCCTTTGCCTCACGCACCACCACAAGCGCTCAAGTGTGAACCCTACCCGAGTCGGAGACCCAACCTTCATTCATCGTGCGTTGTTGCCTTCCTCAATCAAGGTACTTCACTGCCTTTTGCCAATTAATGACCGATTGTCATCTTCTCCATCTCCTCTTTCTTAGTATATAGGTAATATCAACAACTTGAGCACTTTGTTAAATTGTAAGGAACTTATGATCTCTATGAATGATCTCCAATTTCCTGCAAATGATTGAGCACTTTGTTAGGAATGCTATTAGGTAGGTACATTGTTTGGAGCTTAGACATAACAATACACTATTAGGTTAACAGTAACACAGCAATTTTGATCTTTGTTCTTATTTCCTATGACACCTTTTAGATGTAAATAAACTTGATTTAAGCACCCTACTAGGACAAACAACACCCTGTAGTTGCAAGATACTACAACTTGAGCACTTTGTTAAATTGTAAGGAACTTAAGATCTCTTTGAATGATCGATCTCCAATTTCCTGCAAAGATTGAGCACTTTGTTAGGAATGCTATTAGGTAGGTACATTGTTTGGAGTTTATACATAACAATACACTATAAGGTTGCTAGCAGTAACACAGCAATTTTGATCTTTGCTCTTATTTCCTATGACACCCTGTTAGATGTAAATAAACTTGATTTAAGCACCCTACTAGGACAAACAACACACTGTAGTTGCAGGATACTACATGATCCGTTGTTATTAATTTATTTTTTTAATGTATTTGTCTTTGTTGTTCAATCATTTTTACATCTTAGGAATAATGACAAGTGTAGAGAGTAACTTAAAAGAATCATCAGCAAAAAACTAAAAAATGGATCAATGTTGAAAATACAACTATCTAAAGATCCTAATGTCGTGACCTTTTTTTTTTGTGATAACTATTAGAGGTGGCATTTTTTCATGCAGAACACCATCAAGTAGTGAACTTAAAAAATGAATCAAAATATAAAAAGTATTGCAAAATGTTAGTTATAGTCTTATATGAATGATAGAAAGAAATAAAGAAGTGAATCTTATGGTATTTTACTAATGATGATGTTAAACTTCAAAAATGAATCAAAATGCAAAAAGTATTGCAAAATGAGAGTTATAGTCTTATATGAATGATAGAAAAAAATAAATAAGTGAATCTTATGGTATTTTAGAGATGATGTTGAATAGGAAGATGATCTATAAGATATTAAATGCTAGTGGGAATAGAGTATCTAACAAAATTTGAAAAGAAGTTGTCAAAGCCAAGAAGTTTAAAATTTCACAAAAGAAGAGATTGATGATTGAAGCTTTTGTAAGATATAGTCCTAAATTAAACCTTCTAAGTTATCATGAGTTGAGAGTTTCGTTACTGACAAAAGAGTTGGACTACACAAATGATTTATTGAAGGGACATAAGTACGAGTGTATATGCTATATCATGTCATGTGTTGATTAATACAAGGCACAAAAATAATCAATTTTATGATTGATTATTCTTTAGGAACCATGTTTATGAAATTTAGAGAAAATACATTTGATTTGTTTGACTATCTTGTAGACGAAATTAGAGAACAAAATGTCATTCAAGTTATAATGGAAGCACTTATGTTTGCACTGGTAAAACTTTCCTCTGAATATTTTAAACTACTAATTACCCCAAGTCCCCAGTTTGAATGGAGGCTATTATGAGACTCTTGTGAATTTTATTATTCTCTTTTTTGGGTAAATTACTCTTAAGTAAAAAGCCAACACTTCTATTCGACTCCTTGCATGACACATTTTATTGATTTAGTGTTAGAGGATATAGGAAAGATTGTAGACTTTAGAAAGAACAATTTGTTTTGTTGGATTTACATATAATTGTACTGGTGCTTGGAATATGATGAGATAATTCATAAGCAACAAAGATTTGATGATGTATGATGTCACATGATTTGCTACTTCATTTTTTATATTACAAAGTGTGCACTAACAAAAGCACGTCTAATGGGTGACAAGTAAATAGATCAAAGATGCAGAAAATAAGAGAAAACTGATATTATCTTAATACTAGCCTCTTGGAACATATGATCATGAATGTAATGGAATCTCTTGTTCGAGTTCCTTAGATTGCAAATAATAAGTCTATAATGAGATATATTTTTATGTGGCTATGGATAGAGGTAAAGAAATAATTCAAAATTTTTTTTGGTGGAAATAAAGAAAATATAAGGATATTTATTTAATTATTTATAAATTATGAGAATGTCAAGTTCATTATCCACCACAAATAATAAGGTAATACAAAATTCTATTATAAGAACTCTTATTGAGTTATATTAATGCATTGCAAGATTAACTACCATATATAACTCTTATTGAGTTGTATATGAATTATATTAATGCATTGTAAGATTAGTTGTTAGCATTGAAGTTCTCAACAATTAATTATCTTTATATAAAAATGTTATAGGTCTATTTGAAATTTCTTTTTGTAGTTTGACAAAGGGAATTTAAGTCCCAAGGTATTTATAACTTTATTATAATTAACATTGTGTAAAATTTTTTTGAAGCATGTTATTGTTAGTAACAATGTTTTTAAAAGTGCTAGCTACCGAGGTCCCAAAACGCTCGAAGCACCTGAGGAAAGCAAGGCTCTCCCAAATATTAAAATTAAAAAAAATATGATCGATAAATATGATTATAAAAATAAAAATGCCATATCAAATTGAAATCTTTAAATAATAAAAATATTAAAACAATAAAGTTTTATATCAAATTCAACGAACATCATAATCAACATCATCATTGTGAAACGTATCATCTTTCTCTTCTTCTTCCTCTTGTCCATCCTTATCAAAATAGGTTTCTCTCTCTGTCAATGGTAGGTGGTGGACTTGAGGTTTTTGTACTCATTTTTGCTTTCGTCATTTGTCTTGTGTATGTGTCCATCTCCCCATGTCAAATTGTTTCTTCAAATACATGCCCATCTTTGGCATTTTACAAGTTCGCACCCATTTCCCCCACCAATCACTCATTTGAATCATCAATGTCTTGTAATAAGATTGGATCAATACTATTTCGCACATCATAATGAATCTTCAGTGCTTGATTATACTTCATATAGACTAGATCATGCAATCGTTAATGCTATAATTGATTTTTTCTCTGTGTGAATCTATCATTTCATACTAATTAAAGATATATTAATACATCTATTTTAAAAAAATAGATTAGTTGAAATAAAAATATTTTTAATTTATATTCTCAAAGACACTCTAATTTCGCTCGACCTGAAACACTATAAGTCAACTAAGAATTTTGATAATCAATTGCTACAAGTTCAGGGTTGAATTTCTAAATAGATCCCACCATTTAGATGCAAAATTAACTTTATTACTAAAAATGATCATGCAATCGTTAATGCTATAATTGATTTTTTCTCTGTGTGAATCTATCATTTCATACTAATTAAAGATATATTAATACATCTATTTTAAAAAAATAGATTAGTTGAAATAAAAATATTTTTAATTTATATTCTCAAAGACACTCTAATTTCGCTCGACCTGAAACACTATAAGTCAACTAAGAATTTTGATAATCAATTGCTACAAGTTCAGGGTTGAATTTCTAAATAGATCCCACCATTTAGATGCAAAATTAACTTTATTACTAAAAATATACATGATATCAATTAAATAAAGTTATAAAGACCTAGGGATTTAGTTGTCTTTGATTGAACTGCCATAGGAATTCTGAAAAGATAATCAACATTCATATATAAAGATAATCAATTGCTACCTCAATGGTTGATGTAGTTACAACTACATCAAGCTGAAGTTGGCATTCTTATAAAAGATTCTGGGTTCAAATAATGTCTTGCTACATGTAGTGGATGATGAAGTTGGTATTCCTATCTTTTGTCAATGATTATGTTAGAACCCTATAGGATTCTAAGGCTTGGTTGATCTCTGTATGAGTTCGGCCCACTTTGGAATGCTATAGGGGTTCCTCCCTCCAAGTAGTCGGCCAATTGGTTGAAGAAATATTGATATGTTGCTTGACAAAATAGTGGTGCTTCCCAAACCCTAATTCCTAATAGGACTCCTCCAAGTAAACTAAGACTCCAAATCTTAATTATACTCCTAATCAAAGTGAAATACTCCCATCTCAAACCTTAGCCACCTCCTCTCAACCCTAGCCGACTTCCCCTTATCAAGGTGGGCGGCTCATTAGGTTGATTACAAGCTTGACTTGGTTGACTTTGACTCGAATCCAACTTTGACTCTTAACCCGACTCCAGTTCAATCGAATCCTAACCCTACTAGGATTTAGGCTAATTTATTTCAATTGATTCAAATCTCTTTCTAGTTGACCTAATGTCAGGTCTAGGCCAGCCAATAAGGACCAATCTAAGGACTCGACTCAATCGACTAGAACTCGACTCAACTTGGGTCCTAATAGACCCGCCCTCTTTAAATCAGCCTTGTCCTCAAGGCTGAGGCTCGATGAACTTTGAGTCCTAGTCTGCAATTTTGCTTGAAGCTTCCTCATGATATTTGTGGTTGGCGCACCATGGTCCTATGGTCCAGCATTGTCTTGTATATCTCCATTAGTAGTAGTAGTGTTTGGACGGTGGTGCATCGCGATCCTACGATCCCACGCGATCATCAGGCGAACTTAGGCCATCTCATCAGCGGGATGTCAGGTGGATGGATCTGGGCTGAATCATCCTCTCTAAACTTCCATTTGAGGCGAGATGCTTGGAGGATCAGTTGTATTTCTGAATTGGTGCTCAGATTCGATCTATTAGTTACGACTCCAATGTGATCCTTAATTTTATAAGATCCAAATTAATGGGGAGGCCACTTGAGGTTCAAATTTTTTGCTGGTAGGACTGGAAGTGTAGGAAAGCTTGATCTTCAATTTTTTTCCGCTTGTAAGTTTGTCAGGAGGCCGTTTCTTTGGTAGTGGCCAATCTTTTTTCTGAAATGGTGGCTGCCCTTTGGTATGGTCCATGATGATGAGAGCTTGATCCGGCGTGAGCAGGGACTACAATTTTTTCGGGCTTCTCTTTCGTGTCGTGGACCTATATTGAGCCAAACTTTAAATTCAGTAGCAACTAGTATCCCCTTGTAGATTAGAAGCCTCGTGTGAAGTGTGGGGAAAGCCTCGGTGCGGATAAGGGGTCGGTCATCTTGCATGAGGGTAACGATCCCAACTCTTGATGTTTCTGCTCCAATCACGAACATCTGGCCACAATCTGGAAATGCTAGTGCTGGTGTAGATGGCATTGTGGTCGTGAGGGCTATAATTCCACTCGGCCAAGAGGTGACATCTTTTTTCACAGTGAGAGGGGTGATGTTCATGTTTTGTTGAGTCCTGCAAATGATCCCTCTCTTACTCCGATTCTTCCACTGGAGGGACTTGATCTTCTTGCGATCATGGGCCGTGGATCGGAGGTCATCATCAGGGAAGACTTCATAGAAAGCTTATCCCTGGAGACAAAGATGTAGGGATGAACTGTCGTTGCGGGGAAAAAGCGCGGTCGAATAATCCATGTCTCTGTCATCTCTTGGGCGATCCTCTTAGCTTCGGTCTTCTGAGGGTGTGGGCAGCAATTTGGCCGAGCATCAACTGGTGGTTCCTTCGGCCAATTCAATGTAGGGGTGTCAGGCAGCCTAATAGGAGGTAGTCGGCTCATTTTGGTGGAGGCACCTGTTAGTAAGTTGTGGGAGAGGGTTCATGTCTTTAATCTCCTTCGGCTTCATCTCTTGAAGTTCTTGAATTTGAATTGAGAAGTCGTTGGACTCTTTTTGTGGTACCTTCTCCAAGTGTTGTGTTGAAATCGTAGTTGCTTCGCTCTCTCGTTTCCTGCATAGGACCACCTGTTTCCCTTTGAAAAAGTTTCATAGTTAGCTTTGAAAGGTTCCAGGAAACATCACCTATTGTGGATAACCATTCAATGTCGAGCACCACTTCATAATTATCGAGAGGGAGGAGGAAAAAGTCAGCAACTACTTCTTGGCCCTGTAGAACCAATTTCACCCGCGGGCACTTTTGGTTGCACTTCACGATTCGACCGTTCGCTACCTTGACATTGAACCCGCTACAATCTTGTTTTTAGAGCATCAACCGAGTAGCAACCTTGCTATTCATGAAGTTGTTCGTGCTCTCGGTGTTGATGAGGACAATGATGGGTTGCTGCTCAAGGGACCCTTCGATCTTTATTGTCTGTGGGTTTGTGTAGCCGGACAAGGCATGAATCGTGCTAACGACTGGCTATGGGTCCTTCGTGTCCTCCTCTTCGGGCTCGAGGTCCTCTTCAGATTGTTCAGTAGGTTCTATCATGAGAAGCCTCTCCTTTTTGCAGCGATGGTCGCGACTCCAAGGTTCATCATAATGCCAGCATAAGCCCTTCGTGGATCTGTCATGAAGTTTTTTCATTAATTTCTTCGGCCGAGGTGGCTGGCTGGTGGTGGATGGAGCCGAGGGCCATTGTGCTGCTAGTCGTGTGATGACTTTAGTCCTCCGATCTTCCTCGTTCGGTCGTTATTCCTGTAGATGCTCGAAAGAGTAGCTGTCATCAGCGTATAGGGTTGTTGCGCTTTGACTTCTCCACGAATCTCCAACTTTAGCCCCTCGATGAAAGTCTCTAATAGTTGTTTTTCCAACCAGTCCCTTGCTTGGTTAGAGAGTCTTTCGAACCTGGTTTGGTATTCTTGAATTGTAGAGGTCTGGCGGATCCTTCGCAAATTGACCGTCGATATTTCGTACTTGGACGGGCCAAAGCGGATTAGTAGCCCGCTTTTGGATTACCTCAATGTTGAGACTCCTTGGGTGTGCTCGAACCAATTACACCATTGAATGATGTCTCATTCTAGATGGATGACAACGATATCAACCATGGAAGCCTCCGGGGTCTGGTGATAGCGAAAGTATCGCTCTACGTGCGAAAGCCATTCTATTGGGTCTTCGTCTTCCCATCGAGGGAAGTCTACCCTCATGCGTGGATATACTGAATCTGTCGCTTGTTCCTTTTTCTTAGGAGGGTTCTCTTTATGATCTGAACTTCCACCTTGCTACGATCTCGTCGGGCTCAGTGATCGGCCCAATCTGAATTCTGTGAAGAGAGCGTGTAGTTTGTCCTCCATATGAGTCTCGAAGGCCTCCAACTTAGCATCGATCAGATCTTTTGATGCCATGGTGTATGTCACCAGATCTGAAATATTATGATCCTTCTTTTGTTGATTGGTTAAGGGCAAAGGTCGGTGAAGGGATTGGTGGTGGAAGGTTATGATTGCGGTAGGCTGCTGTTTGGGGCCACTTGTAGAGATTAAAAGTGGGCTACAACGGCTGCGTCTTAAGGCGAAAGGGGTGCCTTAGGGTTGATGTGGGTAGCAGCAACAATCTCAGTAAGATCTGGTGGTTATGCAGTAAAAGACATCAAAAGGTAGTGCTGCAGAATTCTGCGTTGATAGGCTACTGTCAGAGGTGTAGTTGATGCTGCGGTTTGAGGTCCCTGTAGAGGTTGTAAGGGGGGTTCGGTGGCAGTGGTCTAAGGCTAAGGAGGTGGTGTATGGTTGCTGTTGATGGCAACAATCGGTTTGGCAAGGTTCGGGTGTTGGTGCAGCAAGAGATGCCGAAGGGTAATGCTGTAGGATTCTTCGTCAAGGAACAACAGTTTTACGACGGAAGAATTCCAATAGTCTGCCAAGGGTTTTATAGCAAGAAATAGTGGAGGATGATAGCAACTAAATGAAAATATCGATGGTTGTAAAGTCGGCAAAGATAGGTTAGATATGAAGCAAGAAACACTGACAATTTTGGCAGCAGAATTCTTGTCGAAAAATCAGCAGTTTTGCGACGAAAAGTTTCAGCGGTATACCTATGATATTGAGATGATTTCAGCAAGGAACTGATGACGATGAAAGCTAACTCGATGTAAAATATGAAGAAGATTTTGTCAGCAAAATATGGTAGTAAGATCGGTAATATGGCAGCAAGTATGTTGCTGAAACTTTGCAACGTAACTAACGCAGCGAGCGCCTAGGTGAAACAAAGCGACAATCGAACCAAGCTTTTAGCCTAGTTCGGTCGTTCGTGTTAGTTGGTTCAGTCGAACCAACTAACGCAGCAACATATACTTCAACCTTAATCTTCTTGTCTGAGATTACGCCATCGACATCTTGCCGTTGCCGTTATCTTCGTCGTCGTCGTTGCTCTTCGCCACCTTACTATTGTTGCTTCTCTTCGCCGTCGTCGTTGCGTCGCTGGTCTTCATTGCCGTTCGTAGTCCGCCACCGCCACCATCGCCGCTGCCACTCGCCACCATCGCTGCTTCCGCTCGCCGCCATCGCTGTCGTTGTCGTTCCTCTCGCTCTCGGTCAGGTCAGCTCGTCGCCTCGTTTCACTACTCTTCGTTGCCAGCTTTCGCTTTCGGTCAACGCCTCGCCTTGTCTCTACTCATCTCTATTGTTAACTTATTGTTAATAGTGTACTGTTAACTTAGTGGTAACAGTACACTATTAACACTAAGTTAATAGTAGAGAACACTAAAAAATCTGGTGTAACCTTATTGTCTTCCCAAGGAGACTTCTAGGGTAGTGAACACTCAAAAACATATAGTACACTGTTAACTTATTATTAACAGTGTACTAAATATTTTTTATATATTTTTATATATTTATTAATTATATTATATATATTTTTTATTTTAGCGCCTCACTTCGCTCGGGCAAGCGCCTAGCGCCTTAGGCGTTTTGGGACCTTGGCACCTTTTGGTGCCTAGCACTTTTTAAATCACTGCTTGGAACGCTATAGGGGTTCCTCCCTCCAGGTAGTTGGTCAATTGGCTGAAGAAATATTGATCTATTGCTTGACAAAATAGTGGTGGCTACATGCTTTTTATAGGGTTCTCAAACCCTAATTCCTAATATGACTCCTACTCCAAGTGTAAACTAAGATTCCAACTCTTAATCAAACCCTAGCCGCCTCCTCTCAACCCTAGCTAACTTCCCCTCATCAAGGTGGGCGGCCCATTGGGTTGATTACAAGCTTGACTTGGTTGACTTCGATCCGAATTCAACTTTGACTCATAACCTGACTCTGATTCAGTTGAATCCTAACCCTATTAGAATTTGGGTTGATTTATTTCAGTTGACTCGAATCTCCTCTTAGCTGACCTAATGTTAGGTCTAGGCCGGTCAACAAGGAGAAATCTAAGGACTTCACTCAATCGACTAGGACCCGACTCAGTTGGGGTCCTAACAGATTACAAATATATCCTTATAATTTTTTTCATTTCCACCAAAGGACGTAATCATTTCCTTGGCTCTATCCATAGCCTCATAACTATATCCCATTGTAGGCTTCTTTTCATTTCTTAGGTTGTGCTTTTGAAGGTGCATACTTTCTAACATCAAGAAGGAAGTGACAAATTAGGTGACATTATTATTGGGAAACCAAGAGAGCATCACATGCGCAGCGGAAACAAAACAAAATTGGTTTCCCATGTTTATCACATCGTCGTGCAACGATTGGTGCGCGAAAAATCGTAAAACTAAAAAACTGTGATGTGTGAGAGATTTATTACCTAGGGAGATCGTATGTCCCTGAAACTTTCAGATCCTATGGAAGAGGATTAAGGAAGTCAAATGTCCTATCTAGATGTATCCACACGGTGGATCGTTACAGCGATGCTCCTCTAATCGTAGCCAAAAGCCTGCAACTCTTGTACACCTTCTCGCAGCAAACGTAGAAGATCTCTTATCTAAATCGTTGCCTTCTCGTAGTTGAGAGAGGGTCTGTTCGGAAGAGGTGGGAGGGAGGAGAATAGGAGGGTGTGGCCAAAGGTGCAACCTATGACGCTCCGTCCCTACCTCCTATTTATAGAGCCCCACCAAAAACCCTAATGGATCCTACCCTAGTGTGTGTTGGATCTCCATCCAATTGCCCTCACTTTTTGGATTATTAGATCTTTATCTAATCATCTTAGTTGGCCTCTAATTGGGCCTTATGTAAGGAGTCTATTAATGCTGGGTCTTATCTAATGACAACAAGGGCTTATTAGATAACTCTTTTATATCTAATCCTTTACTTGCTGGAATCATCTCCGTATGTGTGTGACCCTCTGGGCCCAATACTGAGCTGGTCGTGAGTTCCACCTGTTAGAACTCCTGACTTAGTGAATTGTTATCCCATAACAATTCACTCAACTCATCGACTATGGACGTACTAGGCCATTGCGCCATAGTCCTCAGACACTTCAAGGGTAGTAGCTCGGCGAGGTAGTAGCTCGGCTTCTTCTTTGTTGCTTTCTTCGTCGAACATCGCGAGGAGAAGACCGTGTTCTTCTCCTCGTCTGAGGTGACGAGGAGAAGAGGATTGGACATCACCAAGGCAACGTGTGCCTCCTTTTTAATTTTCTATATTATTTTTATATTTCTATATATTGATTTATATATTTGTATATAGGCATACTGCTCGGTACGCCCTAGCGTACTATATGGTATGCCCATACCGTACTGAGCAAATGTGTTGGTACATGTATTGTCGTTTTGCTTAAAAATAATTCACTTAAGATAGAGGATAGTAAAAGAACTAATATATCTTTTCTTTGCAAACAATATTTTGTTCATCAATTTCTTTTACAAATTTATCAAGCAACTCATATGCCTTTTCTCTAGATTTCATAAAAGAAGATGCATCTACTGATTTCACAAACATGATTCCTAATAAACAATTGATCATAAGATTAGTTATACTCCGTTGTCTCCTATCGGTCCAAGCATCTAACCTAAAAAAACTACCATGCTTTGCTCATGATTCTTTGTGGCCTTCGTTAACTCATTTGTGTACTCAAACTCTTTATTTAATAATGAAACTATCAACTCATGATAACTTGGAGGTTTTAATACTCTACCATATCTTTCAATAGTTTCAATCATTTCTTTAAAACTATCCAACAAGCATTAATCAAAATTCCATTCTGGTAGAAGAAGTGAGCAATTTATTAAATCATTCTTCCCTTTCTTTCCTTATCACAAGCATCACTTATATTTCTTTGCCATAATTTTGCTCATGTTTGGCCTTGTTGCTTCTGCGATCTTTGATACATATACGAATCTATGGATTCCTTTTTAACCTTCTTAGCAATCATTTCTTTTTCTTCTCTATCTTATACTTTTTTTACTAGCATTGACACTTTAGCTTCCTCTTATTCATCATCTCTAATATGTTGAACATCATCCTCAGGTAAAAAAATCCCATAAGACTCATTCTTTTGTGTCATTCTCTCAGTTATATAAACCAACAACTCTTCCTCTACGTCAGGTGGACACTTTATCCATGCTGATGCATTCTTGAAGTTCCCTACTTGTTGTTGCTTTACACAAAAAATGCCATATCTAGTAATCTTCTTATAAAAAATACAAGTCGTTGCATTAGGATCTTTACGACCCTTTGGATAATTGTATTTCCAATCGGGATCCTTTCTTGAGTTTTTTGATGAATCTTCTTAGGTATTTTGTACACTTGTCATTATTCTTGAAATATAAAAAGGATCGAATATCAAAGGTAACATACATTAAGAAATATATCAATAATAACATATCATATGTTATGCTGCAAGCCTACAACTATAGGATGCTAATTGTTATGTTCTAAGCATAGTGTTTTCAAACAGGATGAAATTCAAGGCAGATACTAACTGTTAAAAGCAATGTTTGTAAATTGCTTTTATGTTCTACACAGTGTTCTACATCGTATTTTGATATCAATGGGATATACGAGGCTAAATAAGTTTCTACTAATGACCTGTGCTAAACAGGCTTTAACAATGCTAAATTGTTCCAAAGAGGAGGTTAACCGGTTCTAAAACGTACTAAACATTTCTAAACAGGTATTAACTAGTGCTAACTTTAAAAATGGATTGATAACAGTCCTGAAGGGGATTAACAGTGCTAAACAGCTTTAAAAGACACATTGAGAAGAGGAGTATCTGGCCTATGGTGGAAGGTGGGGAAGGAGAGGGAGGTGACGATAGCAGAGGAAGCTACAGATGAAGGTGTCGAGGGTGGAGGAAGCTTTGGACATGGCCATCAATTGCGAAGGAAGCTTTACACCTGTTTGTCGGCGGTGGAGGGAGCTGCACATGATGGTAGTGACGGCGGATGAGAGTTGGGTCAAGTGGCAAGGTAGCATTTAGGGTTTCATTGGGTTAGGGGTGGATTGTTGTGTAGGGTGTGGTTTAGTGTTACCGTTAGGGTTTAGTTGGTTTGATTGAACCAACTTGCTTGATCAATCAAATTAGGCAGTATGCTAGGTCATATTCATTTGGGCGCTCACCCCACCTACTGGCTAGGATCAGGTGAAGGCCCAATTGGTACTTCTATGAAGCATGTTGCTCGGAGATTGTGTGAAGCGCTCGGGTCTTGTTTCGCCTCTCTCGAGCACTTGGGTGCTTGTTAAAACATTGGATAATAGTGAAGTTTAAATTGAAGTTCGCCGTATTGGTCCGTACTGGCGTACTGGTATTTGATCGGTATGGTACGGTACTCGGTATCGGCGGTATGCATAGTGCGAAACGCTCGGTACATTAAAATATAATATAATTTTTTATAATATAATATTATATAATATAATATTTAATATATATATATATATATAATAAAATAAAATGAGGCATAGCCTTGCCGCGTGGGAGAAACGAGGCGGCACCTTGTCCCCGTGTAAAGACCAGCGGGTGAACGAGGCGTTGCCTCGTCCCTGTGTGGAAAGACGAGGCAGCGCCTCGCCCTTGTCCACAGGGCAGGAAGACGAGGGGGCGCCTCGCCCTCTCATGCAGGAAGACGAGGCACCGTCTCATTTTTTTTTTCTAATTTTTAATATATATGTATATTAATTATATAATATTATATATTAAATATGTACCGCTCGGTACGTGGCGGTCCATGTATCGATACCCTATCGGACCGTTATGTATTGCCCCTATCGGGTGGTATAGGGCGGCATGACAAACCTTGGTTTTGCAATTGAATGATTGAGATTATTAGGAAATTTTATCTTGAACTTGTAATTAGTTATTAAAATTATGAATTTAACTTGTAGTGTTGCAGGTTGTGAGCGAAATTAGAGTGTCTTTCAAGTTGTAAGTGCATAAGCATATTTTTGTTTCAACTAATCTATTCTTTCTTAGATATTGATGTATTAATAGATCATTAATTCGTATTACATGACAAATTCATACGAAGAAAAAAATTAGTTGGAGCATCAATGGTTATATGATCTTGTCTATATAAAGTAAAACAGGTTTGTTATAATTTGTATGATAACATTATTCAAACCTCATTATTAGATATTGATGATTCAAATGGATAATTTTTGGGAGAAATGAGTGCTAATTTGTAAAATGATGAAGATGAGTTTGTCTTTGATTATGGCAATTTGGCATGGGGAGATGTATCAAGCGCTTTAAATGTTTAAGAAATAAGAACATATAAAACTCGCAACAATATGCAAAAGCGTTAAGTTCATCGCTTGTAATTGTCAAAGAGGGAAACTTGTTTTGATGAAGATGACCAAGAGGAATATAAATCAATTCAATAGGAAATTGATGGCAAGTTTAAGATGATGACAAGTTTGAGGATGATGAAGTGGATTTTGATTATTATTGATGTTATTCTTATTTGTTTTGTAATTTTTGTTATTAAGTTTGGATAATGTAATTTAGTATTTTAAATGAATGTAATTTGACATGTTTGTTTGGTATTTTAAATGAATGTAATTTGATATGTTTATATTTTCTTGATCATGTTTATCATATGTATTTTTTAAATTTTAATATTTGGGATTGCTTCCCTCGAGTGAAGGTTGCACCATGGTGCCATTTAGTGCCTAGTGCTCTTCAAAATACTGAAAGGTGCTAAGGTGCCAAAACACTCGCGGCGTTAGGTGCTCGCTTGAGCAAAGGAACGGGCAAACAAATATTAAAATTCTAAAAAATATATTATTCTTGAGAAGTATGATCATTTAATTGAAATCGACATATCAAATTGTATTGATTTAAGGTATCAAATTATATTGTCTAAATCTAATAACAAAAATGATAAAACAAAGTAAGGATAAAATTGCTGATAATTAAAATGCATTTCATCATTCCTTCAATCTTGCCATCAGCTTTCTAATCAGCTGACTTGTATCCCTCAAGCTTTTGTTGATCTTTATCTGAATCAGTTTCGTTCTTTAATTTGTTTCCCTCAAACTCTTATTGATTTCAATAGAATAACTTGCTTTTGTATTCATCTTTATTCTTGCGAGTTATATATATTCTCATTTCTCTAGCACCCGAAACTCTTGTTGTATCTCCCCACATCTAAGTGTCATTATCAAAGACAACTTCGTCATCGGTACTTTGTAGGTTAGCACCAATTTCTTTCACTAGCTGTTCATTTGAATCATGAATGTCTTCTAATGAAATTGGATTAATGTTATCATACAAATTGTAATGAGCCTTTAGTGATTAATTATGATTTATATAGACAAGATCATATGGTCGTTTATGCTCCAATTGAATTTTTTTACTTTGTATGAACATTTGATATTTTACGAATTAAAGATCTATTTCGTTGCATCAATATCCACAAAAAACAGATTAGTTAAAAATACTATTTTTTTCTACATAGCTTGTAGCATTACAAATCAAACTTAGAATTTTGATAGTTAATTGTCATAAGTTCGATGTGGAATTTTCAGATAGGTCCCATGACTCAACTATAAATTTAGACTTGACTATTATGGATAATATTTTACATAATGTTAATTATATGAAGTTACAAAAACATTGAAACTTAGTAGTCCTCGATATTCCCAAAAAGACCCATCAATATTTTATATAAATATAATTTATTTGTGATCTTATAAATATAATTTATAAGAATATCTGTTTTATCATTTACTATTGGGATCAATCTTGCAATGTACAATGTAGGTTTTTATTAGAAGAATTATGGATTTAATTAGTAAATGATAAAACAGATGTTCCCATCTGTTACATTGCAATGATATTCTTATAAATTTCTTTATTCCACAAAAGGATTTTTGAATTTATTCTTTAGTTGTATCGACAACCTTATAAATATATCCCATTGCTGGCTTTTTCTCATTATTTGCAAGTCGAAGAATTCGAAGAAGAGGAACCGTTACTTCTAATGCATAGATCATATGATTCTAATAAGATGACACTAAAGATAATATTATTTGATATCTTACCATTCACATCTTTTGTTCAGTTATTTGTCGTCCTTTTTTTGGAGGTACACAATTCAAAAGCTGTGCTTTTGCCTGTCCACACTGCTGTGTCAAAGATGAAGTGACAAATTGAGTAACACCATCCTGCACCAATTTCTTGATGCTTGTAATTTTCTTTTGTCATGTTCAAAGATCCAATATTATATATAAATCCAAGAACAATCACCCTCTCTATAGTCTTGATGTCTACAATCTTTCCAATATCCTCTAATATTGTTTCAAAACTATATGTCATGTATAGAGTCCAATACATATGTGACCTTGTTTTTCTTAGAGTAATTTATCTAAACAAGAGGAGAATAAAATTGATCATGTAGTTGCTTCTACTTAAATTGGAGAATTTTAGTTAAAAGATTAAAACATTCAAAGGAAAAGTTTTACTAGCTAAAACATAGTTGACCATCATATTCCTTTATCTCCTTTCGGTGCAAGCATGTGACATATTAAAGCAAATATTCTTTTTCCATGCATCCTTGCGAGCCTTTAATAACTCTTTTTTCAATAATGGAACTCTCATAACTTAGAGGTTTTACTTTAGGATTGTATCTTCCAGTAACTTCAATCATCAGTTTAAAATCGCCTAAATAAGAAGCATTGAAGGGAATTCTACCTTGGTAGAAGAAGCGAGCAATATATTAAATTATTTTTATCTTTGTTTCCTTATCACGAGCATCATTTATATTTGTTTATCTTAATTTTGTTCCTTTTTTGCTCTGTATAATATTCTCTAGTTCTTGAAGCATATACAAGTTCATTGGTCTCTTCTTTTGTGAAATTTTAGACTTGTTAGCAATAACAATTTCTTTTCACCTACTATTAGATAATCTTTTTTCATTAGCATTAATATCTTTTAGATCATTTTTCTCTTCAACATCATCTCCAAGATTCTGAATATCATCATCCTTTGGTAGAATATTATAAGATCCGATCCTTTGTGTCTTTCTATCACTCATGTCTATGAGTCACATAGACATTTTTTGCATGCTAATGCATTCTTGAAGTTTCGACTTATTGTCGTTTTACATCAAAAGTGCCACTTCTAGTAGTTTTCTTGCAAAAAATGTAAGTCATGATATTACGATCTTTGGGATCCTTTAAATTATTGTATTTCCAACCTTATCCTTTCTTAAGATTTTTTGCTAATGATTCTTCTGAGTTACTAAATACACTTTTTATACTTCTTGAAATATGGAAAGGATTCAACATTGAAGGCAAAATATAAGTTTATTGCTAGCAAGGTGATGTTAGGCCTTAACAAGGTGCTGTTATGTCTTAATAAAGTCCTCTTATGTCTTGCCAGGGTGTTGTTTTGTCCTTATACAGTGTTGTTATGTCTTAACAGAGTGCTCTTATGTCCTAATGAGGTGCTGTTTTGTCATAAGTTTCTAATAAATTTTCAAGATGAAATCATTTCTAGTTAAAGTGTTAGAACCCTTGTGGATTCTAAGCTTGGGGTTGATGTTTATATGGGATCGACCTCTTGGAACTCTATAGGGGTTCCCTCCTCCAAGGTATTCTGCACAATGACTAATAGGAATTTTATCTATTGATGATGAAAATATTGTTGAATACATGTTTTATATAGGGTCTCTAAACCCTAACTCCTAATAGAACTCCTACTTATCAAGACCCCAACTCCTAATCATCTAACAACTCCCCTAGCCGACTCTTAATAATGGTGGCCAGCTGCTATAGAGAGTCCTACCCCTATTAAAACTCCTTGTTAACCCTAGCCGGCCCCCTTTAACTAGAGTAGGTGACGGCTAGTTAGGGCTTACATAGCTCATGCCCCATTTGACTCAATAAAATTAGGACTTGACTTAGCTAGAGTCCTAACAGACTCGTCCTCTTCAAATCAGCCTTGTCCTCAAGGCTGAGGCTCCACGAACTCTGGGAATTTGATCATCAAATCTTCATAGTTCTCCCAAGTGGCATCTTCTGGGGTAAGTTTGTCCATTGCACCAACACCTCAGTACTGGGTTGCCGACATTGAGTCATGATCCGACGGTCAATGATGGCTCTCGGTTGGATCTGGAGCTCTCCATGGGTTGTAGTGTCCGGCAGGTGGCTTTGGGCTGTCTCGTTCTATCCTAGTTTGGACTTTAGGCACGACACATGAAAAACTGGGTGGATCCGGAAACTAGTGGGTAAGTCCAGTCTGTATGCCACTACTCCAATGCGCTTCATAATCTGGTATGGTTCGAAGAATTGTGGTGAAAGCTTCATCGATGCTCTGGTGTGGATAGATGTCTGCTTGTAGGGTTGGAGCCGAAGGAAGACACAATCTCATACTGAAAACTCTCTTTCACTTTTGTGTAGATCATGCTGTTGTTTCATCCTTGCCTGGGTTGCTGAGAGATTATCCTTAAATAATTTCAGAATTTTGTCCCTGTCCCTGAGCTCCTTATCTATCTGGTTTACTTTAGATGAGCCGAGTACATATTTTGGGATTACAAGGGGTGGTCGACCATTCTTTGCTTCATAAGGAGTACATTTCGTGGAGGAATGGTAGGTCGTGTTATACTACCACTCGGCCTAGGGAAGTCACTTTGTCCACTCTTTTGGTCGATCACCGGTGAAGCATCTGAGGTATATCTCCAAGCACATGTGCACCACTTCGATCTGGTCGTCGGTTTGCGGATGGTATGTCGTGCTCATCTTCAATTTGGTACTCTACAATTGAAATAATTCTGTCCAAAATTTGCTGGTGAAGACCCTATCATGATCACTTACAATTGATTTATGCATCCTATGCAATTTTACAATATTTTTCATGAAGATTCAAGTAATGTTAGAGGCGGTGTAAGGATTGCGGATAGCGCAAAAGTGGGCATGCTTCGTGAGACGGTCGACCACGACAAGGAATGTACATTTTCTTTAGGATGATGGCAGCCTTTCAATAAAGTCCATTAATATATCAGTCCACATCGAGTCTGGTATGAGTAGAGGTTGCGGCCCTTCAATGAAGTCTATTAATCTTTGTGGATCTTAAGCTTGGGGTTTGATCTCTATAAGGGATCGACCTCCTGGAACGTTGTAAGGGTTCCCTCCTCTAAGCTATTTGACACAATGGCTGAAGAAAGATTGATCTTATTCATGATAAAATAGTGGTGGTTACATGAGTTTATATAGGGACTCAAAACCCTAACTCCTAATAGGACTCCTACTAAACCAAGACTCCTCTTCCCCTCAACTCCTAACCCCTAGCCAACTAGGTGGTCGGCGGCTATAGGGGACTCCTATTCAATCAAGGGGAGAGAGTCCTAACTAAATGGAACTCTCCCCCTCTACCTTAGCCGTCCTCTCCAAAGAGGAGGGGGTGGCTAGAAGACTCCCACTTCGTTTATATAAACTCATGTAACCCTAGTTGACCACTCCTTTAATAGGGGGTGGTTGCTAATTTAGGGTTTATTACATTCATGGCTCAATGACCTAGGACCCAACCTAGGTTCAACGTTTCATAGTTACTAATACCACATCCTTAAAGAAAAAGAGGATGCGATTGATAAGCTGATGATCATCGATTGGTGAAGGTTAGCAGTGTATATGGCGGAGCCAAGGAGGAAGGCAGCAGCAGCCTATGGTGTAGGAAGGCTGTGGTCTTGAGCCCATGCAGAGTTCACGCAACTGCGGTGGTGCGTAGGGTGGATGAAGTCAGCGGTTGACAGTGTAAGGCGGAGGAAGAGAGCAATCAATGACATACGATGGAGGAACGAAGCAGCAAGTCGGAGGAACGAACGAAGATGTTGATGTCGGGTTTCTCTTTCTCTAGTAGGGAAAAAGTTGGGCATAGGGGAGTTAGTGGTTGAATTAGTTGGTTCGACTGAATTAACTAATTAGTTTGATGAACTTAGGCTAACCCAAGCTTTCGATCGACTTTGGTACAAGTTTGAGTCGCCTAATGCCAAGGCACATGCTCGAGCTACTCCCCTGGACCCTTTACGAGGTGCTTGGGCCTTGCTTCGCCCAGGCGCATAGGCAAGCGTGCGAGTGCCTTTTCAACAAGGAATGTAATTTCGATCCGTACCACTCGATACGGGTGGTACGTATCGATCTGCTAGGTTATTGTTATGCGGACCGCCCACTACTGGGCGGTATCGCCAAAATCGACCGTTGGCGGTGATTGAGAGAGAAATCGACTGTCGGTGATCGATTGAGGGAAAAGAAGAAAGAAGAAGAAAGAAGTACCTCCTTTCCTCGTGTTGTCCTCGTTCGTGTGTCGTTGCAGCCCTCGCCAGTGGGTATTTTCTCCCTCGCGAGGAGATGGAACGTCTCCTCACGCGGGGAGAAAGATCTAGGCGACGTTGCCCCTTTTTTTTCTTTTTTAATATATTAATATTTAATATTATATTATAAAATATTATAATATATTTTAATGTACCTAGCGGTATGCATTGGGCGTACTGCCTGGTATCGGTACCGAGAATCTGGGTACCTGGTATGGACCGGTATGCCAAATCTTGCTTTTCAAAACAAGTGGAGGTAGTGCTTCCATTTAGGAGCCCTAGAAAGGGACGGGTGGATTGCATTTCTTGGTAGAGCTATCATAGGTATTGACCAATCCACCTGATTTAGCATGCCATCATTATTATAAGAAAATAAACTCTAAAGCAGTTTTCTTGGTTCTTTACAATATTCATCCCGAGAAGAATAAAGGTTGACTGTGAAATATAAAAACACTCAGAAAGACAGAGGATTGCGATATACATTTCTGGTAATAATGTTTTGAGCTGTACTTTTGTTCCATCCAAATCTCATTTAATGCATATATTACCACAAATTGGGTTTTAGTTAGTGATGACTTAAGTGTATGATAGGTACACCTCTATGGAACATCGCTTGGTGGGTTCCTTGCATTAGTGTTTGCTCAACACCGACCAAGGCGGGTTAAGTCATTGGTTCTTTCAAATGCATTTTTGGAGACACACAAGTTTGCTGCTGCCATGCCATGGTCTCCAGTGTATGGTATCTTGCCTTTACTGCATGTTGATTAAATCAAGTTTGAAGTGCTTTTTCTAATATCTAGTTTTAGTAACTACTTCTCATTGGGTTGATAAATGTTAATAATTGTGAGTGACAACTTTTTTTCATTTATTTGTTATCTTTCATTCTCACACTCTATTTTCCCACACATTCTAGTCACAAACTCTATCTCTCATGCCCTCTGTCTTTCTACCCTCCTCTGCTGTTACCTTCTCATCATCCCTGCCATGTTGCCACTGCCTCTACCTTTTGCCATGTCACCACCATCTCATCATTCGACTATTTCAGCAGCATGTATCTTCCTTCACCTCCTTGTCCTCCCCCATCCACCACTTTGTCTATCTCTTCCTTTACTACCTTCTCTGCTAGTCATCCTTCCCCTCCTCCCTTCCTCTCCTCTCTTTAGCCTGGACAAGATCAACCTTCTTGAGTGTTGGTTCGCTGATCCATACTGGAAGCATGATGGTTTGATCCCTGATGGTATTGACCAAGGTTTTGAAATTTGCTCAGAACTATGACTATGCAGCAATAATAATTTAAAGAATGAGCTACTAAAACAACAAGCGATAATTTCCCAACTAAATGATTGCTACTGCAGATGGAAAATTTCTTGTTACTTAGGATAAGTAAAACTCTGACCAACATAGGTGCTTAGATAGTTGGTCAAGTAATCTGCTTACGCAATATCTATTGCTTGTATCAGTAATTCTGTACTATTTATTTCAGATGAAGCTGGAGACACCTCTATAACTTCCTTCTAATACTTTCTTTTTTGACAAAAAGTCAGCTTGTCAAAATGGTTTATATGGTGCCAACGTTTTTTTTAAATAAACTTAATGCACAAATGGATGTTAAGCATTTTTTTGTGTCAAAACTATGGTGGGAGTCCATCCTGTCCTACCATAAGCTGTTTAGTAGCTACTAAATTTTTCTCAAAGCATCTTGATTGCTAAGTTTTTGAAACATAATGTTTTGTTTTGGCAATTACTCTCATGTTTATAATGGAACTTTAACCCATGGATTTGTTCCTTGTAAAGCTCCAATGAACTTTGGTTTTCATCATATTATCACAGATATTGTTGGTTTATTCCAGCTGTAGACTGTCCTGTGTTGTAATGTGATTGCACATTATTGGCATGAGTTGTGCTGACAAAACTTAAAACCATGCAGATATCATTTTGATAACTGATGACCATCACAAGTCGCATCTTTCTTTTCTTCCTGTCTTTAGACTTTCCTATTTTGATATTGCAGTGTTAACTGGACACCTTCATTTTTGCTGAAGCGGTACATCTTATCAGGAATTCGTGATGGTCCACATGAACCATTCATTGCCGACTCAGTGGACTTTGTTGTTGGGCAGGTATTCACAATTTATGTTGTTCATATCCTTGTTGTGGTCCAGTTTGTAATGACTTGGATGGTTTAAGCTGAATATATTTTCATGGTGTTCTTAGTTTCCAAGTGTTGAGTGTGCATATAATGCAATAATATAATTGAAAATTAATCTATTATATTAATGAGAAAATGGAATTTATTGTTTCAGTTAAACATATTCTGTGAATCCTCTTTTGCTTCATTTATCTGACTGCTTTGTCAGATTAAATGCATATTTAGTTGCATCTGGCATATTGTGTAATTGTTAAATGGAACTGGTATTTCCGGGTTATTTTAACATTATCATGCAGGTGGTGGAAGTTTACTTCTCATGTCCTCTCTTCTGGTTTGTTTGTGTATGTCTGTTCAACTACATGTATTTTGATCTATCCGATTCTAAGTTTTCACTTTTATGGGCTCCACAGTTGTATAGACACAATAAAATTAGTAACCTACAGCTAGTGTGTCATTGACATGAATATCAGTTGTGCAAGTATGTGATGGGAAAAAAATATCCTAGTATCAGATCTGTCAAGAGCAACAAAAGCAGATTATATTCTGTTGAATCTACTTTTATCTTCTATTTCCATTCTTCATTCAAGATACAAAAGGATAAATACTATAAAGAGATTGGTTGTCATCTCTGAATGTCAACCAGGCTCGTGTTTTGGACATTTTCAACTTTTCACCAATTTCTTGAAGACCTGGGGAGCTGATATATTATCGATACAAAAATATGTATAGTTTCTGTTATATGTATTTCACATGTGTTATTTAAGGTGGGCGAGAGTCCAGCTAAGACCATTCAATACTATAGTACTAGTATGAGCTCGGCATGGTTGACTTGTCCTGGTTTGCATCTTGTGCTTTCCTTTTCATGGGTTTGGCGCTGAAGGATGCTTTTGAACTTTTTGGACAATGATCATAGTTCGATTGGTTTGCTGAATCAAGAAATTCCCATGTATTTGTATATGTGCATTAGCAGTTGCCATATTCCTTTATTTTCCTTTCATTATAAACAAGCATATTTTACTTTTGTTTTTTCTTGTAATATACCGAAGCACTTTAATGTGCAGGTAGAAACATTGTCAAGGGATGATCTCTCATCAAGGTTAAAGTTGAATGCTAACGTTGCATCAATTGGTCCTCTTTTGCTATCAGATTCCTTCATCACTATTATGGATGTATGTTATGTACCTGCATCACTTCAGCTTTCTTCGTTGGAAAGTGTTATGATACCTCCCTTTGTTTTATCATATCTATCAAGCGATGCTCTGAATTTTTTGATTTTGAATAATAAGCATAAGCTTTTGTAGTTCTTTATTTTACATCGGCCTATTAATGCAGTCAAAGGAAAACTTATTAGTTGATACCATGTGAACAATTAGTTCTTCTCTAGCAACTTAAAATTAAATCTGGGAAAAAACAAAATGCCCTTTTTTTTGAAGCAGTGATCTTTGCATCTATACCCTCTATTTGCTGGTCCACTGAGATGTATTGTTTCATGTGATTTGCAATAGAGTTCTTTTATTCTCCTATAAGGTTTTGTGGAAATTACTGTGAAGAGCATGTAATTTTAGCCTTTTTAGGTATGTGAGTGAGTGAATCAGTTTTGTGATCTAAATGGATTTCTAAACAAAGAAACAACGGTCAATCTTGGTAGTCATGCTGCAGCTGGGAATAGATAAATAGATGTAGTTTGACAAGGTGAGTCAATTAGGACTAGTGGTACAAGGAGAGATAGAGGAGGTCTGAGTAAATTTTATCAAAAACTATTCAAAAGGATTTGGATGTTATTGATTTAACCAGAAGTTTTGCTTCATATGGAGTTCAACAGTGAAATTATCCATTAGCCCTACAAATAGTTGAAGCATTATAGTTTGTTGCTGTGTATTTAACTTATTAGATATTCATGAGTCTGGTTCTCCTCTTTGGTTTAGTTTTTATGTGGCTTTTTCATTGTTTCATCATATTGCTGATTTCATACCTACGATTTTGCTGAAAACAGTTCTAACATCACATAGGAGTAACCAAAAAGAGAGATTCTCTATGTTGTTCGGCAACAACATTGTCTAAGCTAGGAATTCTTTTCATGTTAACCACTGTTGTTAGAGCATACAAGCAGTATAATTTAGAAGCACCCATTTCCACTGAAATGGTCACACATTTATTAATGTGTGAAATTCCGTGTCGTGTTATCACGAACAGTCATAGCGCACCTACAACATATTTGCTCAACGAATCGTTCGTCGCTTTTGCATACTTGTACAAATGTTTGGTAGCTTGTTTTGCCTTAATTTTATGTGGTTTTGTCTGAGAAATGTAAGCAAAAACAATTTGTAACGTTGCAGTGCGACCACTCACCGTGCTGTGCCAAAACTGCCCAAAACAGCTTTGTTTCATGTGTCGCGGCCTGATTTTTGCAAATCGCGGTACAGTGCGAAATGTCAGCCATATCAGCACTCTGGAACCCCCGTCTTGTCTTCGCCCCTGGCACCCTGTGAACTGTTGTTTGTGGACTTGCGACTATTCGTTCAACCATTTTCTCTCTTGTGCTTAAGGTGTTTGTTGAATTGCTAGTAAAACTTTCCTTTTTGTGAGACGTCGGGACTTGTCCGTTGCTTGCTTTCAAAACTAATTAACCTTCTCTTTTGTAGGTCCTTTGGGACCGGCACGAGGTTGTTTCTAGGCTGATCTGTTGCGGACAAATACTGCATAAGCATTTATGAATTACGCATAGGCGTTTCATAAATTACGCAATCCCAACTAAGTCCGAGCTATTGGCATAAGGGTGCTTCACGACTTACGCAATTTCAACTAAGTCCTTAACTTTGCCGCAAAAGTGTTGCGCGACTTAGGCAAATTCAGCTTAGTCCATGACAGTGTGATATCAGAGCGGGTAAGCAATTCGAACAAACAGTGAAGAAGTTTCGTAATCTCGCCATGACGAAGCATCATGGTGAATCGAGCATGATGGGGCAAGCTAGGCCTTTGCCCTAACCAATCGTAGGTGGGCTGCAAGTGTAAACTCGCTCTCAAGTTGTTGGAGCCGCTCATGAGGAGTGTGACAACAAACAAGATGAGCAAGAAGTTAGGTATTCTTCGTGAGTAGAGGAGGCGCAATCTAAAGCGCTAATCGGGAAAAGAAGCCACAATGAGAGACTTATAGTGGCGGAAATTCGCCTGGATGTTTTTGAAGCGAGTTTGGAGGAACTTTACCAAGGCCAACGAAGGCTCCTTCGGGTAGAGAGCTTATAAGAAGAAGCTGGATCTTGGATTGACAAGGTTGAGTACTTATTCGATCGATTGATGGAAGACACCAAAGATTTCGTGCAACATCTGCACGAAGTTATGGCGGAACTCACGTCCAAGGTGACACTACTCACAAGGACTCTTAATGTGGGAAGGAGCAACACCCACGTTGTGCCGCCACAAAACTTGAGGATGCTTGAGCCGCATTGCTTTAGGAGTGAGTGCCAGGGATATTAAAGAGCTCGAAAATTTTTTGTTTGACATGGAACGATACTTTTGTGCTACGAGGCCTGACTCTGAAGAAACCAAAGTTTCAATAGCAACAATGTATCTGAATGGAGATGCGAAACTTTGGTGGCAAACCCGTTGGAAAGAGATCCAGCAAGGTCGGTGTTGAGTGGACACATGGGACGACTTGAAACGAGAGTTGAGAACTCAGTTTTTACCTAAGAACACAGAGTTTGTCGTAAGAAGGAAACTGAGACAACTCCGTCGAAGTACTTCCATTCGAGACTATATGAAGCAATTTTTTGCTCTTATGTTGGACATACAAGACATGTCTGAGAAGGATGAACTATTCAGCTTCCTCGATGGCCTGAAGCCAGGGGCACAACAGGAACTAAATCGAAGGAATGTCACCGACGTAGTCGGGGCAATTGCGGTTGTAGAAAGGCTAGCTAACTTTGTTTCTTCGGAGGACACGGGGAAGAAGAAACAATACTCGAGAAATCGCCCACTCAAATATTCCCGAGCGAAGGGGTGAATAAATGAAGAACTTCCACAAAGAATCAAGCTCAAAAGGCATGACCCCGAAACCTGGCAGATGCTTTTTGTGCGGAGGACCAATAAAAACAGGCATTCAATGCTTTAACTACATCAATCCACCCCCACAAAGCGGACAAGGGCAAGGTCGTTGCCTTAGTTAAAGCAGCTCAGAATCTAGTAACGACGATGAGGAGTCGTAAGGGCCCCAGAAGGCATTGTTGCCCTTTGTTGAATGCATTGCGGGGTCAAGTGGGGGAGAATACGAAGATAAAGCCACAGAAGGCAGGGAGTAGCGAGTTTATGTATGCGGACAACAAGCTTAATGGTCGGACAACCCGTGTAATGGTGGACATGGGCGCTACTCACAATTTTATTATCGATCGAGAAGCAAAGCGACTTGAACTAATCTTGGAGAAGAACCCATGTCAGATGAAGGCTATGAACTCGGAGGTCAAGCGGATCTTCGGACTAACGAAGGGTGTCCACATTAAGATTGAAATATGGAGCAGGAGCACAAACATGATGGCAATGCCATTGAATGACATTTAAGTGATTCTCGGAATGGAGTTCATGCAAGCAGCGAAGTTGGTGCGAATGTCGTCCCTAAACTCCCTATGCCTAATTGGAGGTGATGACCCCTACGTGGTTCCAATTTCTTGAGGAGGAACCAAGGATCCACAACACATATCGACATTACAATTGATGAAAGGGGTATGAAAAGGAGAATCAACTTTTATGGCTGTTATAATGCTAGAGGCACTAGACGAGGAGGCCATTCAAGAACTTGTTGTGGTGGCGAACGTTCTAAAGGAGTCCTCAAACGTGATGCCAATCGAATTGTCGAAAACTCTGCCACCATGTAGAGGCATGGATCATCATATTGAGCTGAAGCCGGGAGTTAAGCCTCTAGCAAGAACACTATATCGCTTGTCTCCTTTAGAGTTGGCAGAGCTCAGAAAGCTGTTAGATGAATTGCTAAGCGGTAGTCTCATCCGCAGCTCAAAAGCACCGTGCGGAGCTCCAGTCCTCTTATAGAATAAAGTGACGGTAAAGAACAAGTATCCCATGCCACTCATCGTGGACTTGTTCGATCAACTGGGCAAGACAAAGTACTTCAAACTCGATCTTCAGTCGGGGTACTAGTAGGTGCACATTGTAGAAGGCGACGAAGCGAAGACTACCTGTGTGACCAGGTATGGAACGTTTGAGTTCCTGGTGATGCCTTTCAGCTTAACCAATGCTTCGGCCACATTCTACACTCTAATGAACCAACTATTCAAGGAGTATTTGGACAAGTTTGTGGTCGTCTACTTAGATAATATTGTCGTCTATAACAAAACGCTCAAGGAGCATATCAAGCACCTTCGAATAATTTTCAAAGTTTTCAAGGAGAATTTTTTTGTTCGTGAAGAGGGAAAAGCGCTACTTTGCTTAGACATAGATTCTGTTCTTGGGGCATTGAATTGGTGATGGTTTCATTCGAATGAACAAATTTAAAGTGTAAGCTATGGAAGAATGACGAACACCAAAGAAGGTACCAGAGTTAAGATCTTTGGTTTCGTCAACTATTATCAGTGCTTCATAGTTGAATATTCAAAGCGCGTAGCTCCACTGACGGAGTTGTTGAAGGAGTAGTCTTGGAAATTGTCGGACAATGCGAAGCAACATTCTAAGATCTAAAGACTATTGTGTTGGAAGAATCGGTGCTCAAATTGTCAGACTATGGGAAGACATTTGAAATCCATACAGATGCTTCAGACTTCACTATTGGAGAATTACTTTTGCAGGAGGGTCACCCGATGGCCTACGAGAGTTGCAAGCTCAACGAGACCGAGTGGTGATATCCAGTGCACGAGAAGGAGATGACAGTGGTGGTCCACTATCTACAAGTTTGGCCGGCACTACCTTCTCGGAGTGCGGTTCGTGTTAAGAACAGATAACATTGCATTGAGTTACTTCCAAACTCAAAAGAAACTCTCCCCAAAGCAAGTATAGTGCCAGGACTTTTTGGTTGAGTTCAATATGGTTGTAATAGAGTACAAGCCCAGAAAATCAAACGTCGTGGTCGATGTATTGAGCCAGAAAGTGGAGTTGGTGAATGCCATACAGTTGGAAGGTGGAGGCCAAGCAAGGCAGTTGCGTTCTAACTTCCTTTCTAGGATCAAGGATGGATTGTTTGGTGATCCTCACGCAGTAACCCTGATGCAACTCATCAAAGAGGGCAAGGCATGATGGTTTGGGCGGATCCGCAAGATGCTTCCATGCAAGAAACTTGAAAGCTTACCACTCAGATTCGTAAGATGCTTCCCAAAGTATTCCAACTTGACTACCCCCCACCAGAGCCTCCTACAAGAAGAGAGTTAAAACCATTCTGATGGATTGCAAGACAAAGCTAACTAACGGAGTAGAGTAAACTGAGTACTTGGTGAAGTGGCGAAAGCTTCCTCAAATAGAAGCTCATTGGGAGCCTGAAGACGCCCTACGACATGAAGAAGCCATCGTCAAAGCCTACCAACAAGCGTCGACGAGGGCGTTGACAGTTTAACTGGGGAGAATGTCATGTATGGTCATCCCGCACCTACAACATCTTCGCTCAATGAATCATTCTTCATTTTTGCATACTTGTACAAATGTTTAGCAGCCTGTTTTGCCTGAGAAATGTAAGAGAAAACAGTTTGTAATGCTATAGTGTGATCGCTCACCTGGTCGGTCCAAAACTGCCCAAAACAGCTCTGTTTTTGCATGCCATGGCCTGATTTTTGCAGATTGCGGTGCGATGTGAAACGTCGGCCATCTTAGCACCCTGGAAACCCCCGGGTGGCATAGGGTTGGATGGGGCTTCGGTGTTATGTCGGGCGTTGAACATTCTTCACAAGTTGAGCTTGTCTTCGTGCCTAGCACTCAGTTCAACCTTCTAAAGTCCTTTTTCGCTCATTTCTCTCTTCTCTCTTGCACTCAAGGTGTTTGTTGTATTGTTTGTAAAGCTTCCCTCTTCGCGAGACGTCGGGACTTGTCCGCCGCTCGCTTTCAAAACTAATCAACCTTCTCTTTTGCGGGTCTTTCGAGATGGGCATGAGGTTGCATCTAGGTTGACCCGTTGCGGACAAATAACGCATGGGTGTTTCGTGACTTAGACAATCCCAGCTAACTTCGAGCCATTGGCGTAAGGGTGCTTCACACGACTTGTGCAATTCCAGCTAAGTTCTTAACTTGATGTAAAGGTGCCGCACGACTTAGGCAAATTCAGTTAAGTCTGTGATAGTATGGCAACATCATTGTCTTCTCTCTCATGTTAGCCACTGTTCTTCTAGCATACAGGCAGTATAATTTAGAAGCATCCATTTTGACTGAAATGGTCACACATTTATTAAGTTTCTAAGGGTCTAGTAAGTTGGTGGGGTACCATGTTAACTACTGCTGCCATGTCTTGCAGACGAATGACTACTGTGCTGTGCCGCAACAGCTGAAAGATCAAGTGAGTGAAAGATTTCCTGGAGCTCGACGTGCCATCCTGAAGACAGGTGGTGATTTCCCCTTTCTTTCTCGTCCAGATGAGGTCAACCTGTACCTTCAGGTACCCAAAACTTACAGATCTGTTAGAGCCTCTAAGCAAAAGTTCTGGATTTTCTTTCGTACTTAACAACTGATCTGGCAGCTTCATCTAAGATGGGTTGGTGTTGAGGCACAGCCGGACAAGGTTCAAGGAATTCCAGGAGATGACGGTGATAATGGAAGGTCCAATTATGAGAGCAGAAGTGGAGAGCATTTTGACGATCTGCCAGGACCTGCAAATATTGGGGGCAGCAATGGTGCCCATCAGCCTAAATCTTCGGGACCCAACCAAGGCAGCGATGGTTCTCAGCCTGAACCTTCAGGGTCGACTGATCACACCTCAAATGAAAGGTTAAGCAGTAAAGAAATTGGAAACATGACAGTAGATACATTTCCTTCTCTCATCCAAGTATCAGTTGTTTTCGCAATGCTGCAGTACCTCGTGACTGAACTCTGTATTACTTGGAAACCGGTACTCAACATTTAGAATAGACGTATTGTAAAGAAAGAAAAAAAGGGCGAACACATTGTGTTCGTTCCAAGAGTGTTGGTACATACTTGTAACAAAGTGTCTTTGTGGCAATGTTAAGGTAATTCCCACATTTGATTGTATCCTTGTATCTGTAATATGCTGACAGTGATTTGCATTTGGCTTTACTCCTTTTTTGTGATATTACTGAATTTTTCTTATGTTCAAGCTATGGATATGATAAAATGCTGAAATCTAACATTATTAATCAGTTCCATATGACATCATTATGGTGATGTAAATCAGTAACTTGATGATCCATATTCTCGTATATTTTTTTAATAAAATATTTAAGGTGCTATCAAATACCAACGAGTCTCTTAATCTGAAGAATCCAATATGATCACTTTTCTTATGATGTAATAAAACGAAAAACAAATAGCAAGATGTTTGAATATTATAGTGGTGATGTTAGATTCTTTGGTGAATGTAGTGAATGTCACATAGTGAAAAGAAAAAAAGAGAAAGGGAAGACAACTGACAAGAAAAATGTAAATAAATTCTATAGAGTGAGATTTTTTTTGAAAAACTAATCCAATCCAATTTTGCTCCAAAAAATAAACTAAGAACTATGCATCTTAAGATAGTTACCAAAACATTTAAAAACTCATAAAAGGAAGTTATAATACTTATCCTTGACATTCACTATCATCAATATTTATTTTTATACACACTATGACCCACACATAACTTGTATTCTGTCCAGTATGTTATCGAGAGATATCTTGTGAAAAGTGTTTGGCTTGATCGTGGAACATATATGAGTAAGGCTATATTCATGTAGATCATATAGCATGGCTTGATCGAAGAACATATATGGGTAAATCTATCTATATTCATGTAGATCATATGTGCTATAGCCAACACCCTCTAGTTTCTTTGGCTAAACAGAAATGATACTAAGTTTTGTAACCATTATACTAAGCCCTTGTCTTTGTTCAACACCACTATTTTTACCACATTAGATTATTGTATTCTTAGTAACCTATACGAGGGGACTCTGGTATGCCAAGATCACATTTTTATCTTATTCCTTACCACCACCATCTTCTTCCAACCATCCTTCACTTTTTTATTTCTTCTAGCCATCCTTCATCATCCACTTCTTTCTCCCTTTTCTGTGATGTATTTGTTCCAACCGGTTATTGTTGGCTGCCGGTCGTGCCAAGCTTTCTCTTTTTTCTTGGTTGAAGCCTTAACAATTCTGAGAGGTATTCATTTTGCTGAAATCTAGGGTCTTACTAATTTTAGCCTAAGTATTGATATTTCTAATGTAATCAATCTTGTCTTAGGGATCGATGTGCCCCTTGGTCCATTAGGTTTGTTATAGAAAGCTCTTCTCCATATGCTTAAATTAAACAAGTAATATGTATATTCCCTGATGTTATTCTATGCTATAAACAATTAATGATTAGAGAGTTTCCTCTCAGAAATTGACTTGAATGAAGACTATTAAGATAATGAAAGTACAAAAGAATGTACATATAGTATTTTAGATACATAACTAGAAATTTGCTATTAGTGTTGAGCTACTTCATAAAACAATCGAAATAACTTAAAGACTTATTTCTAAATATATCTCTCTTAAGAATAGATATCTATTGGAGTCCATCTTAAAATAACATGTATTATTCATAGTAATCAAACAATCCTCCTAATTCAAAGTCAGTCATCCATTTTTCTGACGAAGTGAAATATATTACTATAAACATTTAATACATGTTACGCCATACTCCTTGGAGCACAAAACATTGTTGAGTTGCTCAAGCCAAGTGTTCCTCTAAATATAGGAGGATTTAAACATTCAAGCAAAACACGCCAAGTAATTGACACTTCAATTCTCCTCTAGAAAAATATGATAAAATTTACAATCATCAAACGCCAAAAATTATCTTTACATAATTGAGCATGTTCCAAGGTGGCTTTTCCTTATTGTTCTAGATTTTGATAATTACCTCTACATCATATTCAACTTTCAATCTTGAAATCCATTCATCCACGTATGTTTCATTCCAATTTTAATTGTAAGAAGCTCAGATTTGCAATAGTTAACGCCAGGGGGTTAGGAACGTGTGTGTTGTGCAGACTTCAATGCTTAATCTTATAACAAAACTAGCTCTTCCTCCATCATCTTATTTGATAGGGGTGAATCTGGTACCCGTCAACTTGTCTGCCACAAAGATTGACACATAAACAGGGCTCCACATCATCAACACTTGAACGACACTGCAACCCTCCTATCTTATCAGAATCTGGGGTCGATCAGGCTATTAGGCCACCATCCTCGGGCCAACCGATGATAGAAGCCCGTGGATCAGGTATAAAAGGAACCCTCGGCTTATGCCACTAGGGGGCAGGTGGGCATGTACACCACACTCTTCCACTCTCTTTATAGCTTATGCAATTGCATCTTCTAATCCACTCTTAAGTGTCAGAGGGACTATGCCGGGAAATCCCGGTATTGGCCTGGCATGTATGGTCGTTTGCTTACCACTAGCGGACGCTGAGGCCATCCTATATTGGGAGGAAGGATCCGTTGACTCGGAAGACCATATCTCAGTCATTCGAACTGCACAAGGTCAAACACCTACCATAAGACAGCATCCAAAATGCCTTCGCACCCTTGCATAGACTTTGCATCATCCAAGAAGGAACCCTAGGGTGAGCCCGCACCTTCGGTAGAGAACTAACTATTGAATATTGAATTTTGATAATAAAACCAATTAGTGTGTTTATAATCTAACATATGTATTAGAGATAAGTGACAGGATTAACTACGATTGAGAAAAGACAAAACAATTAAGGAAGAATCTATTGTTGGGCAAGAGTCAAGATCGGGCATCGGGCCAGGGTTCGGACGATGTGGTGGGAACTTGCTAGGAATTCGTTGGAGGTTGCCGGGAGTTCGCCGATAGGTGGTTGGTAGCTCGTTGGGAGTTCTTTGGAGGTGTGCCAGGAGTTCATAGAAATGATTGATGTGCCGAATAATGAAGATTATATATTATAATTATTTATCTTAAGTATCATAGTTAACATCTTGATTTAAGTCCTAATTTGAGTAAGTTTTGGAGAAATCCTACTAACTCAATTTTGGGCCAATCAGGTCCAATTTGGATTTGATTTGAGCTCATGATAGAATTTATTTCGATGATATGGAAAGAGGTATA
Organism: Ensete glaucum; assembly: GCA_021527575.1. NCBI lineage: Eukaryota > Viridiplantae > Streptophyta > Magnoliopsida > Zingiberales > Musaceae > Ensete > Ensete glaucum. The sequence continues at coordinate 27,083,374 of CM038559.1, read as the reverse complement.
GTCAGGTCAAAAAAAGGTAAAGCTTAGGATATGAAAAGTACTAAAAGTACTTTTCTTGGGATTCTGTCGGTGGTGGTACCGTCCAGGCAATGGTAGTATCGTCACTGCCTAGGTTTTTGGGTAGCTTTTGGCAGTGGTACTATGAGTGATGATAGTAGTACCACTTGTACCTAGATTTTTCGAAGAAGGTTGAATTGTGGCTCCAATTTTGAAGCCAATTAGGGTCTATAAATATACCAAGTATTCTTGTATGGAAAAAGCAATAAAGTGCTAAGAAAGTGGGAAAAATAAATTTTGTGAAAATTGATTGAGAGCTTCTTTTTATCTTTAAAGTGAAAAGTGAGTTTAAGAGAATGATCGATTGAGTTATAAAGATTGATCTCATGAGCCTGAGAAAGGGAGAGTATAAAAGTTCTTCTCTTGAGCCTGTGAAAAGGAGAAATGTGTGTAAAGGGGTGTTTGAACTACGCTCGTGAAAGAAGATCAATAGTGGATACCGATTGATCTCAAGTGAAGAGAGATTGGGAGTAGACATAGGTCAAAGTTTTGATCGAACCACTATAAAATACTATGAGCATCTCTTCCTTATCATTCTTTCGATTTGCTCGTGATTTTAGTAGCTTATAACTAGTTCTAAAAGAAGCTTGAGCTTCTCCATTTGGTTTTAAATCATTCTATAATTTACTCTTAACAAATTTCAGCCAAAATCACTTTCGGTTTTCGTTTTACTTTAAGTTTTTCAAACCAACTTTTTCTTTTAACACTTGCACTAATTTACACCCCCCCCTCTTAGTGCCAACTCGATTAGATTAACACTAAAGTAAGTTTAATTGGTTGCTGTTGGCATTAACGAGGGTAATTCCATCACACACCCTCTTATATTCAATGTGACGAACTACACCTATTGGAAAACTACGATGATAAATTTTTTTATTTCTATGGCTTTTGAGTATTGGAATTTAGTTGAAAATGACTTTTAGAGTGTTTCAATCCTATAATTGATTGGAATGATTATGAAAGAAAGATGTTTTTTTAAATACCAAGGTTATGAATGCTTTATTTTATGCCTTAGACAAAAATGAAGTTAACTGGATTTTTACTTGTGATTCTGCTTTTGATATGTGACATACATTAGAAGTCACACATGAAAGCACATGTAAAGTAAATGTATAAAAAATAAATATATTAGTACATAATCATGAAAAGACTTGTAAAGACGAATATGAGAACAACCTTCCAAAGAACATGAAAGATTTGATAATAAAAATACAAGAAGAACACCTTCTAAAGAACATGAAAAACATTGAATTGAGAACAAAAGAAAACTCCTCGAGTGAAACCTCGAGTGATGAGGACTATGATATTGAACTTATTTCAAAAGAATCTAAAAAATTCATAAAAAGTAACAAAACAAAACAAGATATTAAAAATAAAATTGAACTCGAGGAAGACAACCTCTTACTTGCTATAAACACAAGAAGCCGAGGCATTCCGAAGATCAAGAGGACAACCAAGAAGAAGTGGCGAACTGCAGGTTCATGGCCATTAATGATGAGGTAAGTGACTCTCCCGAAGCCTCTTTTACATTTAATGAGTTACTTAATGCCTTTCATGAATTATTTGATGAGTGTAAAAAAATTAGTAAAGCTTATAAATAACTTAAAATGGATAATGCATTACTTACTAGTAAACTTTATACATGTGAAGCATCAACACTATGTATTTCTTTCTTTAAATGTGAGACACTAAATGCAACTAAGAAGGGAAATATCATATTACAACAAACCTTATAAAAGTTTAAAATAGGCAATATATATGTAAACATGATCATTGTTAATAAGGGTCATATTTATAGGAAGAAAGATATTTTCTTTGTAGGTAATACTCAACAAAAGCTAACTATCTTTGTTAAAGAACCCATATTATATTCTTCACCCGAAAACAAATGTAGTTTTTGTGGTAGACTTGGACATTTTGCCTATAGATGTCCATTTAGAAGGTATAGTCTACAAAAGTTAGTTTGGGTTCCTAAAGGAACCATAAACAATCAAATACCATTAGTAAAATTAGGAAGAGCCTTTAGGGACCCAAAGTCAAATTGATATCTAAACCAAAACCCCCTTCAAGTTAGTTTGGGTTCCTAAAGGAACCATAAACAACCAAATACCATTAGTAAAATTAGGAAGAGCCTTTAGGGACCCAAAGTCAAATTGATATCTAAACCAAAACCCCCTTCATTTTAATTTTGTTTCTGAACAAAGGCTAGGAGCATAAAATGATATCTTGATAGTGGATACTCGAGGCACATAACTTGAGACTTAACACATATTTTAAGTTCACTAGCCAAAGCAACAAAAATAAGAAAAAATTATTTGAATCAAGATGATTGAAACTTAATGATTTTTATTTTCATTATAATAAATCTTTTTATTAAAAATGATTCATGATTATACAACTAATCTTAATTATTTTTTTGGTGATGCATAACTAGTACATACTAGTACAAAAATGAATTAGAGAACCTTAGCTATTTTTAATGGAAAACTATTTACATTGCCTTCATTAAAATTTCTAGAAAAGTGATTTTGATGATGATTTTGGATGTGTTTTCAAGTGATTATTTTTAAAGAGATGATTGATTCATTAATATACAAGAAAAATTGTTGACTTGCTCATCTCAAAAAAGAAGTAAAGGTTGCACTTTCATTAAAAGTGTTGACTTTAGATATAATTGATAGTTTGAATGTTAGGTTGAAAATTATTGACTTGTATATTGAATGATTAATTTGAATGTTATGTTGATGGGTTGACTTGAAATAGATTGTATATTGTATAGGTTGTTATTGAATGATTGATTTAAAAATTAGATGGGTGGTATGATTGAATGTTTTATTGTTCATAAATTGAGGCTTGAAATAAAAAAAGAAAATTATGATTCTCTTCCTAGTGTTTTTGGAAAACTAATTTTTTTTGTTAAAATGAGAATGACAATTGCATATTAATTCCTTGCACTAAGTGCAGAGAGTTAGACTCACATAAGAAGGAAAATATATTATTGTTAAAGTGAATCTTTTGTTTGAGAATATTTTATTATTTTAAATATATTATATTAATGATCTTGATGATTTCTTTTGAAATGAAACTTGGTTTTTATTTTAGATGACAATGTATAGATTTGACATAAAAGATAAAGACATTCTTGTAAGAAATAAATCACATGAATTAAAACAACTAAAAAGTGTAAAGTTTTTTCTTTAAAAATTTATTAATCAAGTTTTCAATAAGAGATAAAGTGATGAATCTATATATACCATTATTGTTGAATATCTTAAACTACAAAAGTGATTTTGATAAATTGAAATTTGAATGAGATTTTATTCCAACCAAATCATGAATTTTTTCTTGACTTCTTGACTTTAGGTATCTCTTATGGGAATAAATTTTTTAACCTCTATGATTTCTTCCATTTACCATTTACTAAAAAGGAGATTTATGATCTTGAAAAGTATAACTTGAGATTTTTATATAAATCAAAATCGTTAATTATGATTCTTATGTTTTTTAAAAAAGGACTTATCTAAATAAATCATATATATATTTTTTGAGATGTCTCTTATATAAATCAAGATTATTTACTATTTGATCTCCTAAGACTCATTTTCGTTATTTACTAAGAAGATACGATTTGTTAAAATAAATTGTATCTTTTGGTACTTGTGATTTGATCATTCATATTATAATTTTAATGACATGATTCTCATCATATGATCCCTTTGTACTTATGGTTGTAATTAGAATATTGATTTAAAAGAAAAGATTTAATACCCTTCTTTTTTTGGCAATAACAAACGGAGAGAAAATTGATATCTTGCCACAAAATCATTAAATAAGGAACAATTTGATTAGAAGAAAATAAGGAATATTAATCCTCCAAATGTATGCATATTTTTTAGATTTCTCATTTTTACAAAATGAGCTTCTTCTTAAAATTTACATGAGATGATTTTAAATCTTGCAAATGCATGAGTTGCTATCATATTTTTTAGATTTCTCATTTTTTCAAAATATGATTCTTCTTGAAATTTACTTGGATGTTTTAAAATCTTTCAAATGCATGAGATGCTACTATATTTTTTGATTTTCTCGTTCTTGTAAAATGAATTTCTTCTTGAAGGTTACATGAATCTTACAAATGCATGAGATGATTCTTTTAAACTACAAGTAGAAACAAAATCTTTGATTTTTCAAGATGATTTTACATCATTTTTTTCTTTTAAAATTTGTAAAGAAAAAATATGATTCAAGAACTTCTTATGATGCTTGATATATGATTCATGAGCTCTCTTTCGAATCCTCTTAATATTTGATTCTTGGATTATTGGATTATTTGATTCATGAGCTCTCTCTCGAAGCCTCACTCTTAATATTTTACTCTTGGATTCATGAATCTTTGATGCAATATTTTCAAATAAATCTACCCTCTTTATTTTTGATATTTGAGTGTTTTATACACTTGACTCCTCCTTTGTGATTTGATTCTTGGACTCTTCTACTTCTATATTTTTACAAAAAAGGAGAAAGAAATTTGATGTAATACTTATAAATTGATTCTTTTTATGATGAATAAATTCTCTCTTTTTTTCTTATTTTATAAATGGGGAAAGATGGTACAATGATATATGATGAATGTTTATGACAAATATTCAAATATGTGGTAAATATTTCTCCTATTTGTTGATAATAAAGGGGGAGAAATGGTATAATTGATAACATATGCTAAGTGTTCTGTTTGAAACTTTTATAATGTGATAACAATTGATTTGAACTTGTATGTTGAATATTTCTGATGAGAAAGAGCAAAAATAGTATATTGATGACAAATGATGAATATTTATATAAATATTCAAATATGAGTTGAACATTTCTCTTTTTTGTTGATGGCAAAGGAGGAAAAATGGTATATTGACGACACTTGAAATGTTTATCATGTGAAACATATTTTGTTTGAAAATTTTCTCATGTGATATTAAAAAGATGAATGTTTGTTATTGAAAATTTTATCATGTATGGTATCATGGTGATCAATAGTTAAATTGTTAAAATTTCAGTGTTTATTTAATATGATCAAAATGCTACCTTGAATTAAAAGGTGATTAGTTCTTTTGAATTCAAGTTTGTCCTATTTCAAATATGACATATAGATGGGAGGAGTTAAGGTTAACTCCATCATCAATTGGTTGTCATCATAAAAAAGGGGGAGATTGTTGAATCTCAGATTTTAATGATGAAACCAATTGGTGTGTTTATAATCTAATATATATGTTGGAGATAAGTGATTCAAGATTAATTACAACTAGAAAAAGATAAAAACAAAAGCAAGGTGGGTGACCAATTAGGGTTGATTACAATTATGACTTAATTGACTCTAACCCGTATCCAACTCCGACTCCTAATCAGACCCAGTTCAATCGAATCCTAACCCTACTAGGATTTAAGCTGATTTATTATAATAGACTCAATACTTCTCTTAGCCGACCTAATATCATGTCTAGGTTGGTCAACAAGGCCCAATGTAAGGACTCAATTTTATTGACTAGGACCCGACTTAGCTAGGGTCATAAAAGACTTGCCCTCTTCAAATTAGTTTTATCCTCGAGGCTGAGGCTCTATGATCTCCAAGTCAAAGTCTGTGACTTCCTTGTTGCACTTAAGGTAAGCACATCATGATCCCACGGTTTAGCTTTGTCTTGTATCTATTCATCGGTGATCATATCTGGTTGGTGATGCATCATGATCATGTGATGCCATGTGATCATTAGGTGTAACTAGGCCTCCTCATTGTCTTGGGTGTTGGAAGGATAGATCTTGGCTGAGTCATCCTCTCTAAACTTCTATTTGTAATGACATTCCAAGAGGATCCATTGTAATTTCAAATTAATACACAGATCTGAAACACAAGTTATGGCTATAATGTGATCTCCATTTTTATAGGGTCCAAAGAAACTAGGAGACCACTTCCATGAGGCTCGAGTCTTCATAAATTTCTACTGGCAGGGATGAGGATGAAGGAAGACTTGATCTTTGATAGTAAACTTCCTTCTACTTTGACGTTTGTCGAGCGACTGTTTCTTTCTTGTGCGGGCTAGTGTATGGTTGTTCTTTAATGGTAGCCAAGTCTTCCTCTATGTTGGTGGTTGCTTTCTAGTAGACTCTATAGTAAGGTGACCCCAATCTGAGTCTGGAGGGAGTAGAAGCTATAATTTTTTTAGGACTTATTTTTATCTCCACTTTGTGTCGTTGTCTTGTATCATGCCAAGCCACAAATTCAGCAAAGGTTAGCATTTCCTCATTGTTGATTAATAGCTTTAGGTGATATAGAGAGAGGGCTTTACTAGTGCAGGCTAGCGGTCAACCATCTTGCATATGGATAACACAAATTCTAGTTCCTGATACGTCAATCACAAACACTATATTGAAGTCGGGTAAAGTTAGCACCGACAAAGAGTAGGGGCTGCGACCCATGTTTCAAGTTTTTCTTCTTCAATCCTCTCAATTTCAACTTTCTGGAGGTGAGGATAATAATATGGCCAAGTGTTTACTGCTAGTTTGCCCGGGAGAATCAGAATTTGGTGGTTATGTCAGCAGGTACAAAGTAGGTTATGCGGTTCAGTGAAAATGTCTAAAAATTCAGCAAGTAATTGGAGAAGGTTTGAGTCTTCAATTTTTGTTAGCCCCCTAATAGTGTGCTACTGAAGTTGCATCAAGAAGCCATTGTATACTTTGTGTAAAACCTTCTTGATAGGACTCCAGTAGGGTTAAGTCCTAATCTCCCTAGAAGTAGTCAATAAAACCCTATTAGATTGTAATAAAGCCACTCTTATCTTATAAAGGAGAATGACTATGGTTTATATTAGCTCTTAGGGCTTAGTGGTCATCGCCCCCCTTACTGGGTGGGTTGGTAGGCTAGGGTTTCCCCCTGCATAGGTTGGCTATAGAGCCAACCTAGCTACCACCTGTTTCCTCTAAGACAGGTAGGCTATAGAAGGGGCAAAAGGATAATTTTAGTTAGGCAAGCACCCTTTAGGGCTAGGGTTTGGAGCCCTATATAAGCATGTGGCCTCCACCTCATTTTATTAATCAATTATCAATTTTATTTCAGCCTTGTGCCGAATCTAGGAGGGAGGAACCCCTATAGCGTTCTAAGGGTTGATCCCCCTCAAGGATCAAAATCTATAGAGCTTCTTCTGGGGTTCTATCATTTGGTATCAAAGCTACATTCCTAGTGTCCTGTAGCCATCTCAGTTGCCTCCACCTTCCCACGTAGTTCCCATAATTGCTACAACACGCGCCTCCACCTTCCACCCCAACATCAGATCAAATCAGTTTACCACTGCCCCCTACGTTTGATCTGGAATTTTGGTATATTTTTATAATCCACATCTCTTCAATACTTCAAGATCCTTCATATTATATGTGGGAGAAGTTTTCCAAAGTTTTCTTGCTGCAAATTTTTACCGCCGCAAACGTTATCATCGTTGCAAAGGCGAAACGCTGCATAAATTTTTAACCAATTTTTGCTACTTGAAACTAAACTGTTTTTCATCCTTTCTAGACAAAAATTTTACACAATTCTCAAGATCAAGTTGGCTTTCATCTAGATTTGATTTTATGAAAAAACTCATTATGGAATCGGTTTTCTTGTATGATTTTTCACCGTTACGCAGTACTAAAATTTTACGATGAAGGAATCTGCCTTGCTTCTTTTGCCCTATTTCCCTACTATTATGCTACCAAAATTTCATCAAAGTCTCTACTAGTATTGAAAACATCTAAACCAAGGGTTTTTGCATAATTTCCTTAAACTTTTCTCTAGAATTTATGTTGAGAAGTCATCGTTTCTCTAACGTAAAAACCAGATCAGCAGACAGCACATAACATCACTTCTTTTCATCGAATTCTATCATATTTGAGTGCTATTTTTTATGGGATTATAGACTCACTTTTCCTCATCTCCAAACCCTACCATCCTCACTAAAAACTCTTCCAAATATTACCCTAAACCAAATCCAAACAGCCCCCTAAATCAGCCACCCAAATCAGCTTACTTCCTTATCGATCCAATTACCTTTTTAGCCAACTTTCCTTATCGAGACACCTACCTTTGCTGCCATCTATCCCAGATCTAAAATCTATTTTCCTAATCTTCATCTACTATTATCACAACCCCAAATTGCACCCAAAATAGCCGCAAACTGCACCAAAAAACCAAAGCCTTCAGTCCACCAACCTTTCAGTCGCACAATCTCCCTTATCCCTTCAACCGCAGCATGCATCTTTCACTGCCCAATGCTGCCAATAGCGACCTCTTGCTGCCATCCTCTTTGATCACAACCAACAATGATCCTTGCGGTAAAAAGCTACCAACAATGATTTTTCACTGTAATCTATTTACATTGTAGCCCGTAACAAATTGAACACAATAGCAACCGTCTCTCACTCTATAACGCTACTGCCCTCCTCCACAATAGTTGTATACATCATTGCTCCATCTTCCTCCTATTATAGCCGCACCCTTGTTGCAACCGATGCCACCTGCAGCAACGAAGTCACACCACAGCCGTAGCTGACGTTGTTGCTGCCCTCTTCTTCCTTTGCCATCGCTCCTGCCTTTCGACTCAGATCTCTTGGCTGCCATCTCTTGACAAATATTAGAAACCTAAACAATTGCAACCTCGATGATATTGTAGCATCAACATTGCAGCATCACTGAAGGACCACAACCGACATTACTGTTGCCATTTTCTTCCTCCACTATTGTTGCTACACTTGGCTGCCATCCTCCACTTAGAGATTTCACCACCACAGCCCTGATATCACTGCCATTGTTGCCTTCAACCTAAAGATTGTAGCTATACTCTTTAATCAGTTTAATTTAACAGGTTGGAGATCCTTATGTCATAACATCGGTGGGCTTATTCGAAGCCAAATTGGAGGTTTTGAGATGTGTATGGATGTTAAAGTATGTGCTCTCTTTGAAGAGATTAGATTGGGCCGATCACTAAGCCCAATAAGATCACAATGTGGTGTAAATTTGGATTATAAAAAGAACCTTAGCAAAGAACTAGCGATGATTCGTCAAACCTCCACCATCCAAGAGTACCAAACCAGGTTTAAAAGGTTATCTAATCAAACTTATGATTGGTCTGAAAAATAGATATTAAGGACTTTTATTGAGGGTTTGAAGCTGAAGATTTAGGAAGTTAAGGCACGATAGCTGTACACATTTAAGGCAGCCATCTCCTTTACGCAACATCAATAGGAGCGATTAAACTTTGAAGCTCGAAAGACTAGAGTTGCTCCCCGAACAGCGACACCAAAGTTTTGACCTCCTCCTATCAGCCAACCCCCTCAGCCACAAAAATTAATAAGAGAAGACCTTCATGACGGATCGACAAAGAGCCTATGTGGGTGTTGTGATAAACTGTAGAGCCTAGAATACAAATGTAAAAATGAGACACCGGAGATGATTATGCCTACTAAAGAACCCAAACTTGAAGATACGACTCTCGAGCCCAAGGAGGAGACACCACCACCGACCACCCGCACGGTCCCTACCTTAGCAGGCTACACTAACCTGCAAAAATTAAAGATCGAAGGGTTTCTCGAGCAGGAGTCTAACATCATCTTCATCGACGCTGGGAGCACACACAACTTCATGAGCAGTAAGGTTGCTACCCATTTAATACTCCAAAAAGAAGATTACAATAGGTTAAAAGTCAAGGTAGCTAATGGCCAAATTCTAAGGTGCAACCAGAAGTACCCACGGGTAAAACTGATCCTACAGGAGTAAGACGTAGTTACTATTTTTCCCTCATCTCTCTTGATGGTTTTGATATAGTGCTTGGCATTGATTGGTTGTCCATGATTGGAGATATTTTCTGAAAATTTTCAGAGCTTAACCATGAAATTTTTCAAAAAAGGAAAGCAGGTGATTTTACGAGGGAGCCCAGCGACTACAACCATAACACCACACTTGGAGGGGGTACCAAAAGAAGAATCTAGTTGTTTCCTAATTAAAATTCAAGAGTTATATGAGATTGAAGATAAAAATCCCTCCCACAACTTGTTGAATTTTTGGGCATCTCCACCCAACCGAGCCGACTACCTCCTCTGAAGCTGGCTAACCCCCTATGCTGAACAGGTCGAACCTTCTACCAATAGTTGCTCGACCAGATTGCTTTATACAACCTTAGAAGATCGAAGATAAAAGGGTCATCCAAGAGATAATAGAGACATGGATTGTTCAGCCATGCTTATTTTTTGCTACGACACATCCCTACATCTTTTTCCCCGGAGATAAGCTACTTCTAAAGTGTTATATCCCGTCGAACTCACCATGGTTGCTAATCTCAGGTGACTTCTATGACTTTCCCCAGGATCGAACCATGATGCTTAAAGACTTCCTTGATGATAACTTCTGATCTACGGCCTAAGACCGTGAGAAAATTGAGCCCCTCCAGTGGCAAAATCAGAAAAGGGGAAGGATCATTCGCATGACTCAACGAAGCATGAACATCATCCCTCTCATTATAAAGAAAGATGCACCACCTTTGTTGAGTAGAACTATAGCCCTCACGATCATGATATCATCTATAACAAATCATGGCTAGATGTTTATTATTAGAGCAGACACATCCAGAGTGGGGGTCAGCGCCATCCTCATGCAAGATGGTCAATAGCATGAAGAAGTGAAAATGGGCCCCAAAAAAATACTACTCCTACCCACCTCAAACTCAGATCGGGCTCACACCACTAGACATTTTATCAGAGGACAGCCCTCACTCCAAAAGAAGGCACAACTAGTATTACATAGTAACCACGTGGTAGCCCATGCAAGGAATAAACTTCCTCATGACAAACGCCAGAGCAGAAAAAAGTTTCTTGAGAAAGATCATGTCCCCCTTCATCTCCAACTCCACCAGCACGAAATTCAAGCCTCAAGAAAGTGGTCTTCCTATTTCTTTGGGCCTTGCAAAATTGAGGATTATATTAGGGTCCTAATTTGGAGATCAGATCCATGCACTAGATCAAAATTACAGTTGATCCTCCAAGTATCCCACCTTAAATGGAAATTTAAAGATGATGACCCAACTCAAGTTCTTACAACTAACACCCAAGCTGATGAGTTAAAGACCCGATTCCCTGAGTTCATGGAACTTCAACCTTGAGGACGAGACTGATTTTAAGAGGGCAGGTTTGATAGGACTCCAGCAGGGTTGAGTCCTAATCTCCCTAGAAGTCGTCAATAAAACCCTATTAGATTGTAATAAAGCCATTCCTATCTTATAAGGGAGTATGTCTATAGTTTAGATTAGCCCTTAGGGCTTAGTGGCCGCCGCCCCCCTTATTGGGTTGGTAGGCTAGGGTTTCCCCCTGCTTAGGTTGGCTATAGAGCCAACCTAGTTGCCACTTGTTTCCTCTAAGGCAGGTAGGCTATAGAAGAGATAAAAGAGTAATTTTAGTTACGCAAACACCCTCTAGGGCTACAGTTTGAAGCCCTATATAAGCATGTAGACTCCACCTCTTATAAATTTTATTTTAGCCTTGTGCCAAATCTAGGAGGGAGGAACCCCAATAGCATTCTAAGAGTTGATCCCCCTCAAGGATCAAAATTTATAGAGCTCCTTCTAGGGTTCTATCATTTCTCTATTTGCTGCATGCAAATCATCGTTACGTTGCTCCCATGTTTCCCACAAAGGATCTCCTGTTTCTTATGGCTAAACAATTTCATGATAAATTTGGAAAAATTTTAAGGAACATCATCTAGCATAATCATCCATTTGATATCGAGCACGACCTCATAATCATCGAGAGGAAGGAGGAGGAAATCAACAAGTATCTCTTGGTTTTATCGTAATAATTTCACACGTGAGCATATGTTAGAACCCTTGCAGATTCTAAGGTAGAGGTGATCTATATAGGGGATCGACCTCCTTGGAACTCTATAAGGGTTCCTCTTTCCTTAGTTTTCTGTACAAAGGTTGAAAAATAATTGATCTATAGATGATGAAAAGAGGGGAGAATACAAGCTATTTATAGAATTCCTATTCAAGACTCCTACTCCTAACAACTCCAACTCTAACTCTAAGAAGCAACTCCTACTTCTAACAACTCCAATTGCTTTTCTAAGAAGCAACCTCCTAGCTGGCCTCTCTTAAGACGAGGTGGAGCTAGGAGACTCCCATCCCATGAGGACTCCTCCCTAACCCTAGCCAACTACTTCTTTATTAGGGGTGTGATAGAACCCCAGATGAAGCTCTATATATTTTGATCTTTGAGGGGGATCAACCCTTGGAATGCTATGGGGGGGGTTCCTCCCTCCTAGTAGTCGACCATATAGCTGAATTATAGATTGATCTTACTTGATAAAAAGAAGTGGAGGCTACATGCTTATAGAGGGCTCCAAACCCTAGTCCTAGGGGGTGCTAAAATTATCCTTTTACCCATTTTATAGCCTACTTGCCTTAGAGGGAACAGGTGGTTGCTAGGTTGGCTTTATAGCTGACCTAAGTAGGGGGAAACCCTGGCCGACTAGCCCAATAAAGAGGGTGGAAGCTACTAAACCTAAGGCCTTAATCTAAACCCTAATCACACTTCTTTATATGATAGAAGTGGCTAGGTGGGGTTTTATTACAATCTTACAGGGTTTTATTGACTACTTCTAGGGAGATTAGGACTCAACCCTACTTGAGTCCTATTAGGGTGGCGGCTAGATTAGGATTTATTATATTCATGATGCCTTTGACTTTTACCATATCTAACTCTGACTCCTAACCCGGCTCCAGATCAGTCGAATTCTAACCCTACTAGGATTTGTGCTGATTTATTACAATGAACTCAAATTTTCTCCTAGTTGACCTAATGTCAGGTCTAGGTTAGTCAACAAGGCCTAATCTAAGGACTTGACATAATCGACTAGACCCACCTTATTCAAATCAGCCTTGTCTCAAGGCTGAGCTCCACGTCTCCGGGTCCTGATCTGTAACTCCTTATAAGGCTCCCTCGTGGTCCCCATAGTAGGCGCATCCTACTCTTGTGGTTCAACATCAGTAATAGTGACTGGACGGGTGATGTATCATGATCTTGTGATCCTATGCAATCATCAGTTGAACCTGGGCCTTCTCATTAACTTGGGTGTTGGGTGGATAGAATTTGGCTAAGTCATCCTCTCTAACCTTTAATTTACGGTGAGATTCCTGGATGATCAATTACAATTTTGAATTAATGTAGTGATCCGATCTACAAGTTTTGGCTCTAATGTGATCTCTAATTTTATAGGTCTAAAGAAACTAGGAGACCACTTCCATAAGGCTTGAGTCTTCATAAATTCTTGTTGGTAGGGATGAAGATAAAGGAAGACTCGATCTTTAATAATAAACTTCCTTCTACTCTAGCATTTGTCGAGCGACTATTTCTTTCTTGCATGGGCTGACGTGTACTTATTCTTTAACGGTAGTCAGGCTTTCCTTTGTGATAGTAGTTGTCCTCTAGTAGAGTTTATGGTAAGGTGAGCCCGAACTAAGTTTGGAGGGAGTAGAAGCTATAATTTTTTAGGACTTAATTTCATCTCCTCTTTGTGCTAGTGTCTTGTATCATACCAAGCCACAAATTTAGCAAAGGTTAGCATTCCCTCATTATTGATTGATAACTTTAGGTGATTTGGAGTGAGGACTTTGCTGAGGTAGGCTAGGGGTTAACCATCTTGCATATGGATAACACAATTTCTAGCTCCCGATTTGTTAATAATAAACACTTTGTCAAAGTCGGGTAAAGCTAGCACCAGCGAAAAGTAGGGGCTGCAACTTGGCCAAATGACCCCAGTTTCCAGCATCTCTACTTTAATCCTTTCTATTTCAGCTTTCTAGAGGTGAGGATAATGACATGATTAAGTTTTTGTTGCTAGTTTGCCGGAGAGAATCATAATTCGGTGGTCACGCTGATAGGTAGGAAGTTGGTTGCGTAGTTCTACTAAGATGTTTGAAAATTTAGCAAGCAATTTAAGTAGATTTGAGTCTTCAAATTTTGTTGGCTCCCTCATAGATTGCTACTCAAGTTGCATCAGGAAGCTGCCTTTCACTTTGTGCAAAACTTTATTAATTCGATGGTCACGCCGATAGGTAGGAAGTTGGTTGCGTAGTTCTACTAAGATGTTTGAAAATTTAGCAAGCAATTTAAGTAGATTTGAGTCTTCAAATTTTGTTGGCTCCCTCATAGATTGCTACTCAAGTTGCATCAGGAAGCTGCTGTTCACTTTGTGCAAAACTTTATCTATTTGCTATGTGCAAATCGTCCTTATGTTGTTCCCGTGTTTTCCGAATAGGATCTCCTATTTATCATGGCTGAAGATTTTCATGATAAATTTGGAAAAATTTTAAGGAACATCACCTAGTGTAGTCAGCCATTTGATGTCAAGCATAGTCTCATAATCATCGAGAGGAAGGAGGATGAAATTAGTAAGTATCTCTGGGTCCTACCGTAACAATTTCACCCATGACCATCTTTGGTCGAACTTTCAAATTTGGCCATCGGTAACCTCAACGTCAAACCAACTACGATCTTTATTTTAGCACATTAATTGGATAGCAACCTTATTATTCATAAAGTTGTTGGTGCTCCTAGTCTTGATGAGGATGGTGACGGGATGCGGCTTAGGAAGTTCTTCACTTTTTGCTACTTGAGGGTTCATGTGACCAGCTAAAGTATAAGTCGTGTAATCGGTCGGTTGCAGTTCTTCCTTTGTGTACTCCTCCTTAGGTTCATAGACCTCTTCTTTAGATTCTTTAATAGGTTTTATTATGGAAAGCTTCCCTTTTTCACAATGATGGTTGCAGCTCCAAAGTTCGTCATAATACCAATAAATTCCCTTTGGTGATCTATCGTGTAGCTCTTCTAACATCAATTTTTTTGGCAGTGAAGGATAGCTGGGTGTAGAGGGAGGTTTATATACTACTGATCTAGGAGTGGTTCTCATCCTCCAAGCATTTTGGTTGAGCCGTTCCTCTTAGATTCGGTCGAAAGAGATTGCGACCATCATAGTGCGGGACTACCATGCTTTAGCCACTCCTTTAATTTTTAGGTTGAGTCCTTCTATGAATGCCCCTAATAATTATCTGTAAAACCAATCTCAAGCAAGGTAAGACATGCAATTTATCCTCCATGCATGATTCAAGTCGTGATTCAAGCACCTCCAAATTGGCTCCGAATATATCTCCTGATGACATGATGTAAAACTCCAAATTTATTGTGATAAGGTCCTTCTCTTACTATTGGATCACTGGTATGGATTGGTTGGGTGGATTGGTGTCCGAAAAGGGTAGATGGCTTAAGGCGAAAGGCTATGACAGACTGTTGTTTGCTATAGTTACTGCTGCTGTTTGGGATGGCTAGAGATTATAGAAATATGTTATGATGGCTATGTCCTAAGGCTAGAGGGGTGGCTTAGGATTGCTGTTGATGGCAGCATCCGGTTTGGTAAGGATTGGTGGCCAAAAGGGTGATGGATTAAGGTTACGATTTTAGCGTGCTATTTGGGCTATGATTTTTTTAGGGGCTGTTAGAGTTGGTTGTGGATTATGGAAATAGGCTATGATAGCTACATCTTAATATTAGAGGGATACCCTAAATACAACATGGGTGGCAGCAACAATTTTGGTAAGGATTAGATATGAGTGCAGCAAAAAAACACCGAAATGTAGTGTTGCAAAATTCTACGTTGATAGGCTGTGGTAGGTCATAGTTTTAGGCAATGATTTTAGGTGCTATTTGGGTTTTGGATTGTATCACTATCCTCACTTTTAGAAGGATGAGATTGAGAACATCATTAAGGAGATGCTCGACACCAGAGTAATTGGATCAAGCTGTAGCCCTTACTCCTCATCGGTGTTGCTAGTGTGCAAGAAGGATGGTACATGGCAGATGTGCATTGACTATCAAGCTTTTAACTCCATCACTATCAAAGATAAATATTCCATACCATAAGCTCTTGGATGAATTAAATGGAGCCCGAGTCTTCACTAAATTAGAACTCCATTTCGGGTACCATCAGATCATACCCGAAGATGTTCCGAAAATGGCATTCTGTACACACAACAGTCATTATGAATTTTTGAAAATGCCCTTTGGGCTTACAAATGCTCCTACCTTCCGAAGCTTAATGAACGACATTTTTTGGAGGTTTTATGTAAATTTATATTAGTATTCTTTGATGACATTCTCATCTACAACCCTAAACTTGACATACATTTTCAGCACTTATGAATTGTTATAATGGTTCTTTGAGAGAATACCCTCTATGTTAAACAATCAAAGTATAGCTTTTTATAGTAAAAAGTAGAGTACCATGGACACATTATATCATAAAATGAAGTTGCGATAGACCTGACGAAAATTGAAGTGATGCAAAGTTGGCCGAGACCCACAAACGTGAAATTGCTATGCAGTTTCCTCGGACTTACGGGCTACTATCGGAAGTTTGTGAAAGAATATAGAAAGATTCGTGCGTCACTCACTTCCCTACTGAAAAAAGACTCCTTCTAGTAGTTGAACCAAGCTTCCACAGCCTTTGATAGCTCAAGGTAGCCATGATGATGATATCGGTCCTATGCTGCCCGATTTTAATTAACCCTTCATGATTGAGGCGGATGTATCTGGAGTTAGAATTGGAGCTATCCTAATGTAAGATGGTCGACCCCTTACCTATACTAGCAAGGCCTTGTCTCCTTCTCATCATAAAATGTCTATGTATGACAAGAAGATGCTTGCGATTATGCATGTATGTTGTCACGAAGTGGAGATCCTACCTAATCGGTCAACAATTCCAAATCAAAACTGATCATCGGAGCCTCAAATATTTCTTGGAGCAAAAAATATCATCCTCGGAGCAGCATATATGGGTAACTAGACTTCTTAGTTTTGATTATAAACTTATTTATCGAAAGGGGAAAGAAAATATTATTGCAGATGCACTATTACGGCTTTCAGAGCAAGCCAAAATTTCAGCCATCTCTCTTCCTTCCACTGACTTCTTTGAGGACATTAGGGAGGAATGGAAGAAGGACCTAGAGACCCAAGGCATCATAGAGAAATTAGAGAATGAACCAGGTGCCATTGCCCACTATACTTGGGATTCAAGGGACCTATGCTACAAGGTTCAAATTATGCTTGTTCCTACTTCTCCTTGTATCAAAATTATTATGCATGAAATGCACTCTTTATCTTCAATAGGGCACTCTGGCTTTCTGAGAATATACAAAAGAGTGAAGCAAAATTTTTATTGGAGAGGCATGAAAAAATCTATTTGTGATTATGTATCTAAATGTGATGTGTGCCAGTAGCAAAATGGTGAAACGGTGGCAAGTCAGGGAAAGCTGCAACCACTACCCATACCAGATTTAGCATGGACTGACATCTCCATGGACTTCATCGAAGGGCTACCACCATCTCACGATAGAAGTATGATCTTTATAATGGTAGATCGCTTAACAAAATATACTTATTTTTGTGCTATGAGACACCCTTATACTGCTGCTAGTATTGCTCAACACTTCATTGAAAATATTATTAAACTGTATGGGATACCAAGGTCAATTATGAGCAATCATGATAGGGTATTTACAAGCAAATTTTGGACCGAATTATTTCAACTATAGGACACATAACTCGAGCATGACCTATCATCCATAGATGGATGACCAAACAGAGGTAATGAACAGATGCCTAGAGACTTATCTGTGGTGCTTCACTTCAGCCAAAAGAGTGGACAAAGTGGCTTCCTTGGGTCAAATGGTGGTACAACATGACCTATCATTCATCTAACAAATGTACCCCTTATGAGGCATTGTATGATCGATCGCCCCCTGTAATACCTAAATATATAATTGGTATGACCAAAATAGATTAGGTTGAACAAAGTTTAAAGGGACAAGCTCCTACATCCAATGAAGGACAACTTATCTGTCACTCAAGCCTGCATGAAGCAACAAGCCGACACTCATCGAAGTGGATAGGAATTTTCGATAGGAGATTGGGTCTACCTTTGCCTACAACCATATAAGTAGCTGTCCATCAACATAAGAGCCTCGATGAAGTTATCTCATCAATTCTATGGACCAGATCACGGAGCTTATTGGAGCTGTGACATAGATTTAAGCTACTAGAAGGCGCCAAGATCCATTCCGTCTTTCATGTGTCCTGTTTGAAGCCTAAACTAGGAGAACATGAGTCGGCACTTACCTAGTTACTAAGCACCACAAATGATGGTGAAATTCAAGCCCAACCATAACCCATAATTGATTAAAGAATTATGATATATCGTCGATGCCCTTCAACTGAAGTATTAGTGCATTGGAACAACTTACCACTTGAAGATGCTATATGGGAGTCTTATGAGGAGGTGAAGACCCGGTTCCCAAAATTCATGAACCCTTAGCCTTGATGACAAGATTGATTCAAAGAGGATGAGCTTGATAAGATTCTAGCAATGTTGGGTCCTAATCACTCTAGAAGTAGTCAATAAAAACTCTGTGAGATTTGTAATAAAACCCTACCTAGTCACCTCTATCCTATAAAGAGGTATGGCTAGGGTTTATTTTGGAGCCTTAGGGCTTTCTGGCTGTTGTCCCCTTTATTGAGTTGGTCGATAAGGGTTTCTAACTGGTATAGGCAGCCATGGAGCCATCTAAGCTACCGCCCATCCATAGTAAGGCAAGGCGGCTATAGGAGGGGCAAGGGGATAATTTTACTTAGGCAGCACCCCCTAGGGTTAGGGTTTCGAGCCTTATATAAGCTTGTAGCCTCCTCCTCTTTTGAATTAAGCAAGATCATCTTTATTTTAGCCTTGTGGTAGACCCTAGGAGGGAGAAACCCCTATAGTGTTACAAGAGTTGATCCCCCTCAAAGATCAAAATCTTATGGAGCTCCTTCTGAGATTTTATCCATTGGCCAATAGGGCCCAATCTAAGTACTTGATTTAATCGACTAGGACCTAACTCAGCTAGGGTCCTAATAGATTGTCAAAATTTCAACTTGTTCAAGTAGCCTAGAAAAGGCATCTATAATAACATTTTCTTTCCCCTTTTTATAAGTTATTTCATAATCATATCCAAGAAGTTTTATTACCCATTTTTTCACTTGGGGGAGGATATCTTTTATTCCAAAAAAAACATTTAAGGCTCTTGTGGTTGGTCTTTATTTGAAAGCATTGGCCGATCAGTAAGGTCTCCATTTTGTCATCGCGTGCACAATCGCTATCATGTCCTTGTTGTTGATGGACATTTTTAGATGAGAAGGAGATAATGCCGTACTAGTATAAGTGAGGGGTTAGTCTTCATGCATGAGGACAGCGCCGATTCCAACTCCCGATGTATCTGCTTCAATAATAAAAGTTTTATCGAAATCGGGTAGTGCTAGCATAGGTGTAGACGTCATGGTTGCCTTAAGAGCATCGAAGGCAGCAGAGCCTTTGTCCGACCATGGAAAAGCATCCTTTTTCAATAATGATATGAGGGGGGCACTGATCTTCCCATAATCTTTGATGAATTTATGGTAGTAGCCTATCACTATAAGGAAACTGCGTAGCAATTTTATGTTCTTAGGTGTTAGCCAGCTTTGTATTGCCTCGATCTTGGAAGGGTCCACTGCTACACCTTCCTTCGAGATTATGTGCCTAAGATACTCCACCTTCTATTGAAGAAATCTATATTTTGATTATTTGACAAAAGGATTATGCTCCCGAAGAATCGTCAAAACAAGTCGTAAGTGGTAAAGATGACTTTCAAGTGAATGGTTCTAAATAAGAATGTCGTCAAAGAAAACCAATACAAACTTACAAAGATAACTCTAGAAAATATTATTCATGAGGCTCTGAAAGGTGGAGGGAGCATTGGTGAGACCAAAGAGCATTGCTAAAAATTTACAGTGGCCATTGTGCATCTGAAAAGTGGTAATCGGTATGTCATCTTCATACACCCAAATTTGATGATATCTGGATCGCAACTCTAGCTTCATAAAGATCTATACTCCCTTTAATTCATTGAGTAATTCATCAACCATAGGAATAAGAGACTTTTTCTTCACTGTTATGTTGCTGAGAGCTCGATGATCCACGCACATTCGCCTCGTTCCGTCTTTCTTTCATACAAGAAGCACCAGCGAAGAGTAGGGGCTGCAACTTGACTGAATGACTCCTGTTTCAAGAATTTCTTGCACGATTCTCTCTATTTCAGCTTTCTAGAGGTGAGGATATTGATCTGAGTATTTGCTGGTCGTTTGCTCGGGAGAATCAAAATGATAGAACCCTAGATGAATTCTATGGAGATTTGATCTTTGAGGGGGATCAACCCTTGGAATGCTGTAGGGCTTCCTCCCTCCTAGTAGTCGACCATAAGGCTGAATTGAAGATTGATCTTGATTATTCAAAAGAGGTGGAGGCTACAAGATTATATAGGGCTCCAAACCCTAACCCTGGGGGGTGTTTTCTAAGTAATTTCCCCTTTTACCCTCTATCTAGCCATCTTGCCCTGTTAAAGGGGGCGACGGCCTAAGGGGCTACACAAGCCATGCACCCCTGCTAGAAACCTAGCCGACCAGCCTAGTAAAGGGGGTGGCGGCTAGGATGCCTTAAGGCCCTAAACATAAAGCTTAGCCACTCTTCTTTATAGGATACAGGTAGCTAGGTGGGGCTTATTGCAATCTCACAAGGTTTTTATTATTGATACTTGGTTTAGCAGGACCCAACCCTACTAGGGTCCTATCAAGCTCGCCCTCTTCAAGTCAGCGTTGTCATAAAGCTGAGGTTCCATGAACTCAGGGAACCAAGTCTTCAACTTCTCATATGATTCCCATGTGGCAACTTTAGGTGGTAGATTATTCCAATGCACTAGCACTTTAGTAGAGGGATGTCGGCGACGCATCATAATTCTTCAGCCAAGGTTGGTTTATAGTTGGGCTTGAATATCTCCATCATTAGTGGTGTTCAGCAGGTGAGTCTGGGCTGACTTGTGTTCTCCCAACTTAGGCTTCGGGTAAGACACATGGAAGACAGGGTGACTTTTGGCATCCTTAGGCAATTTAAGTCTATATGCCACAGCTCCAATATGCTTCATAATCCGGTAAGGCCAATAAAAGTTAGGGGATAGCTTAATAGAGGCTCATGTGTTGATAGATAGTTGCTTGTATGACTGTAGGTGAAGATAAATCCAATCTCCTACTGAAAACTCTCTTTTGCTCTAACGTATGTTAGCTTGCTGCTTCATTCTGGCTTGAGCAATGGAGAGATTGACTTTTAGCAACTATAAGAGTTTTGTCCTTGTCAATTAAATCTTGGTCAACCTAATCCACTTTAGTCGAACCAATTTCAAACTTTGGAATCACAAGGGTTGATCGACCATATAGTGCCCCATATGGGGTACATTTAGTAGATAAATGATATATAGTATTATACCACCATTCGGCCTAAGGGAGTCATTTTGTCCACTCCTTTGGCTGGTCACAGGTGAAACACCAAAGGTAGTCACAGATAACACTGTAAACAAGGTGTTCGATGAAATGCTCATGTTTGTCCGTGTCTTTTGGTTTGTGTACATACCTTATATACAAGTAGCGGGCTTGCAATAGGCTTAGCAGCCCTAGTTTGGTTTGCTTTGTGGCCAATTTTAGCTTATAAATACGAGTATATCTTGTAAGCACTTATGGGGGCTTCGGTCTATAATAGACCATTTTTCTTTATATGCATCCTCTCTAAGTTTGTAATGTCCATAGGTGTAATTTGTATTTGGCTTTATAAAGTGTTTGCTTGAGCAAGTTGGTTGTGGAACCCATTGGAATTGCTTCCTCTGGCCTGTTTTATCTTTTGTAAGTCTAAGGGACTCTAGAAGATCTCGGGGAAGGCTGACCTTTACAGACGGACACACATGGGTGCTGCATGGCTTAAGCAAAACCAACTAAGCCCGTGACAGTGTGGTATTAGAGCAGGACAAGCACACGCAGAAACACTTGCTATACGTGGGGGACCTAGCTAGGCTATGTGCAGGACAGCCAGCACGCACAACCATTTAGGGGAAACGGACATTGAGATGTAAGGAAAGGAGTCACTCAGAGGAGCGGGTATCTAGGCTTGGCATTCAGAGGAATGGCCAACCCTTTGCATGAGAGGCACCATGAGGACAAGCAAGCAAAGAAGAATGTGTAACACATAAAGATTGAGATGGTTGAGTTCGAGCTATAGCTCGACGTTGGCAACCAAACTTGACGGTGCTCAAGGCAAGTGAGGCGCTTAGTGAAAGATGAGACCGTGCAAACTGGGAGGTGTTGCGCAATGACCGAAAGAGTTATGCAAAGCTCACAAAGGTGAGGGGAATTGCAAACTCGATGGATTCGGTGCTTATACAGGGCTTGTACACAGACGATGGAGTGTTCGTGGCCATCCCAAGGTGTGATCGGAACTCGGTATCATAGAGCATCAGAACTTTCTCTTCGACATGGAAAGGATACGTCCATAGGTGGTTGAAATATGTAATAAGTTTCGCACGTTGCTAGACCCTGAAGGGTGCAGTGGAGACTGTATTGGCGAAGGGTCACAATCTAGCAAGTGCATTTGCAGGGGCAGAACAAGGCACAAGTTATTCAGTAAGACGAAGTAGTTTAACGGGGATGGTGGTCTCCGAAACTTCCAGTGGGAAGTATGTAAAGAGAAAAGTTGCTCTAGCAGAACAGATATCCAAGAGGGATAAGTCCTAGTTCTCTAGAGGGAGAATCATATACAACGGACCATACATATTGAGGAAGAGTTCCTCAATATATCTTCACAAAGTTTAATGGACCAAATGAGTGGTGTTGAGTTGTCACATGATCTTAAATGAGGTAATGCATTGGTGGATGCATTTCGAGATCAAGTGGGGGTGCAATCTAAGGTAACATCCTATGAAGGCACACTTAGAGTCGATGTAGAAATCAAACTCAATGGAGGGCTGACTCGTGGAATAGTAGATGCGAGGGCCACTATCAACTCAATGCAAATCGAGGAGCGGAGCGACTTGGGTGAAACTTGGTGAAGCATCCAAGCCGCATAAAGAGAGTTGACATAGAAGATGAAACATGGAGCGGAGGCACGAAGCTTTCCTTGGACATAGGTCAAAGGCATGAACTCTTGTAAAGGCAAGAGTGGGATCATGTCGTTCCATGGGTTCTTTCTTCTGATGGGGCGGACTTATCTTGCATGGTGCCAAAGATAAAGGGAGCTTCGAGACACATGCAAGTTACCTCGAATATGCATTTGACGGAGTAACTAAGGTGATTCTACTTGTAGAGATAAAGTTTGGATCAGGATACCTTAGCACAGGGCAAGAGGATATAGAAGCGGGTACTCTTGAAGAATATACCACGGTGTTGCCATTCGAGTTATCAGGAATAAGTGGTGCATAGTGGAGATTGTACCGGTAGGGGATAAAGGCCCAGGGTCCAAACATTGGTGCACCAATTCTAGTGAAGTTAGGGGATTTCAGGAGCTACTAGGCGACAGACTGTGCTCGAGCTATGCTTCATCCAGGTGTGACCCAATAGTGGGTGGACGAAGGCGAATTGCCAAGGGAGCAAACCAAAAATCTAAGATGGCGGAGGCCCTACGATATGTTGGTAGAGGTCACACATGGAGAAGTCATAGTCCGAGTTCATCACATGAGAATCTGTATATAATGAAGATGTCACCAGGAGGTGACATGGTGTAGTGGATCATGGTGAAATAGTTCATGTCAATGCAACACATGTGATCATGTCTCGTGAAAGACAAGATCATGCAGAGGTATGATCAGAAGTTACTCGGAGCTCCACTTTGGTGTACGACACAATAAGAAGAAGGGCTATGGATTCAAGGAATGAATGTCATGGTATCACAGAGGCAGGTCTTCGTGTGCGCATTAAAGCCTGCATTCGATGAAAGCCTTAGTCATCAGCATATGGGAGTTGTATACCACCGAGGAAGAAGTCCAAGTGTAAGTACCAATGAGTCTTATGGAGGGGGACGTGGTCATGTGAATGATCAAGAGCTGCTGGGAGCTCCACTTCGATGAACAATGCAACGACAAGAAGGGCTATGGATTCAAAGGGTGAATGTCATGGTACCGCAAAGGTGGGTCTTCCATGTATGTGCATCGAAGCTTGCATCAGATGAAAGCCTTGGTCATCAGCATATAAGGGCTGTGTACCATCGATGGAGAAGTCAGATTGCAAGTACCAGTGAGTCCCATGGAGGAGACTTGATTATACAAAGGTATAATCAGAGCGGCTAGAGAGCTAGACTGCTTCAGTGCTCATATTCGCTTAAGGGAGCTCGACAAGTCAAAGGACAAAGCCGAGTAAGTGAACATTGCTACCAAGGAAGCTAAGGAGAACAGAATCGGTGCAAGCCCCGTAACAAGATGGCAAAGACCATACATGAGAGTTGCAGTCTATCTTTCCTGCTAGTTACAGGTGCCCTGCAAGCCAATCACATGAGTGATGGCATGTATGACACACCACGTAATCTTTTTCTTTATGATTAATATTGGCATATTCTCACATTTTATTATTTGTTATATATATATATTGTGATGTCCTTGGTTCTATGCAATGGGAATCATATCGTGATGAGATCACGATAATGAGATCGATTCACCTTTAAACACAAATCCTAAATAATCCCGGTCATAGGTTACTCAAGAGGGATATTGAGATAACCGGATAGATCGGTGTACTATATACCCGTCCATATGATGGAGGTGGCTGGTCTCACAGCCACTTATGAGGAGACACTAAGGATATAGTACAGGTACTTATCAGAGAATGAGTTCACTGATTGATCCGCTTATAGAATGCTGTATGGTTAATAATACCTAATGTCAGACAGTGATTCCATAGTTCCAGTTATGTATCGGGTCCTTGGACTTGAGACACCAAGGATGCCTTGTATGAGTACTCCTTTCTTTGACGCTAGACTTACAGGTTTGGAAAGCTGCTGATCTAGTACAACTGGTTATCGGGATTGGTAGCCAACCTTATGAAGGCAATTGAGTATCAATAGAGGATCATCCACTCTCGGTATCACAAGAGAAATATCTCATATGTGCTTACTTAGACAAATCTCTAGCTAGGGTCATTTGGATTGAGAGAGGAGTTCTCTAGTAGAATCCGATTATAGCAAGACAAATTGATTCCGTGTGTGACCTAACAGTACCATATCCAATATACGGTCTCTGGGATATTAATTGGATGAGGGATTATAGATACATGGTAACTATGGACAGATAGGTCCGATAGATTCGATCCCCCTGTATCGTATGGGGACTATGGCGTAGTAGCCTAGTACGTCCATAGTCGATGAGTCGAGTTAATTATTATAGAGATAATAATTCACTATATCAGAAGGAGTTCTGATGGGAGTAACTCATAGCTAGCTCGGTATCGGGCTTAGAGGGTCACACACATATGTTGGATGCTTCAACGAATAGAGAATTGGATAGAGATCCAATTAGCCCCTATTCTTATTAGATGTGACCCTATGCTGATGGGCTCCTTTATTAAGGCCAAATTAGAGGTCTAAGGAGATTATTGGATATAAATCCAATAATACAAGTTTAGTGGGTAATTGGATGGAGATCCAATACCCACTAAGGTAGGAGCCCTAGGGTCTTTTGATGGCTCTCTATAAATAGGAGGGGAGACTCTTGGTTGATAGGTTGCAGCTTTAGCCACCACCTCCTATTCTCCTCCCTCACTCTATGCAAGAGTTACGAGATCAGATTAGAGGAGTTTCGATGTAGAGATCCATCATGTGGATACCGCTAGAGAGGAGGACACTTGACCTCCTTCATCATCTCCATTCGAATCTGGAATACAGGATATATAATCTCCCTAGGTAAAATCAATCTCTCACACATCGTGATTTTTTGATTTTGCATTTTCTCTCATGATCCCAATTTTTGTATGACGATTTGATCTACGTGAGAAACTGATTTTTGTTTTGATTTCTATTACACATGTGATGCACCCGCTGAGGTTTCCCAATAGTGGTATCAGAGTGAGGTTTTCGTGTGAAAGATTGATTTTAAACTGCGTGTGGTGAGATTAAAGGCGCACGAGGCACCGCCGCATGGCATGGTGGCCTGCGGGGCCCGTGACAGTGCGGCTACCACAGGCTGCAGGGCGGCGGCTTGCAGGACAGCCGGTAGGAGCGGTAGCCGGTGCAGGCGACATGCCTACTAGGTGCCGCCGAGGCGCAATTCTAAGGGAGGCATCCGCGTCACTGACACCGCCTATGTAGGGGCAGCGACGACGGCGGCATAGAGGGGGGCAAGGAGAGGGCTAGGGCATCCTTTTGAAAAAAGGATGATCCTGCCCCTCTAAATTTCAAAATTTCCGAGGACTGTCCTCATGTACAGAATTCCAAAAATGCCCTCAATAATTTTAGAAATTTTGAGGACTGTCCTCTCATATAGAATTACAAAAATTTCCTTGACAATTCTAGAAATTCTAAGCATATCTTGATTTCTAAAAAAATAATTAATTAAATAGTTTAATTAATTATTATATATATCTAATAATCATACATATGATGTGATGTATAATGTGGATAAATGATCATGAGCCATGTATTGTGATGTGTGTAATTGTGATTATTATTATTATTATTAGGGCTTGCGAGCCTATGTTTTTTTCGTTTATTGTTGGGCCTGTGTGCCTGTGATTATTAATAATTATATGGAGAGACGCAGCGGGAGCGTAGAGGTTACAGCGGGCCCCATGATGTCGTGGCGGGAGATCACGACGTATGGTGATGCGACGATATGACAGAACCGATGATGACGAGATCAATAATCACATGGCATGGAGATACACCAATACACACATAGATCCTATTGTGAGTGATTATGCCCATTGGCTCAGGCTTAATCATATTAGGTGACGGCTCATGATCATCTGGTATGGCTTGCATGTATTATGTGTTATACACCTACTAGATATATATATATATATATATATATATAGATTTATATATATATATATATATATATATATATATATATATATATATTCACATGTGATGTAGATATATATTAAATATGTATGTATGTGACACGACATATTAAGAGACCAATACGAAACAAAAGGTTGAGGCAATAAGATTGACCCACGTGGCCTTCCATCGTTATAGGAAGAAATTGAATCACGACATAGGTTGAGTTGGTCGAGTCCATCGAGGCTCACCTATCAATGTGATCGAGTTCTTACCTATGACATAGAGATGTCACTGGTGACCTTAGGACATGATATGCTTGGTCGAGTCCCTCGAGGGCATATCATCAAATCAGACTTATCTTGTAATGATGGTGATGACTTAACTGAATATCATGGTTGGTCGAGTCCCTCGAGACCATGATGATTCGGAGGCCGACCGTGATGGGAATCAAAATGAATTGCGATTGGCAAGAGTTGCCTACCTTTTGGGCTTAGTGTAATTGGTCGAGTCCCTCAAGGTTACACTGAGATGCCAATTGGATCCCAATCCCCACTATGAGTCTGCCAGAGACTTCTGTCTCATATGTCGAGAGTGTCGCATGATTCACTAAGAAAATAGTGGGAGTACATTAAGATAGAAGTTCATATCTTAATTAGTATTTTCTGTAAAATCTGTATATTATTTATTTTTGCTATATCTTGTTTTGTCAGAAACATGTCACTCACAAACCCCCTTTGTGGCATACTTGATGCCAACCACCTCACTGGTCTAAATTATACAGATTGGCTCCGTAATTTGAGAATTGTTCTCATGGTAGAGAAAATCACATATATCCTTGATACAATCGTGCCCACACCAGAAGAAGGGGCAAGCAAGGATGAGATCGTTCGCTATGTGAAGTACATAGATGATTCCATATTAGCAAAATATTACATGTTGGCCTCCATGACTCCTGAGTTACAAAGGTAACATGAGAGCATGGATGCAGACTCTATCCTTCTTCATCTTCGCCAGCTGTTTGAGAAACAGGGAAGAACTCAAAGATATGAGGTATCTAAGAAACTCTTCCAAGCTAGGATGACATAAGGGACATCGGTTAAGAACCATGTCCTAAAGTTGATAGAGTAGATCGAGAAATTCACAGGTCTAGGAAGAGTCCTAGAGGATAATCTATGTGTTGATCTTGTACTTTAGTCCCTATCAGATTCCTTTTCTCACTTCATCATGAAGTTTAACATAAGAAAGTTTGAGGTGACTCTCCCTGAGCTCCTCGATATGTTGAGGGAAGCTGAGAGTGTCATAAAAAAGAAGAAGCCAGTTCTCCATATTGGTGAGACCAAAAAGAAAATGAAGGCCAACAAGATCCTTAAGAAAGGCAAGGGCAAAGAAATATCAGGTAAGGCAAAGGTTGTTAAGAAATATCCGGTAAAGGATAAAGGACAATGCTTCCACTATGGCTAAGATGAACATTGAAAGAGGAACTGTAAGGACTACCTTGCAGATAAGGCAAGACAGAAGCTTTGAGAAGCTTCAGGTATATTTATGATCAGTCTCCACTTGTCAGATTTTCATGATAACACATAGGTATTGGATACCGGGAGTGTTTATCATATAGAGGCGAGATGAACCTCAAGAAGGGCAATGGAGCAAGAGTTGTTGCAGTTGCTGTTGGAGAGGTCACCCTACATCTGCTTAGTGGAGCTATTATTGCATTAGATGCATGCTATTTTATTCCCTCTATTATCAAAAGCATTATTTCTATATCTTGTTTAACAATTAGTGGATATAAATTAGTTTTTGAGAATAATAGTTATTTAATAATTATGGATGATAAGATTATCACTAGAGGGATCCTAATAAATGGCTTATATGTATTAGACACTTCTCCACATATCATGAATATAAATATGTCTAAGAGGAAAATAGATGAGGTGAATAATGCATACCTATGGTATTGTAGACTAGGTCATATACATGAGGGAATGATTCAAAAGTTGCTGAAAGATGGATACTTAGATCCATTTGACTATGAGACATATCAACTTGTGAACCTTGCCTTCGTGGGAAGATGACTAACTCTCCTTTTAGTGGAACTGGAGAGAGAGCTACCGAGTTATTAGAACTCATACATAGTGATATATGTGGTCCCATGTCGACTCAAGCTATAGGTGGTTACTCATACTTCATTACATTTACTGATGATTTCTCTAGGTATGGACACGTGTACTTAATGAAGTACAAATCTGAGGCCTTCGAGAAATTTAGAGAATATAAGAATGAGGTAGAGAACCAAATTGGAAAGAGTATTAAGACTCTTTGATCAGATTGAGGATGAGAGTACTTGAGAATGGAGTTCACCCATTTCCTTAGGGATAATGAGATTCTATCCCAATAGACACCTCCTTATACACCTCAGCTCAATGGTGTATCAGAAAGGAGGAATCGTACGTTGTTAGATATGGTGCGATCCATTATGAGTTTCACTGACTTACCCATCTCATTCTGGAGGTACGCCCTAGAGACTGTAACTTACCTTCTGAACAGAGTTTTATCAAAGTCAGTAGTGTCTCCACTATATGAGATATGGAAAGAAAAGAAGCTCCATCTTAAAATTGTTAAGGTTTGGGGTTGTCCTGCCCATGTTAGAAGACACAACCCTGATAAGTTGGAATCAAGGACAGAATAGTACATATTCGTGGGATACCTAAAGGAAACTTGTGGGTATTATTTCTATCATCCCGAGGACCAAAAGGTCCTTATTGCCAAGAGAGCTATGTTCCTTGAGAAGGAACATATTCTTGGTGGAAATAGTAGGAGTGAGATAGAATTGAGCGAGGTTGGAGAACCTAGCTCAAGCACCATTCCAGACCCTGAGTCTGTTTAGGTACATAATACACAAATTCCAAATTTATGTAGGTCTAGTAGAGTATCTCACCGTTCTAAAAGATATGTGGGACATATCAGTGGAGATGACTCTCAGGATGTTGATCCTTAGACCTATGAGGAGGCTATTATGAGTATAGACTCCGGGAAGTGGCAAGAAGCCATGAATTCTAAGATGGTTTTCATGTAATCTAACAAGATTTGGAACCTTGTAGATGCACCTGAGGGTGTTATACCCATCGGCTGTAAATGGATCTTCATGAAGAAGATGGGAGTGGATGGAAACGTAGAGACCTATAAAGCAAGGCTGGTAGCTAAAGGATATCGTCAAAGACAAGGAGTTGACTATGATGAAACCTTTTCACCTTTAGTCATGCTTAAGTCTATTAGAATTATTTTGGCTATTGCAGCACACTATGACTATGAGATATGGTAGATTGATGTCAAAACAGCATTCCTCAATGGCAACCTCAAGGAAATGGTGTATATGATATAACCAGAGGGATTCGTATCCAAACAGAGTCCAGATAAAGTGTGCATGTTGCTTAGATCCATTTATGGATTGAAGCAAGCTTCTCAAAGTTAGAACACAAGATTTGATGAGGTGATCAGATCTTATGACTTTGTTAAGAACGAAGATGAGCCTTGTGTGTACAGGAAGGTAAGTGAAAGCGCTATCACCTTCTTGGTGCTATATGTAGATGACATCCTAATCATTGGGAATGATGTAGGAATGCTCTCCACAATAAAGACTTCGCTATCTAGAAATCTCTCCATGAAGGACCTACGGGAAGCATCCTATATTTTGAGGATTCGGATCTATAGAGATAGATCGAAAAGGATGCTTGGCTTGTCCCAGTCTAGATACATAGACTCTAATGTCAAAAGGTTTGACATAAAAATTTTCAAGAGAGGTCTCATACCGATGAGACATGGAATATCACTTTCTAGGAGTATGTCTCCAAAGACTCCTGAAGAAAGGGCAGACATAGATAAGATACCTTATGCCTCAGCGATAAAGTCTATCATGTATGCGATGCTATGTACTAGGCCTGATATAGCATATATTCTGAGTGTCACGAGCATGTATCAGGCAGATCCAGGTTTAGAATACTGAAAGGCAGTAAAGTGTATCCTTAAGCACTTGAGAATAACTAAGGATCTTTTACTAGTATATGGAGGAGGTAGCCTCCAGGTTGAGGGCTACACTAACTCATGTTTTCAGTCCAACATTGATGATAGCAAGTGAAATTCAGGGTATGTTTTTACCCTGAAATGGAGGAGTAGTAAGCTAGAAGAGTTCCAAGCAAGATATTACTATTGACTCGACCATAGAGGCGTAATACATTGCTGTAGTAGAAGTAGCAAGGGGTGTGGATGAAAAAGTTTATAAAGGATTTGGGAGTCATACCAAGCGAAGTGGGGCAGACTCCTATATATTATGACAATGATAGGGCGATAACTCTAACAAAAGAACTTAGGTATTAATAGTGTTGTTCTGAGGAGGTTCCATCAGATTAGAGCAATCATGACCCAAAAAGATATAGCAATGGAAAGAGTTCCATCCGAAGATAACATTACAGATCCACTTATGAAGCCATTGGCTCAGATTGTATTTGAGCATCACAGGGGTCTGATGGGGATCAGACACATAGGTGATTGACTTTAGGTCAAGTAGGAGATTGCTAGTTACAAGTGCCCTACAAGCCAATCATATGAGTGATGGCACGTGTGACATACTATGTAATCTTTTTACTTATGATTAATATTGGCATATTCTCACATTATATTATTTGTTACATATATATTGTGATGTCCTTGGTTCTGTGCAATGGTAATCGGATCGTGATGAGATCACAATAATGAGATCGATTCACCTTTAAATATAGATCCTAAATAATCTTGGTCATAGGTTACTCAAGAGGGACATTGAGATAATCGGATAGATCGGTGTACTATATACTCGTCCATAAGATAGAGGCGACTGGTCTCATAGCTACTTATGTGGAGACACTAAGGATATAGTACAAGTGCTCATTAGAGAATTAGTTTACTGATTGATCCACTTATGGAATGTTGCATGCTTAATAATACCTAATGTCAGATAGCGATTTCATAGTCCTAGTTGTGTATCTGGTCCTTGGACATGAGACACCAAGAATGTCTTGTATGGGTACTCCTTTCTTTGACACCAGACTTATAAGTTTGGAAAGCTTCAGATCTAGTATAACTAGTTATTGAGATTGGTAGCCAACCTTACGAAGGTAATTGAGTGTCAATAGAGGATCATCTACTCTCGGTATTACGAGAGGAATATCCTATATGTGCTTGCTTAGACAAATCCCTGGCTAGGGTCATTTGGATTGAGAGAGAAGGAGTTCTCTGCTAGAATCCGATTAGAGTGAGAGAAACTAATTCCGTATGTGACCTGATAGTACCATATCCAATATACGGTCCTTGGGATATTAGTTGGATGAGAGTTTATAGATACATGGTAACTATGGATTGATACGTCTAATGGATTCGATCCCCTTGTATCGTCTGGGGACTATGGCGTAGTGGCCTAGTATGTCCATAGTCTTTGAGTCGAGTGAATTATTATGGAGATAATAGTTCACTATATCAGAAGGAGTTCTAATGGGAGTAACTCACGGCCAGCTCGGTATCGGGCCTAAAGGGTCACACACATATAGTGGATGCTTCAGCGAATAGAGGATTAGATAGAGATCTAATTAGCCCCAATTCTCATTTCATGAGACCCTATGCTGATAGACTCCTTGATTAAGGCCCAATTAGAGTTCTAAAGAGATTATTGTATAGAGATCCAATAATGTAAGGTTAGTGGATAATTAGATGGAGATCCAATACCCACTAAGGCAGGAGCCCTAGGTTTTTTGGTGGCTCTCTATAAATAGGAGGGGAGACTCTTGGTTGATAGGCTGCATCTTTAGCCACCACCTCTTATTCTCCTCCCTCCCTTTGTGCAAGAGTTACGAGATCATATTGGAGGAGTTTCGCTACAGAGATCTATCGTGTGGATACCGCTAGAGAGGGGGACACTTGACCTCCTTCATCTTCTCCATCCAGATCTGGAATACAGGGTTATACGATCTCCCTAGTGTCATGGACTTAGCTGAATTTGCCTAAGCCGTACGGCACCCTAGCAGCACTCCCGAATACTTAGCTGAAATTGCCTAAGTCCTGAAGCAACCTTGCCCAATGTTCCTGACTTAGCTGGGATTGCCTAAGTCATGAAACGCCCAAAGCATTATCTATCCACAAAGGGCAAGCCCTCTTACAACCTTTTAAGGTCTCGTAGGACCTGCAAAGAAGAAGTTGATTAGCTTAGAAGTGAGCGATGGGCACGTCCCGGTGTCTCATAAAGCGGAAAGCTATACAAGCAATTTGTCGACACCCTGAGTGCAGCAAAGAAAAGAGAGATAAAGAGCAAAATAGGACTTTGGAGGGTTGTAGGAATGGTCGCAAGTCCACAAATGACGATTCATAAGGTATCGGGCGCAAGAAAAGTTCAATTACTGATGAACGCCTACGCTCGATATAAACCCGGAACCCCATCCAACCTTGTGCCACCCGGGGGGTTCCAAGGTGCTGAAATGACTGACATTTCGCATCACTCAGAAAGGTTACTGCAGCATACAAAAAAGATCCAAAAATAAGGCTGTTTTGGCTCCGTGCAGTGAGCGATCATTCTGTAGCCTTCTACACTACTTTTGCTCACATTTCTTAGGTAAAAGCACATAAACTCATAGCAAAACAAGCTACCAAACATATGTACAAGCAAGAAAAAGCGACGAATGGTTCGCGGAGTGAAGGTGTTACAGTTGAGCGACGATCGTTTATGACATTCTCCCCCACTTAAACTGTTGACGCCCTCGGCGATGCTTGTTGGTAGGCTTTGACGCAAGCTTCTTCATGTCGTAGGGCGTCTTCTGGCTCCCAACTGGCTTCTGTTTGAGGAAACTTTTGCCACTTCACCAAGTACTCTATTTGTTGTGCTCTATTGGGTAGCTTTATCTTGCGATCTGCTAGAATAGTTTCAACTCGCTTCTCGTAGGAGGTTCTGGTTGGGGGCAGTCGAGTTAGAAAATTTCGAGAATCATCTCGCAGATCTGAGTGGTAGGTTTTCAAGTTGCTCGCATTGAAGACGTTCTAAATTCTGAACCATGCTGGTAGTTGCAACTTGTATGATACATTGCCTACTCTACTAACGATTGGGAAAGGCCCTTCATACTTACGTATCAATCCTTTGTGCACTTTGTATCTAAAGAACTGGAGGGATGCTGGTTGGAGCTTCACCAACATAATGTCACCAACTTTAAATTCTTGTGGTTGCTTTCCCAAGTTTGCCCATTTCTTCATCTTTTTGGCCGCCTTCTCCAAGTAAGCCCACGTAATATCTGCATTGCGATGCCATTCCTTTGCATAGTGATAGGCTGATGGGCTACTCCCTATATAGCCAATAACCAGGGTGTGAGGAGTTGATGGCTGTTATCCCGTAATAATCTCTAATGGGCTCTTGTTGGATACAAACCTCCGCTGCAAGTTATAGGAGAATTGGGCTATGTCTAACAGCTTCACCCAATCTCATTGGTTGGCACTCACATACTGCCGGAGATATTACTCTAAGAGCAAGTTAATTCTTTCTGTTTGGCCATCTGTTTGAGGGTCGAGGCTTATGGAGAAGTATAATTTAGACCCCAACAACTTGAACAACTCGGTCCAAAATCGTCCTAAGAACTGAGAATCTCAATCATAAATGATGTTGTGTGGGACTCCCTAATGCTTAACCACATTCTTCATCATCAACTTAGCCGCCTCCTCCACTGAGCAATGTAGGGGTGTAGCAATGAATGTTGTATAATTCAAAAACTGATCAACTACCACGAGTATCGATCTAAGTCCCCTTACTGCGGGCAAGCTTGATATGAAGTCCAAGGAAATGCTCTCCCATGGCCATTCTGGAATAGGCAGCGGCTCCAAAAGTCTCACTAGCTTTTGCTACTCTATCTTGTCCTATTGACAAGTAAGATATGTTCGAACATATTCCTCCATATCTGTCCCCATCTTCGGCCAATAGAAGGCCCTCACCACGAGAGCCATTGTTCGGTGGATACCCGGATGTCTAGCCCAAAGGGAATCGTGACACTCTTTCAAGAGTTCACGCCTCAAGTTATCCACTCGCGGGACATAAACTTTATTCCCCTTGGTATAGATGAGTTCCTCCTGGACCCAAAATCATCGTGCCTTGCCCTCTTTATTGAGTTAAATCAGAGTTACTTCCTGAGGATCGTGGTATAGTCCATCCCTGATCCTGGAAAGGAAGTTAGAGTGCAATTGACTTGCTTGGCCTCCACCCTCCAACTGTATAGCATTCACTAGCTCCACTTTCCGACTTAATGCATCGATCACGACATTTGCTTTTTCGGGCTTGTACTCCAACACCATGTCGAACTTAGCCAAGAAGTCTTGTCATCGTGCTTGCTTTGGGTAGAGTTTCTTTTGAGTTTGGAAGTAACTCAATGCAACATTGTCTGTCCTTAGCATAAATGGTGCTCCGAGAAGGTAGTGTCGCCACACTCGTAGACAGTGGACCACCGCTGTCATCTCCTTCTCATGCATAGGATATCATCGCTCAGTCTCATTGAGCTTACGACTCTCGTAGGCCACTGGATGACTCTCTTGTATAAGAACTCCTCCAATAGCAAAGTCAGAAGCATTTGTATAGACTTCAAAAGACTTTCTATAGTTCAGTATTCTGAGTATAGATTCCTCTAACACAGTAGTCTTCAGGTCTTGAAATGCCATCTCACATTTGTCCGATCATCTCCAGGACTGCTCCTTCTTTAGCAACTCCGTCAGTGGAACTGTGCACTTCGAATATCCAGCTATGAAGCGTCACAAATAGTTAACGAACCTAAAGAAGGATCTCAACTCTAGCACTTTCTTTGGTGTTCGCCAGTCCGTCATAGCTTGCACCTTAGCCTTGTCCATTCGATTGGAACCATTCCCAATTCGATGCCCCAAGAATAAAATCTCTGTTTGGGAGAAGTAGCACTTTTCCCTCTTCATGAACAAGGTGTTCTCCCTGAGAACTTTGAAAATTGTTCGGAGGTGTCTAACATGCTCCTCGAGTATTTGGCTATAGATGACGATATCATCTAAGTAGACAACCACAAACTTGTCCAGATACTCCTTGAACAACTGGTTCATGAGAGTGCAGAATGTGGCCGGAGTGTTGGTTAAGCCGAAAGGTCACCAAGAACTCGAATGCTCCATACCTAGTCACACAGGTAGTCTTTGCCTCATCATCTTCTACAATACGCATCTACCAATACCCTGACTAAAGGTTGAGTTTGGAGAAGTACTTTGCCTTACCCAATTGACCGAACAAGTCCGTGATGAGTGGAATAGGGTACTTGTTCTTCACCGTCATCTTGTTGAGGGCTCGATAATCAATGCATAATCGAAGGCTCCCATCTT
The DNA here is from genome assembly GCA_021527575.1 of Ensete glaucum. Lineage (NCBI taxonomy): Eukaryota > Viridiplantae > Streptophyta > Magnoliopsida > Zingiberales > Musaceae > Ensete > Ensete glaucum. The sequence continues at coordinate 27,046,944 of CM038559.1, read as the reverse complement.
GTTTCTTCTGAAAGAGGACTGGAGCTCCAAAAGGTGCTTTGGAACTATGGATGAGACCACCGCTTAGTAGTTCATCTAACTGCTTCCTCAGTTCTGCCAACTCTGGAGGGGCCATGCAGTATGATTGTCTCGTTGGAGGCTTAACTCCCAGCTCCAGCTCAATCTGATGATCCACGCCTTTACGTGATGGTAGAGTTCTCGGCAACTCTGTTGGCATCACATCTAAGAACTCCTTCAGGATGTTCGCCATAACAACAGGTTCCTGAATGGCCTCCCCCTCAAGTGTCTCTAGCTTTATAGCAGCTACAATGGTTGATTCACCTTTTCGCACCCCTTTCTTCAATTGTAAAGCTGATATTTGTTGTAGGTCCTTGGTTTCTCCTTGAGAAACTGGAACCATGTAGGGATCGTCGCCTCCCATTAGACACAATAATTTCAGGAATGGTACTGGCACCAACTTCATTGAGTGCATAAACTCCATTCTGAGAATCAATTGGAAGTCGTCCAATGGCACCACCATCAAGTCTGTGCTCCCGCTCTATGTCTCGATCTTGATGGGTATCACCTTTGCTCATCCGGAGATCCACATGGCCTCCAAGTTCACCACCTTCATACGACTTGTGCTCTTCTCCAAGATTAATCCCAGTCGCTTAGCTTCACGATCGGTAATAAAATTGTGGGTCACGCCCGTGTCCACCATTGCATGAGTTGTTCGGCCATTAAGCTTGATGTCTACATACATCAACTCACTACTTCCTATTTTCGGCGGCTTTGCCTTTGTGTTCTCCCCCACTTGACCCTGCAACGCATTCAACAAACACATGGCTCCCATCCTGAGTCTTGCGATGCCTCACCGCCGCTACAGGAGTCAGAATTGCTCAAACTAAGGGTGATAGCTTTGCCCTTGTCTAACTTACGAGGTAGAATCGATGTCGTTAAAGCATTGAGTACCTGTTTTTGTGGGCACTCCCTCACCATGTGCGGTCCTCCACACAAGAAGCATCCAGTAGACTTTGGGACTCTACCTTTTGAGCCCGGTCCCTTATGAAAATTCTTCTTCTTTTGCTCGCCCCTAGACTCGTTCGCTCGAGAGTATTTAGATGGGTGATTTTCTGAAGATTGTTTCTTCTTTCTCGAATCTTCCGAAGAAACAAAGTCAGTTAGCCTTTCCATGGCTGCAATTGCCACAACTATGTCAGTGACATTCCTCCGATGTAGTTCTTGTTGTACCCATGGCTTCAAGCCATCGAGGAAGCTGAATAGCTTGTCTTTCTCAGACATGTCCTGTATATCCAACATTAGTGCTAAAAATTATTTTACATAGTCTTGGATTGTTGTACTTTGGTGGAGTTGTCTCAGTTTCCTTCTTGCGACAAACTCTGTATTCTCAGGCAAGAACTGAGTTCTCAACTCTCGCTTCTAGTCTCCCCATGTATCCACTCGACATCGACCTTGTTGGATCTCTTCCCAATGGGTTTGCCACCAAAGTTTTGCATCCCCATTCAGATACATTGTTGCTATAGCAACTTTGGTCTCTTCAGCATCGAGCCTTGTAGCACAAAAATACTGTTCCATATCGAACAAGAAATTTTCAAGCTCTTTGGTATCCCTAGCACCGTCGTAGCACTGCGACTTCGGTGCCCTATAGTTTTATGGTGGCACAGTGTGGGTGTTGTTCCCTCCCACATCAAGAGTCCTTGTTAGCACCATCACCTTAGCCGTGAGTTCCGCCATAACTTCATGTAGATGTCATATAGAATCTTTGGTGTCCTCTATCAGTTGATCAATCAGGGATTCAACTTTCTCGATCCGAGATTTAGCTTCTTCTTGCGAGCTCTCTACCCCAAGTAGCCTTCGCTGGCCTTGGTAGAGTTCCTCCACACTCACTTCAAGAACTTTAAGGCGGGTCTCCGCCGTTATAATTCTCTCCTTGTGGCTCTTTTTCCTGGTTGGCGCTCTAGATGGTGCCTCCTCCCCTTATAGAGAATACCCAACTTCACGCTCGTCTTGTTCACTGTAGTGCTCCTTATGAGCAGCTCCCATAATTTGCAAGCGAGTTTACACTTGCAGCCCACCTGCGGTTGCTTGGAGCAAGGGTCCGGCTTGCCCCATCTTACTCGATTCACCATGATGTTTCACCATGGTGATATTATGAATCTTCTTCGTTGTTCGTATGAATTGCTTGCCTGCTCTGATACCATACTGTCATGGACTTAGCTGAATTTGCCTAAGCCATGCGGCACCCTAGCGGCACTCCCGAAGACTTAGCTGAAATTGCCTAAGTCATGAAGAAACCTTACCCACTGTTTCGGACTTAGCTGGGATTGCCTAGGTCATGAAACACTTAAAGTGCTATCTGTCCCCAAAGGGTCAACCCTCTTACAACCTCTTAAGGTCCCGTAGGACCTGTAAAGAAGAAGTTGATTAGCTTAGAAGTGAGCGACGGACACATCCCGACATCTTGCAAAGTGGAAAGCTATACAAGCAATTTGTCGAACACCCTAAGTGCAACAAAGAAAAGAGAGAAAGAGAGCAAAATAGGACTTTGGAGGGTTGTAGGAATAGTCGCAAGTCTACAAACGATGGTTCCCACGGTATTAGACGCAAGACAAGTTCAATTACTGATGAACGCCTATGCCTGACATATACCCGGAACCCCATCCAGCCTGGTGCCACCCGGGGCATTCTAAGGTGCTGAAATGGCTGACATTTCATACCGCTCCGAAAGGTTGCCACAGCACACGAAAAAGACCCAAAAATAAGGGTGTTTTGGCTCCACGCAGCGAGCGATCATTCTGCAGCCTTCTACACTACTTTTGCTCATATTTCTTAGGTAAAAACACATAAACTTAAGGCAAAACAAGCTGCCAAACATATGTACAAGTAAGCAAAAGCAACGAACGATTCGTGGAGCGAAGGCACTGCGGTTGAGTGACGATCGTTCGTGACACTAGGTAAAATCAATCTCTCACACATTGTGGTTTTTCGATTTTATATTTTTTCTCACGATCCCAATCTTTTGCACGATAATTTGATCTGCGTGGGAAACTGATTTTTGTTTTGATTTTCGTTACGCATATGATGCACCCACTGAGGTTTGCCAAGTAACCTTGCATTCTTAACTATTAAGAAAATGGATGAAGTCAAGTATCCCAGTTCTCTTACTTATCCAGTAGAGGAGCTCTGCATAGGTTCAATGACCCTTCAAACAAAATTTATGGAAGACAATAGTTGTCAAATCCTCACAATTAGTGATCAGTACTACTGAGAGTAGATTGTTCGCTTCATTTTCCAATTGAATGCCAAGCGAAAGCGGGAGTGATGTGAACCTACTTGAAAGTGACAATTAAACGTGGAGGAAGGATCAATGGGCAAACATTATAGAGGAAGGACCTCAAAAACTTTAAAGTCTGCGAGGTGATGCTCGTCAAAGTTCCAACAAGCATCCACCTAGTTCAAGCAACATTAGTATACTGCGATACTGACGCATAATAACGTAGGTCTTTTCCTTCATCAGAATGATCCATGAGAACCAACAAGGATCAGCATAAGTCAGCTAACCCCACACCAGATTCAGTCATTGGTGAGTTGAAGCAGCATGCCGGATCAGAGTTTGACTACTCAACAACAATGGTAGAGAGCGGTTGGGAGCCAAAGGGGCATGTTATAGCCAAAGTAAAAGATTAAAGATTCAAGAAAATACAAGGAGATGTAATGTCTATATTGGCTTTGACGAGGACGTCGAAGGAATAAGTGGGGGAGAATGTCACGGACAACAATGTAAACAAGGTGTTCGATGAAATGCTCATATTTGTTCGTGTCCTTAGATTTATGTACATACCTTATACAGTAAGTAGCGGGCTTACAGTAGGTTTAGCAGCCCTAGTTTGGCTTGCTTTATGGTTAATTTTGGCTTATAAATATGAGTGTGTCTTGTAAGTACTTATGGGAGCTTCGGTCTGTAATGGACCATTTTCCTTTGTATGTAACATCTCTGAGTTTGTAATGTCTATGGGTGTAATTTATATCTAGCTTTATAAAGTGTTTGCTTGAGCAAGTTGCTTGTAGATCCCATTGGAATTGCTTCCTATAGCCCGTTTTCTCTTTTGTAAGTCTAAGGGACTCTAGGAGATCTCGGGGAAGGTTGACCTTTGCGGACGGACACGCATGGGTGCCGCACGACTTAGGCAAAATCAACTAAGCCCACGATAAAAGGTACATCTCTAGACACCTGTTCACCACCTTTATTTCATTGTAAGTTTGTGGATGGTATGTTGTGCTCATCTTGAGTTTGGTGCCCTACAGCTTAAATAACTTGGTCTAAAATTTACTAGTGAAGACTCTGTCATGGTCACTTACAATGGACCTTAGCATCTCATATAGTTTAATAATATTTTCTATAAAAATCTTAGCAATACCAGCAATAGTGTAGGGATTTTACACGACACAAAAATGAGCATATTTCGTTAATTAATCAACCACCATGAGGATTGTACGTTTACCTTTGGAAGGTGGCAGCCCTTCAATGAAATCCATAGAGATGCCAGTCCACACCGAGTTTGTTATGGGTAGTGGTTGTTGCTTTTATGGACTTGCCACTGTTTCACCCTTTTGTTATTGACATATATCGTATTGTGCTACATATTCAAAATAAGTTTTTTTATCCCTCTTTAATAAAAATTTTGCTTCACTCTTTTGTAGGTTCTAAAAAATCCGGAGTCCTCTACTGAAGGTGCAGAGTGCATCTCTTGCAAGATGGTTTTGATTGAAGGAGAGTCGGGTATAAGCACAATGCGTCCTTTGTAACGCATATCCTTTTAATCCCAAGTATAGTTGGCTATTACACTTGGATCCTCCTCCAATTTCGTAAGATGTTCTTGGTCTCTGGATCCTTCTTCCATTCCCCCCTAATGTCTTTGAGAAAGCCGATGGTAAGAAGGGAGATGGCTGAAATTTTGGCTTGTTTGGGTAACCGTGAGAGTGCATCTGCAACAATGTTTTCTTTCCCCTTTTTGTAAATAATTTCATAATCCAATCCAATAAATTTAGTTACCAAATTTTGCTACTCAGGGGATGATATATTTTATTCCAAAAAGTACTTGAGGCCTTGATGGTTGATTTTAATTTTAAAGCGTCGGCTGATCAAGTAGGGTCTCCACTTTGTTACGGCGTGCACAATTGCGAGCATCTCCTTATCATATATTGATATTTTTTTATGAGAGGGAGACAACGCCTTGCTAGTATATGCAAGAGGCTGATCGTCTTGCATTAGAATAGCTCTAATTTTGACTCCAAATGCGTCTGCCTCAACGAGAAAGGGTCAGTTGAAATCTAGCAGCGCTAGCACTAGTGTCATTGTCATGGTTGCCTTAAGTTTGTCGAAGGCAGCGAAGGCTTTGTCTGACCATAGGAAAGCATCCTTTTCAGTAGAGAGATGAGGGGCACACTGAGCTATCCATAGTCCTTCACAAACTTTCGATAGTAGCCAGTTAGTCCAAGGAAACTGTGCAGCAATTTTACATTTATAGATTTCGACCAGCCCTGCATTGCCTCAATTTTTATCGGGTCTACCGCCACTTCTTCTTTTGATATTATATGCCCAAGGTACTTTACTTTTCATTGGAGAAAGCCGCACTTTGATTGCAAAAAGAGTATTCTCCCGAAAGATCATTAAAATAAATCGCAAGTGCTGAAAGTGAGTCTCAAGAGAAGGGCTGTAAATGAGAATATCATCAAAAAACACCAGCACAAATTTGCAAAGAAAGCTTCAAAAAATATCATTCATTAGTCTTTAGAAGGTTGAGGGAACATTAGTGAATCCAAAAGGCATTACCAATAATTCATAATGGTCGTTATGTGTACAAAATGTAGTTTTTGGAATGTCATCATCACATACCCAAATTTGGTGGTAACCTGATCGGAGGTCCAACTTTGTGAAGACTCGAGCTCCCTTTAAGTCATTAATAAGTTCACCCACTCAGTAGTCAATGCACATCCACTAACTTTCATCCTTCTTACGTATAAGTAGCACCGGTGAGGAATAAGGGCTATAGCTTGGTCGAACCACCCCTGTTTCAAGCATCTATTTTACAATATTTTCAATCTCATCCTTCTGGAGGTAGGGATAGCCTGAATCCAGCGGTCACTTTGTCGAGCCGGAGGAAGACCGTGCTATTCAGCAAAAACATTGCTAAATTTAGCAAGCAATTGGGCGAGGTTTTGATCTTCAATTTTAATATTCTTCTCCTTTGGTTGCTACTGGAGATGCATCAAAAAGCCACCATTTACCTTGTGTAAAACTTGCTTTATTCGTTGGGTCGAAATGGTGGTTGCGTTGCTTACGCGCTTCCCGAATAGGGTGACCTATTTGCCTTTGTAGTAGAATTTCATAATCAATTTGGAAAAGTTCCAAGAGACGTCACCTAGCATCGTTAGCCACATTATGCTGACCATGGCGTCAATAGGTAGGAGGAAGAAGTCGACAATAATCTCTTGGTCTTACAGTAATAGTTTCACCTGCAGGCATCTTTGATCGCACTTTAGGATTCGATCATCGACGACCTTTACGTCGAACTTGTTGTAACCTTTGATGTAGAGTGCTATCCGAGTAGCAACCTTATTGTTTAGGAAGTTATTAGTGTTGCCCATGTCGATAAGAACAGTGATCGGTTGTTGTTTGAGAAGGCCTCCAAATTCATCGTTTGAGGATTTGAGTAGCCAGTTACCACTTGCACCATAAAGTCAGTTAATTATGGCTCTTCTTATGCATCTTCTTCTTCGTGTTCGAGGCTCTCTTCTAAAAGTTCAATGACTTCTTCTTCTTCTAGTTTAATCAAGAGAAGTCACCCCTTTTTACAGCAATGTTCATGGCTCTACAACTCATCGCAATGCCAACATAATCCCTTCGTATATCACTCTCGAAGCTCTTCTCTCGCCAACTTGTTTGGTGCAAGGGCTTGGCTGACAATAGGGGCGATGAGGTCTTCGGTGTTGCTAGTCAAGGAGTGACCCTAGTCCTCCAAGCTTCATGGTTCAATCGCTACTCTTGAAGTTATGCGAAAGAGATGGCTGCCATAAGCGTGTACGGTTGTCGCTCTTTAACTTCTCCTCGAATCTCCAACTTCAAGCCCTCAATAAAAGTCTCATAGAGTTATTTTTTAGACTAATCACAAGTTTGATTACATTGCTAGTTACAGGTGCCTTGCAAGCCAATCACGTAAGTGATGGCATGTGTGACACACTGCACGATCTTTTTGCTTTTGATTAATACTAGCATATTCTCACATTATATTATATGAAGCATATATATATATATATATATATATATATATATATAAAATGTGATATTCTTGGTTATGTGCAATGGGAATTGGATCATGATGAGATCACAATAATAAGATTAATTCACCTTTAAACATAGATCCTAAATAATCTCAGTCATAGGTTACTCGAGAGGGACATCGAGATAACCAGATAGATCGGGGTACTATATACCCGTCCATATGATGGAGACGGCTAGTCTTATAGCTACTTGTGTGGAGACACTAAAGATATAATATAGGTGCTCATTGAAGAATAAGTTCACTAATTGATCTGCTTATGGAATGTTATATAATTGATGATACCTTATGTTAAGTAGCGATTTCATAGTCCCATTTGTGTATCTGGTCCTTTGACTTGAGATACCAAGTATGTCTTTTATGAGTACTCTTTTCTTTGACGCAAGACTTAAAGGTTTGAAAAGTTTCAGATCTGGTATAGCTAGTTATCAGGATTGGTAGCTAATCTTATGAAGCTAATTGAGTATTAATAGGGAATCATCTACTCTCGGTATCACGAGAGAGATATCCCATATGTTCTTGCTCAAACAAATCCCTGGCCAGGGTCATTCGGATTGAAAGAGAAAGAGTTCTTTGGTAGAATCTGATTAGAGCAAGACAAACTGATTTTTCATATGTGACCTGACAGTATCATATCCAATATACAGTCTCTAGAATATTAGTTAGATAAGGGATTATAGATACACGCTAACAGCCGAATCCTCAATTGTGACCAATGATGCCCGTAAGTGAAACTACTCCTCCAAGACCAAGAAGTAGTAGCTGACTTCTTCCTCCTACCCATCGATGATTATGAAGCCATACTCAGGAGTGAATGGCTCACAATGCTAGGTGATATCTTCTAAAATTTTTCTAAATTAATTATAAAATTTTATTGCAAAGGGAGATAGGTCACATTATGAGGCAAGCGTGGGAGCCATATTTTCACCGTTTCATCGCAACAAATGAAGAAAGTTTTACACAAAACATATGGTGGATTCTTGATGCATATCTAGCAGCCATCTAATGGGGAGAATGTACAAAACTCAGATCCTAAGCTTGCTCTTATGTTGGACGAATTCATGAATGTTTTCTCAGAGCCGCACGGGCTGCCCCCTAACCGGTCGCATGACCACACATTCCTATTTAGACAAGCAAACCTCCAATAAATTTATAACCGTACCACTATCCTCACTTGCAGAAGGATGAGATCAAGAATATTGTTAATGAGATACTTGACACTGTGGTGATTCGACCTAGTTGCAGCCCTTACTCCTTACCGGTGTTGCTAGTGTGCAAGAAGGATGGTACATGACGGATGTGCATTGACTACCAGGCTCTAAACGCCATCACCATCAAGGACAAATATCCTATTCCAATCGTAGATGAACTCTTGGATGAATTAAAAGGAGCCCAAGTCTTCACTAAATTGGATTTTCGATCTGGATACTATCATATTTGGGTATGCACTGAAGATATTATGAAAACTGTATTCCGTACGCATAACGGCCACTACGAGTTTTTGGTAATGCCTTTCGGACTTATAAATGCTCCTTCTACCTTTTAAAGCTTGATGAATGACATCTTCTGAAGGTTTCTATGTAAGTTCGTATTAGTATTCTTTGATGACATTCTCATTTATAGCCCTATGCTTGATATATATTTTGAGCACTTACGAACTGTTCTAACAATTCTTCGAGAGAATACTCTTTATGTTAAATAATTAAAGTGTAGCTTCTTACAGCATAAAGTGGAGTATCTAGGGTACATTATATTAGAGGATGGAGTGGCGGTAGACCCGACAAAGATCGAGACAATGAAAGGATGACCGAGACCTACAAACGTAAAATCACTACATAGCTTCCTTGGACTCACATGCTACTACCAGAAGTTTGTAAGAGATTAGGGAAAGATCAATGCCCCACTCATATCCCTACTCAAGAAGGATAACTTTTCATGGTCGGATCAAGCATTCGTAGCCTTTGAAAGACTCAAGACCGCCATGACACGATGTCGGTCCTAGTGCTACCCGATTTCAATCGAACTTTCATGATTGAGGAAGACGCATCCAAAGTTGGAATTGGGGCTGTTCTAATACAAGATGGCCGACCCCTTGCCTATACTAGTAAAGCTTTATCTCTTTTACATCTTAAAATATCTGTGTATGACAAAGAAATGCATGTTATCATTCACGCAGTCACAAAGAGGAGACCCTACTTGATCTTCTTTTTGAAGATCTACTTGCAGCCGATGGGTACGATACTGATAGAACCCTAGAAGGAGTTCTATAGATTTTGATCCTTGAGGGGGATCAACCCTTAGAACGCTATATCCACAAATTTCTTCTTCTTCTTTCCTTCTCTTCTTCCTCTTCTTCTTTCTTCTTCTTCTTCTCCTCAAGTTCAAATTGCAGCCAAAACCCTCTTTTATTTTTTTCTCTAATTGTTAATTGTTTAAGCTAACATATGTGTCGATAGGTGACAAACATGCATGCAATGTGCTTATGTGTCACCATTGTACATACATAAGTGGCACTACTTTAAACAAGGTAGTAACACATGTCCTCACCATATTTCTTTTTTTTTACTTAATGTGAATCTTTTATAATTTATTTCATATTTTTATGATTCACACTTAAGTCCCTAGAAATCAACTTTTAATATAAAATTATTTAATCAAGCGTATTAATAAATAAATCCTTAAATTTACAAATAGATCCTCATAAATAATTTAAAATATATTATTATAAATATTTCAGAAATGAGGGATAGAACCATTATATTCCCAGTCCCGCCTGAGTTGATGTCTCAGCTTTATTATTTCCTCGTTGGACTTGTTGTTGCATCACATGTGTCATAGCCCCAAGGGTTTTCATAATCTCGCTCAAATGATCAGAAGTCAAAAGAAAAAAATTCTTTATTCATCAATCTCTCTATAAAAGTAACCTTAACATATATTACATATATGGCATATCTATAAGTATGTCTTAATAATCCTCAAATCATGCTCTGATATCATCTCTGTCACACCTCCTGAATTACATCAATTCAGGAGGTATGACGTTATCTTAAAATTGATATTATTGTATTTTATCACAAATCAATCTAGGATCCATACTAACATTTGATTATACTAAGAAAAACATACAGACCCATTCAATCACTTTGATAAAAACCTGTGCAGATTATAATTACTCTTTACATTATCCTAATGAATCACACAACTAATCCATAACTAATCCAAATATAATTCATATTCATAAGGTCCATCAATACGATAAAATCTATATGCTTTGAAAATAACAAGATACCACCACTTCATATATTATATAGCAAGTTTAACATTCGAGATCCCAAACAAGAGGGTACTTCTAAAACCATGACATAGTTACTCCACTTCAAAATATGTCTACAACTTTACATTAGACACAAGGTATGCACATATAATGATAATATATTATCTAATAAAGATTTAGCCCAAGAACATGTTGTCCACTACTTTAGCCCTATATCGAGTATTTCAATTGATGTAATAATGAGCTATAAAGCCTAGCAAGTATTAAAGAGGTTTAAGGCAAGGAAAGTTGTTTACTAATTGAACCTGATATCAGAATGCATATTATCTATTGCATATATATATTGTGATGTCTTTGGTTCTATGCAATGAGAATTAGATCATAATAAGATCATGATAATGAGATTGATTCACCTTCAAACATAGATCCTAAATAATCTCAGTCATAGGTTATTCGAGAGGGACATCGAGATAACCGGACAAACCGATGTACTATATATTTATCCATATGATGGAGGTGGCTAGTCCCATAGTCACTTGTGTAAAGACACTAAGGATATATATAGTATAGGAGATCACTGGAGAATGAGTTCCCTGATTGATCCGCTTGTGGAATGCTGTATGGTTAATGATACATAGTGTCAAACAATGACTCCATAGTCCCAATTGTATATCTGGTCCTTAGTCTTAAGATACCAAGGATGCCTTGTATGAGTACTCCTTTATTTGACGCCATGCTTATAGGTTTAGAAAGTTTTAGATCTGGTACAACTGGTTATCGAGATTGGTAGCTAACCATATAAAGGCAATTGAGTATCAATAGAGGATTATCCACTCTCAGTATCATAAGAGGAATATCTCATATATGCTTACTTAGACAAATCCCTAGCTAGGGTCATTCGAATTGAGAGAGAATGAGTTCTCGGGGAGAATCTGATTAGAGCAATACTATGATGGTTTATGTATGTGACCTAACAATATCATATCTAATATACAATGTCTGAGATATTAATTAGATGAGGGATTATAGATATATAATGACTGTGGATAGACAGGTCTAATGGATTTAATCCCCCTATACCATCTAGGGACTATGACGTAGTGGCCTAGTACGTCCATAATAAATGAGTTGAGTGAATTATTATGAGAATAATAATTCACTATATTAGAAGGAGTTTTGATAGGAGCGACTCACGGCCAGCTCCATATTGGTTCTACAGGGTCACACACATATGGTGGATATTCAACGAATAGAGGATTGAATAGAGATCGAATTAGCCCCTATTCTCATTAGATATGACCCTACACTAATAGGCTCCTTGCTTGATGATGATAGGAAATTATTAGCACCCGATAAAGTGTAGGAGACTATAAAAAATGTTCAAATATAAGAGAAAGACTACAGGTTGCTTAGAGTCGTCAAAAGAGCTACACTGACAATAGAAGATGCGAAATTGAATTTCAAGCAGGGGATTTTATATTCTTGAAGGTCTCTTCTTCCAAGAGCGTGAAAAGATTTTGGAAGAAAGGAAAGCTAAACCCTAGATATATTCACGACCCTTTTCATATCATTCAGTATGAGCTTTAATATATTTATGTTATTTTTGAACCTAAAACTCATATATGAATTCATGTTTCTTTAAAAGAAAAACTTCTTTATAACATGATAGCATCTTCCAACATATAAAAATCATTAGATTTAAAATAAATCAAAGCTTTTGTTTGAAAATATTTTTACAATGATCATAATGAAATTTCATTTTTGACTTTAAACAGCAATGATTCTTGAAATAAATTTAAAAAGAAGGATAATTCTTCTTGAATGAATATTTATCCCATGAATCTTTAACAAAGATAAAATGATACATTTATTGTTGAATCTCTTTAACTTTAAAAATAAATAGAAAACTTTAGCTATTTTCGTTTGGAAAACAATCTATGATGACTTTATTAAATTTTTTTAAAAAATAATTTTTGATGATGATTTTGAATAAGTTTTCAAATGATTTTATTTTAAAAAGAGATTAATGAATCGATTATGTTATTCTTATGACTCTCTTAAACTATGAAAGTGATTTTAATGTTTTGATGATTTGAACTTAAATAAATTATTATCATGATTTTGGCAAGTTTAGAAAATGAAACTTGAAAATCTTCTTATGAACCATATTCTTGAAAACTTGAAGTTTCATATATATAAATCAAGATCTTCTACTTTTTCTTTCTTAAAATTAGCTCATGATCTTGATATCTATAATATGATATCTTTATGAGATGAAAACTATTATATATTCTCTTATAGTTCTATTTTATCATCTAAGAAGAGACTTATTAAATTAAATCATGTCTCTAATATTCATGAATATCTTTTGATATCAATATTTATCTTGACATAATTTATTTTAAAACTCATGAATGACATAACTTATCTCAAAAATTGGTATTTCTTAAATTTGTGATAAGTTAAAAACTGAAAGAGATTTGTATTATCATGAATGTTCTCTTAATTTCTTAACTTAACTTTTACGTTATGGGAATCATGTTATTGATCTCTATAATTTTTCTTTTTAATAAAAAGAAGATTTATGATCTTAACAATAATAATTGAAATTTTAATTAAGATTATTCATCTTTTTTATTAAAAAGATTTATCTTGGATGAATTGAGATTATCCCCTAAGACTTATTTTTATTATTCATAAAAAAAAGGGGAAAAAACTTATTAAATGAAATCATGTCTTTTGATATTAAAAAATTTAATTTTATCTTTGATGACATGATCTCCTTGTACTTTTTGGCGTAATTTGAATATGAATGCTTAAAAAAAATTATGTCATCATATTTCTTTCTCACATAATATCTACTTTACTAATTTGCCCTCTGATGGTTCAGGTCCATAATCGAAGTTTTTTTTATATTACTTATCTTGAAAGCATATTAGTTCATAAATTCATTAATTGATTTCATCATCAAAATTTGAGATTCAATAATCTCCTCCTTTTTTATGATGATAACCAATTGATGATGAAGTTTAAGCTAAACTCCCCCTATCTATATACTATAATGAACTTGAATTTTTAAAGAAAATGATAACTTTTAAACATTTTGAATTTAAGTCAAAACAATTTTAATCATAAATCATAGCGGATGTCAATAGTGATTATTGCTAGAATCATATCCATAATTTTATATGATATCCATAGTTTGAAATATTACATATCTCAAACAAATATCATAAGTTAATGTCATCAAATACAACATGTATATGGGTGCTACATCATCAAAAAATTAATAATACTTCTCCTCCTTTGTCATCGACAAAAAGAGGAAAAATAAATAAGTAAGCTACTACTTTTCTCTCCCCCTTTGTCATTATTAAAAAGACGAGAAGGATATCATTTTATCAAGATACAACTTCTCTTCGTTTACATCAATGTGCCAATGAAAGATGTTAGTACATATGAGTTATATGATATAAATCTCACATCATTCATGTATTTAAAATTAAGATAATCATCCAATGAGAAAAAAATAAGAAGAATCATAATTCATGTATTTTAAAGATTCAACATGCATAATTCTCTTATAATAAAAATTAAATTATTTCTCATTCAGTGGTTTAGTAAAAATATCTATCAATTGATGTTTTATGTCATTGAAATATAAAGATATATCATAATTTTTAACATAATCGATAAGAAAATGATATCTAATATCAATATGTTTTGTCCTAGAGTGTTGAATAAGGTTCTTTGTTAAATAAATTACACTTGTATTATCATATTTTATAGGAATATTTTTTAGATAAAGTTCATAATCTTCTAAAGTACTCTTGATCCAGATTATTTGTGTATAGCATGCACCTATCACTACATATTCAGCCTCAGCTGTGGATAATGTCATAGAGTTTTGTTTCTTGGAAGACTAATAAACGCGTGCATGACCTAAGAATTAACATGTTCCAGAAGTACTTTTTAAATCTATTCTACATACTGTAAAGTTGACATTAGCATATGCAATCAAATCAAAATTTTTAGATTTTAGATATCATAATCCTAGATTTGGAGTTCCTTTAAAGTATCAAAAAATTATTTTAACTATTTTATAATGAGATTGTTTGGGGTTTGACTGAAATCTTACATAAAATCCAACACTAAATATTATATCAGGTCTAGTTGCAATAATATATAATAAGCTCCCTATTATACTTTTATAACTCTTTTAATCAATGCATTCTCCTTCATTGTCCATACCTAATTTGGTAGAAATGCTCATCGGTATGTTGATGGCCTTTGCACTATTCATGTGAAACATTTTTTATAGATTTAAAGTATACTTAGTTTGACTAATAAAAAGTTCAACATTTAGTTGCTCAATTTGCAATCTTAAGAAAAATGTCAATTCACCCATCAAACTCATTTCAAACTCTTGACTCATACTCTTGGCAAGTGATTCACAAAAGATTCATTAGTAGAAGCAAAATTAATATCATCAATATAAATTTGAATAATAAGATAATTATTTTTAAAATATTTAATAAATAACATGGTTTGAAAAAAGATCATTTTTAAATTTGTTTGAGTGCTTAATATAAACTTCTTCAAAAATAAAACCATTAAGAAAGGTACTTTTGACATTCATTTAAAATAATTTAATTTTTTAAAAACAAGCATAGGCAAAGAGTATCCTTATGGCTACAAGTCTTACCATAGGAGCAAAGGGTTTCTTCATAGTCCATACATTCTTCTTAGTTAAAACCTTTAGCCACTAACCTAGCCTTATTTCGAATCATGATATCTTGTTCATCTTGCTTATTCCTAAAGACTCATTTAGTGCCAATCACAATATGATCACTAGCTTATTTCTTTCAAATTGATTTAATTCTTAATGTATTACTAAGAATCAAGAGTCATCTTTAAAAGTATTATCAATGCATTTAGGTTCAATTTGAGATAAAATGATAGTATTTGCACAAATATTTTTAAGTGAAGAGCGAATTTGAATATCTTTTGATGTATCTCTAATGATTAGCACCTAAGTATAAGCATTTCATCTACATACTTTCATTTCTTGGTTAAGGTATCTTTAGAAATAGATGTATCTAAGTTACTTTACAGAGGAGAATTTTCATTCAAATTCAAAATATCAAACTCAAAATCATCATCAAAATTATTTTTCTTAACTTTGGGAAATTTATTAAAAAAATATGGATAGATTCCTTAATGACTAAAGTTCTTTTAATAAAAACTTGAAAAGTAAATTTTGCATCAAATATTTCCTAAGGCAACCTTTCTATTTAAAATAAAATATTTACAACCAAAACTTTAAAATATGAAATATACATGGGTCTTTTATTGTTCCATAATTCATAAGAAGTTTAAGATAGTAGAGATCTTATGAGAACCTTGTTCTTTATTGAATCTCGGATTTTGATTATGAAATCAATTGATTAGTATTTAATATAATATATGTGTCAGAGGTGTTGGTTACAAGTGCCCTGCAAGTCAATCACGTGAGTGATGGCACGTGTGACATGTTGTGTGATCTTTTTGCTTATGATTAATATTGATATATTCTCATATTATATTATTTGTATCATATATATTGTGATGTCCTTGGTTCTATGCAATGAGAATTGGATCATGATGAGATCACGATAATAAGATCGATTCACCTTCAAACACAGATCCTAAATAATCCCGATCATAGGTTACTCGACAGAGACATCGAGATAACTGGACAGACCGGTGTACTATATACCTATCCATATGATAGAGGCGGCTGGTTTCACAGCCACTTGTGTGGAGACACTAAGGATATAGTACAAGTGCTCATTGAAGAATGAGTTCACTAATTGATTCGCTTATGGAATGTTATATGGTTAATGATACATAATGTTAAACAGCGATTCCATAGTCTCAGTTGTGTACCTAGTCCTTAGACTTAAGATACTAAGGATGCCTTGTATGAGTACTCCTTTCTTTGACGCTAGACTTACATGTTTGGAAAGTTTCAGATCTGATATAGTTGGTTATCGGGATTGGTAGCCAACCTTACAAAGGCAATTGAGTATCAATAGAGGATCATCCACTCTCGGTATCATGAAAGGAATATCTCATATATGCTTGCTTAGATAAATCTCTGGCTAGGGTCATTCAAATTGAGAGAGAAAAAGTTCTCAGGGAGAGTTCGATTAGAGTGAGACTATGATGGATTCCATATGTGACCTAACAGTACCATGTCTAATATACGGTCTCTGGGTTATTAGTTAGATGAGAGATTATAGATACATGGTAACTATGGACAGACATATCCGATGGATTCGATCCCCCTATACTGTCTGGGGACTATGATGTAGTAGCCTAGTACGTCCATAGTCGATGAGTCGAGTGAATTATTATGGGAATAATAATTCACTATATCAGAAGGAGTTCTAATGAGAGTTACTCATGACTAGCTCGGTATTTGGCCTAGAGGGTCACACACATATGATGGATGCTTCAGCGAATAAAAGATTAGATGGAGATCCAATTAGCCCCTATTCTCATTAGATGAGACCCTATGCTAAAGGGCTCCTTAATTAAGGCCAAATTAGAGGTCTAAGAAGATTATTGGATAGAGATCCAATAATACAAGGTTAGTGGGTAATTGGATGAAAATCCAATACCCACTAAGGAAGGAACCCTAGGGTATTTTTCTGGCTCTCTATAAATAGGAGGGGAACTCATGGTTGATAGGTTGTAACTTTAACCACCACCTCCTATTCTCCTCCCTCCCTCTGTGCAAGAGTTGCGAGATCAGATTAGAGGAGTTTCACTGTAGAGATCCATCGTATAGATACCGCTAGAAAGGAAAATGCTTGACCTCCTCAATCATCTCCATCCAGATCTGGAATATAGGGATATACGATCTCCCTAGGTAAAATCAATCTCTCACACATCATAGTTTTCCAGTTTTTATAGTTTTTCTCGTAACCCTAATCTTTTGCAAGACAATTTGATCTACATGGGAAATAAGTTTTTGTTTTGATTTCCATTGTGCATATGATACACCCACTGAGGTTTCCCAACAGTGGTAATGGAGCCAAGGTTTTCATGCGAAAGATTAGTTTTAAACTGCGTGTGATGAGATTGAATCGCATAGAATTGTTCTACGCGTTCTTATTATATTTTTGTAGCAAATACAGCAAGGAGGATGATCGGCAGCCAGCCAAGGCCAAGGCCCCTTATAAAGGGGCGACTGGATGCGGCCAGCCCATAGGGGAGGTTGACTATGGCCAAGGCCCCTTACAAAAGGACGACTGGATGCGGCCAGCCCATAGGGACGGCAGGCACTTGTGGGCACGGCTGTTTGTAGCGCGGCACCCACAGGGGTGGCTGGTTGCAAGGCGATGCCCGCAAGGAGCGGCCGCCAGCGGCTAGGCCGTAAGGGGCTACTCGCCCGCGACGAGATCTCAGGGGTAGCACTCGCCCACGGCCAGGCTGCAAGGGTCGGCTGCCCATGGCGAGGCCATAGGGGCAGCGCCCTCCACTGGCAGAGGGGTAGCAGCAGTGGCGCAGAGAGGGAAGAGGAGGACCTAAGGTATTCCTTTTGAAAAAAGGACTATTTTTCCGCTTTGAATTTAGAAAATTCTGAGGACTGTTCTCGTGTGCATAATTTTCAAAATACCCTCAATAATTTTGGAAATTATGAGGATTGTCCTCTCATCCAAAATTATGAAAATGCCTTTGACAATTCTAGAAATTCTAAGCATATCCTGATTTTTAGAAAAATAATTAATTAAATAGTTTAATTAATTATTATATATATCATGTGATATACATGTGATGTATGATGTGGATGGATGATCATAAGCCATGTGTTGTGATGTGTGTAATTATGATTATTACTATTATTAGGGCCTACAAGCCTCTATTTTTCTAGTTTATTATTGGGCCTGTGTGCTTGTGATTATTTGTAATTACATGGAAAGACATGACGAGAGCGTAGAGGTGACAGTGGGACCCACGATGTCGTAGCGGGAGATCATATCGCATGGTGATGCGACAATCCGACGGAATCGATGATGACGAGATCAACAATCACAGGGCATGAAGATGTGCTAGTGCACATATAGATCCTATTATGAGTGATTAGGCCCCTTGGCTCGAGCTTAATCATATTAGGTGACAACTCACAATCATCCCATGTGGCTTACAGATGTATTATACACCTACTAGATATATGTATATATATATTTACATGTGATGTAGATATATATTAAATATGTATGTGTGTGACATGACATATTAGGAGATCGATACGAAACAAAAACCCCTCCTATGATAATATTAAGTTGGTAAGCATGAGGCAATAAGATTGACCCACATGGCCTTTCATCGTTATAGGAAAAAATTGAATCACAACATAGGTTGAGTTGGTCAAGTCCCTCGAGGCTCACCTATCTACGTGATCGAGTTCTTCCTGTGACATAGAGATGTCACCGGTGACCTGAGGAGATGGTATGCTTGGTCGAGTCCCTTAAGGGCATACCATCAAATTAGACTCATCTTGTAACAATGGTGATGACTTAACTGAATATTATGGTTGGTCGAGTCCCACGAGACCATGATCATTCGAAGGCCTAACGTGAATCACAAGAAGTTGTGATTAGCAAGAGTTGTCTACCTTTTGGGCTTAGTGTAATTGGTCGAGTCCCTCAAGGTTACATTAAGACGCCAATTGGATCCCGATCCTCACTAGGAGTCTGTCGGAGACTTTCGTCTCACGCGTCGAGGGTGTCGCGTGATTCGCTAGGGAAATAGTGGGAGTATATTCAGATAGAAGCCCATATCTTAATTAGTATTTTCTGTAAAATCTGCATGTTATTTATTTTCGCTATATCTTGTTTTGTCAGAAACATATCGCTCACAAACCCCCCTATGTGGCATACTTGATGTCAACCGCCTCACTGGTCCAAACTATAGAAAGGCTCTGTAATTTGAGAATTGTTCTCACGGAGGAGAAAATTACATATGTCCTTAACATGATTGTGCCCACACCAGAGGAAAAGACAAGCGAGGATGAGATCGCTCACTTTGTGAAGTATATAGATAGTCCTAGAGGATAACCTATGTGCAGATCTTATACTTCAGTCCACACTGGATTTATTTTCATAGTTCATTATTTTTAATATGAACAAGCTTAAGGTGACTCTATCTGAGCTCCTCAATATGTTGAGGGAAGCTGAGAGCACTATCAAGAAAGAGAAGCTAGTTCTCTATATTAGTGAGACAAAAAAAAAGGAAGGCTAGCTGATAAAACCCCAGAAGGAGCTCTATAGATTTTAATCCTTGAGGAGGATCAACCCTTGGAGCGCTGTAGGGATTTCTCTCTCCTAGACTCAGTACAAGGTTGAATTAAAAGTGTAGATTGCATGATAAAAGAGAGGGGGCGATAACATCTTATATAGGGTTACAAACCCTAGCTCATGCGATGCTTACCTAACTAAAATTGCTTTTTTACCCCTTCTATAGCCTACCTACCTTAGAGATAACAAGTGGCGGCTAGGTTGGCTCTATAGCCGACCTAAGCAGGGGGAAAACCCTAGCCGATTAGCCTAGTAAAGGGGGCGACTAAGCCCTAAGGCCCCAAAATAAACCCTAACCACACTTCTTTATAGGATAAAAGTGACTAGGTGAAGTTTTATTACAATCTCACAGGGTTCTTATTGATTACTTTTAAGTGATTACGACTCAACCCTGCTGGAGTCCTATCAAACCCGTCCTCTTTAAATCAGCCTTGTCCTCAAGGCTGGGGTTCCGTGAGCTCCTCATATGATTGTCATGCTATCATCAACTGAACTTTGGCCTCCTCATTAGCTGGGGTATTAGTTGGAAGGATTTGGAATAAGTCATCTTCTTTAAATTTCCATTTGTAATGGGATACCTGGTGGATCAACTATAATCTTGATCTAGTGTGTGAATCTGATCTCCAGGTTAGGGCCGCAATGTGATCCCCAATTTTGCAAGGCCTAAAGAAATAGGGAGACCACTTCATTAAGGCTCTAGTTTCTTGCTGATCGAGCTAGAGGTGTAGAAAAACTCGATCTTCAATTTTTTATCCATTCTAAAGTTTGTTGGGAGGTCGTTTCTTCTTTGCATGTGCTGTCATATGATTAGTCTTTAGTAATAGCCAATCTTTCTTCTGGAATAGTAACTACCCTCTAGTATGGTTTAGGATGACAAGAGCCTAATCTAGCATGAGCATGAATTGTAATTCGTCTAATTTTACTCCTCTTTCATGCCATGGATCTATATCCAACCATATTTTAAATTTGGTAGTAATTAATATTTCTTGTAAAAACCTTGTTTGGAGTGTGGGGAAACCCTCGGTGTGAATTAGGAGTTGACTATCTTGCATAAGAATAGTCCCAATTCCAACTCCTGACGCGTTGGCTTCAATGACAAAAGTGTGGTTGAAATCAGGCAGTGCTAGGACCAGCGTCGTCGTCATGGTCGCCTTGAGTCGTTCGAAGGCTGTAGAAGCTTGTTCCAACCACAAGAAGAAGTCTTTCTTTGTAGGGACATGAGTTGGCCACTAGTTTTTCTATAATCTTCCACAAATTTATGGTAGTAGCTCAAGAGTCCAAGGAAGCCACGTAGCAATTTTACGTTTATAGGTTTCGGCCATCCTTGCATTGACTCGATCTTCGTCGGGTCTATGGCTACTCTATCCTCTGATATAATTTGCCCAAGATACTCCACTTTATGTTGTATGAAGTTACACTTTGACTATTCAACATAAAGAGTATTATCCCGAAGAATCATTAGAATAGTTCATAAGTGCTGAAAATGTATATCAAGCATAGGGCTATAAATGAGAATATCATCAAAGAACACCAATATGAACTTACATAGAAAACTCTAGAAGATGTCATTCATTAGGCTTAGGAAAGAAGGAGCATTCGTAAGTCTGAAAGGCATTACCAGAAACTCACAGTTGTTGTTATACGTGTGAAATGTAGTTTTTGAAACATCTTCAGTGCATACCCGAATCTGATGATAACCGGAACAGAGATCCAATTTAGTGAAGACTCGGGCTCCTTTTAATTCATCCAAGAGCTCATCTACAACTGGTATATGATATTTGTCCTTGATGGTGATAGCGTTCAAGACCCGATAATCAATGCACATTCTTCATGTACCGTCCTTCTTGTGCACTAGCAACATCGATGAAAAATAAGGGCTGCAACTCTATCGAATCACCCCGGTGTCAAGCATCTCTTTGACAATGTTCTTGATCTCATCCTTCTAAAAGTGAGGGTAGTAGTACAGATGCAAATTTGCTAGAGATTTGCTCGGCAGAATAGGAATACAGTGGTCATGCGGTCAGTTAGGGGGTAGCTCACACAACTCTATGAAAATATCCACGAATTGATCCAGTAAAAGGGCAAGCTTAAGATCTAAATTTTGTATATTCTCCTCCTTAGATAGCTGATAGATATGTATAAAAAAATCCACCATGTGCTTTGTGCAAAACTTTCTCTACTTGTTACGATGAAATAGTGGAAATTTGGCTCCCGTGCTTGCCTCGTAACGTGACCTATCTCTCTTTGCAATAAAATTTCATGATTAATTTAGAAAAATTCTAGGAGATATCACCTAGTATTGTGAGCCATTCGATCCCGAGTATGACATCATAATCATCGATGGGTAGGAGGAAGAAATCAGCTACCACTTCTTGGTATTGGAAGAGTAGTTTCACCCGCAGGCACCGTTGGTCGCAATTGAAGATCCGATCGTCGACGACCTTTACATCAAACTTATTGTAACTTTCAATTTGAAGCACCAAACATGTAGCAACCTTACTATTGAAGAAGTTATTTGTGCTACCCGTGTTGACGAGAACTATTGGGAAACCTCAGCGGGTGCATCACATGCGCAGCAGAAATCAAAACAAAAATTGGTTTCCCATGCAGATCAAATCGTCGTACAAAATATTGGGGTCACGAGAAAAATGTAAAAACTGATAAAACTATAATGTGTGAGAGATTGGTTTTACCTTGAAAGATCATATATCCTTATATTCCAGATCCAGATGGAGAAGATGAAGGAGGTCAAGCATCCTCCTCTCTAGCGGTATCCATATGATTGATCTCTGCAACGAAACTCATCCAATCTGATCTCGCAACTCTTGCATAGAGGGAGGAGAATAGGCGGTGGTGGCTAAAGATGCAACCTATCAACCATAAGTCTCCCCTCTTATTTATAGAGAACCACAAAAAAACCCTAGGTCTCCTTCCTTAGTAGGTATTGGATCTCCATCCAATTACCCACTAGCCTTACATTATTGGATCTCTATCCATTAATCTCCTTAGGCCTCTAATTGAGCCTTAATCAAGGAGCCCATAAGCATAGAGTCTCATATAATGAGAATAGGGGCTAATTTTATCTCCATCCAATCCTCTATTCACTGAAGCATCCACCATATGTGTGTGACCCTCTCGACCCGATACCGAGCTAATCGTGAGTCACTCCCATCAGAACTACTTTTCATATAGTGAATTATTATCCCCATAATAATTCACTTGACTCATTGACTATGGACGTACTAGGCCACTACGCCATAGTCCCCAGACGGTATATAGGGGATTAAATCCATCGGACTTGTCTGCTCACAGTTACCGTGTATCTATTATCCCTCATCTAACTAATATCCCAGAGACCGTATATTGGACATTGTACTGTCAGGTCACATATGGAATCCGTCACAGTCTCACTCTAATCAGATTCTCTCGGAGAACTCTTTCTCTTTCAATCTGAATGACCTTAGCCAGGGATTTGTCTGAGCAAGCACATATGAGATATTCCTCTTATGATACCAAGAGTCAATGATCCTCTATTGATACTCAATTATTTTCGTAAGGTTGGCTACCAATCTCGATAACCAACTGTACCAGATCTAAAACTTTCCAAACTATAAGTCTGGTATCAAAGAAAGGAGTACTCATATAAAACATCCTTGGTGTCTCAAATCAAAGGACCAGATATATCACTAGGACTATGAAATCATTGTCTGACATTAGGTATCATCAACCATACAACATTTCATAAGCGGATCAATCAGTGAACTCATTCTCCAATGAGTATCTGTACTATATCCTTAGTGTCTCCACACAAGTGGCTATGAGACTAGCCGCCTCCATCATATGGATGGGTATATAGTACACTGATCTGTCCGGTTATCTCAATGTCCCTCTTGAGTAACTTATGACAGGGATTATTTAGGATCTATATTTAAAGGTGAATCGATCTCATTATCATAATCTCATCATGATCTGACTCTCATTGCACAGAACCAAGGGCATCACAATATATATGTAACAAATAATATAATGTGAGAATATGTCAATATTAATCATAAGCAAAAAGATCACATAGCGTGTCACACATGCCATCTGATTAGCGTGTCACTCATGTGATTAGCTTGCAGGGCACTTGTAACCAGCAATCTCCCACTTGATCAAAAGCTAATCACCTATGTGTTTGATCCCCATCAGACCCTTATGATGCTCAAATACAATCTGAGTCAGCAGCTTTGTCAGTGAATCTACAATATTATCTTTGGATGAAAGTCTTTCCATTACTATATCCTTTTGGGTCATGATCGCTCTAATCAGATGGAACCTCCTCAAAACAATTATGTTGAGACCTGAGTTCCTTTATTAGAGTTATCGCCCTATCGCTGTCACAATATATGGGAGTCAACTCCATGCTGCTTGGTATAACTTCCAAATCCTTGATGAACTTCTTCATCCAAACCCCTTCCTATGCTGCTTTTGCTGTAGTAATGTATTCCACCTCTATGGTCGAGTCAGCAGTAGCATCTTGCATAGAATTCTTCCAACTTATTACTCCTCCATTCAGGGTAAAAATAAACCTTGAATTTGACATGCTATTATCAATGTCGGACTAAAAACTCGAGTCCATGTTACCCGCAACCTAGAGACTACCTTCTCTATATATCAGTAAATGATCCTTTAATGCTTCTCAAGTACTGAAGGATACACTTTACTGTCTTCTAGTATTCTAAATCTGGATCTGCCTGATACCTACTCATGACACTCAAAGTATATGATATATCAGGCCTGGTACATAACATTGCATACATGATAGACCCTATCACTGAAGCATAAGGTATCTTATCCATGTATGCCCTTTCTTCAGGAGTCTTTGGATATATATTCCTAAAAAGTGATATTCCATGTCTTATTTGTATAAGACCTCTCTTGAAATTCTCCATGCCAAACCTTTTGACAATGGAGTCTACGTTCCTAGACTGGGACAAGCTAAGCATCCTTTTGGATCTCGCTCTATAGATCCAGATCCCCAAAATATAGGATGCTGATAAGACCCCAGAAGGAGCCCTATAGATTTTGATCCTTGAGGGAGATCAACCCTTAGAACACTATAGGGGTTCCTCCCTCCTAGACTCGGCACAAAGGCTGAATTAAAGATGATAATTACTTGATTAAAAGAGGGGCGATGGCTACATCTTAAATAGGGATCAAAGTCCTAGCCTAAGGGGGCACTTGTCTAATTGGAATTATCCTTTTGCCCCTCGTATAGCCATCTTGCCTTAATAGGAACAAGGGCGGCTAGCTTGGCTCTATAGCTGACCTAAGCAAGGGGAAACCCTGGCCGACTTGCCTAGTAAGAGGGGCGACGACTACTAAGCTCTAAGGGCTAATCCAAACCCTAGTCATACTCTTTTATAAGATAGGAGAGGCCTAATTACAATCTAGTAGAGTTTTTATTGACTTCTACTGAAATGATTAGGACTCAACCCTGCTGGAGTCCTATCAAGTCCGCCCTCTCAGAATCAGCCTTGTTCTCAAGGCTGAGGATCCATAAACTCTGGGAACCAGGTCTTTAGCTCTTCGTGTGACCCCCATGTTACATCTTCTGGTAAGTTATTCCACTTCACAAGTACTTTGATGGAGGGGCTTCATCGGTGCATCACAATTCTTTGATCAGTATAGCTTCAAGTTGGACTTGGATTTCACCTTCAATTGTAAGGCTCGATAGCTAAGTCTGAGCCAGTTCATGTTCACCCAATTTCGGCTTCATTAGGGATACGTAGAAGACAGTTTGAATTTTGGCATCATCTGGAAGTTTAAATTAGTATGTCATAGCCCCAATGCGTTCCAAATCTGATATCATCCATAAAATTATGGGGATAGTTTCATCGATGCTCTGGTGTTGATGGATAACTACTTGTATGGTTGTAGGCATAGGTAAACCCAATCTCCTTCTGAAAATTCTCACTCACTCCGATGATTGTCTGCTTGTTGCTTCATGCAGGCTTGAGCAGCAGTTAGGTTGTCCTTCAGTAACTGTAGTAGCTTATCCCTATTAATTAGGTCATGGTTGACCTGATCCACTTTGGCCGAACCAAGTACATATCTGGGAATTACAAAGGGCGATCGACCATACAGTGCCTCGTAAGGGGTACATTTAGTCGACGAATGAAAAGTTGTGTTGTACCACCATTCGGCCCAGGGAAGCCACCTTGTCTACTCTTTGGGCTAGTCACTAGTGAAGTATCGTAAGTAAGTCTCGAGGCATCTATTCACCACTTTTGTTTGCTATCTGTTTGTGGATGATAGGCTGTGCTCATCTTCAATTGGGTGCCCTATAGATGGAAGAGCTCGATCGCAAATTTACTTGTAAACACCCTGTCATGGTCACTTACTATCAACCTTGGCATCCCATGCAATTTCACATTATTTTCCGCAAAAATCTAGGCAATAGTGGCAACAGTATAGGGATGTCTCACGGCATAAAAATGAGCATACTTAAGCGATCTACCACCATAAAGATCATGCTTTTACCTTATGATAGTGGTAGTCCTTCGATGGAATCCATGGAGATGTTCGTCCAAGTCGAATCTGGTATAGGTAGAGGCTGTAGTTTATTGGGATTTGCCATTGTTTCCCCTTTATGCCACTGACATACATCATATTTGGATACATAGTCATAAATTGATTTTTTTATACCCTTCCAGAAGAAGTTTTGCTTCACTCTTTTATAAGTCCTCAGAAATCCAAAGTGACCTGAAGGTGAAGAGTACATTTTATGCAAAATAACATGAATTTGAGGAGAAGAAGGAACAATAATAATTTGATATTTATAGCGTAAGTCCTTCGAGTCCCACATGTAGTGCCCTATGAAATTTGGATCATTCTCCAATTTTTCTATGATGCTTCGAATTTCTGGATCATTCTTCCACTCCTCCCTAATGTGTTCGAGGAAGTTAGTGGTGGGAAGGGAGATGGGTAAAATTTCTACTTACCCCGGGAGCTGAGATAGAGCATCTGCGATAACATTCTCTTTTCCTTTTCGATAAGTAATTTCATAATCAAAGCCGAGAAGTTAAGTTATCCAATGTTGCTACTCTGGGGAAGATATTTGTTGCTCCAAGAAATACTTAAAACTTCAGTGGTCAGTTTTAATCTGGAAGCACCGGCCGATCAGGTAGGGTCTCCACTTTGTGATGGCATGTACAATGACAAAAATTTATTTATCATATACCAACATTTTCAAGTGTGAGGGAGACAAAGCCTTACTAGTGTAGGCGAGAGGTTGGCCATCTTGCATTAGAATAGCTCCAATCCCAACTCCGGACGTGTCGGCCTCGATCACGAAGGTGCAGCTGAAATCAGGCAATGCTAGGACCAGCGTTATCATCATGGCAGCCTTGAGTCGTTCAAAGGCTGTAGAAGCTTGCTCCAACCATAAGGAGTCTTTTTTTAGTAGAGATGTGAGCAGGGCACTGATCTTGTCGTAATCTTTCATGAATTTTTAGTAGTAGCCTATGAGTCCAAGGAAGCCACTCGGTGATTTTACGTTTATAGGTTTCGGCCATCCTTGTATTGCCTCAATCTTCGTCGGGTCTACTGCTACTCCGTCCTCTGATATAATGTGCCCAAGATACTCCAGTTTACACTATAAAAAACTACACTTTGACTGTTTCACATAAAGAGTATTCTCTCGAAGAATTGTTAGAACAGTTCGTAAGTGCTGAAAATATATATCAAGCGTAGGGCTATAAATAAGGATATCATCAAAGAACACTAATACGAACTTGCATAGAAAATTTTGAAAGATGTCATTCATCAAGCTTTTGAAAGTAGAAGGAGCATTCGTAAGTCTGAAAGGTATTACCAGAAACTCGTAGTGACCGTTATGCGTGCGGAATATAGTTTTCGAAATATCTTCAGTGCATACCCGAATCTAGTGATAACCAGAATGGAGATCCAGTTTAGTGAAGACTCGAGCTCCTTTTAATTCATCCAAGAGCTCATCTATGATGGGTATAGGATATTTATCCATGACGGAGATAGTGTTCAAGGCCCGATAATCAATGCACATCTGCCATGTATCGTCCTTCTTGCGCACTAGCAACACCAGTGAAGAATAAGGGCTGCAACTCGATCGAATTACCCCGGTGTCAAGCATCTCTTTGATGATGTTCTCGATCTCATCCTTATATAAGTAAGGGTAGTGATATGGACGCAAATTTGCTATAGGTTTACTCGGTAGAATAAGAATACAGTGGTCATGTTGCCGGTTAGGGGGCAGCCCACGTGGCTCCGTGAAAACATCTACGAATTTATCCAGCAAGAGGGCAAGCTTAGGATCTGAAATTTGTATATTCTCCCCCTTAGACAGCTACTGGATATGTATCAAAAATCCCCCATGTGCTTTGTGCAAAACTTTCTCCATCCGTTGTGTCAAAACAGTAGAGATATGGCTCCTATGCTTGCCTCGCAATGTGACCTGTCTCTCTTTGCAATAAAATTCTATAATTAATTTAGAAAAATTCCAGGAGATGTCATATAGTGTTGTGAGCCATTCGATCATAATTACGGCTTCATAATCACCAATGGGTAGGAGGAAGAAATTGGCTACCACTTCTTGGTCTTGGAGGAGTAGCTTCACTCATAGGCATTGTTGGTCGCAATTGAGGATTCGACCGTAGGTGACCTTTACGTCAAACTTCTTGCAATCTTCAATTTAAAGTTCTAAACATGTAGTAACCTTACTGTTGAGAAAGTTATTTGTGCTACTTGTGTTGATGAGAACAGTGATGGATTGCTACTTTAGAAGTTGTCCAACTTTCATCGTTTGTGGATTGGACTAGTCGGCCAACGCATGTACTGCGTAGTCGACCGATTGAGGCTTTTCCTCTATGGCTTCCTCTTCGGGTTAGGCCTTCTTCAGATGGTTCATTCTCCTCATCCTCTACTAGTTCAATCATGAGGAGTTGGCCCTTCTTGCAGTGATGTTTATAGCTCCACGGTTTGTCATAATGCTAACACAATCCTTTGGTCGATCATTCGCGAAGCTCGTCTCTTGTCATTTTTTTGATACAGGGGCCCGGATAGTAGTAGAGGGGGCAGTAGACCTCGGCATGGCTAGTCAGGGAGTGACTCTTGTCCTTCGTGCCTTATGGTTCAATCATTCTTCCTGGTTACGCGCAAAGGAAATTGCCGCCATAAGGGTGTATGGTTGTCATGCTTTGACGTCTCCTCGGATTTTCGACTTTAGACCCTCAATGAAAGTACATAAAAGTTGTTTCTCAGACCAATCTTCAGTTTGGTTAGATAAATGATCAAACCTCATTTGGTAATCTTGTATTGTAGAAGTTTGATGAATCTTTGCCAATTGTTCGTCGATGTTGTTGAAATCGATTGGACCAAAGCGGTTTAAAAGCCCTTCCTTGAACCACTGCTAAGAGAGTCCTCCATGGGTATATTCAAACTAATTAAACCATTGAATAGCATCTCCCTTGAGGTGTATGATAGTGATCTCCACCCGTGTGGCATCAGCGGTTCGGTAGAACCGAAAATAGCACTCCAGGTGCGAGATTCATCCGATCGGGTCTCCTTCTTCCCATCTTGGGAAGTCAACCTTCATGTATGGATTGTTGGGATTAGAGATAATGTGTCTATGCTCTTGAGGATCATCTCACTGTTCTGAAGTCTCTCCATGGTGTGACTTCCTCGGGCTTGATGGTCAGCCTATATTGAATTCATCGAATAAGGATCACATCTTCTCTTCCATGTGATTTTCAAAGGCTTCAAGCTTTGAATCGATAGCCTCTGTCGATGCCATAGTATATACCTCAAGATCTATAATATTAAGATCTTTTTTCTATTGTCAGGTTAGTGGCATGAGAATTTTGGAGAAAGGGGTGGCCGGTTGGAAGGTGGATTGGTTTGGGTAAAAGTAAGCTACGGTTTTAGGGCAGATTTAGGGCTACGATTTTGTGGAGTTGAGGATACAAATTGGTATGGTTTTAGGGCCGTGATAGTAGTAGATGAAGCTTAGGAAAATAGGTTTTAGATCTGGGATAGATGGCAGCAAAGGTAGGTGTCTCGGTAAGGAAACTTTCCTAAAAAGTTAAGTGGATCGATAAGGAAGTAGGCTGATTTAGGTGGCTAATTTGGGGGCTGTTTGGATTCGATTTAGAGTAATATTTGGAAGACTTTTTAGTGAGGATGGTAGGGTTTGGTGGTGAGGAAAGGAGAGTCTAAAATCTCATAAAAAATAGCACTCAAGTCTGATAGAATTTGATGAAAAGAAGTGCTACGATATGCTATCCTGCTAAAACAGTTTTTGCATTAGAGAAACACTAATTTCTCAACGTAAATTCCAGTGGAAAGTTTAAGAAAATTATATGGAAACCCTTGGTTTAGATGTTTTCAATACCAGTAGGAATTTTGACAAAATTTTGGCAACATAACGATAGGAAAATAGGGCAAAAGATGCAAGGTCGATTCCTTCATCATAAAATTTCAGAACTGCGTGATGGCTGAAAATCTTTTATAGCATTTCACCGTCGCAATGATGATAACGTTTGCGATAGTAAAAAATTGCATCAACAAAACTTCTCCCATATATAATATGAAGGATCTTGCAATATTGAAGAGGCGTGGGTTATAAAAATATACCATAATTCTAGATCAAACGTAGGGGACAGCGGCATACTGATTTGATCTGTTGCTGGGGTGGAAGGTGGAGGTGCATGTCGTAGCAATTATAGGAATTGCTTGGGAAGGTGGAGGCGATTGAGATGGCTATATATAGGGTAGTAGGAACACAACTCTAATACTAGATGTTAAGACCCCAGAAGGAGCCCTATAGATTTTGATCATTGAGGGGGATCAAGCCTTGGAACGCTATAGGGGTTTCTCCTTCCTAGACTCGACATAAAGGCTGAATTGAAGATGATAATTACTTGATTAAAAGAGGGGGGGTGGCTACATCTTAAATAGGGATCAAAGTCCTAACCTAAGGGGGCACTTGTCTAAGTGGAATTATCCTTTTGCCCCTCCTACAGCCATCCTGCCTTAATAGGAACAAGGGCGGCTAGGTTGGCTCTATAGTCGATCAAAGCAAGGGAAAACCCTGGCCGACTTGCCCAGTAAGGGGGGCGGTGACTACTAAGCTCTAAGGCTAATCTAAACCCTGGCCATACTTCCTTATAAGATAGAAGATGCCTTATTACAATCTAGTAAAGTTTTTATTGACTTCTACTGAAATGATTATGACTCAACCCTGCTGGAGTCCTATCAGATGCTTCCCTTAAGTCTTTCAAGGAGATGTTTCTAGATAGCCAAGCCTTTACTATGGGGAGCATTCTTATATCATTCTCAATGATTAGGATGTCATCCACATATAGCACTAAGAAGGTGATAGCGCTTCTACTTATCTTAATATACACACAAGACTCATCTTCATTCTTAACAAAGTCATAAGATCTGATCACCTCATCAAATCTTATGTTTCAACTTTGGGAAGCTTTCTTCAATCCA
Source organism: Ensete glaucum (assembly GCA_021527575.1). Lineage (NCBI taxonomy): Eukaryota > Viridiplantae > Streptophyta > Magnoliopsida > Zingiberales > Musaceae > Ensete > Ensete glaucum. The sequence continues at coordinate 27,015,469 of CM038559.1, read as the reverse complement.
TAAATGGATCTAAGCAACTCGCACACTTTATCTGGACTCTCTTTGAATATGAATCCCTCTGGTTGTATCATATATACCTTTTCCTCGAGGTTGCCATTGAGGAATGTTGTTTTAACATCCATCTGCTAGACCTCATAGTCATAGTGTACTGCAATGGCCAAAATAATTCTAATAGACTTAAGCATGGCTACAGGTGAAAAGGTTTCATAATAGTCAACTCCTTGTCTTTGACGATATCCGTTAGCCACCAGCCTTGCTTTATAGGTCCCTTTCCATCCACTCTGATCTTCTTGAAGATCCATTTGCAACCGATGGGTACAATACCCTCAGGTGCAACCACAAGGTTTCAAATTGTGTTAAAGTATATGGAATCCATCTTAGAATTTATGGTTTCTTGCCACATCCCGGAGTCTATACTCATAATAGCCTCCTCGTAGGTTTGAGGATCAACATCCTGAGAGTTATCTCCACTGACATGTCCCACATATATTTCAGGAGAGTGAGATACTCTACTAAACCTATGTAAATTTGGAATTTGTGTGTTAGGTACCTGAACAAACTCGGGCTCTAGAATAGTGCTTGAACTAGGTTCTCCAACCTCGCTCAATTCTATCTTACTCCCACTGTTTCCATCGAGAATGTGTTCCTTCTCAAGGAACACAGCTCTCTTAGCAACAAAGAACTTTCAGTTCTCGGGATGATAGAAATAATACCCACAAGTTTCCTTTGGGTATCCCACGAATGTGCACTATTCTATCTTTGATTCCAACTTCTCAAGATTGTGTCTTCTAACATGGGCAAGATAGCTCCAAATCTTAACAATCTTAAGATTAGGCTTCTTTCCTTTCCATGTCTCATATGGTGTAGATACTACTGACTTTCATGAAACTCTGTTCAGAAGGTAAGTTGCAGTCTCTAGGGCGTACCCCCAAAATGAGACGGGTAGGTCAGTGAAACTCATCATGGACTGTACTATGTCTAACAACGTGTGATTCCTCCTTTCTGATATACTATTGAGCTGAGGTGTATAACGAGGTGTCCACTGGGATAGAATCCCATTGTCTTTAAGGAAATGGGTGAAGTCCGTACTCAAGTATTCTCCTCCTCGATCTGATCGAAGAGTCTTAATACTCTTTCCAATTTGGTTCTCTACCTCATTCTTATATTTTCTAAATTTCTTGAAGTTCTCAAATTTATACTTCACTAAGTACATGTGAATATACTTAGAGAAATCATCAGTGAATATCATGAAGTATGAGTAACCACCTATAGCCTGAGTTGGCATAGGACCACATATATCACTATGTATGAGTTCCAATAACTCGATGGCTCTCTCTCCATTTCCACTAAAAGGAGAGTTGGTCATCTTCCCACGAAGGCAAGGTTCGTAAGTTGCATATAACTCATAGTCAAATGGATTTAAGTATCCATCTTTCAGCAACTTTTGAATTATTCCCTCATATATATGACCTAGCCTATAATGTCATAGGTTTGCATTATTCACCTCATCTCTTTTTTTCTCTTAGATATATTTATATTTATGATGTGTGGAGAAGTGTCTAACACATATAAGCCATTTACAAGGATCCCTCTAGTGATGATCTCATCATCCATAATTAATAAATAACTATTATTCTTAAAAACTAATTTATATCCACTAATTGTCAGACAATAGATGGATATAATGTTTTTAATAATAGAGTGAACAAAATAGCATGCATCCAATATAATTATAGCTCCACAAGGCAGATATAAGGTGACCTCCCCAATGGCAACTATAGCAACTCTTGCTCCATTGCCTATCTTGAGGTCCATCTTGCCTCTGGCCATTCTCCTAGGTCTTGCTAGAATATGCAAGAATTGCAGATATGATAAACACTCCTGGTATCCAATGCCCATGTGTTATCATGAAAATCTAATAAGTGAACTGATCATGAGTATACTTAAAGCTTCTCTAAGCTTCTATTTCGCCTTATCTACAAGATAGTCCTTTTAGTTCCTCTTCCAATGCCCATCTTGGCCGCAATGGAAGTACTATCCTTTGTCCTTTCCCGGGTCTCTCTTGGCAACCTTTACCTTACCTGGTCTTTCTTTGCCCTTGCCCTTCTTAAGGATCTTGTTGGCCTTCTTTTTCTTTTTGGTCTCACCAATATAGAGAACTAGCTTCTTCTTCTTAATGATACTCCCAGCTTCCCTCAACATATTGAGGAGCTCAGAGAGAGTCATCTCAAACTTGTTCATATTAAAGTTAATAATGAACTATGAAAAGGAATTCGGTAGAGACTGAAGTATAAGATCAATACACAAGTTATCCTCTAGGACTATCTATATACTTCACAAAGCGAGCAATCTCATCCTCGCTTATCCTTTTCTCCAACGTGGGCATAATCATGTTAATGACATATCCTATTTTCTTTTTCGTGAGAACAATTCTCAAATTATAAAACTTTTAGACCAATGAGATAGATGGCATCAAGTATGCCACGTAGGGGTTTTGTAAGCGACAAACAAGATATAGCGTAAATTAAATAACATACAGATTTTACAGAAAATACTAATTAAGATATGGACTTCTATCTTAATGTACCCCCACTGTTTTCTTAACGAATCATGCGACACCCTCGACACGTGAGACGGAAGTCTTCAACAGACTTCGGTAGACGGAAGTCTCTATGTCGTAGGCAAGAACTTGATCACGTAGATAGGTGAGTCTCGGGGGACTCGACCAACTCAACCTATGTCATGATTCAATTTCTTCCTATAACGATGGAAGGCCACGTGAGTCAATCTTATTGCCTCATGCTTATCGACTTAATATTATCGTAGGAGGGGTTTTTGTTTTGTATAGGTCTCCTAATATGTCGTGTCACACACATACATATTTAATATATATCTACATCACATACAAATATATATATATATATATATATACATACATATATCTAGTAGGTGTATAACACATCATATATGCAAGGCACATCGGATGATCATGAGCCATCACCTAATATGATTAAGCCTAAGCCAATGGGCCTAATCACTTATAATAGGATCTATGTATGCATCGACGCATCTCCATACCCTATGATTGTTGATCTCCTCATCATCGATTTCGTCGGATCGTTGCATCACCATACGTCGTAATCTCCTACCACGACATCATGGGTCCCGCTGTTACCTCCACACTCCCATTGTGCCTCTCTATGTAATTACAAATAATCATAGGCATGCAGGCTCGACAATAAATGAGAAAAACAGAGGCTCGCAACCCCAATAATAATAATAATAATAATAATCACAATTACATACATCACAACACATGGCTCATGATCATCCATCCAGATCTTACATTATATGTAGATCACATCATATGTAGGATTACTAGATATATAATAATTAATTAAATTATTTAATTAATTATTTTTTTAGAAATCAGGACATACTCAGAATTTCTAGAATTATCAAGGGTATTTTTATAATTCTAGATGAGAGGACAGTCCTTAGAATTTTTAGAATTGCTAAGGGTATTTTAGAAATTATATACATGAGGACAATCCTTAGAATTTTTCTAATTCAGAGGGGTATGATCGTTCTTTTTTCAAAAGGATGCCCTAGCTCTCTTCCCTTACTCTCACTACGCCGCTACCGTCGCTACTGCACTACGCATGCGGTGGCGTTGCACGCCGTCGGTGCTGTTGCCCTCGGATGGCACCTCGTGGGCAGGCGGTGTCGCCTTGCGCAGGCGCTGCCCCTGTAGAAGCGGCCGACCATGCAGGCGACAACCCTAGCCATGGGGCTGCCCCTTGTGGCGTTGCCACAGGCGGTGCCTACACCCACAAGCTCCACCCCTACAGGTGCCATCCATGCCCACGGGCAGTTGCGCATGTTGGCGGTTGCCCCTGTAAGGGGCTTTGGTCGTGGTTGACCGCCCCCTTGTAGGGGGCCTTGGCAGCCGCCTTGCCTGGTGGTGGCCCGCATGGGGGCTAGCTGTGGTTGGCCACCCTCCTCGTTGCCTTCGCTGCGAAAATACAGCAAGAATGCATAGAATGATTCTATGCGATTCAATCTTATCACACGTAGTTTAAAACCAATCTTTCGCACGAAAACCTTAGCCCTGATACTACTATTGGAAAACCTCAACATGCGCAGTGAAAATCAAAAGAAAAACTGGTTTCCCACGCAAATCAAATCATCGTGTAAAATATTGAGGTCACGAGAAAAATAAAAAATCAATAAAACTACAATGTGTGAGAGATTGTTTTTACCTAGGGAGATAGTATATCCCTGTATTTCATATCCGGATAGAGAAGATGAAGGAGGTCAAGCATCCACCTCTCTAGAAGTATCCACATGATAGATCTCTACAGCGAAAATCCTCCAATCTGATCTCACAACTCTTGTATAAAGGGAGGGAGGAGAATAGGAGATGGTGTCTAAAGCTGCAGCCTATCAACCATGAGTCTCCCCTCCTATTTATAGAGAGACACCAAAAAACCCTATGGCTCCTTCCTTAGTGCGTATTGGATCTCCATCCAATTACCCACTAACCTTGCATTATTGGATCTCTATTCAATAATCTCCTTAGGCCTCTAATTGGGCCTTAATCAAGAAGCACATAAGCATAGAGTCTCATCTAATGATTAAAGGGGCTAATTGGATCTCCATCCAATCCTCTATTCGCTCAAGCATCCACCATATGTGTGTGACCCTCTAGGCCCGATACCGAGCTAACCATGAGTCACTCCCACCAGAACTCCTTTTGATATAGTGAATTATTATCCCCATAATAATTCAATCGACTCATCAACTGTGGACATACTAGGCCACTACGCCATAGTCCCCAGATGGTATAGGGGGGATCAAATCCATTGGACTTGTCTGTCCATAGTTACCGTGTATCTATAATCCCTTAATCAACTAATATCCTAGAGACCGTATATTGGATATGGTATTGTCAGGTCTCATATGGAATCCATCATAGTCTCGCTCTAATCGGATTCTCTCAGAAAACTCTTTCTCTCAATCCGAATGACCCTGGCCAGGGATTTGTCTGAGCAAGCACATATAATATATTTCTCTTGTGATACTGAGAGTAGATGATCCTCTATTGACACTCAATTACCTTCGTAAGATTGGCTACCAATCCCGATAACCAGTTGTACCAGATTTGGGGCTTTCCAAACTTGTAAGTCTGGCATCAAAGAAAGGAGTACTCATACAAAGCATCCTTGGTGTCTCAAGTCAAAGGACCAGATACATGATTGGGACTATGGAATCATTGTCTGACATTAGGTATCATCAACCATACAGCATTCCATAAATGGATCAATTAGTGAAATGATTCTCCAATGAACACCTATACTATATCCTTAGTGTCTCCACATAAGTGGTTATGAGACCAGCTGCCTCCATCACATGGATGGGTATAGAGTATATCGATATGTCTTGTTATCTCAATGTCCCTCTTAAGTAACCTATGACCAGGATTATTTAGGATATGTGCTTAAAGGTGGATCAATCTCATTATCGTGATCTCATCACGATTTGACTCTCATTGCACAGAACTAAGGAAATCACAATATATATGTAATAAATAATATAATATGAGAATATACTAATATTAATCATAAGCAAAAAGATCACACAGCATGTCATACATGTCATCACTCACGTGATTGGCTTGCAGGGCACCTGTAACCAGCAAGAACAGTGATGGGTTGTTATTTTAGAAGTCCTCCAACTTTCATTGTCTGTAGGTTGGAGTAGTCGGCCAATACGTGTACTGCGTAGTCCACTGGTTGGGACTCTTCCTCCATGGCTTCTTCTTCAAGTTTAATGGCTTCTTTAGATGTTTCATTGTCCTTATCCTCTACTGATTCTATCATGAGGAGATGGCCCTTTCTGCAGCGATGTTCATGGCTCCATGGTTCATCGTAATGCCAATACAACCCCTTAGCCAATGGTTTGTGAAGCTCATCTTTTGTCAATCTTTTTGGTGTAGGGGCTTGGATGGCAGTAGAGGGGGTAGTAGGCCTCGTCATGACTGATCGGGGAGTGACCCTTGTCCTTCATACCTCATGATTTAATCATTTTTCCTGGATACACGTGAAGGAAATCACCACTATAAGTGTGTACAGTTGTCGCACCTTTACTTCTCCTCGAATCTCCGGCTTTAGGCCCTCAATAAAAGTATCTAAAAGTTGTTTCTTAGATTAATTCTCAATTTGATTAGATAAATACTTAAACCTTGTTTGGTAATCTTGTATTGTAGAGGTTTGATGAATCTTTGCCAATTGTCCATCGATGTTGTCGAAATCGATTGGTCCGAAGTGATTTAGTAGTCCTTCCTTGAATCGCTGCCAAGAGAGTCCTCCATGAGTGTGTTTAAACCAATTAAACCACTGAATAGCATCTCCTTTAAGGTGTATGGCAGCAATCTCTACCTATGTAGTATCGACGGTTTGGTAGAATCGAAAATAGCTCTCTGCGTGCGAGATCCATCTGATCGGGTCTCCTTCTTCCCATCTTAGGAAATCAACCTTCATGCATGGATTGTTGGGATCAGAGGTGATGTGTCCATGCTCTTGAAGATCATCTCATCGATCTAAAGTCTCTCTATGGTGTGACTTTCTCGAGCTTGACGGTCGGCCAATGTTGAATTCAGTGAATAAGGATCGCATCTTCTCCTCCATGCAGTTTTCAAAGGCTTCAAACTTGGCATCGATGGCCTCCTCCGATGCTATGGTGTACCTCTAGATCTATAATATTAAGATTTTTCTTTTGTTATCAGGTTAGTGGCATGAGAATTTGGAGAAGGGGTGGTCGGTTGGAAGGTGAATCGGTTTAGATGGGAGTAGGCTACTATTTAGGGCTGATTTAGGTGGCTGTTTGGTTTCAGTTTAGGATAGGGTTTTAAAGAATTTTTGGAGAGGAAGGTAGGGTTTGCAAATGATTAAAAGAGAGTATGAAATCTCACAAAAAAAGCACTCAAATCCAATAGAATTCAATGAAAAAAAGTGCTACGATATGTTGTCCTGCTAAACAGATTTTACATCGGAGAAATGATGACTTCTCAACATAAATTCTGGAGAAATGTTTAATGGAATTTTATAGAAACCTTGGTTCAGATATTGGTAATCCCAATAAAAAGTTTGGTGAAATTTTGGCAGTATAACAGTAGGGAAATAGGGCAAAAGATGAAAGGTAGATCCTTCATCATAAAAATTCCATAACTACATGATGGTGAAAGATTACACAAAAAAACTAGTTCTAGAAGAAAGTTTTTTGAGAAATTAATCCCAGATGAAAGCCAAATTGATTATTGGAATTGTACAAAAATTTTGGCCAAAAAGGATGAACAAAAGTTTGATTTCAAGAGGCCAATCAATGGAAGGTAGATTCTCCATTGTAAAATTTTAGCACTACGTAACAAAGATTCACAGCACTATAAGTCCGGGTTCAGAAGGAGTTTTTTTATGAGATTAGTCTTAGATGAAAGTTAAGATGATCTACAAATTTGTATAAAAGTTTCAGCCAAAAAGGATGACTAAAAGTTCAGTTCCAAGAAGCAATGGTCAGTTGAAAATTTTTGCAGCATTTCACCTTCGCAATGATGATAATGTTTGCAATGGTAAAATTTTGTAGTAAGGAAATTTTGGTAAAACTTCTCCCATATGTAAGATAGAGGAATACTAGTAGCAAGAGGCGTGGGCTTCAAAGTTTTTACTAAATCTTTGATGTTGATGCAGAGGAAGGCAGTAAATTAATGGATCAACGGCTTGGTGGGCGATAATGGAGGCGACGTTAAAAGTAATTATGGGAATTGCTTGGGAAGGTGGAGGTGGCTGAGATGGCTACAGGGAAGTAGGAATGTAGCTCTGATATTAGATGATAAGAACCCCAAAGGAGCTCTATATATTTTAATCCTTGAGGGGGATCAACCCTTGGAACGCTGTAGGGATTCCTCCCTCCTAGACTCGACACAAGGCTAAATTAAACTTATAGATTACTTGATAAAAGAGAGGAGGTGGCTACATCATTATATAGGGTCACAAACCCTAGCCCATGGGGTGCTTATCTAACTAAAATTACCCTTTTACCCCTTCTATAGCCTACCTGCCTTAGAGGGAACATTAAAGGGGGCGGCGACCACTAAGCCCTAAGACCCTAAAATCAATTCTAGCCATACTTCTTTATAGGATAGAAGTGAATAGATGTTGTTTTATTACAATCTCACAAGATTCTTATTGATTAATTCTAAGTGATTAGGACTCAACCCTGCTGGAGTCCTATCACCGGCAAGACCCTTAAGAAGGGCAAGGGCAAAGAAAGATCAGGTAAGACAAAGGTTACCAAGAGAGACCCGGCAAAGGACAAAGGACAGTGCTTCGACTACAGTCAAGATGGGCATTGGAAGAGCAACTGTAAGGAGTACCTTGCAGAGAAGGTGAGACAAAAGCTTGGAGAAGCTTCAGGTATATTCACGATCAGCCTCCACTTGTCAAATTTTAATAATAACACATGGGTATTAGATACCGGGAGTGTTTATCATATCTATAATTCGTTGCAGGTTCTGGCAAGACCTTGGAGATTGGCTAGAGGCGAGATGGACCTCAAGATGGGCAATAGAGCAAGAGTTGTTGTAGTTACTGTTGGAGAGGTCACCCTATATCTACCTAATGGAGCTATTATTGCATTAGATGCATGCTATTTTGTTCCCTCTATTATTAAAAATATTATTTTTATCTCTTGTTTGATAATTAATAGATATAAATTAGTTTTTGAAAATAATAGTTGTTCAATAATTATGAATGATGAGATCATCACTAGAGGGACCCTTATAAATGACTTATATGTGTTAGATACTTCTTTACATATTATGAATATAAATATGTCTAAGAGGAAAAGAGATGAGGTGAATAATGCATACCTATGACATTATAGGCTAGGTCTTATATATGAGGGAAGGATTCAAAAGTTGCTGAAATATTGATACTTAGATCCATTTGACCATGAGTCATATGCAATTTGAGAACCTTGCCTTCATGGGAAGATGACCAACTCTCCTTTTGGTGGAACTGGAGAGAGAGCCACCAAGTTATTAGAACTCATACATAGTGATGCATGTGGTCCCATGTCAACTCAGGCTATAAGTGGTTACTCATACTTCATTACATTCATTGATGATTTCTCTAGGTATGGACACATATACTTAATGAAGTACAAATCTGAGTCCTTTGAAAAATTCAGGAAATATAAGAATGAAGTAGAAGATCAATTTGGAAAGAGTATTAAGACTCTTCGATCAGATCGAGGAGGAGTGTACTTGAGTATGGAGTTCACCCATTTCCTAAGGGACAATGGGATTCAATCCTAGTGGACACCTCCTTATACACCTCAGCTCAATGGTGTATCAGAAAGGAAGAATGGCACGTTTTTAGACTTAATAGGGTCCATGATGAGTTTCGCTGACCTACCCGTCTCATTCTGGGGGTACGCCCTAAAGACCACAGCTAACCTTCTGAACAGAGTTACATCAAAGTCGGTAGTGTCTACACCATATGAGATATATAAAGGAAAGAAGTTCGATCTTAAGATTGTTAAGATTTGGGGCTGTCCCGCCCATGTTAAAAGACACAACCCCGATAAGTTGGAATCAAGGACAGAATGATACACATTCATGGGATACCCAAACGAAACTTGTGAGTATTATTTCTATCACCCCGAGAACTGAAAGGTCTTTGTTACCAAGAGAGTCATATTCCTTGAAAAGGAATACATTTTTGGTGGAAACAGTGGGAGTAAGATAAAATTGAGCGAGGTTGGAGAACCTAGCTCAAGCACCATTCTAGAGCCCGAGTTTGTTTAGATACATAACACATAGGTTCCAACTTTGTATAGGTCTAGTAGAGTATCTCGCCCTCCTGAAAGATATGTCGGACATATCAATGGAGATGACTCTCAGAATGTTGATCTTCAGACCTACGAGGAGGCTATTATGAGTATAGACTCCAAGAAGTGGCAAGAAGCAATGAAATCTAAGATGGATTCTATGTACTCTAATAAGGTTTGGAACCTTACGAATGCACCTGAGGGTATTATACCGATCGACTGTAAATGGATCTTCAAGAAAAAGATCGGAGTGGATGGAAAGGTAGAGATCTATAAAGCAAGACTAGAAGCTAAAGGATATTGTCAAAGACAATGAGTTGACTATGACGAAACCTTTTCACCTGTAGCCATACCTAAGTCCATTAGAATTATTTTGGCCATTGTAGTACACTATGACTATAAGATCTGACAGATGGATGTCAAAATGGTATTCCTCAATGATAACCTCGAGAGGAGGTATATATGATATAGCCAGAGAGATTCGTATCTAAAGAGAGTCTAGATAAAGAGTACAGGTTACTTAGATCCATTTATGGGTTAAAGCAAGCTTCCCAAAGTTAGAACATAAGATTTGATGAGGTGATCAGATCTTATGACTCGTTAAGTACGAAGATGAGCCTTGTGTGTACAGGAAGGTAAGTGGGAGCAATATTACCTTTTTGGTGCTATATGTGGATGACATCGTAATCATTGGGAATGATATAGGAATGCTCTCTACAGTAAAAGCTTGGCTATCCAGAAACTTCTCCATGAAAGACTTAAGGGAAGCATCCTATATTTTGGGGATCTAAAACTATAGAGATAGATCCAAGAGGACACTTGTCCTAGTCTAGGTATATAGACTCCTTTGTCAAAAGGTTTCGCATTAAGAATTCCAAGAGATGTCTTATACTGATGAGACATGAAATATCACTTTCTAGGAGTATGTCCCCTGAATACTCTTGAAAAAAGGGCAGACATGGATAAGATATCTTATGCCTCAACGGTAGGGTCTATCATGTATGTGATGCTATATACGAGGCCTGATATAACACATGCTCTGAGTGTCATAAGTAGGTATCAGGCATATCTAGGTTTAGAATACTGGAAGGCAGTGAAGTGTATGTATCCTTAAGTACTTAAGAAGGACTAAGGATCTTTTACTGGTATATGGAGGAGGTAGTCTCCAGGTTGAGGGCTACATGGACTCGAGTTTGCAGTCCGACATTGATGATAGCAAGTCAAATTTAGGATATATTTTCACCCTAAATGGAGGAGCGGTAAGCTGAAAGAGTTCCAAGCAAGATACTACTGCTGACTCGACCATAGAGGCAGAATACATTATTGCAACAGAAGCAGTAAAGGAAGGTGCGTGGATAAAAAAGTTCATCAAGGACTTTGAAGCCATACCAAGCAGCGTGGAGCTGATTCTCATATATTATGTCAGTGACAGGGTGATAAGTCTAACAAGGGAACCTAGGTCTCATTAGAATTATTCCGAGGAGGTTCCATTCGATTAGAGCGATCATGACCCGAAAAGATATAGCAATGGAAAGAGTTGCATCCAAAGATAACATTGCAGATCCACTCACGAAGCTGCTGGCTCAGATTGTATTTGAGCGTCACAAGGGTCTGATGGGGATCAGACATATAGGTGATTGGCTTTTGGTGAAGTAGGAGATTGTTGGTTATAAATGCCCTATAAGGAATCACGTGAGTGATGACACATGTGACACGTTGTGTGATCTTTTTGCTTATGATTAATATTGACACATTCTCACATTATATTATCTATCATATATATATATTGTGATGTTCTTGGTTCTATGTAATGGAAATCAGATCGTGATGAGATCGATTCACCTTTAAACATAGATCCTAAATAATCCTGGTCATAGGTTACTCGAGAGGGACATCGAGATAATCGGATAAACCGGTGTACTATATACCCGTCCATATGATGGAGGTGGCTGGTCTAATAACTACTTGTGTAGAGACACTAAGGATATAGTATAGGTGCTTATTAGAGAATGAGTTCAATGATTGACCCACTTATGGAATGCTATATGGTTAATGGTACCTAATGTTACACAGCAATGACATAGTCCCAGTTATATATCGTCCTTATACTTGAGATACCAATATGCCTTATATGAGTACTCCTTTCTTTGACACCAGACTTACAGGTTTGAAAAGTTTCAGATCTGGTACAACTAATTATCGGGATTGATAGCCAACCTTACGAAGGCAATTGAGTGTCAATAGAGGATCATTCACTCTCGATAACATGAGAGGAATATCTTATATGTAATTGCTCAGACAAATCCCTAGCGAGGGTCATTCAGATTGAGAGATAAAGAGTTCTCTGGGAGAATCTGATTAGAGTGAGACTATGATGAATTCCATATGTGACCTGATAGTACCATATCTAATATACAATCTCTAGGATATTAGTTGGATGAGGGATTATAGACATACGGTAATTATGGATAGACAGGTCCGATGGATTCGATCCTCCTGATTTATAGTCGATAAGTTGAGTGAATTATTATGGGGATAATAATTCACTATATTAGAAAGAGTTCTGATGGGAGTTACTCATGGTCAGCTCGGTATCGGGCCTATAGGGTCACAAACATATGGTGGATACTTCATCAAATAGAGGATTAGATGGAGATCCAATTAGCCCCTATTCTTATTAGATGAGACCCTATGTTGATAGGCTCCTTGATTAAGGCCCAATTAGAGGCCTAAAAAGATTATTGAATAGAGATCCAATAATGCAAGGTTAGTGGATAATTGGATGGAGATCCTATATCCACTAAGGAAGGAACCCTATGGTGTTTTTGTGGCTCTCTTTAAATAGGAGGGGAGACTCATGGTTGATAGGCTACAGTTTTAGCCACCACCTCCTATTCTCCTCCCTCTCTCTACGCAAGAGTTACGAGATCAGATTGGAGGAGTTTCGCTGTAGAGATCTATCGTGTGGATACCGCTAGAGAGGAAGATGCTTGACCTCCTTCATCATCTCCATCCGAATCTGGAATACATGGATATACGATCTCCCTTGGTAAAATCAATCTCTCACACATCATGATTTTTCGATATTTATGATTTTTCTTGTGACCCTAATCTTTTGCAAGATGATTTGATCTATGTGGGAAACCAGTTTTCGTTTTGATTTTTGTTACGCATGTGAAGCACCCGCTGAGGTTTCCCAACAATGGTATCAAAGCGAAGTTTTTCGTATGAAAGATTAGTTTTGAACTGCGTGTGATGAGATTGAATCGTATAGAATTGTTCTACACATTCTTACTGCATTTTTGCAGCAAACACAGTAAGGAGGGGGATGGGCGGCCAGCCACGGCTAGGCCTCCTACAGGGGCGGCCAACCATGACCTGGCCACCTACAAGGGGGCGATCGGCTGTGGCTAAGGCCCCTGAAGGGTGATGACTACGGCAGTCCCCAGGGACGGCTGGCCCACCGCAGGCGAGGCGCTGTGGGCACGACCACTTGCGGCCAGGCGCGGAAGCTGCTAGCGAGGCCTCGGGCGCGCCACGGCCAGGCCGCAAGGGTCGATTGCCCATGGTGAGGCCACAGGGGCAATGCCCGCTGCCTGCGCAGGGGCAACAGCGATGGCGACATCGGCACAGAGAGGGAAGAGGAGGACCTAGGGCATTCCTTTTGAGAAAAGGACTATTTTCCCCTTCTAAATTTAGAAAATTTCGAGGACTATCCTCGTGTATAGAATTCTCGAAATACCCTCAACAATTCTGAAATTTTCGATGATTGTCTTCTGATCCAAAATTATAAAAATACCTTTGACAATTCTAAAAATTTGAGCATATGCTGATTTCCAAAAAAATAATTAATTAAATAATTTAATTAGTTATTATATATATTTAGTAATCCTATATATGATGTGATATAAATGTGATATATGATGTGGATGGATGATCATGAGCCATGTGTTGTGATGTGTGTAATTATGATTATTATTATTATTATTATTATTGGGGCTTGCGAGCCTCCATTTTTCTTGTTTATTGTCAGGTCTGAGTGCTTGTGATTATTTGTAATTACATGGAGAGCTGCGGCTGGAGAATTTCTATTAGTGGCTAGGCTAGTTAAGTCCTTGGATCAGTAACTAGGGTAAGTAAAAGCAAAGCTTGGTTCCAACAGTTAAAGAAAGCAAGTATAGGTTGATGCCTATAGAGTGGAATCCCTAAAGAAGAGGTCGGGCCTGGGGCTAGGTTTGGTCTAAGTACGGATAGAAGTATGTTTAGTTTACCAGTGAAGTAAGGCTTAGTTACTCATAAGTAAGGGTTGAGATGAGTAGCTATAAAACACAAGTATGGATAGTAGGGCTGAGAGGGCCGGATAGCATTCTTGCCATGCGTTAGCGTATTTTTTATTGTAGACTGGCTTAATGATGAAAAGCTCTAGCGTTATTTGTTAGCAGAGGCAAATAAGGAATAAGAGGCCAACAGCCATGATAGTAATAATATGATAGTGGCAATTCAGCTTGAAAGCAATGGGTGTAAGAATCTCTCGTGAAATACTTATTTTAGTTCAGTATCGGTGGACGGCGAAGTCAAATGGAATTGCCCTTTCTATTATTCTTTAAAGAGTGTTGGGAACTCTGCTACCTCGGTACGTTAGCCTTCAACCTAATGCTTCTTATTCTCTAGACGTTTCTTTATTCTTTAGCTGCCTAACCTAAAAGGTTACTTGCTCATTTGAAAACTTATCTTACTGTAGTCAAGGTTACCAAACTGCCAGATAATACTGAAATGAGAAACTAGTAATTCAACTATGCCTTATAGACTTACCTCGTTAACTGAGAAACCAAATATTGCTGATGAGACTGCTATTTTTATCTATTGTTATACCCTAGCTTACTTTTCTTATTTAATGAAATACTAGAATGGAACCTTGCCCTATTGCTTTAAAACAAGTACTCTGGTCTATTAGGCTCGCTTTCCTTTGTTCAATTCCGACTTAGTCCCCAACTACAAATGAGCTTAATTCATAGTTTCGAGTTCTGTTACTCTAGGTATGATCATCCACTAATAGAAATAAGGTCTAGAGTACTAGCAACAAAAATAACTAACTTGTCTTACTTTGCTTGCATTCTCTCTTTTCGCCCAGCAATTACTAAAAAGCAGGCAAGCAACTACACGTAGGAATTTAGAGCAGCAGTTCCCATCTTCTCAGTAGCAATTGATTTACAAGTTTGAAGTGAAAGTCCTAGAGTAGAGGGCTCCATGTTAGTCTTAATTATTGTATTCATTCTTTTCCTTATGAATGTGATTTACTTTTCTGAGTGTGATTTGTTTATGGGGTTTTTTAGCGTTAGTTATGAGAACACGTGTTGTTGTCATTAGTACAAATAAAAGTAAAGAGGAGCAAGCTAATAGGCAGTAAGACAAGAATAAAAGCAAGGGTTGGGAGACTACGGTGCCTTCTCTCGTTGGAAAGAAGTGAGATCATCAATTTCAGAATGAGATATAGGTGCATAAGGAAGAAAGCAAGGTTTGAATCAATAAATAGGGAATTTAGGTCAGTAGGGGCAGACTCATACTTGCTCACATAGGACTCTAAGACATTAGTGGGTGGGCTAATAGATAGGAATGGCGGAATCAAAGACAGTAGTGACATAATGAGATAAAAGGAGTAAAGGAGACAAACTATAGGCATTGAAGTTACAATAAAAGAGTATGGCTTGGACCACTAGTAGTTAATTCTTCTTAGTATTGGGTTGCTTCTGAGTTGATTGTTTCAGTCCCGTGATAGTCAGCTTCTTGTTAACATCAGTTTTAAAGTTCGGGGTGGTAAGGGAAGCTTGAGGTCTGTAGTTGCTTCTTATCCGTAGTAGATCAACTCTTATCTTTTGAGGCACTAGTGAAGTTCCTATTAGTCTCGCTTTACTGCTTATGAGCCTTACGCTCTTAACTAACATTCCGCTAATACCTAATGCACTCTTTATCCACTTTCTTCTAGTCTATTGCTATACTTCCCTAAAGCCTGTTGCTCGTTAGCCGCAAGCTTACACTACTCTCTTTTATTCTTATTCAATGGGTGAGTATAACGTATACAAGGATAGAATGGACCTACTATATTGATAACAAGAATAACAACTAGCACTACATATTACAGAGGAGGATAGAGCACATAAAAAAGAGAAAATGAAACAAAGGCATCATATGATAACCAGGGGATTGAGCTACTACTTAGGAGACTTAACCTACAAACCAAGCATTCCCAAGCAGTACTCCTTACTTACATTCCTATGTGCGAGGTTCATCCCAACATTACTTCTTCAGTTAATGTTATATTAATGGATTCAGTTAACTTAGTTTCATTATGCAGTTTACTTATATTATATTAATTTGTTTCAAAATTATTTTAGTGGTTTGCTTAGTATTTGCTTCTATCTTAGGACTACAAAAAGGACCAAGCGTCAGCCAAGTAAATACTAATGTTATGCAGAGTTTTGTTTTCTCCTAATGTGTCACGGAGGGCCAAGTAACGGCTAGACGCAAAGCAACTACTAATGTTGCGTAGAGGAGCTGTTTTTACTAATATGTCATGGCAGCTTAACCACCAAGTAACTGCTAATGTTATGCGGTAGTGAGTTTGTTCTACGGCTAGTGGTAGTTATGCGGTAGTGTGCCTAACGGCTGCCAAGCAATCTAGTAGTTACTTGGCTGGGCTTTATCTACTGTATACCCAGAATGAAATCAGTGCTTCTCACACTGAGCCAACTACTACTAATGAGACTGCTTTTAAACTTATACCAATATGCCAGTAAACATGTCCCTCTTAACTAAAATTCTGACTACCTCGATTCTAAAATTGTGAATTGCCTAACTCCAGTGTTTACCTTGAATTCTTTCCTGTTGATGTTAGCCTTCCTCTGGTGGGCACTCTTACTACCCTTGTTTTCTACCAACTACCTTTGTTTCAACCAACCTATGATAATACTAATGCTACCAAACACATAGATAAGCAACGATTACTGGCCAAGCAACTAAGTTATACTAGAAACTAATATGGAATCAAACTATAAAGTAAGAACTCCGGAGTAACCCATAGGTACAAAGAATACAGAAGAGAACTCTCAACTGGGAATTGGAGAATGAACTAGTCCACCAAACAACTATGCTTAAACTCGAAAGTCATAATCAGAGAATAGGTTCTAAGACTGAATGAAACAGCAATGTATCAAATAACAAATATAGAATTTACACTATAAGTAGAAGGGCAATATAGAAGTATAAGGATGAGACAACACACAGAGAGAGAACAAAGTCATAAGTAAAAGACATAAAAGGAACCTAAGGAATCGAACAAGTAAAATAGAATAAGTAGGATCTATGGGCTACTACACCAATAACAACGGCTTTCACAAAGAGAACTCGGGCTGTAACTACTGAATCCAAAGCTGTCCTATCCTTTCCTATCTCTAACTCTTTAGTTCGAGAGTGAGCTTGCCCATCTTTGATCTTATTCTGAAGTAACTAACTAGCTTACCCTAGCACTGCTTCCTCACATTCCCATTATAATGTTGCAAACTAACAATGCTACCCAAACTTAATACTTTATCTTATTATAATAAAGAATAGAGAATCGCTATTAATCAGAATAGCGATTAATAGCGATACACTGACAACCCTCTATAGGCCTAACTGAAATCCCCCTAATACCGATACACTGACAACAAGAATGACCCTACTGATAGGGAATACGAATACTACTAGGGAATATAAATACTGCCATACAACTCATATGAATAAGACTATGACTTCTAATAGAAAGAGTGAAACAAGTACTTCTCTTACTGAAATAGGAAATTGAAAGAATTGCACTAGGGTGTACAAGACCGAACCCATGTATGGTCAATTGAGACCAAAAAAGAATGGGTAGTAGTCCACAGGGGGCTGTATTGGAAGCTTCATAATGAATTGATTCTCTTACCTTATGAAACCAAACCCATGTATGGTCAATTGAAACCAAAAAAGCATATGGCACAAAACAGACACACAATAACTTAGGGCTACCATCGCACATTCGGCGAGGAGCCATTCACTCGTTCTGTGGAGGGGAAGGAAGGCATACTCAGTCTTTTAGTAACATACCTCTTTCTTTGATATGTCTATGCAAAACACACACAGCAACTTAGGGCTACCTTCGCTAATTCTGGGAGGAGCCATTCACTCGTTCAGTGTGTGCGCGACCGTGCACTCAACTAAGCCTTTCAGTAGCACCATTCATTCTTAAGGTAGTAAAACCCACTCTTAGCTATTACTAGAACCAATCAGTCTTAGAGCCACTATGAAACTTAGTCGTATAGCCCTTCCTCCCTATTGGGTATTCTTAGAGCAAACAGGAAATCAGTCTGTAAACGACTATTCACTCACTCATTAGTCTAGAAAGAAATGGACACCCTGGAGTGATACCAACATCATAATGAGAGATACCACCAGAGAACAGGAACGGACAGGAGAGATACCACTAGAGAACAGGAATAGAGGATAGGATCGAACGATAACAAAACAGAGAGGGATTGATTTCAGTATATAAGCTTGAATGACCTAACCTCAGCAAACTACTAATAAACCATTTAACCACTAAAAAACCACTAGAAAACTCCTCTTATCTTACTTAAACCAACCACTGGAAAACTCTTCTTAAAGTAGAAAACTCCTTCTTATATAAGAAAAAACATGTAAAACAAATTCTTATATATTATAATTCATTATTGCAAAACACATTCTTATATATTATAATTCATTATTGTATTATTCCTAAGTTAACTGAATAAGGAATTTCTAGAATATAGAAAACAACTCTATGGGAGAAGAAAGAGTCAGCGCCCTAACAATAGGAGAAAAAAGAGTAAGCCGACCTCGACAAAACAAGCAAGCGGATTGCAGCTAAGCTACCACAGACAAGCAACTACTCATTTGTGCATCAGAATCAAGGGAAATAAAGAAGAATTTGTCATTATATAGGATAATATATAAGAATGAGCCTCAGGTGGGCACCATAAGAATAAGTGGTATATCCAATCATACTGAAATCGGATTTCCTTTTTTTATCTATAAAGAAATTATATGATCGTAGCGTAGTCCTAGGAGAGACAGCACTCTAAATCAATTACTGTTGCTCGGATTACTTATTGTACAGCTAATCTAACACATAACATATAGCTAACCTAACACATAACATATAGCTTACCTAACCTAACCTAACCTAACTTCCCTCCCTTTGAAGTAAATAGTAGTTCTGCCTCTAAGCCCAGTACTAATTGAAGTACCTGACCTAACTTTCCTCCCTTTAAAGTCAATATTTGAAGTACCTCTAACCTTACAGCCCTAGATAAGATGCCATTTGATTCATGCCATCAGTACCTACCATTACGAAAGAAATGAGATTCAAATCCAAAACTAATAATTGTAGCGGTCAATTTGTGTACTAATCCTTATGAAATGCGTACATCATATTAGGTATCTTCTGGTTCCCATATCTCGGAGGTCCTAGATTCGCTATTTTCTATGCACTCCCTAACCGTTCCATCCGTAATCTTTAAAGTAACTACTTTAACCCTTTCCCTGTAGACTTCGCCTGACCAAGGGCAGAGTGTTTTCGACCATCATTCCAACCAACTTTTCTCCTCGCGTATATAGGTTAGCCTTAATGTGTTAGATGTTTTGACCAAGCAGCATAATAGGCGATGTCTCCTACTTCGACCCCATAAACAACCCAACGGACCGCACCCATTGTTGTTCTTACGCAAGCTTATCCCGTTGTAGCACACCTATAGAGAAAGGCCTATACTTCCTGTTATAGGGGTTTTCTGTCTGTCATTCTTCTAAGCTTCCATCGGTATATAATTGTTCCACTGACATTTTTGTAGCAATGAAGGTGAATTCCAAGAGGGATAATATCTCATTTCTTTTAATGAGTGCGGGCATGGATTCCTCTGAGCTTCCATCGGTATATAGTTGTTCCACTGACATTTTTGCAGCAAAATGCATATTTTTCCTATGTTTTACAACATCATATTCCCCCTTGTACTCTACAGCTACCACAGATGCTTGCTCATATTCCTTGGTTACCAACGCTCCCCTATCTCCTTCTTGTAAAAGCTTTTCGAGGCCCGTGGGCTGCCCCTGCCATGTGAACCCATCTTGTATCAAAAGGTCTATCAGCGAGTATTTGAAACTCCAAGAACGCGGTCCCCTCATTGTATTGAATTGATATTTGATCCACTTTTTCCCATGTTGTATCTTTCTTCTATAGCCTTCGTTGCATACAACCAAAGAGCATGGCAATCAATCTTTCCTTTTGCAAGTTAGGGATATACACATTAAACTTTAAATGCATAAATCGTTCATGAAAAGGTTCGTGTACATGAATGCTTTCCATCGGGGAATTTGTGATTATGACTACATTTATGAGAAATATAGTGTATTACGCTTTTTGAGAAAAAGCCTACCGTACTTTACATTGAGCCTACATTTTTGTCCATCCGAAACTCAAAGTAGTGTATTATTCTCCGTAGCCATTGTCTCCTGCCTCAAAAAAAGAGCTTCTTTTGCATCCTCCACTACATGGAATTCATCGAAGACCCAAAGATTGTAGTAGTTGTCGACCCCCAAGAAGTCATTTTTCCTTATGCTGGCATAGTATATATTGAGAACATCATTTAGCATTTCAAAGCATAAAGTTTTTTGAGTATTTGGTTGACCATGTAGTAATAGCTGCTTTGTCTTGATCGATCTCTGGAATATTAGGTTGCAACTGAGCCAATCCAGTAGGAAGTATTTATCATGGAGATCCTTGAGTGTTTACTATTCAGGCCACCCTTGCTCTCTCAAGTAATTCACTAGTCTATCATATAGTTTACTCCCTTTGTGCTTTTGACTTTGTACATCTTAAAAAATAGCTTTGAGGTTGTTATACGAGTGTAAGATGACATTAGCAATCTCCAGCACCTGATACATTTATGACCACTAATCGACTTCCTTTAGCTTCTGGATTAGGACCTCATTACTAACTCGATTCTTTTCTCCAGTGTAAGGTATTTTTCGATGAGCGGCCTGAGCTTTAGCAATATCACGTATTTGCTTGAGAGAATGAAAACCCCATGTCTCGGGCATCGGATCACCTTTGTTGTGTTTGTTGAGCACATATACGCACACTGAAGACCAAGCCCTATAATATTTTTGATTGAGCTATGTTCCCTCACATTTAGGAAAGATTTTACGGAAGGCTTTGGGCGCGCTTTTCCGTTGCATGCCAGCTTCCAAGAGAATGTCCACATTGAAGCGATTGTCTTTAGAAACGGGCTGCCCATCAGCCACAATTATAGTTGTAACTTGGAGCTTCTTATGAATTCTTTGAATTATTTCTGCTTTACCAACTTGACTCTTTAGTTCAGTTGACTCGGTTCTGGCAAGTGTAAGTTTTAGAAGCAAGGATGGGCGGCTTCGAGGTCATTGGCTAAAGTCCTGTCAACAGTAGATTGATTCTAATAGTTATTCTAAAAGAGAGATAGTAAGCTCGAGATTGAGGAGCGGAAGAGCAAATGTCAGTTTTCTAATAATGTAATACAACTAATAGAGCTTCTAATGCATTTGATGCCTATAACATAGTGGTTTCAAGGCAGTAGTGCTAGGTTTAGAGTAAAGAGAGAGAAACTATCTTATGTGATTAGGTCTGTTAGTTATGTGTTTAATTACTATGGTAGTGATGGTAATAGTTACTTGGCCCGAGTTGAGTATTAGAGGCACCTATTCAGTTCTAATAGTTAAGTTAGCAGCTCAGCGTTCTTCTTTAGGAGTTCACTTCTTATGCCTATTAGGTTAAATTTGACTTTATAGTTCACAATTCTTTCTATTGGTCTTGTGGTAAAGACGTGTATTCTTTACCTTAGTGGTTTAGCCTAATAAGCAGTACATGTATCAGTTGGACTCTTTTAATAACAAGGATGTCAGGTAGGAGTGAGAGAATCAAAAGCACTAACTCAATTCTTTATTATAGTAATGGATCCTATGCTTCTAGTACTGAAATGAAAAGCCTTATTTATAGTGGTATACTCAATCGGTAGAGTAAAGATCTTGATCAGTAGCTGGGGAATTAGAGTAATGTAGGTAAGTTTGAAGAAGTAACAAGTAAAAGGCTAAAGAGAGTTAGTTGCAAGGCAAAGAACCAGGTATGAGTTACAGACCAGGAACAAGTAAAGTAAGCCTTCTAGGCAGCAAAGTAAGATTTAGATTAAGGAAAGGCAAAGTGGGAATTAGGCATTGAAGTTGGAAAGTAAGAGCTACATAAAGGATCTGAAGTTAATGTCTTTATTGGTGTTGGTGTTAGGGGTTAGTTCCATTCGGATGCTTACTGCTAGTATTGTCTCTTACTTTCATTATGATTTGTTATATCAAACATATAAAGTGAACATATACTTCTAGGCACGTAACACATAGGTTATACTAATTGAATGGAATTCTTATTTCAAATATAGAAACCTATCGAACATCGCTTCATAGTTCAATTACAAAGTATAGAGCTGTACCGAGGAGTATAGAGTTGGACTTAGGTTCAAGGTAGTAAGCCTCAGGAATAGTAGTTTGATTTTGAGAAGTAGCATGTCAACTAAAAGGCAAGGATGCCAAGGACAGAGTGAAACGTATGAGTTATGAGTCGAAGTCTAATAAGGAGTTGTTGGCGGGTGCATTCTCGTATGTATGCCTGGTTTCTACTCTTCTATATAGTAGTGGAATTCCAATGTAGTGTTAGCCCGAGCTCAGTTTTTTTTATAACTAGTTCCATTCTTTCCGTATGGGGCGCTAGATCATATCCTAACTTGGGTGATTCTTACTTGCTAGTTTTCTTTTTGTATCTTATAGTTAGTAGTTACTTGTCTCTGGCTTTCCAATAAATAGATTAGTGTAAAATTACCTATAACATTAGTTCTTTTGTTTGATTCTCATAAGTAGCAGGTTCCACTTTGAAGTCAGTAGGGGTTTAGAAGAACAAGTGGTTGGATCGAGTACAAGAATAAAAGTAAGGAAGGGGTTCTAAACCCTATAAGGTCAAGTCAGATTTGAGATCTCTATGATTAATAGAAAGTAAGTCAGGGTTGAGGGCATTAGTTAAAAGGATAAAAGTCAGTAATTACAGGAAGGTAGCAAGCCTTGTTAACACCTATTATGTTCTATATTATAATAAGAGAAAAAATTGGCCGGCGCTATACTAGTTTAAAAGCAAGTAAGGTAAACCTAAAAGACAGGAAAAGCATATCAGTAGTCGAGGAAGGTAGAGTGAGACAATAGAAAACAATAGAATAGGAGAACCGGTAAATGTAGTTAAAGAATTGAGGCAAGGGAAGAAAGGTTGAGTTTAGAGTGAAAGTCCTATTAGTAGTTAGCTTAAGTCTAATATAAGTAGTAGCTTTAGCTTAGTAGTAGTTAAGATCCTATCAATAGTAGATGTACTCTCTTATGAGTTTGATTCACTCTGATCTAGGGATCTATCCACTTACTTGACTGACTTGATTCAATCTTGTTACCCAGGCAATTAATTACTATTATAAGGATAAAGCATTAGAAGGCACCTTTTTATTCTTGTTATAACGGAGGAATCATACTTAAACTAAGCAGAGGTAGACTCGACAAGTAACGGATAGGTAAGCAACAGACAAGACACAGTGGATATGGAATAAGATAATAGCGGGAGACTAAGAGGTGAACATTAGCATTGAGTAGCAAACCGTAGACTGCAGTAGAAGAATAAAAGATAGGAAAGTAAACCTTAGATGCAATAGTAGAAGGCTAACTGGCATTAGTGGAAGGGATAAGTACCGATAAGAATGAAAAAGAGTAATCTCAGTAGTAAGGTAAGGGCTGCTAGTTTCAAAGCAAATACAGTAAAGATTAATGTCTTGGAGGAGCTCCTCGGCACATGGCCAGTAAAGCATATCAATGTTGCCGGGTAGTAAGGCTGTTGGACCCAAGTGCTAGGTTAAAATAGTAAAGCCGGGATCGACGTAAGCATTAAAGCATGTAAGTAAGGCAGGGTAGGCCTCTATTATGGGCATTACAAGGCTAAAAGAAAGGAACGGTGGGCTTCAGCTCAGCAGCACAAAAGTTTCAATAAGTGAATAGAGAATGGAAAAGAGGGTAAAGTAACTCGGTTGTTGGGTTCCGTGCCATTGTTGATTGAACCACCAGCAAGCTAGTAAGCCTGATGGACCGGAGTGCTAGCTTACGGGCAAGATAGTCAGGATGGAAGTTGAAAAGTCAAAAAGTTCTCTTCCTATATGCCCTATGCTCAATTTTGATATTTACGACTCAAGGGCTTAGCTCTCGTATACAAACAGAGGCATGAGAGACTTACTCTGCAATTTAATTTTTGTATTTACTACTTGAAAGAAATAGGTTTAGGTGGATTTCCTATGTTATTACAAGTGTATGGTTTTCTTCAACTTCCAACACGAAAACAGAACTTGATGAACCAACTTATTAAGTCGGAAATTGGGGATTCCCTTGTTACTATTAGAATAGAACCGCTGCTTCTAAGTCTTCCTTTTCTTTCTACTGATATGGATCCCTATTCCTTTCCTTTATCCACTAGTGTGGATCTTTACCTGTGAGCTTAAGCTTGCCTCTCTTACCTTAAATGTCTGCTTGTTACTTTTAGTATCCTACTACTTCTATTTGTTCTGAAAAACCCCTTCCGGAAGTCTACCTTGAACCTTGGATTCCTATGATTCTTATTAATTACCCTAATACTATAGCCTCTACCCTTTACTTGAGAACTTATACTCCTTGATTTCATGCTTAGCCTCATTGCTCTCATTCTAGTACTTTAGTTACTTGACTCATTCTTTAGCTACTATTTGATAATTACACTTATTGTTTGCTTTGCTTCAAAACACCCATAACTCACTCTCTTTATATGCTTACGCTTATACACCTATTACTTCTTTGGTGCGCTTATGCTTATGAGTATCAGGGCTTGTTTCTTGTGTAACTCCTTTGTTCCTAAAACATTTATTATTCTTTGTTTGTTGCTTGTTTCATGACTAATAGGTGCATGCCTGTCGAATAGATTATTTACCCAAACCCTATAGCAAGCAATCAGAATGAGAGAAAGGTGTGAGTTTACTATATTCTATCATATGCTACTTAAGCAGCTTACTCTCTTTAATTATAGGTTATAATAAACAAGAAAGTCCACAGTCCACTCATATTAATAATCAACACAAGTCTTTTACACACTTTATTAAGGCTCTCTAATTATAGGTTATAATAAACAAGAAAGTCCACAGTCCACTCATATTAATAATCAACACAAGTCTTTTACACACTTTATTAAGGCTCTCATACTTGGAAAATGCACCGGCAAGTGCTTTCGAACAAGCAATGACTCTCGCACGGGCTATAAGGCAAAGAGCTCGCTAACCTTAATTCATTTAATAAGGGAAATCCAATGAATTACCTCTATCTCTAGTTGACTTCAATTGACGACAGTAGTTGGACCACAACATGCTTCAGAAAGAAGTTCTATACTTCAGTATCAGTACAACACCATTGCTAGCATTATTTAGTTGGAGGAATAGGCTGTTTAGTGCATTTTTTCTATCATATATATGCGCACTACTATGATTTCTCTTCACTTTCCCTACTTCGCCCTATAGCAACTATAATAATACTCAATTTCTCTACTTCCCCCAACAAGCATTAGTAAGTTGGAGTTGAAAGTGTTGTTAATCAATTACATAAGTAAATAGATAAATAAATCAATTACATAAGGATAAATAATAGACTTATAAGTAAGTAGATAAATAAGAAAGTACTTTCTTTTGCTTGCTCCATTGCTGATTGAGTTCGAGCATGAAACTTATTGTGTAGTTGCGCTAATGCTTATATTTGTTGTGTAGTTGTGCTAATGCATTTGTTTGTTTTCGATTGGATCAGGATGCTTACGTGAGCTTTGTTTTGAGTAAGGTGGTGAGAAAGGAAATAAGATAAGAGAAGTATTAGCCCCTTTTCTTTGCTCTTTACTTCGACTTTGCAGCTCTTTCGCCTAACTCTTGCTCTTTACTTCACCATATACTCTCGGAAGCTCTCCCCCCACTTATAACTTTAGACTTAGCATTCTTTAATTCTCTATACGACATAGATCTACTTTATTTTAATACTGTTACTTTAGTAGCATTAACTGTTGGTTGCGCTGGATACTATTCCTGGATACCTCCGTAACTGCTTGCTGATTCTCTTTTTTCTCTCTCGTTGTCAAGAACTGGAATTAAATGTTACTTTCGTGTGTTACCAAGTTGAATGGAAGTCTCAAATAGAGATGGGTAAACAATCAAATAGAGATGGGGTAAACAATGAATGCCTTTATTTTTTAAGGATCACAGCATGGACTGGTAATTCATTGCCAGACTCATAACCGGATTAATGAAAAAGCAGTTTTCAAGCTCTTATTTGGATTTCTCAAGCCAGCAAACTAACTAAAGCATCTTTGATAAAGAGCGTTCACATCATCAAGTTTATTGATGCAGTTATGCATTTCTAAGTTGTAGCATAGAATCAGAAAAATCTATTATGTAGGCTCGCTCGCTCTTGGTAAACAAATCAATATTGATATAAAAATTATAATTATGCAATCTATTATGCGAAAAAACTTTTATACCAGGATTGAAATCAAATAATACTAGATCTGTTTACGATGCGTACCTTTAGATGTCATCTGCGTGAGATCCAATTAGATATTCAAGAGCACCGCCCGATAGATCTTAATGACACCGAATATCGATCTACAAGAGGAACTAGAATAGATCTAGACCCCTTCTCCTCTCTTCCTATCTGTTCACAGGACCACCTTAATTGATGTTTTTGGGAGATCAAGAGGATAACCGTAATCTCTTGATCTAGATGAAGAGGATAACTGTAATCTCTTGATCTATTCAACCCTTTGCATATCTGTGCTACTCGTGCATAAGGTTTAGAGTAGGTCATGTCTATTTATAGGCGAGAGCAGAGGGTCTAGGGTAAGTTATTATGAGAGTTCCTTCCATCAAGGGCATCTCCTAAAATATCCCAATATAATATGGACTTTATTTAGTATTGGCTAATATCTTTTATCAGAATCCAAATAATCCATAATATATCTTATTCAATTAATAAAGGGCCACATAATCTTACATTCTCCCACTTGGCCCATTAATTGATAATATGTAAAAGATATCCAAAATCAAAATAAATAAAATAAAATTTATTTAAAAATAATTTTATATAATTGGATTCTGAAAATTTTTGAAAAAAATATTTTATACATGACCGTGATTTTAAAAATAAGCCAATAAGTCCAATAAGCATAATTATACTATATTTAGTCCAACTATCAATGTGAGTTATAGCGGTTGTATGTCATCAATGTCACACTTCCTTCTATATACTACAACACTGTTAGTCTTTTCTTATATAGTCTATAATGACCCCTGTAATTTATCTTGTTAAGACAATCTTGTTTCTTGCATTCAACCATAATATGCATAAACATAAACACAAACAGGATAGCAGAAACAAATAACTTTAATTATGCAAAAGGAAACGTCAATAATAGCATCCACTTAAACATACATCGCCATATCCTTTATGGCTTGCTTATAATTCCCATTCTAAAAACATGTTCTTTAAATATTTTACACTGCAAAGTTTTAGTAAATGAATCAGCAATCATCATAGTGGTGCTTAAATTTTCAATTGACACTTGTTGTTTCTGGACTCTTTCTCTAACCACCAAGTACTTTATCTCAATGTGCTTGAAACCACTAGAGTACTTGCCATTCTTAGAGAAGAAAACTGCTGCAGTATTATCATAAAATATCTTCAGCGGCTTGGCAATTGAGTCGACCGCACCAAGTCCTGAGATAAAATTTCGCAGCCATAAAGCTTGATTTGTGGCCTCAAAGCATGTCACAAATTCAGCTTCCATCGTAGATGATGCAATAAGTGATTGTTTTACACTTTTCCAAGAAATTACCCCATTAGCCAGTATGAACACAAATCCTGAAGTGGATTTCCTACTATCGAGGTAATTTACAAAATCAGCATCTGAATATCTCATTACTTCAAGCTGATCTGACTTCCTATATGTGAGCATATAATCTTTTGTCCCTTGCAGATATCTCATTACTTTCTTTGCAGCTTTCCAATGTTCTATTCTGGTTACTCTGGTATCTACCCAAAGATTGCTATTGCAAAACTGATATCCGGCCTTGTATAGGTTTGAGCATATAATAGACTTCCAATTGCGCACCCATAAGGAATATTCTTCATTTGATCCATTTCTAAGTCATTCTTCGGGCACTGGTTTTGGCTGAATTTTTCACCTCTAGTAATAGGTGTATCATTGGCTTTACAAAGCTGCATATTAAACCTTTCTAAGATATGATTAATATAATATTTCTGAGACAATCCTAACAAACCTTGAGATCTGTCCCTGAATATCTCAATGCCAATAACATAGGATGCCTCATTCATATCAACCATCTTAAAGTTCTTATTGAGAAATATCTTGGTTTCATGTAACAAATCAAGATCACTACTGGCAAGTAATATATTATCCACATATAAGACCAATATAATAAACTTACTCCCACTAACCTTCAGATATATACACTGATCAACAGTATTTTTCTTAAATCCGAAGGAAGTAATGGTATCATGAAACTTTATATACCATTGTCTGGAAGCTTGTTTAAGATAATAAATGGATTTTCTAAGTTTGCAAGCCCAACTTTCCTTTCCCTTTTCTATGAATCCTTCAGATTGATCTATATAAATTTCCTCATCTAGATCTCTATTCAGAAATGCTTTTTTCACATCCATCTGATGTAACTCAAGATCATAATGAGCTACTAATGTCATGATGATTCTTAATGAGTCCTTTCGAGAAACTGGAGAGAAGGTCTCATGATAGTTAATGCACTCTTTCTGAGAAAAATCTTTGGCCACAAGTCTGGCTTTATATCGTTCGGTATTGCCCACCGAGTCACATTTAGTCTTAAAGACCCATTTACAATTGACCCTTTTACAATTATTGGGCAATTCAACGAGTTCCCAGACACCATTCCGGTCCATTGATTTTAACTCATCTTTCATTGCATCATACCATTTTTCAGAATCATTACTTTCTATAGCTTATGAAAACGATAAGGGGTCTCTTTTCATTCCTATATCAAAATCTGATTCTTGTAGATATACCATATAATCATCAGAAATTGCATGTTTTCTTTTTCTTTGAGATCTTCTCAAAACTATCAATTGTGATTGTTCTACAAGACTATCAGCGACGACATCAACATCATATGAGAATTCATCAATGTTATTTTGTTGTTCACCCTCATCAATTCTATCATTGATTTGAGGAACAATAATTTCTTGATTAGAGGATAATATAGGAGAAGAAGCCTGAATCTCCTCAATATCAAAATTAATCCTTCGAGATTTTTGACTCTCGCTGATTTCACCATTTTCTAGGAATTTTGCATTACCATATTCTACTATCCTTATATTATGATTAGGGCAATAAAATCTGTATCCCTTGGATCTTTCTGGGTAACCAATAAAATATCCAAAAATTGTTCTTGGATCCAATTTCTTTTCATGTGGATTGAATACTCTTATCTCTACAAGACACCCCCAAATATGTAAATGTCTCAAACTGGGTTTCCTACCAGTCCATAACTCAAATGGAGTTGATGGAACTGATTTACTATGAACCCTGTTCAGGATATACATAGCTGTCATAAGAGCATCACCTCACATTGACTCAGGTACAGAAGAATAACTCATCATACTCCTAACCATATCCATAAGAGTACGATTTCGCCTTTTAGCAACACTGTTCTACTGTGGCACACCTGGTAATGTATACTGAGCACAAATACCCCGCTGTTCTAGGAATCTAGCAAAAGGACCAATATTCTGATTGGATTCATCATATCTGTCATAAAATTCACCACCCCTATCAGATCTGATAATTTTTAACTTTTCTATCTAATTGTCTCTCGACCTCATTTATGTACACTTCAAGAATGTCAACGGCCTGAGACTTTTATGTATTAGATAAACATAGCCATATCTGGATAGGCTATCTATAAATGTGATGAAATATCTTTCTCCACTAAAACAAGGAATATGGAGTGGTCTGCAGATATCAGTATGAATAATTTCAAGAAGTTCTTTACTTCTTGTGGCATTTTTCTTTGTATGCTTAGTTTGCTTTCCTTTAATGAAATCTATGCAAACATCAAAATCAGTGAAGTCTAAATTTTCTAAAATATTATCCTTCACTAATCTTTCAATTCTTTCCTTGGAGATATGCCTCAAATGTCTATGCCACAATATAGAAGATCTTTCATTATTGGAATTACGTTTCATTCCAATACTTGATTGCAGGGTCAATAATATATTCGTAAACTCAAGATTCAAATTAATTCTGTACAAACCATCACACAGAATTTCAGAACCAATTTTTATTGAATCATAAAACATGTTAAGTTTACCATTACTAAAAGAAACACAATATCCTAACTCATCAATTCTGGATAGAGAAATTAAATTTCTAGAAATTGTAGGAACAAAACATGTGTCTTCCAAATCCATCAGATGACCCGTCTATAGGCGTAAGCGATAAGTCCCTACTGATATCACTTTTGCTTTGAGATGATTTCCCATAATTATGAATCTTTCATGTTCTTTTGGTTTTCGGATTGAAAGAAATCTCTGCATATTATTAATAACATAAGTTGAAGCGCCAAAATCAATCCATCATGTATTAGAAGGAACTTCTGCAATGTTTGATTCAAAATATGCAAAGGTTGAGTTTATACCTTTCTTTTCGAACCAAGTTCTACGTTTAATGCAATCCTTCTTTACATGTCCTTTCTTGCTACAAAAGAAGCACTTTACTATAATAGCTTTATTTTCAATAGTTTGTCTAACACTTCCAGACCCGACAAATTTCTTCGATGGATGACGCTTTGATTTTCTTTTCTTGTTACCAACTCCTTGAGTAGTTGTCAGTACATTATATGAACTTTCCTGCTTTAATCTTAATTCTTCCTGAACACACATACTAGTTAACTCATTCAAGTCCCACTTATCCTTATTTGTATTGTAGTGAATCTTGAATGGGCCAAACTGAGAAGGAAGAGAATTAAGAATGAACTGTACAAGGAAAGATTCATCAACATTCATTCCCAATGTCTTAAGTTTTGCAGCTTTGTTAATCATATTGAGGATGTGATCCTGAATTCCTCGAGTACCATCATACTAAGCTGTAGTCAGTTCTTTCATTAATGTGCCAGCCAATGAATTATCAACAGATTTAAATCTATCTTCAATAACCTTTAAATATTCACGTGTGCTAGATGCAATCGGTAATGAAGTCTTTATATTATTTACAATTGTCATCCTTATGAACATTAAATTGAGCCTATCAGATCTCTCTCAAGCCGTTATTTCATTGACTTGTTCCACAGTACTTTTATCAGTTAATTCTGTGGGCTTTTCAACAAGCAATGCCAAATCAAGATCTAGTAGGCCCAATGTAAATTGCACATGCTCTAATCATTCTGAATAATTTGATCCAGAGAGTACAGGGACACTAGAAGCATGAGAATGTATGGACGGAAATACCACTGTAGAATATAAAATAACATTAATGCTTTGAATTTTACCAAAATATGATGAACTATTGATATCATCAATATTTAACCTTTGGGTAAAAATATTATCTAGTGTTCATACAAGATCATTTATGGAGGACTGATACCATCCTTATGGAATAGTTTTGCTACCTTTGGGTATACAATTCTAAACTGTAAGGATATCCAAAACAGTATCATCTTACCCCATCACATAATTATTTGAAATAGATTATCCTTTGGGATTATCTAAATCTCCTAATTATGCATCCAATTTTGAATATTATTTTTTAACGTCATCGAGGACTTGTTCCTTAATGTAATTTTATAAATCATTGATCTAGGCCACTTTGGTGACTACAAGACCAATACAGTAATATAAAATATAAATTAAATTATCCTATGAATGACAAGATTTTAATTATATTTTATATCCTATAAGCCTACCATCCCAAGCTACTTTGGCAGCTACCGGTCAGATATAACTTAAAGAGATGAACTACAAATAATATTCATCAAGTTCATTTAAACTAATTCATGCTGAGACAATTCAATAATAGGATAGCAACCATAATAATTATTGAACACTTAATCAACAGTAAAAAAAAAACTCATATGATAACTGTAATCATGATAATACATAAATCATGCATTTATATGAAAAATAAATATTATTTCATAATTACTAATATTTGCATGTAAATAACTGAATTAATATCCAAAAACCAATAATTGGATTTAACACATGCAATTAATAATTCATATGAGAAAACTATAAAGAAATAATAATTTATATTTTTTTTACTGATTACTTTTATTTAATTGGAAAAGCCCATAAGTCCAATTAAATAAATTGATTAAAAATAAAATATAATCATTGAATAATAAAAAATATAATCATAATTAAATTTTATTAGATTATATATTGATTAATTTTATAATTAAGAAAATAACCAAAATTTCTTAATTTTATAATGATAAAATTGTAATTCTAAAAATATATATATATAAAAGAATTACAGTTTTTTTTAATTATAGGATTAATAAATCACAAGGGTAAAAATATAAATAACCCTATTCAGCCAATGGATAAAACTGTAATTTCGGTGAATGGCAAAATTGTAATTTAAGCATAATTGGTAAAACTATAAAAAAAAATTTCATTCAATGGAAAAACTGTAATTTTCTCAAGGAGAAAAAACCCTAGCCTCCGCCTGCCGCTAGCGAGCTCATCTTGACGGCGTGCATGACTCGTGCAGCTGTGGCTATCGATGGCCGGCTTGCGCACTGCGTGGCCACCGACTGCGGCGACCACCGATGCTACGGCTGTCGCGACCCTCTGATCGCCCGCTAGCGTCGAGGCTCTTGCGTGGCCTCTGCGGCCTGGCGCCGCTCAGCGCGCCCGCGATTCACTGCGCCTGCGGTGCCACAGCGCGCCAAAACGCAGCAAGATTACTGCGTCTTTAACACACAACAACAATCAAGAATCGTTTGCAGGCAAACGATTAAAATTAATAGATAGGAAAATAGATCAATAAAATATTCAGATCAATGCATCGTAAATAAAAATAATAGATCTAATATATTTTTGATCTCAAACCTACGCTCTGATACCAATTGTTGGCATAAAAACTATAATTATGCAATATATTATGTGGAAAAATTTTTATGCCATGATTGAAATCAAATAATACTAGATCTGTTTACGATGCGTACCTTTAGATGCTATCTGCGTGAGATCCAATTAGATCTTCAAGAGCACCACCCGACAGATCTGAATGACACCGAATATCGATCTGCAAGAGGAACTAGAATAGATCTAGACCCCTTCTCCTCTCTTCCTATCTGTTCACAGGACCACCTTAATTGATGGTTTTGGGAGATCAACAGGATAACCGTAATCTCTTGATCTAGATCAAGAGGATAACTGTAATCTCTTGATCTATTCAACCCTTTACATATCTGTGCTACTCGTGCATAAGGTTTAGAGTAGGTCCTGTCTATTTATAGGCGAGAGCAGAGGGTCTAGGGTAAGTTATTAGGAGAGTTCCTTCCATTAAGGGCATCCCCTACAATATCCCAATATAATATGAATTTTATTTAATATTGACTAATATCTTTTATCAGAATCCAAATAATCCATAATATATCTTATTCAATTAATAAATGACCACATAATCTTACAATCAAACCATTGCTGTAGAATAAACTACTGGTGGAAAGTGAAAAAGAACCCACCCACCTGCCTGCCTCAGGTTTTCCGATGGTGTGTAGTGGAACAAGGTTAGAATACTTTACTACAGTGAGCAGCAAGAGCCAAGGTACAGTCTCATATGGCCTTTGCGGTGTTTAGTGCTCATCCCTTTATTTTGATCGATTTGATACCAGTCGTGATTCTCTAGTACTTCGATCGAGGTATCCATAAATTGATACTTATGTATCGAGAAATCTGCTTGGGATGTCGAGTGATATAGAAATGAGGGAAGGCACCGCCTTACATGGTAATATCACCTGCCTTTTCCTATGATCTATCTGCTAATTTGTTGTTTGATCCATCCGCCCTCCTAAGAGAGGAATGAGGCTCAGAGATTTCATATATATCTAAAGGAATATACACCTACTGTGGTTCATTAGGGTGAGAAACCAATCTGTTCTTGGATTCCGATACTAGCTTTTCACATTCAAATAAATTACTTGTCGAATAAAGATCTAATTATCCTCTGAAACCCATACTGTATGTCTTGGCTTCACCGGACACCACTGCTGGTCATGAGAGGAATGCTACAAGATTATAAGTCTGAAGGGGCGTTGCGAAAAGGAAAGAGATGAGGCCCCTCTTACCCACTCACAAGAGCATGAAAACAGCCCTCTTACAACTGTTCTGCTCTAGAGGTCAAAAGAAGAGGCTGCCCTTACCCTTCCTTAGTCAATTTACGTCACAATCCGCAGAGAAGGAAATGTCCCTTCTACATTTTCTTTATCAAGGCCTTTTTAGTTTAGGAACATCGTTCAACTAATCACCTATATAAACTCCTAAAAGTGTGTTTGTGGCTTTTCCATTCTTTCAGCCTACCACAGGTCTCATTGATGAGGACATGGATCCTTACATATGTTTGAGATAGAGGTAAGGAACCAAAACAAATGTCTCATTCATCGTTACAATACTTATTTATACAGGGTTAAGGATGGATTTTCCTCAACTGATGAACGAGATCTTCTCGTTTAGTTACAAAAGCTATTCAATTAACATGCCCCCGCAAGATCGAGCTTCTGTCAAGGATGTCGAGCTTGAATCAATGCAAGAAAAAGAGTTTGCGAATCAGAGCTTTCGTGAGGGAGACTGCAAGTTGATCGGCCGTATATACATGAGAAGCACGGAGCTACTGACGGATGACTTGATCGCGGATAAAATAAAAATCAATAGCAATATGCTTCATGCGGGAGTGAAAAACTAGATTAGCACAAAGATAAGTAGCATCAATGTTGTCACAATAAATAATAGGTATAGAAGCAAAGGGAATGTGAAGCTCTATAAGTAAGTTAGTTATTCAATTAAGTTCGATAGTAATAGTTGCAATAGCACGATATTTAGTCTTAGTAGACCACTTGGCAACTGTCGTTTGTTTTTTAGAACTCCAGCTAATCGGATTAGCACTAAGAAAAATAATATACCCTCATGTAGAAGTTCTATCATTAACGTTACTTTCCCAGTCTGCATCGGCAAAGGCATGAAGCTGAGAGGGAGAGTGCTTGTGAAGAAAAATGACATGATCGACGATCCTCTTAAGATAATGTAAAATACATTTGATTGCAGTCCAGTGTAAAGTAGACAGTTAGTGCAGGAACTGAGATAACTTAATAACTGTAAAGGAGACATCTGGATGGGTAAGAATAAGATATTATAAGGAGCCAACTACCAATTGATACTGGATAGGATCTGTAGCAGGAGTGCTGATAGGACTCCAGTAGGGTTGAGTCCTAATCATCTTAGTACTAGTCAATAAAAACTCTGTTAGATTGTAATAAAATCACTCCTATCTTATAAAGGAGTATGGCTAAGGTTTAGATTATCCCTTAAGGCTTAGTAGTTGTCGCCCCCCTTACTGAGCAAGTTGGCCAGGGTTTCCCCCTGCTTAGGTTGGCTATAGAGCCAACCTAGCCGCCCCTTATTCCTATTAAGGCAGGATGGCTATAGGAGAGGTAAAAGGGTAATTCCACTTAAGCAAGTGCCCCCTTAGGCTAGGACTTTGATCCCTATTTAAGATGTAGCTGCCCCCCTCTTTTAATCAAGCAATTATCATCTTCAATTCAGCCTTTGTACCGAGTCTAGGAGGGAGGAACCCCTATAGTGTTTCAATAGTTGATTCCTCTCATGGATCAAAATCTATAGGGCTCCTTCTGGGGTCTTATCAAGTGCCATCACATAACTTCAGTGATTCACTAGCAGATAGAGGAGTGGTGACCTCGTTTGCATCTTGCATGTTCGTCTTCAATAGCAAATCCTGAATGTACTTCCTCTATGAAAGGAAGAGGCCAGAGGATGTAAACGTAGCTTCGACACCGAGAAAATAACTCAGGTTGTTGAGATCTTTAAGAGAAAATCGATCATCCAATTGCATGATAAATGCTTTAACTTCCATAGGATTGCCAACTGTGATAATAATATCATCGACATAGACTAGAAGATAGATAGTACCCCAATATTGTTGACATAAAAATAGGGAGGCATCAGACTTGGAGTTGATGAAGCTAATGGAAGACAAGTAATGACCAAGCTTAGTATACCAAGCTCGTGGAGCTTGACGGAGTCCATAAATGGCCTTGTGAAGTTTATAGACATGCTGTGGATATTGAGGATGTATAAATTATGGAGG
This sequence comes from Ensete glaucum, assembly GCA_021527575.1. NCBI lineage: Eukaryota > Viridiplantae > Streptophyta > Magnoliopsida > Zingiberales > Musaceae > Ensete > Ensete glaucum. The sequence goes on along the minus strand of CM038559.1, from coordinate 26,978,997 downwards.
TTACTCCATGAAGACATTGTCAGTGAGAGTCCCTTATAAAAATACATTGTTAATATCCAATTGGCGTAAGCACTAGCCTTTAGAGATTGCCAGACTTAGGATAATCTAGATTATAGTAGGCTTTACGATAGGACTAAATGTCTTAGTGTAGTCAACACCAGGTTATTGATAAAATCCTTTGGGCACAAGTCGTGCTTTACAACGAGTAATTGAACCATCAAGATGTCGCTTAATTCGAAAGACCCACTTACACCCGATAATATTTTGTGTGGAGTGGAAAGGAGTAAGGAACATCATACTCCCCACACATGGCTTTATGCCAATGTGAAGATTTTTTGGCTTGAGAAAAAGAAGTTGGTTCGACAGAATTGAAGGAAGACTCAGTGCTAGTATGTAAGTCAAGAACCTCACATGGTTTAAAGACACTGCTCTTAGAACGAGTTTGCATAGGATGCCGGGAGGCTGTAATAGGATTGGGGTTTAGAGAAAGAGGATTATTACTGTTTGAGTCAGGCTGAAGAACTACAGAAGTTTCCTGGCGGGGTGAAGATAAAGGATGAGGTTCTAAAGGCAATTGTACAGGTAGAGGTGGAGCCAGAGGTGAAGATAGAGAAGACTGCAGAACAGAGGTAACAAGAGAGTATGGATCCAACGGAGATACGTGAGAGGATGAAAAGATGTCATAAGAATCCAATGGGATGATAGAGTGCTTATGATCTAGAAAGGGAAAGACTGACTCTACAAAAGTGATATACCTGGAAACAAAGATTTTAGCAGTATGAGAGTCATAACAGCGATATGTATTATGTTCTAGAGAGTATCCAATGAAAATACAAGAGTGAGATCGAGGCTGTAGTTTGTGAGAATTATAGGGACGTAACCATAGATAGCATAGACAACTAAATACTTTTAATGATTGCAAATTAGGGTATTTGTGAAATAACTTTTCAAATAGTGATTGATATTATAGAATTGGAGTAGGCATCTGATTAATAAGGTAGACAGTAGTTTAAAATGTTACAGACAAAAAAGTGGATGGCATGGAAGCCTGATGAAGCAACGCTAGGCCTGTTTTGACAATATGTCGATGTTTACGTTCAGCAGAACCAACTAACTGAGGAGTGTATGGAAGAGATTTGAGATGTTGAATACTGCAAGCAGTCAACTGGGACGTAAGGGCTTGATATTCACCCTTACCATTAGAATAGATAGTTTTAATGGAAGTCTGAAAGTAATTCTAGACTAAGTTCTTAAAGTTGAAGAATACAATAGTGACGTCAGACTTCTGATGAAGGGGATATAGCCATATATACTTTGTAAAATAATCAACAAAGATAACATAGAATCTAAACTTGTCAAAGGAGACAACTGATGCAAGACCCCAAACATCAGTATAAACAACCTCAAATGGTTTAGAGTAGGAAATAAAAGATGTAGCAAATGGTAATTGATGACTTTTATTGCTAAGAGAGGCATCACAATCAGTAATGACATTACCATATTTAAAAATAGGAATATAATAGCTAGAAAGCAATTTTTGTTAAATAGAGGTCGAGGGATGACCAAGACATTGATGCTAAATGTTGACTGGAGCAGTAGTGGAAGAGTTCACAGTAGGTTTGGTGAGAAACTAAGCTGACGGTCATTCATAGATGTTGTCTTTATTCGGGCAGCAAACTAAGGATGCCCCCGTGCTCAAGTCCTTGACAACAAAATAATCAGGAAAGAATTTAATAGAGGTATGATTTTGTTGGCAGAATTGAAAGACAGAAATAAGGTTTCTTTTAATATGGGGTGCACATAAAACATCATCAATTGTGAAAGAGGTGTCATGTAAATTAAGCGATGTAGAACCAGTATGAGTGATTGAAATTCTTTTACCATCACCGATGACAATATCTTTGTTGTCACCATAGTAATTATAGAGTGACAAGTTCTGAAGATTGGAAGTGATATGGTGATAAGCACTAGAATCTACAATCCAATTGGGCTAACTTACAGATAGGGCAGTCATGACATTTGCCTGAGGCAAGGTTGATGGAGCTGGAAGATGAGGCCAAGACCAGCAAACCTTTGCAGAGTGATCGAGTTTGTCACACAACTGGCAAATGACAGGCTGAGGAAATGTAGGAGGAGGACGACATGGCTGAAAGGAAGTATTTTAACGATGGTTGAAGTTTGGGGACTGTGGAGGGGGAAGAGGTGGTATTGTGCCGATAGGAGGTAAGTTGGCCACACCTTTTGAAGCATACTTGTTGTATTTATGGTTTGGTCATTTGGATTTGTGGTTAAATTGAGCAGTGATAGGAGGTCCTGGCTGAGGTCTTACGGGCGTATCGTGATGCTTTAGGTAAGCTTCAAAGTCTATTAACTTGTCATGAAGTTCTTCAAAGGAGATTGGAGAGTCGTGTGCTTGAAGCGCGACTGCCAGTTCCTTAAATTCTGCACCCAGTCCATTAAGAGTGTGGACAAGAACTTCTTCATCAATTAGAGAATGACCTATCAAAGCTAGGTTATCTATAATCACTTTGATATGTTGTAAGTAGTTAGCAATATTACTTCCCTCCTGCTTTAAGTGAATAAGGTTGGAGAGTAGGCTAAGCATACGAGTCCTTGAGCAATTCGCGAATGTAGTTTGTAACTTGGTCCAAGCTTCCGCAGTAGTAGTACAGGAGGACACAAGTGGGGCGATAGAGCCATCAACAGAGGCTTGAATCGCTTGGAGAATAAGTCGATCTTGGCATAACTATAGCATATATACAAAATTTGGCACTGGGTTAGGTTCTCCTGGAACATGAGTTAGTGCTGGTGGACAACTAAGAGAACCATCGATATAACTCAATAAATCATACCCAAATAGAAGATTAGAAAACTGAACTCGCTAGGATGCATAATTGCCACCTTTGGATAGTTTAAAGGAGATTAGAGAGACATCATTATGAAAATAGGTCCGGAGTATGAAGAGAAAAGGGAAGTGCTAGCAGGAAATAGAGTAGGAACATCAGAGGTAGACGAGGAAGCCATGTAAGATTCACCAAAGGTGGTAGTCAAGAACTTGAGAGAAGAACACAGAAAAAAAAATGACAAAACTGGCGTTCAAGAAATAGGCGACAAAGGAAGCAAAGTGACGAGGTATGAATCAAAAAGGAAGACTTCAGACCACAGGGTTACCTCCTCTGGATATAGATAGGTGATTTTGGTATTGCAAGCTTGGAAGAATACTAGAGTGGCTATTGCCTGAGACTGCAGAGTCCTGTTCCTGGATCAGAAAAGCCAGAGGTAGCACGTCAGTGTTGCCAGAACCAATCTATGAATCAGATCTGTGTCATAATAGCAATGGAAATCTGGGAGAGGGAGAGGATGTCAGCTCCAACGAGCTGAGTCAGAGGAGAAGAAGATCGATGATACCGGCTGGAGACTAGAAACAACAGTGGTGGCAGAGGTTGAGGAGAAGCAGCGGCCACCTATTTGAATTATTGCTTGCAACTGGTGGAGACTGTTGTTTCAACTAATACGGTAGTGTCAACTTCTACGAAATGGGGTGAGATGCCAAAGTCGACAAATGCAATGATGTGAGGAGTTTTATGGCGTAGGATTGAAACTGTTGTTGAAGAGGGAAGGGGTCGAGGCCGAGAGCGATCCCTTTGAAGCTGTAGTTTGCTGGGCTGTGAATGGCATAAAAGTAGATGTGCCGCTACCACCCCTGTCTTGATGAAACCAAAAGCAAGAAGGGTTGGGTGCATTCATGAGTTCTTTGGTGTCGTCAGCAAGCAGATCTATTGCACCCAGCTGGGAACACAGCCATGGAAGTGCCGCTAGTCATTAAGGCTGATGCGATAGTGGTGAAGCACGAGGAAGAGTGCCTTGGGCAGGGACAATACTCAGCCATGACCCTACTGTAGCAGGGTCGCAAGCATGGATTAATGCATTGCCAATTCAAGTCACCGGTGCTCGAAAGTGTGAGGAAGCAGTGGTTGTTTCATGCATGAAGAAGACCATGGTGAGGTCTATTCAGAGTTGCAGATGGGGACGAGATTAGTGACCACCAGAATATGCTGGAAGTGTGGCGTCTGTCTCCGCCAGAGGTTCTCGGAAGCACCGTGGGCGGGGGGAAGTAGAGGAGGCAGGAGCTTCACTGTCTAGATGGAGAAGAAGAGGAAGCAGTCGACGATGATGAGTGATGCTAGCTGCGAATAGGGGTGGGACACCGTAGGACAAGGATAGTGATAGTCTGGCGACTATTGATCACGTCAACCGACTTCATCTGGTCGTCAGACATCTCTGTGTAGTTCAATAAACCGGCGTCGTTGGAGTCGAGGAGGATGTGGACGAAGATGGCACTCTTGAGCTTATCAGTGTGGAGAGGGGCTACAGAAGCACGTCACTGGTAGTGCGCTGCAGTATGGTTGGGCCGATTGTAGCAAAACAAAGGAAGAAAAAAAAGAAAGGAAACAGAGTGATGGGTACTCTGTTTCGATGGAAGCAATCGACAGTGACTTAAAGAAGAGAGATGTGACCAGGATCTGCCGATTGTTAGTGGAAAGCAGCAGGCTTGTTGTCGGGGCTAGAGACCGCCGGTGCCAAGGTTGTCGAAGCATTGGCGGGGCCAAACACCAGGATGGGAACTCTGTCGATTTGAGGAAGAGAGCCGTGTAGATTTCGCTGGAGATCTAATCCAACGAGAAGGAGAAGATAGATTTTGCTCGCTGATGCAGAGGTCGTGGTCACCGGTGCGTGGTAGATTGGGGCGGAGCAGCGGCAGCGGATAGAGTGTCATGGAAAACAGGGGACGGTGACTGCGACAGCAAGGGACATCATAGAGAAGAGGTTTGCATCTATGACTACTAAGCAGCGAGGGAGGATGTTATTGTGCTGTCGTTTGACAGCGAGAAGAGAAAAAAAAATCTCTATATTATTGCTTTGATATCATGTTTGAGATAGAGGTGAGGAACCGAAAGAGATGCTTCATTCATCGTTATAATACTTATTTATACAAGGTTGAGGGAGGATTTTCCTAAACTAATGAATGAGATCTTCTCATTCAGTTACAAAAGCTGTTCAGCTAACAATATATCCATCGTAAAAGAATCAATAGAACCTGAAAAGCACTCAATCAAGTCAGAGCTTGAACTCACTAACGTGCTTAACTCTTACTAACATAACATGCAACATTATACTAAGCTAGCTTGTTTATACATTATTTGTTTGGTTCCATAAAGTTAATCAGGAGTTGTCTTATTTCTTATTTGATTCTATTTTCCACAAACAACAAATTGTTTCTTTCCCAGCGATTGAGCCCAAGTGCTTTTCCTTTCCTTTCAGGGTTCCCTATTTCTTGCTTGCCACCACTATTCTCTTTTCGAAGTAGAGTCCATCTGAAACTTGATGGATTCACCCACAAGATTTTATGGAACTGGGAGGTCTATCTTAGTCTTTGAGGAACTCTCATCTTATCTTGTTTTTGCTCTCTAAATTAAGGCCTCTGGGGTCACTCCATACTTGTTGCAGTAGAGACCGACCCCATACTAACTTGAGCTTGGAACTTCTAAAATGATGGGGAAAAAACATCTCCAAATGTATATACTACGCTTGATCTAAATAAAGTGAACCGAAGGGAAAGAACGCTGGTTATAGGTGCCCTGCAAGCCAATCACGTGAGTGATGGCACGTGTGACACACTGTGTGATCTTTTTACTTATGATTAATATTGGTATATTCTCATATTATATTATTTATAAAATATATACTATGATGTCCTAGGTTCTGTGTAATGATAATTGGATTTTGATGAGATCACGATAATGAGATTAATTCATCTTTAAATATAGATCCTGAATAATCTTGATCATAGGTTACTCGAGAGGTACATCGAGATAACCGGACATATCAGTGCACTATATACCTGTCCATATGATAGAGGCCACTGGTCTCATAACCACTTGTGTGGAGACACTAAGGATATAGTACAGATGCTCATTGGAGAATGAGTTCACTGATTGACCCACTTATGGAATGTTGTATGGTTGATGATACCTAATGTCAGATAACGATTCCATAGTCCCAATTGTGTATTTGATCTTTTGATTTAAGACACCAAGGATGTCTTGTGTAAGTACTTCTTTCTTTAATGCCAAAATTATAGGTTTGGAAAGTTTGAGATCTGGTATAGTTGGTTATCGGGATTGGTAGCCAATCTTACGAAGGTAATTGAGTATCAATAGAGGATCATCCACTCTTTGTATCACGAGAGAAATCCCTAGCTAGGGTCATTCGGATTCAGAGAAAAAGAGTTCTCCGAGAGAATCTGATTAGAGTGAGACTATGATGAATTCTGTATATGGCCTTACAGTACCATGTCCAATATACGATCTCTGGGATATTAGTTGGATGGGGGATTATAGATACACGGTAGTTATAGACAGACAGGTCTGATGGATTCGATCCTCCTGTACCATTTGGGGACTATGGGATAGTGGCTTAGTACTTCCATAATCAATGAGTCGAGTGAATTATTATGGGGATAATAATTCACTATATCAGAAGGAGTTCTAATAGGAGTGACTTACGACCAGCTCAATATCGGGCCTAGAGGGTCACACACATATAGTGAATACTTCAGCAAATAGAGGATTGGATAGAGATCCAATTAGTCCATATTCTCATTAGGTGAGGCCTTATGCTGATGGGCTTCTTGCTTAAAGGCCCAATTAGAGGCCTAAGGAGATTATTGGATAGAGGTCCAATAATGCAAGGTTATTGGGTTATTGGATGGAGATCCAATAACCATTAAAGCAGGAGCCCTAGGGTTTTTGGTGGCTCTCTATAAATAGGAGGAGAGACTCATGATTGATAGGCTGCAGCTTTAGCCACCATATCCTATTCTCCTCCCTCCCTCTGTGCAAGAGCTGCGAGATCATATTTGAGGAGTTTCGCTACAGAGATCTATCGTGTGGATACCGCTAGAGAGGAGGACATTTGACCTCCTTCATCTTCTCTATCTGGATTTGGAATATGGAGATATATGATCTCACTAGGTAAAATTAATCTCTCACACATCGTGGTTTTATCGATTTTTGCATTTTTCTCACGACCCCAAAATTTTGCACAACGATTTGATCTGTGCGAGAAACCGATTTTCTTTTGTTTTCGCTGTGCATATGATGCACCCACTGAGGTTTCGCAACAGTGGTATCAGAGCCAGGTTTTAAACTACATATGATGAGACTGAATCATATAGAATTGTTCTATCTGCTCTTGTTGCGTTTTCGTAGCGAAGGCAGCGTGAGGAGGGGTGGCTAACTATGGCTAGCTCCCATGCAGGGTCGGCCACCCACGGCCAAGACGTAGCTAAGGCCCCCTGCAAGGGGGCAACCAGGGCTAGCCCGCAAGGGAGGCCAACGTCGCTCGCAGGGGCAACAACCCACAAAGGAGGCCAACACCGGTGACCACCGTGGCGGTGCCGCACACCGCCTGACGCCCCAAAGGGGCCGAGCTACAAGGTGCCCGCAAGGGGCTGGCGCCTGCGGCCGAGGAGGTGGAGGTGGAGAATGTAGAGGCAAACTCCAAGTACCAAGATAAGGCAGAAGGACAGAGGCCAAGAAACTTCATAAGACCGATGTCGATGGGCTTCTCATCCAGATAGCCGAAATTAAGGGATTTCATTTTGATGCAGCAGTGCTCGACCAAGGAACGAAGTAGGCAGTACATAGTACTGTACCTTTCTACTCATGAGGAGTAGGCGACAAAGGTGATGGAGAAGACGGTTTAATCCCAAAGGCGACCAGATCTATCAAAGACTTACTCCAAGTTGGGGGACTCCAAGTTGGGGTAAAATTTTTGCTCTTTTCGGGTAAAACTTATTGCATTCCAGAAGTTCAATAGCAGTGGGAAGGCAAATCACAGTAGCTAACCCAACACAAGGAGTGCAACCACTTCAAGTGCTTCAGAAGTGTGAGCAAAGAGCGGGTGAATGTTAGTAACCAGCTCAATACATGAAGTACAAACTCGAGGAGGTAGGCGAAATCGAGTAACCTTTGCCTTCTCAACTCGAGAGAATGGGCGAAATCGACTACCCCAATTCTCTTAACTCAAGGAGATGAGCGAAGCAAAGTAGCTTTACCTTCTCAACAACGAAGAGAATGGGTGAATCAAGTATCCCAGTTCTCTTACTTATCCAAGCAGGGGAGCTCTGCACAAGTTCAGTGACCCTTCAAAGAAAGCTTATGGAAGACAATGGTTGTCAAATCCTCACCGTTGGTGATCAAGTACTCGAGAGTAGTTTTTCAACTTCATTTCCCAATTGACTAAGAGGGAGTGATGCGAACATACTTGGAAGTGACAACTAACAGTGGAAGAAGGTTCAATGGGCAAACATTATGGAGAAAGGACCTTAAAAACTTCAAAGTCTGTGAGGCGATGCTCGTTAAAGCTCCAACAAGCATCTACCCAGTTCAAGCAATATGAGTATACTGCGATACTAGCGCATAATAAGGCAGGTCTTTTCCTTCATTAGAGAGATCCACGAGAACCAACAAGGATCAACACAACTCAGCCAATCCCACACCAGATTCAGTCATTGGTGAGTTAAAGCAGCATGGCGGATCAGAGTTCGACTACTCAACAATAGCGGCGGAGAGCGGCTAGGAGCCAAAGGGGCGTGTTGCAGCCAAAGCAGAATATTAAAAATTCAGTAGAATGCGAGGAGATGCAGCATCTACAATGGCTTCGACGAGGACGTCAAAGAAATAAGTGGGGGAGAATGTCACGGACAACAATGTAAACAAGGTGTTCGATGAAATGCTTGTGTTAGTCCGTGTTTTTCGGTTTAGGTACATATCTTGTATAACAAGAAGCGGGCTTGCAGTAGGCTTAGCAGCCCTAGTTTGATTTGCTTTAGGGCCAAGTTTGGCTTGTAAATACAAGTGTGTCCTATAAGCACTTGTGGGAACTTCGGTCTGTAATGGATCATTATTCTTTGTGTGCAACCTCTCTGAGTTTGTAATGTCCATGGGTGTAATTTGTATTTTGGCTTTATAAAGTGTTTTCTTGAGCAGTTGCTTGTGGATCCCATGGGAATTGCTTCTTCTGGCCCGTTTTCTCTTTTTATAAGTCTATGGGACTTTAGGAGATCTCGGGGAGGGCTGACCTTTGTGGACGGACACGCATGGGTGCCGCACGGCTTAGGCAAAATCAGTTAAGCCCGTGACAAGTAGGGGCGGTGGCGCCGACCGCAGGGGTGGCCACTCCTTGGCATGGTTGCTGTTGGCGGGCAAGGGCAATCGCCGCTTATGTAGGAGTAGTAGCGGCGGCATAAATGGGGCAAGAGTGGTTAGAGCATCCTTTAGAGAAAAGGATGATCCTGCCCCTTTAAATTTTAAAAATTTCGAGAACTATCCTCGTGTATAAAATTTTAAAAATGCCCAAAATAATTTCAAAAATTTCGTGGACTATCCTCTCATCCAGAATTATAAAAATACCCTTCATAATTCTGAAAATTTCTAGCATATCCTGATTTCTAGAAAAATAATTAATTAAATAATTTAATTAATTATTATATATATCTAGTAATCTTACATATAATGTGATGTACATGTGATGTATGATGTGGATAGATAATCGTAAGCCAAGTGTTGTGATGTGCGTAATTATGATGATTATTATTATTGGGGCTTGTGAGCCTATATTTTTCTCATTTATTATTGGGCTTGCATGCCTATGATTATTTGTAATTACATAGAGAGGTGTAGTGAGAGCGTGGAGGTTACAGCGGGACCCACGATGCTGTGGTGAGAGATCACTATGCATAGTGATGCGACGATCTGACGGAACCAATGATGACGAGATCAACAATCACAAGGCATAGAGATGCGCCAACGCACACGTAGATCATATTGTGAGTGATTATGCCCATTGGTTCGGGCTTAATCATATTAGGTGATGGCTTATAATCATCTGGTATGGCTTGCATATGTGATGTGTTATACACGTACTAGATAAATGTATATATATTTGCATGCGATGTAGATATATATTAAATATATATGTGTGTGACATCACATATTAGGAAACCAATATAAAAACCCCTCCTAAGATAATATTAAGTCGGTAAGTGTGAGGCAATAAGATTGACTCACGTGGCCATCCATCATTATAAGAAGAAATTAAATCACGACATAGGTTGAGTTTATCGAGTCTCTCGAGACTCACTTATCTACATGATCGAGATCTTGCCTACGACAAAGAGATATTCACTGGTGACCTGAGGACATGGTATGCTTGGTCGAGTCCCTTGAGGGCATATCATCGAATTAGACTTATCTTATAACGATGGTGATGACTTAACTGAACATCATGGTTGGTCGAGTCCCTCGAGACCATAATGATTCAGAGGTCGACTATGATGGGAATCATAAGAATGAGGACAATGATGAACGTCAATGGTGATGACTTAACTAATGATTTCTCTAGGTATGGACATATGTACTTAATGAAGTACAAATCTGAGGTCTTTGAGAAATTTAGGGAATATAAGAATGAGGTAGAGAACCAAATTAGAAAGAGTATTAAGACTCTTCGATCAGATCGAGGAGGAGAATACTTGAGTATGGAGTTTACCCATTTCCTTAGGGACAATGGGATTCTATCCCATTGGACACTTCCTTATACACCTCAGCTCAATGGTGTATCAGAAAGGAGAAATCACACACTATTATACATGGTGTAGTCAATGATGAGTTTCGCTGACCTACCCGTCTCTTTCTGGGGGTACGCCCTATAGATCGCATCTTACCTTCCAAATATAGTTCCATTAAAGTCAGTAGTATCTACGCCATATAAGATATAGAAAGGAAGGAAGCCCGATCTTAAGATTGTTAAAATTTGGGGCTGTCATGCCCACGTTAGAAGACACAACCTCGATAAGTTGGAATCAAGAACAGAATGTTGCATATTCGTGGGATACCCAAAGAAAAATTATGCGTATTATTTCTATCACCTTTAGGACCGAAAGGTCTTTATTACCAAGAGAGTCGTGTTCCTTGAGAAGGAACACATTCTTGGTGGAAAAAGTAGGAGCAAGATAGAATTGAGCGAGGTTAGAGAACCTAGCTCAAGCACCATTCCAAAGCTCGAGTTTGTTCAGGTACCTAACACACAAGTTCCAACTTTGCATAGGTCTAGTAGAGTATCTCACCCTCTTGAAAGATATATGGGACATATCAAAGGAGATGACTCTCAGGATGTTGATCCTCAAACCTATAAGGAGGCTATTATGAGCATAAACTTCAGGAAGTGGCAAGAAGTCATGAATTCTGAGATGGATTCCATGTACTCTAATAAGGTTTAGAACCTTGTAGATGCACCTGAGGGTATTATACCCATAGGCTATAAATAGATCTTCAAGAAGAAGATCTGAATGGATGGAAAGGTAGAGACTTATAAAGCAAGGCTGGTAGCTAAAGGATATCGTCCAAGACAAGGAGTTGACTATGACGAAACCTTTTTACATATAGCCATGCTTAAGTCTATTAGAATTATTTTGGCTATTGCAGCACACTATGACTATGAGATCTGCTATATGGATGTCAAAATAGTATTCCTTAATGACAACCTTGAGGAGGTATATATGATACAGCCAGAGGGATTCATATCCAAATATAGTCTAGATAAAGTGTGTAAGTTGCTTAAATTCAATTATGGATTAAAGCAAGCTTCCCGAAGTTGGAACATAAGATTTGATGAGGTGATCAGATCATATGACTTCGTTATGAACGAAGATGAGCCTTGTGTGTATAGGAAGGTAAGTGGGAGCACTATCACCTTCTTGGTGCATCATAATCATTGGGAATGATGTAAGAATGCTCTCCACAGTAAAGGCTTGACTATCTAGAAACTTCTTCATAAAAGACCTAGGAGAAGCATCCTATATTTTAGGGATCCGAATCTATAAAGATAGGTCCAAGAGGATGCTTGGCTTGTCCTAGTCCATATATATATACTCCATTGTCAAAAGGTTTAGCATGGAGAATTCCAAGAGAGGTCTCATACTCATGAGACATGGAATTTCACTTTCTAGGATTATATCCCCAAAGACTCTTGAAGAAAGGACAAACATTGATAAGATACATTATGCCTCAGTGATAGGGTCTATTATGTATATGATGCTATATACTAGGCCTAATATAGCACATGCTTTGAGTGTCATAAGCGAGTATCAGGCAGATCCAGGTTTAGAACACTGGAAGGTAGTAAAGTGTATCCTTAAGTACTTGAGAAAGACTAAGGATCTTTTACTAGTATATGGAGGAGGTAGCCTCTAGGTTGAAGGCTACACGGACTTGAGTTTTCAGTCTGACATTGATGATGGCAAGTCAAATTCATGGTATGTTTTCATCATAAATAGAGGAGCAGCAAGGTGGAAGAGTTTCAAGCAAGATAGTACTGCTGACTCGACCACAAACACATAATATATTGCTGTAGCAGAAGCATCACAGGAAGGGGTGTAGATGAAAAAGTTTATCAAGGATTTGAGAGTCATATTAAGTAGTGTGGAGCTGACTTTCATATATTATGACAACGATAGGGCGATAACTCTAACAAGGGAACTAAGGTCTTATCAGAATTGTTCTGAGGAGGTTCCATCTGATTAGAGTGATCATGACCTGAAAAGATATAGTAATGGACAGAGTTCCATCCGAAGATAACAATATAGATCCATTGACGAAGCGTATTTGAGCGTCACAGCGATCTGATAGGGATCAAACATATATGTGATTGACTTTTAGTCAAGTGGCAGATTGCTGGTTATAGGTGCCTTGCAAGCCAATCACGTGAGTGATGGCACGTGTGACATACTATGTGATCTTTTTGCTTATGATTAATATGCTAGTTACATGTGTCCTACAAGCCAATCACGTGAGTGATGACACGTGTGATACGCTGTGTGATCTTTTTGCTTATGATTAATATTGGCATATTCTCATATTATATTGTCTATAGCATATATACGGTGATGTCCTTGGTTCTGTGCAATAGGAATTGGATCGTGATGAGATCACGATAATGAGATCGATTCACCTTTAAACACAGATTCTAGATAATCCCGGTCATAGGTTACTTGAGAGGGATATCGAGATAACCGGATAGACTAATGTACTACATAATCATCCATATAATGGAGGCGACTGGTCTCATAGCCACTTGTGTAGAGACACTAAGGATATAGTATAGGTGCTCATTAGAGAATGAGTTCACTAATTGATCCGCTTATGGAATATTGTATGGTTGATGATATCTAATATCAGATAGCGATTCCATAGACCTAGATGTGTATCTGGTCCTTTGACTTGAGACACCAAGGATGTCTTGTATGAGTACTCCTTTCTTTGACGCCAAGTTTACCGGTTTGGAAAGTTCCAGATCTAATATAGTTGGTTATCGAGATTGGTAGTCAACCTTACAAAAATAATTGAGTGTCAATAGAGGATCATCCACTCTCAGTATCAAGAGAGGAATATCTCATATGTGCTTGCTCCAATAAATCCCTGGCTAAGGTGATTCAGATTGAGAGAGAAAGAGTTCTCCGAGAAAATCCAATTAGAGTGAGACTATGACGAATTCTGTATGTGGCCTGACAGTACCATATCCAATATACGATCTCTGGGATATTAGTTGAATGAGGGATTATAGATATATGGTAACTATGGATAGATAAGTCCAATGATTTGATCCCCCCTGTACCATCTAGGGACTATAGTGTAGTGGCCTAGTACGTCTATAGTCGATGAGTCGAGTGAATTATTATGGGGATAATAATTCACTATATTAGGAGAAGTTCTAATGGGAGTGACTCACAGCCAACTTGATATCGGGCCTAGATGGTCACACACATATGGTGGATGCTTAAGCTAATAGAGGATTGGATGGAGATCCAATTAGCCCCTATTCTCATTAGATGAGACTCTATGCTGATGGGCTTTTTAATTAAGACCAAATTAGAGGCCTAAGAAGATTATTGGATAGAGATCTAATAATGCAAGGTTAGTGGGTAATTAGATAAAGATCCAATACCCACTAAGGCAGGAGCCGTAAGGTTTTTTGTGGCTCTCTATAAACAGGAGGGGATACTTATGTTTGATAGGCTGCAGCTTTAGCCACCACCTCTTATTCTCCTCCTTCTCTCTGTGCAAGAGTTGCGAGATCATATTGGAGGAGTTTCACTACAGAGATCCATCGTATGGATACCGCTAGAGTGGAGGATGCTTGACCTCCTTCATCTTCTACATCCAGATCTGGAGTATAGGAATATACGACCTCCCTAAGTAAAATCAATCTCTTACACATCACACTTTTATCAATTTTTATGTTTTTCTTACGATGCCAATATTTTGCATAATGATTTGATCTACATCGGAAATCAATTTTTGTTTTGATTTCCATTGTGCATGTAAAGTTCCTACTAAGGTTTCCCAACAGTGGTATCAGAGCCAAGATTTTCATGCGAAAGATTGGTTTTAAACTGCATGTGATGAGATTGAATCACGTAGAATCATTCTGTTCTTGCTGCATTTTCGCAGAGAAGGCTAGGAGCTGCCGCGGCAGGGCGACCACAAGGCGCCACTCAGAGTCAATAGCCCGTGGGGCACGGCGTCGTTGCGGCTACCGCGGCACTTGCGGCATAGTGATTGCAAAGGGGCTGCTACAAGGCGCCCATTAGGGGCTAACGCCCGGCGAGGCGAGCAGCAAGGGTGGCCGCCCCTTGGTAGTGTGGCTGCCGACGGGCAAGGGTAGCCACTACCTGCGGAGGGGCAACGATAGCGGCGACGATGACAAAGATGGGGCAAGAGGGGTTAGGGCATCCTTTTGAGAAAAAGGATGATCTTGCCCCTTTAAATTTCAAAAATTATGAGGATTGTCCTCGTGTACAAATTTTTAAAAATTCCTTTAACAATTCTGAAAATTTTGAGGACTATCCTCTCATCCAGAATTATGAAAATACCCTTGACGATTCTAAAAATTCTGAACATATCCTAATTTCTAAAAAAATAATTAATTAAATAGTTTAATTAATTATTATATATATCTAGTAATCCTATATATGATGTGATATACATGTGATGTATGACATGGATGGATGATAATGAACCAAGTGTTATGATGTGTGCAATTGTGATTATTATTATTATTTGGGCTTGCGAGCCTATGTTTTTATCGTTTATTGTTGGGCCTACATGTCTGTGATTATTTATAATTACATGGAGAGACACAACGGGAGCATGGAGGTTACAACAGGACCCATGATGTCATGGCGGAAGATCACGACGCATGGTGATGTGACGATCTGACGGAACCGATGATAACGAGATCAACAATCACAGGATATAGAGATACGCCAATGCACACTTAGATCCTATTGTGAGTGATTATGCCCATTGGCTCAGGCTTAATCATATTAGGTGATGGCTCATAATCATTCGGTGTGACTTGCATATGTGATGTGTTATACACGTACTAGATATATGTATATATATTTGCATGCGATGTAGATATATATTAAATATATATGTGTATGACATGACATATTAGGAGATCAATACAAAAACTCCTCCTAAGATAATATTAAGTCAGTAAGCGTGAGACAATAAGATTGACCCACATGGCCTTCCATCATTATAGGAAGAAATTAAATCAAGACATAGGTTAAGTTGGTCGAGTCCCTCGAGGCTCACCTATCTACATAATCGAGATCGTGCCTATGACATAGAGATGTCACCGGTGACTTGAGGACATGGTATACTTGGTCGAGTCCCTCGAGGGCATATCATCAAATCATACTCATCTTGTAATGATGGTGATGACTTATCTGAACATCATGGTCAGTCGAGTCCCTTGAGACTATAATAATTTAGAGGCCGAACATGACGGGAATTACAAAGAGTTGTGATTGGCAAGAGTTATCTACCTTTTGGGCTTAGTGTAATTGGTCAAGTCCCTGGAGGTTGCACTAAGACGCCAATTGGATCCTGATCCCCACTATGAGTCTGCTTGAGACTTTTATCTCACATGTCGAGGGTGTCACGTGATTCACTAAGAAAATAGTAGGAGTATATTAAGATAGAAGTCCATATCTTAATTAGTATTATCTATAAAATCTGTATGTTATTTACTTTTTGCTATATCTTGTTTTATTATAAACATGTCGTTCATAAACCCTCTACGTGGCATACTTAATGCCAACTGCCTTACTAGTCCAAACTATACAGATTGGCTCCGTAATTTGAGAATTATTCTCATGATAGAGAAAATCACATACATCCTTGATATAATTGTGCCCACGCCAAAAGAAACGACAAGCGAGGATGAGATCGCTCACTATGTGAAGTACATAGATGTTACATGTTGGCCTCCATGACTCTTGAGTTATAGAGGCAACATAAGAGCATTGATGCAGATTCTATCTTTCTTCATCTTTGCTAGCTGTTTAAGAAACAGGAAAGAACTTAAAGATAGATACCTAAGAGACTCTTGCAAGCTAGGATGCCAAAAGGGACATCAGTTGAGAACCATGTCCTAAAGATGATAGAGTGGATCGAGAAACTCATAGGTCTGGGAATAGTCCTAGAGGATAACCTGTGCATTGATCTTATACTTTAGTCCCTACTAGATTCCTTTTCTCACTTCATCATGAATTTTAACATGAGCAAATTTAAGGTGACTCTCCCTGAGCTCCTTAATAAGTTGAGGGAAGTTGAGAGTGCCATCAAGAAGGAGAAGCCAGTTCTCTATATTGGTGAGACTAAAAAGAAAAGGAAGGCTAGCAAGACCCTTAAGAAGGGCAAGGGCAAAGAAAGACCAGGTAAGGCAAAAGTTGCTAAGAAATATCCAAAAAAGGATAAAGGACAATGCTTCTATTATGGCCAAGATGGGCATTGGAAAAGGAACTATGAGGACTACCTTGCAAAGAAGGCGAGATAGAAGCTTGGAGAAGCTTCAGGTATATTCATGATCAGTCTCCACTTGTCATATTTTCATGATAACACATGAGTATTGGATACTGGGAGTGTTTATCATATCTGTAATTTGTTGTAAGTTCTGACAAGACCTAGGAGATTAGCTAAAGGCAAGATAGACCTCAAGATACGCAATGGAGCAAGAGTTGCTACAGTTGCTGTTAGAGATGTCACCCTATATCTACGTGGTGGAGCTATTATTACATTAGATGCATGCTATTTTGTTCCCTCTATTATCAAAAATATTATTTCTATATCTTTTTTGACAATTAGTGGATATAAATTAGTTTTTGAGAATAATAATTGTTCAATAATTATGGATAATGAGATCATTACTTAAGGGACTCTTATAAATAGCTTATATGTGTTATACACTTCTCCACATATCATGAATATAAATATGTCTAAGAGAAAAAGAGACGAGGTGAATAATACATACCTATGACATTGTTGGCTATGTCATATATATGAATGAGGAAAGAATTCAAAAGTTGTTGAAAGATAGATACTTAGATCCATTTGCCTATGAGATATATGTAACTTGCGAACCTTGCTTTCATGAGAAGATGACCAACTCTCCTTTTAGTGGAACTAGAGAGAGCCACCGAGTTATTGGAACTCATACATAGTGGTGTATTCGGTTCTATGTCGACTCAGGCTATAGGTGATTACTCATACTTTATTACATTCACTGATGATTTCTCTAGGTATAGACACGTGTACTTAATGAAGTACAAATCTAAGGCCTTTGAGAAATTGAAGGAATATAAGAATGAGTTAGAAAGCTAAATTGGAAAGAGTATTAAGACTTTTTGATCAGATTGAGGAGGAGAGTATTTGAGTACGAAGTTCACACATCCCTTAGGGACAATGAGATTCTATCCCAGTGGACACCTCCTTATACACCTCAAATTGATGGTGTATGAAAAAGGAGGAATCACACACTATTAGATATTGTGCAATCCATGATGAGTTTCACTAACCTACCTGTCTCATTCTAGGGGTATGCCCTAGAGATCGCGGCTTATCTTTTGAACAGAGTTCCATCAAAATCAGTAATGTCTACACCATATGAGATATGGAAATGAAAGAAGTCTAATCTTAAGGTAGTTAAGATTTAAAGCTATCCTGCCCACGTAAGAAGACACAACCCCGGTAAGTTGGAATAAATGACAGAATAGTGTATATTTGTGGGATACCCAAAGGAAACTTATGGGTATTATTTCTATCATCCTGAGATTCGAAAGGTCTTTGTTACCAAGAGAGCTATGTTCCTTGAGAAGGAACACATTCTTGGTGAGAACAGTTGGAGTGAGATAGAATTAAGTGAGTTTGAAGAACCTAGCTCAAGCACCATTCCAGAGCCTGAGTTTATTCAGGTACTTAACATATAAATTCTAATTTTATGTAGGTCTAGTAGAGTATCTCACCCTCCTATAAAATATGTGAGACATATTAGTGGATATGACTCTCACGATGTTGATCCTCAGACCTACGATGAGGCTATTATAAGTATAGACTCTAAGAAGTGGCAAGAAGCCATGAATTATAAGATAGATTTCGTGTACTCTAACAAGGTTTGGAACCTTATGGATACACTTGAGAGTATTGTACCCATCGGCTACAAATGGATCTTTAAGAAGAAGATCAAATTGGATGAAAATGTAGAGACCTATAAAGCAAGGCTGGCAGCTAAAAAATATTGTCAAAGACAAGGAGTCGACTATAACGAAACATTTTCACCTGTAGCCATGCTTAAGTCCATTAGAATTATTTTAGCTATTGCAGCATACTATGATTATGAGATCTGGCCGATGGATGTCAAAACAATATTCCTCAATAGTAACCTCGAGGAGGAGGTGTATATGATACAGCCAGAGGGATTCATATCTAAAGAGAGCCTAAATAAAGTGTGTAGGTTGCTTAGATCTATTTATAGATTGAAGTAAGCTTCTCAAAGTTAGAACATAAGATTTGATGAGGTGATCAAATCTTATGACTTCGTTAAGAAAGTAGCTGAGCCTTGTGTGTATAGGAAGGTAAGTAGAAGCGCCATCACCTTCTTGGTGCTATATATGGATGACATCCAAATCATTGGGAAGGATGTAGAAATACTCTCCACAGTAAAAGTTTGGCTATCCAAAAACTTCTCCATGAAAGACTTAAGGAAAGCATCTTATATTTTAGGGATTCGGATCTATAGAGATAGATCTAAGAGGATGTTTGGCTTGTCCCAATCCAGGTACATAGACTCTATTGTTAAAAGGTTTGGCATGGAGAATTCCAAGAGAGGTCTCATACGGATGAGACATAGAATATCACTTTCTAGGAGTATATCTCTAAAGACTCATAAAGAAAGGGCAGACATGGATAAGATACCTTATGCCTCAGTGATAGGATCTATCATGTATGTGATGCTATGTACAAGGCCTGATATAGCACATGCTCTGAGTGTCATGATTAGGTATCAAGCAGATCCAAGTTTAGAACACTAGAAGGCAGTAAAGTGTATTCTTAAGTACTTGAGAAGGACTAAGGATCTTTTACTAGTATATGGAGAAGGTAGCCTCCAGGTTGAGGGCTACACGAGCTCGAGTTTTAGTCCAACATTTATGATAGCAAGTCAAATTAGGGTATATTTTCACCCTGAATGGAGGAGCAGTAAGTTGGAAGAGTTCCAAGCAAGATACTACTACTAACTTTACCATAGAGGCATAATATATTGTTGCAGCAGAAGCAGCAAAGGAAGGAGTGTGGATGAAGAAGTTTATCAAGGATTTGGGAGTCATACCAAGCAGCATGGAGCTAACTCCCATATATTGTGAAAGCAACAAGGCGATAACTCTAACAAGGGAACCCAAGTCTCATCAGAATTGTTCTGAGGAGGTTCCATATGATTAGAATGATCATGACCCGAAACGATATAGTAATGAAAATAGTTCCATCTGAAGATAACATTACAAATCCACTGATGAAGCCGTTAGCTCAGATTGTATTTGAGCATCACAAGGGTCTGATGGGGACTAGACACATAGGTGATTGGCTTTTGGTCAAGTGGAAGATTGCTGGTTACAAGTGCCCTATAAGCCAATCACGTGAGTAATGACATATGTGACACATTATGTGATCTTTTTGCTTATAATTAATATTGGCACATTCTCACATTATATTATCTATAACGTATATATTGTGATGTCCTTGGTTTTGTGTGATTAGAATCAGATCATGATGAGATCACGATAATGAGATTGATTCACCTTTAAATACAAATCCTAAATAATCCCGGTCATAGGTTACTCGAGAGGGACATCAAGATAACTGGACAGACTGATATACTACATACCCGTCCATATGATGAATGCAACTAGTCTAATAGCCACTTGCATGGAGACACTAAGGATATAGTACAGGTGCTCATTAGAGAATAAGTTCACTGATTGATCCACTTATGGAATGTTGTATGGTTGATGATACTTAATGTCAGATAGCGATTCTATAGTCCTAGTTGTGTATCTGGCCCTTTGACTTCAAACAGCAAGGATGTCTTGTATGAGTACTCCTTTCTTTGATGCTAGACTTGCAAGCTTAGAAAGTTTCAGATCTGGTAAAGCTGGTTATCGGGATTGGTAACCAACCTTACGAAGGTAATTGAGTGTTAATACAGGATCATCCACTCTCGGTATCACGAGAGGACTATCTCATATATGCTTGCTTAGACAAATCCCTGACTAAGGTCATTCGGATTGAGAGAGAAAGAATTCTCCAAGAGAATACAATTAGAGCGAGACTATGATGGATTTTGTATGTGGCCTGATAGTACCATGTCAAATATATGGTCTCTGGGATATTAGTTGGATGAGGGATTATAGATACACGATAAATGTAGACAGACAGGTCCGATGGATTCGATCCCCCTGTACAGTCTGGGGACTATGGCATAGTGGCCTAGTACATCCATAGTCCATGAGTTGAGTAAATTATTATGGGGATAATAATTCACTATATCAGAAGGAGTTTGGATGGGAGTGACTCACGGCTAGCTCGGTATTGGGTTTAGAGGGTCGCATACATATGTTGGATACTTCAGCGAATAGAGGATCGGATAGAGATCCAATTAGCCTCTATTCTCATTAGATGAGACCCTATGCTGATGGCCTAAAGAGATTATTGGATAGAGATCCAATAATACAAGGTTAGTGGATTATTGAATGGAGATCCAATACCCATTAAGGTAGGAGTGCTAGGGTTTTTGGTGGCTCTCTATAAATAGGAGGGAAGACTCATAGTTGATAGGCTGTAGCTTTAGCCACCACCTCCTATTCTCCTCCCTCCCTTTATGCATGAGTTGCGAGATCAGATTTGAGGAGTTTCGCTACAGAGATATATTATGTAGATACTACTAGAGAGGACAATACTTAACCTCTTTCATCTTCTCTATCTGGATTTGGAATACAGGGATATACGATCTCCCTAAGTAAAATTAATCTCTCACATATCGTGATTTTATCAATTTTTGTATTTTTCTCATGACCATAATATTTTGCACGATGATTTGATTTACACGGGAAATCAGTTTTTGTTTTGATTTTTGCGGTGCATGTGATGCACCCGTTGAGGTTTCCCAACAAAAAAAAATTTCTAACCCAACTACCTTTTATCTGCTCCCAGGAACTTGCTAATTCTATAAGAAAGAGTGTGTTCTCTTTTGGTTTTAGCCTCGAAGGAGCCGGCAAGCCATGTAATACCCCGAGGTAAGGAGTCGGTTATAGAGCTTTCATCAAATGATGCATGTGGGATTAGACACAATGAAATTCTATCACTTTTTTTGATAGGAACCATTTTATCAAAAACATTAAGCATTTTAGACCCAGGGACAAAAAAAATAAGCTCATGACTAAAACCCCTCGCCTCAGGATGTCTGGGCCATGATTATTTATTTCGATAAGCCTAGCTCGAAAACGAGTGAAGTGGACCGAGGGAACAAGCAGAATAGGGAAAGGGCAGACATGATTCTCTCACACCTCCTCAGACACTTTGACCTTACTCCTTGCTTCCAAGCCAATCAAAGAGAGTCACTCTTGGAGTTAAATTAGTGGTGGAATCATCTTTCTTCTCTATAAACAGTCTCCCAATAAAAGGAAAATCACTCTATATCTTTCGGTTAAGAAAAGTGCTTCCTCCACTTCCTAGTTACCTCCGATAGAGAATGCAAGGTGGAGCCTAGCCAGCCTGAGTTCTTGTCACTGCCTGACCTCTCTTGAGTCAAAAATATCTCTAAAGGCAAGAGCCAGAAAACTTCCCACGTCTGCCATTAGCGCATTGGTCTTTGCATTGGTAATGTTTTTTGTGCTAGCCATTATCACTAAGCCTACCCAATATGAGCTTGGTTCCACTTCTCTTTAGCACAGAAAATGAGCCTTTTATTATAAGAGTGTACCGGTTCCTTCCTGTAAGGTTTCTTCCAAAAAGTAGAGAGAGAAGCAATTGTTTCATTCCTTGATTAAGTCGTAAACAGGCTCAGGGAGGGGATTTTCTCTTGATTAGCCATACCCTAATTTGTATAATCCCGCTTTACAAAATATGTTGTAGAAACTTAGTGATTTCAAGCCTATTGCTTGTGTTGTTGGGGAAGGAGTAAGGAAATGATAAAACAAAATACTACGATCCAATTAATGAAAAAGCTTTCAATCAAGTTTAAACAACGTAGTATTAAACAAGAGGTAAACGAACAAGAACACTTACAAGATTATCTCCAAATGCGCACACTCTCTTCTCTGCACACTGCTTCATTCACTAAGGTCCTATTTATAGGACATAATAGTAACTACCTCATACCACTTCCTTCATCCCACTATCTCACTATCTCACCCATCATTAATAACTACCCCCACTAACTCCTAAACTACCTCCACAACTCATAAACATGAGCCACTACTCCTAAACATGTTAACTACCTATGTAACTATGATGAATCAATTCTCAACACTCCCCATTGATTCATAGTTACATACACCAATTTGAGACATAAAATAAATATGCTTCTGAACTGGAAGTGATTTGGTGAGAATATCTGTAACTTATTTATCTGTGCCACAAATACTTCATATTATGGCTCCACTTGCTACAAGCTGAGCCTTATACTTTGGATATTTTCATCTGCATTATACTTTGTTTTGAACACACATTTTGATCCAAAGGCTTTCTTTTCTTTCGGTTGATCCATTAGCTCCTAGATTTCATTCTTCTTAATTGACTTGATTTTCTTCTTCATTCCTTTTCGATATTCCTCAACTGCTTCTTCAAAACTTATAGGATCTGAAATAGATAAAGCAAATGTTGAATTATAAATTTCTGTTAGTGATCTAAACCTTCCTGGAGGGTTTCATCTGAGGAATCATTTACTGAATTTGAACTACTACTAGGTGAGGTTGACGTTGAACTTGTTAGAACAGGATCTGTCACTTGATTTGATGGAGTAATTAGTTCTACTAGAACCTGAATTTTTGTTTCACCTTCATTGATCTCCCAATTTCAACTTACCCTTTCATCAAATACAACATTTCTATTAATAATAACTTTGCCACTTATAGGATTATATAATCGATATGCTTTGGATTGTGTAGAATATTCAATTAAGATACATTTTTCAGATTTTTCATCAAGCTTATGATGATTTTGTGAATTTACCAAAGCATAAGCAATACAACCAAAAATTCTTAGATGGCTTATAGTTGGCTTTATACCATACCAAACTTCAAAAGGAGTTTGATTTATAACAACCATTGTCGGTGAAATATTCAACAAATAAAATATTGTTGCAATTGCTTCTACCCAAAACTGATTCGGAAGATGCTTTCCTTTAAGCAAACTTCTTGTCATTTTGACAACGGTTCGATTTTTACATTCAACTACCCCATTTTGCTTCGGTGTATATGGTGTTGTCAATTCCCTGCGAATATCATTTTCTTCACAAAAGGAATTAAACTCATTAGAGATAAATTCACCACCTCTATCTGTCTGAAGTATCTTTATACATTTACCACTTTACCTTTCTACAAGTGCCTTAAATTTTTGAAAGTTATCAAATGCTTCAAATTTCAATTCTAGGAAATATACCTAACTCATGCGGTTATAATCATCAGTATATAATAAAAAATATCGACTTCCCCCAAATGACTTTGTATTTATAGGTCCACATAAGTCAGCATGAATTAATTTAAGATAATTAGATGCTCTCCATGCTTTTCCAACAGGAAATGGTTTCTTACTTTGTTTGCCATAAATACATCCTTCATATACATCAAGTGTATTAATTTTAGGCAATCCATAAATCATTTCTCTTTTATTTAATAAACTTAAACCTTTAATATTAATGTATCCATATCTCAAATGCCATAAATTTATCTCATTCTTTTGATTTGCCATAAGAGTATGTTTCTTAATATTTGAAACATCAATTAGAAATATCTTATTTTGCGTCATGCAAATATTTGCTATAATCAAGCCAGATTTCTTATCTGTAGTAGTACATGAACCATCATCAAATATAACTGAATATCCAATATCTATTAATTGTCCAACGCTCAACAAGTTATGTGATAAGCTAGGAACATAGAAAACATTATCAAGGTGTTTTACCTTCTCTTGATTTATCTTCACCTCAATTGTTTATTTTCCTTCTACTTGGATTTGTTTGCTATCTCCAAGTTTAACTTTCAACTTATGAGTTTCATCAATATCTCTAAATATCGATCTTATGCCTGACATATGATTAGAACATCTACTATCCAAAAATCAAATATCATCTAAGATATTATTAACTTGTGAATGAGTCATAAACAACTTACCATTATCTTCATTTTCTTCCACATAGCTTGCTTGTTTTTCTCTTTTCCAGCAATCTGCCTTCATATGACCAAACTTCTTACAATAGTGACATTGAATTATACTCTTATAGTTTTTTTATCATAGTTTAATTGTCTTTCATCATGCCCATCAAAGTGTCCTCTTCCTCTTCCCCTTCCATTTCCTCTACCACGAAATCCTCCTCTGCCACATCCTCTTCCTGTTGATTTTTTGTCTTCTTTTGAAGTAAAAGACTCCCCCTTAACCTGAAATGTTTTTTCCTTACTTTTTTCAAGTGACCTGTTAAACCTTACTTCATGTGCTTGCAAGGAACCCAATAGTTCATCAAATGAATAAGTAAATAAGTCTTTTGACTCTTCATTACCGCAACAACATGGTAAAATTTTAGAGTTAAACTTCTCAAAACTTTTGTAACAATTATATGATCATGAAGATGTTTACCATAGGATTTCATTTGACTAATAATTTCAGTCACTCGAGAAAGAAAATCTTGCACTGATTCATTATTTTTTATAAACAAAATTTTAAACTCATGGTGAAGGGTTTGAAGTTTTACCGTAATCACCCTCGATGAATCTTGAAATTCATTTTGAAGTATCAACTAAGCTTGTCTTAAGGTTGTCGCTGCTACAATTCTTGAGAAGATTGTCTCATGCACAGCTTGTTGAATGAAGAATAATGTCTTTGAGTCCTTCTTTCTATTCTCCCTCAACCTAATTTCTTCATCTGGATCTGCATATCTATTCTCTATTAAGTCCCAAAGATCTTGAGACTTGAATAGAGTCTCCATCTTGATACTCCAAAATTCATAGGATTTACCCGAGAAGATGGGAATAAGGGATTAAGACATAGAATTGCCATTAAATGCCATAATGCCTAGTGCAGATTGAAACAAGGCTCTGATACCACAAATGTTGGGGAAGGAGGAGCAAGGAAACGATAAAACAGAATACTGCAATCCAATTAACAAAAACGCCTTCAATCAAGAAAACGACATAGTATTAAACAGAAAGTAAAAGAACAAGAACATTTACAAGATTATCTCTAAATGCACATACTCTTTTCTCTGCACATTGCTTCATTCACTAAGGTCCTATTTATAGGACATAATAGTAACTACTTTACACTACTTCCTTCATCCCACTATCTCACTATCTCACCCATCACTAATAACTACTCCCACTAACTTCTAAACTACTTCCACAACTCCTAAACATGAGCCACTATTGCTAAACATGTTAACTACCTAGTAACTACTATGAATCAATTCTCAACATGTGTGGGGATTGTTTATGAGAGGGAGTCTGAGGTACTTTACACAAAAAGACTAAATGCTTTATCTCTATGGCAGTATAGTCTGCTCCCATTTCATAAACATCTTCAAATATAGATCAAATATTCCCCTTAATAACATTTGGATGCAATCCACTTAATGATATATATAGAACCAAGTCTTCTCCATCACCTATGCTCTTCTTTCCAATCAGGTCTGATCTGTCTTCTCTGATCACGACTACGCTCTTCTTTCCAATCTGGTTCATCCGATACTAGATAAATAAATGGGACTAGCTTTCATTCCCGACTATTGACATGGGCTCAGGGCTAAATCAAAGTATCTCCTGGCTAGCGTCACTCACTTTCTCTCTTTCTTTCTAGCGGAATGGCTGGATCACAAGGAAACTAAGGATAGATGGAATGCATATTTTGCCAAGGTGTCACAGACAACAATGTAAACAAGGTGTTCGATGAAATGCTTGTGTTAGTCTGTGTCCTTTGGTTTAGGTACATATCTTGTACAACAAGAAGCGGGCTTGCAGTAGGCTTAGCAGCCCTAGTTTGATTTGCTTTATGGCCAAGTTTGGCTTGTAAATACAAGTGTGTCTTATAAGCACTTATGGGGACTTCGGTCTGTAATGGACCATTATCCTTTGTGTGCAACCTCTCTGAGTTTGTAATGTCCATGGGTGTAATTTGTATTTTGGCTTTATAAAGTGTTTTCTTGAGCAGTTGATTGTGGATCCCGTGGGAATTGCTTTTTCTGGCCCGTTTTCTCTTTTTGTAAGTCTGTGGGACTTTAGGAGATCTCGGGAGGGCTGACCTTTGCGGACGGATACGTATGGGTGCCGCACGGCTTAGGCAAAATCAGCTAAGCCTGTGACAATGTGGTATCAGAGCGGGACAAGCACACGCAGAATCACTTGCCATACAAATGTGGGGGACCTAGCTAGGTTGTATGGAGGATAGCCAGCACGCATAACCGTTTGGGGGAAAAGGACATTGAGATGTCGGGAAAGGAGTCGCTCAGAGGAGCGGACATCCTGGTTTGGCATTCAACGAATAGCCAACCCCTTTGCGCGAGAGGCACCACGAGAACAAGCAAGCGAAGAAGAATGCGTAGCACACAAAGATTGGGATGGTTGAGTTTGAGCTATAGCTCATCGTTGGCAACCAAACTTGACGGTGCTTAAGGCAAAGCAGGGCGCTTGGTGAAAGATGAGACCGTGCAAGGTGGGAGGTGTTGTGTAACGACCGAAAGAGTTGTGCAAAGCTCACAGAGGCGAGGGGAATTGCTAACTCGAAGGATTCAGAACTCATGCATGGGCTTATACACGGATGATGGAGTGTTCGTGGTCATCCCAAGGCACGATTAGAACTTGGCGCCATGGAGCATCAGAACTTTTTCTTCGATATGGAAAGGATATGTCGGTAGGCAGCTGAAATGTGCAACAAGTTCAGCATGTTGCTAGACCTTGAAGGGTGCAGTGGAGACTGTATTGGAGAAGGGTCGCAATCTAGCAAGTACATTTGTGGGGGCAGAACAAAGCTCGAGTTCAGTAAGACGGAGTAGTCCAAAGGGGATGATGGTCTCCGAAACTTCCAGTGGGAAGTTTGTAAAGAGAAAAGTTGCTCCAACAGGATAGATATCCAGGAGGGATAAGTCCTAGTTCTCTAGTGGGAGAATCATGTGCAACGGACTGCACATATTGAGGAAGAGTTTCTCAAGGTTATATCTCCCTAAAGCTCAACAGACCGAGTGAGCAACGAAGAGTTGTCACATGATCTCGAAGGAGGTAATGCATTGGTGGATGCATTTCGAGATCAAGTGGGGGAGCAATCCAAGGCAACATCATATGAAGGCACACTTAGAGTCGATGCAGAAATCGAACTCAACAGAGGGCTGACCCGTAGAATGGTGGACGTGAGGGCCACTATCAACTCAGTGCAAATCGAGGAGCAGAGTGACTTAAGTGAAACTTGGTGAAGTATCCAAGCCGCATGAAGGGAGTTGACATAGAAGATGGAACATGGAGCGGAGGCACGGAGCTTTCCTTAGACAGAGGTCAAGGGCATGAACTCTTGTAGAGGCAAGAGTGGGATCATGTCATTACATGGGTTCTTCATTCTGATAGGACAGACTTATTTTGCATGATGCCAAAGATGAAGGGAGCTTCAAGGCACATGCAAGCTACCTAAGAGATGCATTTGATGGAGTAACTAAGGTGATTCAACTTGCGGAGGCAAAGTTAGGATCATGAGACCTTATTACGGGGCAAGAGGACGCAGAGGCAGGTACTCTTGAAGAATATGCCATAGTGTGGCCATTCGAGATATCAGGAACAGGAGGTGCATGGAAAGATTGTGTTGGTAGGGGATAGAGGCCCAAGATACAGACAATGGTGCACCAACTCTAGTGAAGTCAGGGGACTTCAGGAGCTACTAGGCGACGGACTGTCCTAGAGCTATGCTTCGTCCAGGGGTAACCCAAGTGGGCGGACGAAGGGGAATTGCCAAGGGAGCGAACTAAAAGTCGGAGATGGCAGAGGCCCTACGATGTGTTGGCAGAGGCCACACGTGGAGAAGTCGTAGTCCGAGTTTATCACATGAGAATCTATATAGAATGGAGATGTCACCAGGAGGTGACATGGTGCAGCGGATCATGGTGGAATAGTTCGTGGCAATGCAATACAGGCAATCTTGTCCCGTGAGGGACAAAAATCATGCGGAGGTATGATCAGGAGTTACTGGGAGCTCCACTTTGGTGTACGACACAACAAGAAGAAGGGCTATGGATTCAAGGAGTGAATGTCGTAGTACCGCAGAGGCGGGTCTTCGTGTGTGCATCAAAGCTTGCATTGGATGAAAGCCTTAGTCATCAGCATATGGGAGCTGTATACCACCGAGGAAGAAGTCCAAGTGCACGTACCAGTGAGTCCCATGGAGGGGGACATGATCATGTGAATGATCAGGAGCTGCTGGGAGCTCCACTTCGGTGAACAATGCAACGACAAGAAGGGCTATGGATTCAAGGAGTGAATGCCACAGTACCGTAGAGGCAGGTCTTCCATGTGTATGCATCGAAGCTTGCATCAGATGAAAGCCTTAGTCGTCAGCATATTGTCACGGGCTTAGCTGATTTTGCCTAAGCCGTGCGGCACCCATGTGTGTCCGTCCGCAAAGGTCAGCCCTCCCCGAGATCTCCTAAAATCCCACAGACTTACAAAAAGAGAAAACGGGCCATAAGAAGCAATTTTCACGGGATCCACAAGCAACTGCTCAAGAAAATACTTTATAAAGCCAAAATATAAATTACACACATGGACATTACAAACTCAGAGAGGTTGCACACAAAGGATAATGGTCCACTACAGACCGATGTCCCCACAAGTGCTTATAAGACACACTTGTATTTACAAGCCAAACTTGCCCATAAAGCAAATCAAACCAGGGCTTCCAAGCCTACTGCAAGCCCGCTTCTTATTGTACAAAATATGTACCTAAACCGAAGGACACGGACTAACACAAGCATTTCATCGAACACCTTATTTACATTGTTGTCTGTGACATTCTCCCCCACTTATTCCTTCGACGTCCTCGTCGAAGCCATTGAAGACGCTGCATCTCCTCACATTCTGCTGAATCTTTAATCTTCTGCTTTGGCTGCAACACGCCCCTTTGGCTCCTAGCCGCTCTCCGCCGCTGTTGTTGAGTAGTCGAACTCTAATCCGCCATGCTGCTTCAACTCACCCATGACTGAATCTGGTGTAGGGTTGGCTGATCCTTGTTGGTTCTCGCGGATCCCTCGATGAAGGAAAAGACCGCCTTATTATGTGCGATCGCAGATACTCATATTGCTTGAACTGGGTAGATGCTTGTTGAGCTTTAACGAGCATCGCCTCACAGACTTTGAAGTTTTTAAGGTCCTTTCTCCATAATGTTTGCCCATTGAACCTTCTTTCGCTGTTAGTTGTCACTTCCAAGTATATTCGCATCACTCCCTCTTAGTCAATTGGGAAATAAAGTGAAAAAACTACTCTCAATAGCCCTGATCACCAACGGTGAGGATTTGACAACCATTGTCTTCCATAAGCTTTCTTTGAAGGGTCACTGAACTTGTGCAAAGCTCCCCTGCTTGGATAAGTAAGAGAACTGGGATACTTGACTTCACCCATTCTCTTCGTAGTTGAGAAGGTAAGGTTACTTGGCTTCGCTCACCTCCTCGAGTTAAGAGAATTGGGGTACTCAGTTTCGCCCATTCTCTCGAGTTGAGAAGGCAAATGTTACTCAATTTCACCTGGCAAAGGTTACTCGATTTCGCCTGCCTCCTCGAGTTTGTACTTCATGCATTGAGCTGGTTACTAACATTCGCTTTTGCTCACACTCTGAAGCACTTGAAGTGGTTGCACTCCTTGCGTTGGGTTAGCTCGTGATTCACCTTCCCGTCATTGAACCGGAATGCAAGAAGTTTTGCCCGAAAAGAGCAAAAGTTTACTCCAACTTGAGTCCCCAACTTGGAGTAAGTCTTTGATAGGTCCGGTCGCCTTTAGGATTATCGTCTTCTCCATCACCTTTGCCGCCTACTCCTCTTGAGTAGAAAGGTACCATGTCTTGCCTACTTTGTTCCTTGGTCGAGCATACGCATCGAAGTCCCTTAATTTCTCGGATGAGAAGCCCATCGACATCGGTCTTATGAAGTTTCTTGGCCTCGCCGCCTCATCTTGGTACTTGAGTTTACCTCTGTATTCTCCACCTCCTTGGCCCTTTTACCAATGTTGTCCCTTCATGAGAGCAAGGGATCGATGACTTCACGGAAGTCCGATCTGCGGTACCATGGCGCCAAGCCCATAGCACTACTATCCGTTACCTTGCATCTTCATCCCTTCCTTCGCGATCGGTAGATCTGCCTCTATGGAGCTCCTCAGTCCACCTCCTCTAACCGACGCTTTTCTTTTGGGTAGCTAAGCCCGTTGGACTCGTCGCTTCCTCTCCCTTTCGACCACCGACACCACTATATCCTCCTAGCAGTTCTCCTTGGTCGATGGAGAGCAGACTACAACTCTCATGCATGGCCTCCGCCATTGAGCCATTACTTCTCCTTAGCTTCCTTGGTAGCAACGCTCGGCCTTGTCCTCGACTTGCGGGCTCCCTTAATGTGAGCACCGGGCGATCTAACTCTCCAAGCTCCGGTTAATCAAGTCCCTCCATGGGACTCACCGGTACTTGCAATCGACTACTCCTCGGTGGTACACCCCATATGCGACGACCAAGGCTTTCATCCGATGTAAGCTTGATGCATACACACGGAAGACCCGCCTCTGATGGGCATTCACTCCTTGAATCCACGCCCTTCTTGTCGTTGCATTGTTCACCAAGTGGAGCTCCCAGCTCGATCATTCACATGATCATGTCCCCTCCATGGGACTCACTGCACGTGCACTTGGACTTCTTCCTCGGTGGTATCTGACTCCCATATGCGATGACTAAGGCTTTCATCCAATGCAAGCTTTGATGCACACACGAAGACCCGCCTCTACGGTACTACGACATTCACTCCTTGAATCCATAGCCCTTCTTCTTGTTGTGTTGTACACCAAAGTGGAGCTCCCAGTAACTCCTGATCATACCTCTGCATGATTTTGTCCCTCACGGGACAAGATTGTCTGTATTGCATTGCCACGAACTATTCCACCACGATCCGCTGCACATTGTCACGGGCTTAGCTGATTTTGCCTAAGCCGTGCGGCACTCATGTGTGTCCGTCCGCAAAGGTCAGCCCTCCCCGAGATCTCCTAAAATCCCACAGACTTACAAAAAGAGAAAACGGGCCAGAAGAAGCAATTTCCACGGGATCCACAAGCAACTGCTCAAGAAAACACTTTATAAAGCCAAAATACAAATTACACCCATGGACATTACAAACTCAGAGAGGTTGCACACAAAGGATAATGGTCTACTACAGACCGATGTCCCCACAAGTGCTTATAAGACACACTTGTATTTATAAGCCAAACTTGGCCATAAAGCAAATCAAACTAGGGCTTCCAAGCCTACTGTAAGCCCGCTTCTTGTTGTACAAAATATGTACCTAAACCGAAGGACACGGACTAACACAAGTATTTCATTAAACACCTTGTTTACATTGTTGTCCGTGACAATATGGGGGCTGTGTACTACCGAGGGAGTAGTCAAATTGCAAGTACTAGTGAGTCCCATGGAGGGGACTTGATTAACTGGAGCAGTTGGAGAGTTGGACTGATTCAGTGCTCACATTCGCTTAAGGGAGCCTGGCAAGTCAGAGGACAAGGTCGAGTAAGCGAACGTTGCCACCAAGGAAGCTAAGGAGAACAGAATCGACGCGAGCCCTGTAACAAGTTGGCAGAGGCCATGCATGAGAGTTACAGTCTATCTCTTCATCAACCAAGAAGAACTGCTAGGAGAATATAGTGGTGTCGAAGCAGGTGGTCGAAAGGGGCGAGGAAGCGACGACGAGTCCAACGGGGCTTAGCTACCCAAAAGAAAAGCGTCGGTTAGAGAGGAGGTGGACTCGGAGGAGCTCTACAGTGCCACAGAGGCAGATCTACTGATCGCGAAGAAAGGGATGAAGATGCAAGGTAACGGATAGTAGTGCTATGGGCTTGGCAGTGCCATGGTACCGCAGATGCGGGACTTCCGTGAAGTCATCGATCCCTTGCTCTCATGAAGGGACAGCATTGGTCATAAAAGGGACCAAGGAGGTGCAGAATACAGAGGCAAACTCCAAGTACCAAGATGAGGCAGAAGGGCAGAGGCCAAGAAACTTCATAAGACCGATGTCGATGGGCTTCTCATCCAGATAGCCGAAATTAAGGGACTTCGGGTTGATGCAGGAGTGCTCGACCAAGGAAAGTAGGCAGTACATGGTACTGTACCTTTCTACTTAAGAGGAGTAGGCGACAAAGGTGATGGAGAAGACGATACAATCCCAAAGGCGACCAGATCTATCAAAGACTTACTCCAAGTTGGGGGACTCCAAGTTGGGGTAAACTTTTTGCTCTTTTCGGGCAAAACTTCTTGTATTCCAAAAGTTCAATGGTAATGGGAAGGTGAATCACAGTAGCTAACCCAACGCAAGGAGTGCAACCACTTCAAATGCTTCAAAAGTGTGAGTAAAGAGTAGGCGAATGTTAGTACCCAGCTTAATGCATGAAGTATAAACTCGAGGAGGCAGGCGAAATCAAGTAACCTTTGCCAAGCGAAATTGAGTAACCTTTGCCTTCTCAACTCGAGAGAATGAAGCAAATTCTCTTAACTCGAGGAGGTGAGCAAAGCCAAGTAACCTTACCTTCTCAACTACGAAGAGAATGGGTGAAGTTAAGTATCTCTTACTTATCCACGGGGCTCGACAAGTTCGACCCTTCAAAGAAAGCTTATGGAAGACGATGGTTATCAAATCACTTGGTGATGAGTATTTTTCCACTTCATTTTCCAATTGACTAAGAGAGTGATGCGAACATACTTGGAAGTGACAACTAACGAAGAAGGTTCAATGGGCAAACATTATGGAGAAAGAACTTCGCTAGTTATAACTTTTTGCCTACTGTTGAACATAAAGGGAGATTTAGGTCTATCTCTTTCATCTCCTCACTCACGATACGAGAAAGGCGAACCACTAAGCCAGTGACTTCTTTAAGACCCTACATCAAAATAAAAGGACTTGAGCCTTGGTAAGGATGGAGTCGAACTAGCTGCCCCTTTACCCCTTGCCCTTTACTATCTTTCCATGTAGGCTGTGTAAGTACAATTTCTTCTTCCTCTGAAAAAGATGACCAATCCGGAGCAGAGCAGGAAGTCCATAAGCATAAGATAGTAGAGTAGAATAATGATAACTATTTTACTTATATTTACTAGTGAGTTGAGTTCAGTGAGTTTCAAAGGTACATAGGTGTGTGGTGTGGTTTACTTTTTTCTAAAATAGGTATGCAGCACTATCTTCTCTTATTTATATAATTGGATAGAATTCTGATTTCATACTATTGAGTTGGGTGCCTGACATACATAATGTATGTTTCTATTACGGTACTGGTAGTTCTATGATAATGGGAGAGAATCTCCTAGTGTAGTAATCCTTTAGGTATAGGTTCATTCAAGTCAATAGTAATGTATGGAAGCGGGTGCCGACATTCGTTCTTAAAAAGATGTCAGTTAGAGCACTTGTATCCATTCATATTATAGAACAAGAGCTATGCTATGGTTTCACTTCAATTCTATAAAATGAGGCGCTCTCTTCTATAAAACAAGAGACAAGCAAACAAGCTTATTTAGTATAAATATAAGTAAGTTTTTTTTTTACACTTGCGGAGTTCTGTTTTGAAGCAATGATTGGTTTTGTTACTAATTTATATAATAAAGTAAAGGTTTAAGTGATATTTTATGCAAGCAGAGTTCAATTGCATTTAAGTAACACTCTTAAACTCAAATAAGCACCCTGTCCACATTATAGTAATTCGCGTTAGCACTCACTAAATATTCTAGTGAGAGGCAAGCCATCCATACTTCTGTTTGTTTTGTTATATCCCTTGTTTGCCCTTTACATTCATTGATGACTTTGTTCAACCCACTACTTAAGCAAGAGGCACCAAACTCCTATTTACTTTAGAACATAAACATATAGTCACTGATTGAGTCGTATACCATAAAATATTACTTGAATTACCAGCGCACCAACATATACACTCACTCTTATACCCTTTCCCCATAAACAAATACGAATAAGTTCTACTCTTTGTCTGTAGAAGAGACTCTTTGTATGTATTCCATTTTGGTGTCCGAGTAGAATGAAGAGGCTCCCACTCCTTATGTATTTCCTTTAGGTGTCTGAGGTATAGGAGATCATAAGGATAGGGAATCCTCGGAGGAGTGACTCAATTGCTTTTGTCGTGTTAATAACATCTCTTCCGGCTATAAATTATACTTATATTCTTTTTCTTATTATGGGCTTCATAACCGTGTTGTGGTCTAAGTCGTCAATTGATTGTCCCGCTTGTAGTGGAACTTACAAACTCCTCTCCTTCCATTGGTATTGAACGAAAGCAAACAAAGCCCACCTTCAAACTAGCAAGAAAAGAAAGAAACTAACAAAAAGCCTACCTTCAAGCTAGCAAGAAAATAAATAAACACTAAATCCATTAGCATATCAGGGCACAGTTATAGAGAAATCATTTTTGACATACTATATAGATTCTCATAGTTAGTGTATTGAATATCAGAGAAATATTATAGAAGAAAATAATTGTAACCTAACTACTAAATCTAAAGAACATTTTGTACATTGAATATCAGAGACATAGAACTTGACTAGTCTCTAATAACATAGGATAATGTAGGCACCCGAGAGTTGCTTTAAGGATTGAATCTCGCGTCCCGAATTCCGTAACTTTGTATTGCACTGTTGCTTGTTCGTTCCCTTGCTTGCTTACTTATTCAATCATTTCTTCTAGCTATCCACACATATGGAAGGAAATAGGGTAACAACACTCTATCCACATATAGAAATAGGGTAACTCACTCATGAATTTAAGAAAACTCAGCTAGCCAAGCCACCCTTCCCTATACAATACTATAGTAAAAGACTTTCACCATACTAACAGACTTATTGCCTTTGCTTTAAGAACATAATCTACGCATTCTAAAAGAGGTTAACCAAACAGAGCATAGCCAACATGAATGAAAATGGAACTTCACTAATACGCATATATAGATCCGAATTGAAACTGGGTTATCCCTTATAGCTACGCCATTACTTGCTTGTATTTCTCTTATTGCTTTCTTCGTCGTTGCTTCTTGTTCAAAAGCAGTCTAAAGCCTTTATTCATTTCTTCAATCAATTTCAAAGATAGCATGGAAAGACTCTGCTCTGGCTTTCTCCCAGTGCCAGTCCTTTATTTGTAGTTTGGTAGCGGGATTATTGCCCGAGTGGCTTCTTGAATGAGTCACCCGGGAAGCTCACTGACGCACAACTAATACTCCCCAACCTACGGGAGTTGTCATAATTGCTTGAAAACTCACATAGCTTGTTGCTTCTGTAGCTCCTTAAGCTCTTGACTCGGGCTTCTATTCAAGAAGCAAAGGCCACATACTCTATGTCCCCACCCAATCCTTTCTCCCCAGTTCAGCACCTGTCTTTGGTATGAGAAGAGTGAGTCTCTCTTTTCTTTCTTCCTATTCCCCATATATAGAGTAGAGTAAGGTAGACTGATTATTGAACTTCTTACAGGCTCACTTAAGCTTAGCAAGAAAGACAACTAAATTGGGACTTCACCAAATTCTCTAAACTCACAGCATCGGCTTCCTCAAGAACTCTCTTATTTCAATTGATCATTTGATTAAGAAATAAAGGAAAGTTAGCTTATGAAACGAAAAGCACTGCTTACTCCTGATTTGACTCGGGGCAGGTAGACATAATTTGAATCTCGTGGGCCCAACGAAGAGTTCTTTTGGCTTTTTCTCTCATGTAACTCTTTCGTCCCTTAAAAAACCCGCTTCTTTGACTTGATATGTTACGAGAGACTTCCACTTTATATGTTGTTACGCCACTTCTTTGAGGCGTTTTTCGATTTGAAGCAAGACTTTGTGAACCAGATTCAACAGCTACCAGATTCTTTACACCCATCCAAATAAACAAACCTAAAAACGATGTTGAAATAATTAGAACTAATTGTGCTACACCGCAAGGAGAGTGGTTATGTCCTGTTTCGGGTGCGGGGAGGCTGAACCTCTATTCTATATTTCAAGTCTTTTATTTCAAGCCCCAACACAACTCACTAACGCTTCATATTTTAGTCATTCAGATTGCTTGTTATCTCTAGAATATAATATATCTAAGTGATTAATCAGACGTGTTATCTCTTTCATAAAACATATAAGCATAGCATAAGAAAGTCACTTCCGTTCTTCAATCCTAGCCATGGGTTTCCATAATAAAGAGAAGGATCCTCTAGTACTCATAACGAAATGTAGCGAATGGGTCTGCCTCACAGGGTACATTGAGCTCGAATGGGATACTTGAACTTGGCCAAGCAATTAAGTTGAAATGGAGGAAATAAGATAGGAATAGAAGTTTGAAGCTAGGTACTCAAGGCAAGAGCCTAAGTTGTTTATCCAGGAATACAAAATTTCATAAGATGAGAGACAGGATGGCAAGATGGTAAGATCACAGGAGTGCGAGCAAAGGCCAAGCAACTAAGCAGTGGCAGGCTACAACTAGGGCACACAATGGAAGGAGTAGGGGTTTGGACTACTATTGAATAAGGCTTTTACTACTAACAGTTAATTATGTGTATTGGAGTTAGTTCTTTACATTGGTACTTTCATTCTAGTATACCCAGGTTTTATTCTTGTAGTTAATAGTGATAGCCGGTATAGGAGTTAGGGACTGCAAGTAAAGAGAATTAGGTTGAAAAGCAAGGATCTGAACCCGTGAGGGCATTTATAGTATTGGAAGCAATAGTTGATTTCCTAGTGGAGAGTTAAGGTATTGCTTGCCTAGTTCCATTATTGTTCACATGGATTCTATTCTATAGTAGTAGCAGGGGTTTGCTGGATTGCACCTATCAGTTTCAGAGTTAGATAAGGTAGAGAAAGACTTAGGGCATATATAGATAGAGAGTAAGCCTAAAGCCCATAAGCAAAGATACCATGAACAAATAAAGGAGTCAAAGGAGGTAGGGAATACTCAAACACGCAAGTCAGTCTGATCAGTGAGTCAAATACTAATGGTAGTAAGAGTTAGAGCAAGGGGAGTTCCGGTTTTAATCAATAGATAGGGAATTTAGATTAGTAGCGAAAGCTCGATTTATGTGGCATTATGTGGTTTAAGCCTAATTGGATACTAGTGAATTTTCTATTCCTTTATTATTACCAATAGTGGTTGTTGTCTTAGAAGCACTAGCTCAAGCCTTATTTGCAGTGGTTTCAATCTAATACATACTAGTTGAAGAGTTATTACAGGAAGGGGCTGGCTAAGAAGCAGTAGTTGTCAGTTAGCACCCTGATCTCAATAGTTCTATTATTATAGTTATGGATTTGCTTCTTTCTATTGGTAGTAATAGCCTTTTTCTTATGGATTCTATTCTTTAGTAGTACTACTGTTATTGTAGGTTCTCGATTGGTATACTGATCTATGGAAGCAAGAGTGCAACTAAGAGGGGTAGCGATGTGGAAGCGGACAGTCAGATTGATAGGCCGGGAAGGAAAACTAATAGGCAGCAGTGTGAGGTTAAGATAAAGTAAAGCGAGGTTCGCAAATCAACGGTATTAGTATAAAAGTAAGCAAAGACAGGCTAAGATACAACAAAGAAAAGATCCAAATCAATTGTGTTAGTTTTAAAGCAAAGGAGAGCAGGTTCAAAGCGAGGTGTGTTGGTTTGAAAGCCAGGATAGTAAGCCTGCTCTAAGTAGTTTAATCTACTGTTTAGTTGGTCATCCAATTCCTTATTAATAGGAGAAAAGATCTTGTTCTATTTTGTGGTCTTAGAATCAAAGTCAGGAAGGGGTTTATACCCGAGAAACAAACACACCATACAATATACCCATGGAAGAAACAAAAACATAGAGAGCAGGCACGCACCTCATTCTTAAAGTAACCTAGCTCAGCCTTGAATAGCACTCAATTAGTCTTTATTTGGTGTGGTTCTATTTGAATTGTGCATTTAGGGTTAATTGTTCGTTCGTTTGTGCATCAGTCTGTAAGTGGTAATTAAGTCTCCGGGCCTCTCATTCATAGATCACTCGTGCAACGAAGGTACATCAGACATTCTTGGTTCGGGTGGTGGTTGGTGTACCTCTTCATTCTTAGAGTAGTAATTCAATCAGCCTTCGGGAGTCCCTAGCTCGTTCATGGAAGGTACATCTTTCATTCACAACCATTCACAATGAGCGGTCGGTCGTGCAACAACAAGAACAAGCTTTTGTAGGAAAACGAATTCTTCAATTCATATAGTTTAGTCCGAAAATAACATAACATAATCCTTGAGGAATACCTATCAGTAAGTAAAACCACATGGTCTTTGAGTAGAATCAACAAGTCTTCGGGGCCCCTCCAACAACCCATTCTGTGGAGCATGTCATTCGCCCGGTCAAACAGATATTCTTTGCTTGGGGTCGTTCATTCATAGGTCGGTCAACAAATATTATAATTCATTATCATGTTAGAATAAGTAAATGAACAAACAAGTAGTAGAGCACCCTACCTAAGATCTGATCCTGGTTGACGATTTGCTATCCTCAAAGCCCTGTCTTAAATGACTCGAAAGAAGTCTTCTTCAGTGGTTTGTCCAGCACTATCACTTGGTTTTTACCTTTGTTGTCGTAGCGTAGTACCATGCAGTTCTAGTGTAAGTATAAGTTTAGGAAAGATCTGTAGTAGTTATCTGTAGAAGAATAAGAAGCTGGATAAAGTTCTTCAGTAGTAGAACCCGTAATAAAATAATCAAGCTTAAGTGCTTCTTTCAAGTTATAAGTTGAGGTTAGCCGAAGGATGCAGTTATAATTAAGTCTACTTGTTCAGTTCACCTAGTTCTAGATTAAGAGTAGAGATCAGAAGCAAGATTCGAGGAAGGATCATCAGGAGTACCAAACGCAGGTGCATTGAGTAGTCTCTTTATTTTATTATATGTATCCTAAGGGCTTATTATTATATGTATTGAAAGTATATTAATGAGGGTATCGGTTAAGTCTCTATGGAAATGAGGTTATCGGTTAAGTCTCTATGGAAGTACTCTCAATTCGGTGTGAAAGCCCCTATAACTTGCCTAATTTTCTAAGTTCGTCGGATTAGGAGTTGGTGCAAGTCCCAATTTTTAGTTAAGATCTCTTATGCCCTTGTTCGATTCTTCCTAGTAGTGAATTCCCTTTTCTTGTTTGATGCTGTTGGGTCCAGCCCATAGGTGGGCTTGGACTAGTCAAACTTCATTTAAAAAAAAGATAAAGTTAAAAAAACCCTAACTAAGTGGAGTTGTGTGAGTGTGTGCATAATTCAAAGTTGGTGGCTACAGAAACAAATAGCACAGTGAGGAGAAAGAGAAAGGAAAGAATACGGAGAGAGGGAGCTTTGGCAAGATCAAACGATGAAACTTCATCAGATTTAGTCCAAATTTTCTATGCAGAATCCTTACAATAAGCTCTACAATCTTAACGGTATTGATCTATAATATATCCTCTCTATGATGGTTTCTGCAATACCTACTTGGTGAGATTTGGTATTTATCTATTGTGAGATCCATATATTTTGATGATGCTATCTCATTTGTAAACCAAGACATATATTCTTAATGTTGTGGTGATCCTCTAGTTGTCTAGAGAAGCTTCATTGTAAACCTATTATCATAGTGGTGATAGTGGAAGTTAAGTGGACTACAGTCCCATGATTTTTTTCACGTTGGGTTTTTCATGTTAAAATTTAGTGTATCACTTTGTGGATGATTTATTATCTTATTCTGGTTAATATTTACCTTGATAACAAGTTGGTAAGTTTGTTGAGAAACTCATTTTGATATACATAGAGGGAAAGATATTATTCCGCATTCAATAGTTTTTTCCCAATAAGTGGTATTAGAGCACAGGTTATTTGGTGCAATTGTCTTGTGTGATTGAAATGAAAGAGTCAAATGGTATGATTAAATTGAACTCATCAAATTATTCCACTTGGAGGTGTATAATGAAAGATTTGCTCTATTATAAAGATCTATATAAGCCAATCAAAGTTAAAGTAAAACCTTCTACTATCGATAATGAAGAATGAGAGGTACAATGCAGAAAGGTCATTGCTTATATTAGAAGATAGATGGATATAAATCTGTATGAGCATATTTCTGATGAAACCAGAGTTGATGTTGTTTAGCAAAGGTTAGAAAATCTCTTTGCAAAAAAACAGTGGAAAACAGAATTTCTCTCCTTAGAAGGCTTGTCAATTTAAAGTATAAAGATAGTGGTAATATTATTGAGCATATAATTCTATTTCAGAGTCTTGCAAACTAGTTAGTTACTATGAAAATGAATATAGATGATGAGATACAAGGTCTGCTACTTCTCAGTTCTTTACTAGAAAGTTGAGAAATATATGTGGTGACAATTTCTAATTTCACATCAGAGGAGACTCTAACTATAGATATGGTTAAAGACAGTTTACTAAATAAAGATGCTAGAAGGAAAGAACAAGGAGAATCTTCTTCTGGTGCACTTGCTATTGACAAACAAGAACGACTTGGAAGAAGCCATAGCAGAAATCCACATAGTTATAGAGGAAGATCCAAGTCCAAAAGAGATATCAAGTGTTTTTATTGTAACATGTCAGGTTACATGAAGAAAGAGTGTAAGTTCTGGAAGAGAGAACAAAATGAAAGAAAGAAAAATAAAAAAGAGACTAATACAGTTGCTGCTGAAGGTGATATTGTTATTATTTGTGATGATGGATGTGTTAATCTTGCAGCTTAGGATAGTAACTGGGTAATTGACTCTGGTGCTTCTTTTCATGTTACCTCTCATGGTGATTTCTTCATATCTTAACTGCTAGTGATTTTGGCAATGTCAAAATGAGAAACAGTGATACATCTAAGATTATAGGTATTAGAGATATTTGCTCGGAGACCAATATTGGGAGCAAATTGATACTCAAGGATGTAAGACATGTTCCAGATATTCGTCTAACTTGATATCTATAGGGAAACTTGATAATGAGGGGTTTATGCATTATTTTGGTGAAAGCAAATTGAAGCTCACTAAAAGTTCTCTGGTTGTGACAAAAGTAAAGAAGCATAACTTCTTTTATGTTATAGAGGCTAAGCTACACAAAAGAGAGATTAATGCAATCCAAAAGGATGAAAGTATAGATCTTTGGCATAAAAGGCTTGGTCATATCAATGAGAAGGGACTTCAAACTCTTGCTAGAAAGCAGTTCTTACCAAAGCTGCAAGGTACATCTCTTAAAACTTATAATCATTGCTTAGTTGGAAAATCACATAGAGTTGCCTTTCATACTTATCCATCATCTAGAAGATTAAATGTCATTGATTTGATTCACACTGATGTCTGTACTATGCAAACTAGAACTCTTGGAGGTGCTCTTTATTTTGTTACTTTTATTGATGACCATTCTAGAAAAGTTCAGGCTTTTGCTTTGAAATCTAAAGATCAGATACTTGATGTTTTCAAAGAGTTTCATGCCAGTGTTGAAAGAGAAACTAGAAGAAAACTGAAGTGTGTTCGAGTAGATAATGGTGGTGAGTACAGGGGTCCTTTTGAAAATTATTACAGGTTTTATAGTATCAGGCTTGAGAAGACACTTCACAAAAGTCCTCAACAAAATGGTGTGGCATAAAGGATGAATAGAACTATTAAAGAAAAGATTAGGTACATGCTTTCCCATGCCAAGTTACCTAAGTCTTTTGGGGGGGAGGTTATGAGAACTATAGTTGATTTGATAAATCTTTCTCCATCAGTTCTTTTAAATGGTGATATTCCAGAGAGAGTATGGAAAGGGAAAGATATATCTTATGATCATTTAAGAGTCTTTGGGTGTAAAGCATTTGTTCATATTCCTAAAGATGAGAGATCCATGCTTGATAATAAGGCAAAAACATATATTTTCTTATGATATAGTCATAAAGAGTTTGAGTATATATTATGGGATCCAGTGAATAAAAAGATTATCAAAAGTAGAGATATCATATGTTTTAAAGGCCAATTATTTAAAGATAGTGATAATGTTAAGAAGCAAAATACCTCTGTTTATACTCGGAGTTTCAGCCCAGTTCCTCCAATTATAGATCAGGATAATCAAGGGGAGATGGACAGGAAGATGGTGGTGAGAATGTTAATGATGATACTCTTACAATTGATGAAGTTGATCTAACTGAACAAACTAAGCAAGCACCTCCACCACCAGTTGAGATTCCACTGAGAAGATCTATAAGAGAGTGAAGACCATCTATAAGATATCCTCCATATAAGTATATTATGTTGACTGACGGTGGAGAACCAGAAACTTACCAAGAAGCTATTCTACATAAGCACAAGAATGAGTGGGTTAAAGCCATGCAAAAAGAGATGAAATTCTTGCTTGAGAACCACACCTATGACTTGGTAAAGTTACTTATAGGGAAGAAAGCTCTCAAGAATAAATAGATTTATAAATTAAAGACTGAAAATAATAGCTCACATCAAAGATATAAGGCATGGTTAGTTGTGAAAGACTTTAGTTAGAAAAGGGTATTGACTTTAAAGAAATATTTTCTCCTGTGGTGAAAATGTCTTCTATCCGAGTTGTTCTTGGCTTAGCTACCTACCTGAATTTAGAGGTAGAGCAACTTGATGTGAAAACTATATTTTTACATGGTGATTAGAAGAAGAAATTTATATGGAGCAGCCAAAAGGTTTCAAAGTCAAAGGAAAAGAAAATCTAATATGTATACTTAAGAAAAGCTTATATGTACTCAAACAGGGACCTAGACAGTGGTACAAGAAGTTTGATTCCTTTATGATGAGCCAAGGGTACAATAAAACCACATATGATCATTGTGCATTTACAAAGAAGTTTTCAGATGATTAGTACATTATTCTCCTGCTATAAGTTGATGATATGCTGATTGTTGGCCATGATGCTGGTAAAATTAAGAAGCTTAGGATCGGTGAGACAAATTCTTAGCATGAAGATTCTTCGTGATAGAAAAAATAGAAAGATTTGGTTATCTCAGGAGACCTATATTAAAAATGTTCTTGAAATATTCAACATAAATAAAGCCAAACCAGTTTATTCTCCACTTGCATGTCATTTCAAGCTGAGTTCAAAATAATGTCCTACAAGTGAGAAAGAAAAAGAAGAAATGTCCAAAGTGCCTTACTCATCAATAGTAGGCAGTTTTATGTATGCTATGATTTGCACTAGGCTAGATATAGCTTATGTAGTTAGAGTTGTCAACCGATTTCTCTCTAATCCTGGTAAGGAATATTGGGCAGTAGTAAAATGGATCTTAAGATATTTAAGAGGTACTACCAGGTTGTGTTTATGTTTTAGCATTGGTAAACCTATACTAGAGGGTTACACATATGCAGACATGGCAAGTGATATTGATTCCAGGAAATCCACTTCAGGGTTCTTGATGACTTTTGCAGGGGGAGCAATCTCTTGGCAACCTAAGTTATAGAATTGTGTTGCTCTATTGATCACCAAAGCAGAATATATAGCAATTACTAAAGCCTATAAGAAAGTTTTATAGAGAAAACCCTAACTAAGTGGAGGTGTGTAAGTGTGTGCATAAGTCGAAGTTGGCGACTGTAGAAATAAATAG
Organism: Ensete glaucum; assembly: GCA_021527575.1. Taxonomy (NCBI): domain Eukaryota; kingdom Viridiplantae; phylum Streptophyta; class Magnoliopsida; order Zingiberales; family Musaceae; genus Ensete; species Ensete glaucum. The sequence goes on along the minus strand of CM038559.1, from coordinate 26,934,527 downwards.
CATAGTGAGGAGAAAGGGAAAGGAAAGAATAGGGAGAGAGGGAGCTTTGGCAAGATCGAACGGTGAAACTTTCTCAGATTTTATATGGAGAATCCTTTCAGTAAGCTCTACAATCCTAACAGTATTGATTTATAATCTATCCTCTCTATGATGGTTTATTGCAATATCTACTTTATGAGATTTGATATTTACTTATTGTAAGATACATATATTTTGATGATGCTATATCATTTGTAAACCAAGACATATATTTTTGATGTTGTGGTGATCCTCTAGTTGTCTAGAGAAGCTTCATTATAAACCTATTATCATAGTGGTGATAGTGGAAGTTAAGTGGACTACGATCCCATAGTTTTTCTCGCATTGGGTTTTCTATGTTAAAATTTAGTGTCTCACTTTGTAGATGATTTATTATATTATTTTGGTTAATATTTGCCTTTAGTAATAAGTTGGTAAGTTTGATGAGAATCTTATTTTGATACACAAAGAGGAAAAAATATTATTCTACATTCAATAGTTTTTTTCTCAACATATGCCTGTGATCTAATGCACGTTCTTTTACTTATGAGTCGAGTTCTTACTTCTGTCCTTTATTCTAATTAGTATGAATTGCTTGTCTAGAACAACATTGCTGCATAATTATCACTAGTCGTGGAATGAACTCGCTACCGAAAAGAGTGGAGCAGGAGACTTTGAGCTAAGAGTGACATGACAGTTCAAACTAAAAGGTAAGTCTTGGAATATCGTATTGAGTTCTTTAGCTTTGTTTTTATTGTTATTTATTATCAGTACTAGTTGCATTGTTAGGGGCATTGCTTTATTTCTACTATCATTAGGGTGTTCTCCAAAATAGTAGTGAGTTCAGTCTATTACTTATGATTTAGATTACATATCGTCAGCAGGAGCCATAGTCTCATTAGCCATAGTTTGAGTCAGCCCCGGGTAGGGCAATCTATAAGCCTAATATAGTATATTCCGTTGTTTCCAGTGCGATTCTTTGCCTTACTAGTTTTCTTTAATTACTAATTTAGATCTTTGCTTGTTTGCTAGAACCCATTGATCGGTATCAAAATCCTATCAACTAGGAATCACACCAAGCACAGGTAAGATGCCAGTTTGCACTACAATACCAGAAAAGTAACTACTAGTAACAGAACAAATCATGAGCCCGAACTCTTATCTAAAGGATGAAACCGAAGCACTGACACCCTACCTATCATACCTTGCTTTGCTTTTAAACAAAAACGGTTACTTATACGACTTTAACTAAAAGCTTGTAATTCAATCGATACTAACAAGACTCACTAACTCCACTATAGTAAAAAGAGAATTAACCCCTATGAAAATTATTAGAATGACAAGACTACTAACTGAGCTGAAATAGCTAATGGAAAGGATGAAACAAGTGCTTCCAAGAGTCCAACTCGAAACCCGGGAGCCAACGACTACTTGAACTAGAAACTTGGAATCAACACTATGCTATTGGAACCAACCCTAGCTCTCCCAGGCAGGAAAGTAAGGCTGTTAAGGCAGTGTAATAATAATAATAATAATCTAAAGTAAGCTTAACACTAGAACGACTACAAGTATAAAGTTTATAGGAGTCAAAGGGCAGACTCCGAGATAGTGTAGTAAGAATATGAGTTTCAACGAAGTAGTGGCGAGCTAAGCCTAACAAGCAAGACTCATAAGTTGGGTTTGAAGGAGTAGAGAAAGGATTCATAGGTCTCGAGGTGTTGACTGAGACTAGTGCATAGGCATTGAGTTAATAATATCAGAGCTAGGGGCTTACTTGCACAGCTATTATTCTTTTTGAATATCACTAATCGGAATGGAACCCCACTGCCAATAAGACTTTACCTAGTGCATCTCAGACTTTACTGGATCTTTGCCTTTAAACACCTCTCTTTGCTTTTCTTTTGTAGTAGTTGCTTATTGCTTCTGCTGTTCCCTTGCTTGTTTACTTTCAGAAGGAATGGAGTGCTCTCCCATCATATTATTATATAGTAACAAAAGGACAAATAAAATAACCAACCCAAAGATGTGTAATGAGAGAGGTGGGATTGACATACTATAATATGGGCATGCCCGGGACAAGTCTATGAATTGGAGGTCGGGATAGTCAGAATCAAAGGAAAGAAAGTAAGTCAGGAGCCTAATCTTTGCTTTTGTTCTAGAACACACACCTTGATCAAGCTACTACTAATAGGAATCATAATATGGGTACGTTGTAGCGCATCCCCGACCTTACTCCTGACTCTCATTACTTATATTGTCTGACTTGACTTGCTTATTTACTTTCGAGTTGAGATCATCAACAGGAGAAGAATATGGATCATCATAAGAAGGATTGGAAGATGGAGCAAATGAAGCAACAAACGGGTAATCCTAAAGTTATGTTCTCAAGTCAGCAGAAGGGCAAAGTAGAGTGATTGCTATTATCGACTCGATAGGTGATTGTGAGTGCCGGTGTGAAGCTAGCGATAGGGAATTGAGATCAAAAGAGTGTAGCAACAGTGTTGTTTGCTAGTTATTAGAACAATTCAATAAGTCATTTTAGTAATAGATATCGGAATGACAGGATGGGTAGTAAGGATGAGATCGAGTAAAGACAGGCTCATAAGCAAGGCTCGAAGTCATTAGTCAAAGAGTCAAAAGCACTAGTTGGTTTCTTGTCGGTACCAATTCTATTCTTTCTAGTAGAAGTACCAGTTTGGAAGCAAAGACAGGTAGATTCTAGCTGGAGCATAGACATTATAGTGATAAGTACATGAATGGCAGGCAAGAGCTGCAAAATGAGAGGAGGGCAGTTTAGCTTAAGAGTAACACAAGTAGGGCCCGGGATGTTACCATAGATCCAATTATTTTTATGTACTTGTGAAGTTCTTATGCACCTATTTCATCCTTTCTATCCATCGATCAATTCCTAGAGCTCCTAGTTGAGTTTATCAAGTAGTGGTTGATTATATTATTAGTAGGTGGAATTCCTATTACGTAGTGAAATTCCCAGATATCGCCACTCATTCCTACGCTATTGATTCGATTCTTGTTAACGACCCCCATACTCCATATTATATCGATGAAATGCGCTATTGTGATAGTAACTATAAGACAGGAAAGTAAGCCTATAAGAGTCAAAGAAAGAAGTGTAAGTTAGGGATCAAGACCAAAACAAAGTGTAGTAAGCTTGAGTTATATAATTAAGTATGCTCAACCACGGTTGGATCTGGTAGTTAGTAAATGAATCTAATAGTTAGCAGTTCATTTCTCATTAGCAGTGATGTCAGTTAGTAAGGAAAGGATCAAGATATCTAGTTATAGCCCTATAAGCAGTAGTGCAAATATGATAGGTACTAAGTCGACATCATTCTCATAAGTTAACATATTTCTTATTAGACCAAGTGTCTGCACCTTTGTTCTAGGTCGATGAACTAGGCACCTACTACTATGGGAATGAAAGTAATGCCCATAAGATTGAAAAGCAAACCGGGAAACCAACTACTGTCAGAGACTACCTGCCGCTACACTCTTTAAGTCAAAAAAGTATAATACTTATTTTCTTTTTTATCTCAAAAGTACAATTCACTTGGGATTAAACTAAGTAGTCGAAATAGCACTCCTACTAATAAGATTCTAGCTGGGAACTCTGATTAAATAGGTGCCCAACAAGGCTCTGAAACACAAGACACAGAATAAGACCATTAAGAAAGGGATATAAAGGCTAAGTTCCAAGTTCAGGTAGTCTTGGCATTCGTTTTTTGTTCCTATGTGAGTCAAAGTTGAAGCAGTTAGGGTTACTTTCATTCTAGTATGCCCGGGTTCGATCGCCTGAGTCAGTATTGATTCTTTTATTCCTATTGTCGATTAAATATATGTTAATTAAGTTAGCATTGAAAAGAGTGTAGTGGCTCCAAGCAACTACTAGACAAGTAACTACACCTAGGGATTAGCTTCCAAATTACCCTACTTACTTACATACCTAACTACTGATTTAGATTATGAATACCTTAGCTTCCATTGCTTTACTTTCATTCTTCTGCTCCTGTCTTCCATTCTGTATTGAACCCTAGATTCTTGCTTTCCTATCTATGACTCTTACTTGTTCATTGTATTATTAAATAATTTATATGGTATTGGTATTGGTATTGGTATTGGTAACTGGCATCTCCATCTCATATGTATGCCCATAATGTTTGTGTTTCATTTCATACTATAATTGATGTTTGCATTATAGTAAGTGATGTGTTCATAATTGGTCATAAGATAAGTACGAATATTGATGCCATAGGTTCATCCTAGAGAGCTTAGCTCGGGAACGTGAGTTTTCAGAATGAAGGGTATAGTGCCCCGAGCCAAAAGAGAGTAGCAATCCTATCATTTTTATGCCTTTAGGACGGTAGGAGCTCAACAGTAGTACAACAAGTAAGGTATTTCTTTATATGTTCTATCTTCGGTAATTATGTTTGTATTAGTTACTTGTCTGGTAGCATCAGTATCTGTTTAAGAGGTAGAAGGGGCTAACTCGAACTAAACTCATAGGCAAGTATCCGAAACAGTGTTTAAAGAAATCAAGTATGGACTGAAGCAGCTCAGTCCCAAGGAAACCAATATAGTTAGAGTTGCAGTAAGGAAGGTTAGACCACCCACAGGTAGGATAGTAAAGATCCGGATCGGTAGTTAGAGAATTCAACTAAGGCAGTAAGGTTCATAAGCAGTAGGGTAAAGACCCAACTCAATGTTGTTACAGAAAGAAGCCAGTAGCGGGAGGCTAAGTTTGGTTGATAACTAATATAGGTTAGGTGGCAAACAAGTAAGTATCCACATCGCTGTTTAAAGGGTCAAGGACACGAAAGGAAGACCAACACGAGTACGCAAGAATTAGAATATTTAGTGTCAGCTTGAAGGCAAGGGGCCACATACTAATATAGGGGATCGCAGGACTAGTACAAGAGAGAGGGAAAGTAGCTGGTGCATGTAAGTTTCCATCTACAACTAAAGAAGTCGAGTAAGGCAGGGCAAACCAATAGCCAGGATAGCAAGGCTTAGGGGTCGGAGTACTAGTTTAAAAGCTAGTAAGGGGAGACTAATCTTAAGTAAAGTTGGAATCAAACTAAGCGATAAGAGACTTAATCAGTTACATAAAAACTCGGAACTCCACCATCAATCACAAGAGTTGGGCTAGTAATAGAAAAAATCAAAGTGAAAATGCATGATATAAGTAGTTAGTATCGGCTTCGAACACTACCCCTACCCTAACAAATTAAACTAGGAACTGGGGTTTCAACAGTGCACTAGGTGAGGAAATAGGGTTTTCACTGTGAACTGGGCCTTTATCAGCTAATGGAAAGAATGATATCCCTACTACCAATAATAGAGTTAGGGCATACAGGGATAGAATAGAGCCCAGGCTAATAACACCTTAACTCTAGGCAAGGGATAAAACTATTACTTCTAGGAATCCAACACTGGCATAACTGAAAATGGAAAAACACAATTAGGACTTTATCGCCGGAAATAAGCTTGCACTACTTAATATCAGGCTTTATAACTTGTCACTTTACTACTGAATTGGATCTTGTAACTGATGATTTGGATTTTGACTTGGGCTAACCCTTACGTGACTAACTAATAGATTCAATTACGATCTAATAGCTGACCTCAAAAGCTACTTCACTGTCCTAGGAGCTTGCTCTATCTAACTTTTATTCTTACTATACTTGCTTTTAGTCTATATGTTGTTCCTCACTATTCCCGTTACGCTCCCCACACTCTGATAGTTGTCCTTGCAATACCTATATTTATTAGCAATGAGACATATTCTTCTTATGCCCTTACGACACCTAGCATTCCAGATAATGAAACAAGGAAATCAACTACAAACACAGGATTTTACCTAGTAGTAATGGGGCTTCAACACGAAACAAAGAAAGCAACTCATAACTATTAGAACTGAACTGAGGCATATGAGACCGACGCTACTGTCTTCAATGCTCATGTCCGAGCTAGAGGCTTACTTTGCTATATATTAAGCTTAATGCTATACATGTAATTCTTGCTTTTCTATTAATAACTACGGATCGAACACTACACCTAACAAGTCTTACTTGCTAGCTAGAGTCTCTTTTTTCCTTTTCTCGTTCTTTAACTATTATTTATGATCCTATCCTTACTTTGATACTCTTGCTTTAACCTATCATTCTTCTATTATTTGTTTTGAGTCTAGCACACTGACATCCAAATTTGATCCCTCTACTAACAATAGTAATAGCAAAACAAAGAGTAGGGAATTGACATAGGCCATACAATAACGAAACACGGTATGATAGAGCAAACACATAACTCGGGCTTCCCTTACCAACCTAAAATACTTATTTGCAAACTTATATTGTTTTATCTTATTCTTGGTGACTTAACATAAGTATAGGTATCATCTTACTATCCTTGGTTCCATTCCTTTATATACGAACCTAGGTCTGCTCCTCTTTGTTTTAAAATGAATATTACTCGATCTTAGGCTAACTACCTTACCTCTTTACCCTACACCTATATGAACTATTGGACTGAAACCAACGATAACAAGAAAGAAACAGTGCCCAAGAGAATTGAACTTGAAAATAGGAATTTGAGCTAGGGCTCCTAACAATTGGGAATCGAGGCACTGGTGCCTAATAGATTAAGCATGGAAAAAATGATAGAACTTAGCTTCTCGAGACCTAACTCCATACTTACTATACTATCTCTGATTCCTTTCTTTTAGGCTTACTCCCTACTCCATCAGTCTTACAATCTATCTCCTAATCCTAGGTATAGCTTTCCTATCTTTAAAACTTAATCTCCGCTTTCTAGAGCCCGCTCCTTTATCTTATTTTTACTATCTTGGGCACCTAATCTGTCTTTCTTTGCCTTAAGCCTATATTTTACCCTTGGATCTTCCATTAATTCCTATCCATATTGCTTTCCTACCCATAAGTCTGTATTTGCCTTGTGCTTGTTACTGACATGCCTATTAGTCTATTACTCCTTCTGGGCATTCTTTATTATTTTACTTGAAACTGCTAAGCAACTCCTAACTGCTAGCCAAGCAACATATAACCAATATAACTATAAGTCTAGAATGCCTAGTTGACTCTTCCGCTACTCACTCTAATCTTGTTTTGAGTCTCTTGATACTCTTGCTTTAATGTCTGTTTGCCCCCGCCTGCCCCTGCCTAACTCCTTTTTCAACTGCTAACAAGGCAACAGTCGCTGCTTATGGGAACTCAATTACCACTAGTAAGCATCGAACTCGAAACTAGGACTTCAATTAAGCATTGGGCCTAACCCGGTAATTACACTATTGCTAACGAGACTTTCACTCCCAATATAGAATCCTCACTTCAATAGCAACAAACTACAACAGCGACCTCACCTCACTTAAACTAAAAAGGCAAAATCAAACTTAGCAATAGAAGAATTGAATGCAGTATTACAAGAATATATGTAGTATGATGGTAGCGTACCCAGTATTAACTAAGAATAAAGAATACGCTCAGCAATTCAACTCATTAGTCTAACTCTTTCCTCTAGGATTAAGGAAAACAACCAATAGGAGCAAGGATGAAAAGGAAGAAAATGAACTACTCTACCAAGAGCGAGGATATAACTAGTAATAAGGAAAGTCAGAATCGAACTAGAAAGTGGGGAGACTAATGCTAACATTTAGAATAAATAAGATAGCTTGTATTATATATAAGCAGAAGCCTAAGAATGAAATGAGTATATCAGATGATTCAAATGGAAACTCGGAGTAAAAACTAAGTGGTCAGAACCCTCTCTATTGATTGTTACTTTTGACTCTATTAATTGTTAGGTTTAGCCTGCCATTTCTCCCCTAAATTATTTAGTTAGGGCGTGAGTCTGCGTAGTATCATCCATAAGGAACTACTGGGGTATAATCTAGCACATCGAGATATCAGAGAAAAACAAAGAATATAGAATTTACTATAGTAAACCAAGTCTTACAACGACAATAGGGGGCAAAAGCCTTATTATTGTTATTTCACATCGAGCCAAGGCCCATTATTCATGCCCCCCCTAGTAGACAAGCCTTATTCTATGCCCAGCAGTACACGCCTTATTCTATTCTATGTATCAAACTAGGCATTAGAGAGAATACTAAAACTAGGCATCCGAGAAAGGAGTAGAGCCACAAAAGCAGGAGTCAAGTTAAAGCCAATAGTCGTAGTTAGATTTCCAGTTTTGAGTTCAATTCTCCTATGCCCGTTTGGTCCTTCTACTAATTCTTTTACTAATGAGTTCAACTCTGTTGCTTATGTAATATTATAAGTCTATTACTGTATTTGATATAAGTCTATTACCGTATCATATGTTGATGCACTATCCTCTTATCGGTACTACTATTCTTTATTATAGGGGTTTTATGAGAAGCAGTAGTCTTATTCCTTATTGATAGTAGCTCAAGTATTAGGCTCGCTTCCTTATTCTAAAATAAAGTACTAAAGTTGGTGATTGGTTTCCTTTAGAATGCAAGGAACGATACAGAAAAGAGAGTTAAGCAAGGATCCTAGGAGTTATATCAGTATAGTAAGAATGGAAGACAGTAAAATAAGATTGCTAGTGGAGCTAAAGAAAAGCAAGTAAGGATCTGACTCTGTGGTTAAGGTAGTAACTATAGACTTAAAGCAAGCAAGGGCAAGGGCGCTAAAGAGGGAATAATGTGGTAAAGGAGGATTGCCAACTCACTAACACTGAAGACAGGTTCTTAACTCTTTATGCTCTTGAAACTGTTTATGAACTTGTACCCGAAACTACACTGACAAAATCCACTGTCCCAACACCAGAGACTTTTCCTGCTTCATATGCTCTTGTTCTTGCTCGAATGTTACTTCCCACTTCAAAGCCAATAGTTAATAGTTAATTCTGCCTAGGAACTACACTTTATATCTGATTGCCCTTACTCTACTTTCAGTTCTATTTCTTCCTGCTTAAGATATTTTTGTAGATCCAGATCTCGTCGACCTCACTTACACTACTGATTCAGATGCAGCTCTACCTAATTTTGAGTTGTTGGCTTGAACACAGGAACTTTAGATTTAGACTGAAACACCATCTTGGGAGTCAACAATCACTTTCAGTGTCAACAATCACTTTCATTACTGGTTACTTTTCAAGCGAAGGTTAGAGTTTCCTCATACTTTATATCTATATTAACCTTCATACTTTGTATCTATATTAACATAAGCTCTCTCATATAGAAGAGATACTCCTTGTCAGTTCCATTCTCACTTTCCTACTTTAGAGTTTCATCCCCGAGAAAAGAGCATTAGGGTTTGGTTAACTTTTTCCTATTCTAGTTGAAAGATAAGTTGAAAGATCAGATGCCAGAGAAGAATAAAGAGAATGCAGCCAGTGAAATAGTTAGGTAACAAACCTATATCCGTAAGCTTATGAATTGCCAGTTACAGTTGAATCTGTGGCAACTGCAAGCGGGCCAGTTCCAGTTCTAGGATATGCAGCTTATGAATGTCTTGTTCGTTCTTATTCCCAGTTCAATTATCAGAAGCACTAGTAACGGGCTCATATGCCCTTGTTTCATCCTTTCCATTAGTTGTTTATAAGCCTAGTTAAGTAATGTTTTCATTTTCATAAGTAGTAGGTTGATTCCTCTTGTAATTCCTAGTAGGCAGCTCGATTCTTGTTATCACTAGGGTAGTTATAAGTTGTTAATTGCATTCCCAAGCTTAATTCTGATTTCTCTAGTAGTCAACTACTCTAAGATAGAATAGAAATAAGCGTATGATAAATAGAAGTCACCAGGATAACATATTTCACAATAAAAGATAGAATGAAAACATGGAGTTGTAAGGCTACCTATGGAATGAAAAAGGAAGGCATTGAGGTCAGTTAGTTGAAGAGTTAGAGAAGAGAGTACCAGAGTTAACCCCGCAACCTAGACTTTAGGGCTAGACCAGCTATCATATTAGTAGGAGTAGGTGCACACTAGATCATATCTATATTACAATATAAAGGATGATGTCACTGGTACTGTGGGTAGCCTTATTGTAATATAAGAAAAAGGAACTCCACCAATGTGGGTAAGACAAATAAGGCCCCCAATGACTTAACGACTAATAGAAAGGATGGCCCCCACTGACTTAACGACTAATAGAAAGGATGATATCACTGGTAGCGAGAATCTAGCTGCCGCCCTTCATTCTGTAACTATAACTTCAATGCCTATGGTCCCAAGCTAGAGGCTTACTTTACAAATGAAATCTACCTCACTGTCACATCGAGCAAACTGACACCACCAATCAAAAGAATCAAAAGCACTACCCACCACTATCATATCAACTCGAACTGTCGATAACAACAATAGAACCGATGCTACTTATCCTTATCCTTATACTTATACTAGGAACCTAGGATTTTATCTAAATACAGAAGTTAACTCACTTGTTTTAGTATGGCTTTCCTAGCAATTAGATTGACTTTACCATCTCCAACTATGCCCTCTTTACTTTCAAGCTGCAACTAGTGCTACCGATAACGTGCCTTAGAATAATGAATCGAACTACAAAAGAAAAGGATGCTACCCCCACAACTCATATTCTTATTAACATACCAATCGATCTGCCCTTACTTGCTTGTAAACTAACATTTCCTTCTTTTATTCTTACCGTCCTTGCTTTTATTCCTATCACTACTCTACTACATCCCTATTGAAAGGTATAGTGTGGCACCTTGCCTATTACTTAAGGTATTGCTTTCCTCTCCGCTTGTGCAAACTTACATTGATTACTTGCATTTTGTATTGAGTGCTTTTAATACCCTTATTACAATAAAGAAATCAACTAGTGTGCTCACAAGACTAGACAAGTAACTACTATGCCACTCCCAACTCCTATTATTATTTATATTAGTAGATGTGCTACTACAACATAACCTAATTCTTCTACTCCCTAGTTTGGTTCTATATTCTACTGTTCATATCTAGTATTCTCGATGTAACTTATACGACAGTTAGACGCAAACTCTCTGCAAACTTAGCTGCCTGCCTATGCACTGTCTGTCTCCACAATTCCTAGGTTCGTGGTAGAGTCTGACTCACCGCTAAAATCCAACATTTTATCTTACTTCACAAACCAACAGTTGTTTATCTTACTTCCCAAACCAACCTAACAATTTCCTAGTTGAGAGTGAAATGCTTTAACGACGCTTTCATTCCCTCCCAAACCCTTGTTGACTTCTACCCTATTCTATTCCTTATGGTATCCCTATTAGTGGTATCACTCATTCTTGCATTGCTCTGATTTTCTCCTGGGGTTGTTGTCTTGTATACTCTACCTCTTTTTGCGAGGCGTGATTCCTCAATTCGCTATTCTTTTCTCGTATTGAACTACTATTGACTAATGAGGGAATCTACTTCTTTCTCTCATTCCGACTTCTTAGTAGTTTCCTGTATTGTGAGTGTAAGTCCTTGTAGTGCTAGTTGCTTTCTTAGAAGCATTAGTTCCAGTCTATATTTCTTAGTTTAAGTCTCTCAGTGTGTTGTTTCCCTCTTTGACTATGATGATCCCTTTCTAAGTCAACTAATACTAATATGGAGCTATAAGACTAATAGGTGGTATGATCTATTGCATCTACTCTAATAGTCAAAGAGTCACATTGGCATCCGTATGTTGTGGGACATGTGTTATACTAAAGCTATCAATGCATAATAAAGTTTAGTAAGGACAAGCCCATAGTAAGTAGAGTAAGGATTCAAACCAATAACAAGGAAAGGTAGGTTGAAACTAAGGAAAGTAAGACAAAATCTTTATTCATCAAGTAGTAAATCCTTATTAGCTCACATTGATACATGCCTTACTCATCAGCTTCAGCCCTATAGTTAGTAGTTAATATATAATATAGCTCGGTTGCCGATAATCCCATTCTGAGAAGTGGTAGTTGAGTTATCGTAGTGGTTAAAGCCTATATTTCTTAGTGTAAGTCTCATTATGTACTGTTTGATTCTTCCTATTAGTAGTTGATTTTTCTCTTTCTATGTTAGTAGTTTGATCATAGGGAGCGGCATAGTAGTTCAGTCTCATCGGGTAGGTAGTTAATCTTACTTTGAGTTATCAATTCCTAGGTGTTCTGGCGAGTATTGATTCTTCCTTGATAGCTCAAATCTTCTTTCTACTTCTGAGTGTTGGGCTATTACTTGATGGTGTTTAGGCTCCTGTAGTACTAGTAGAATTTTCTATTCCTAGTGCAATTTGTAGTAGCATGGGTTTCAATTCCTCGTTGTATGGGATTAGGCTTAGAAGCACAAGTTCTATACCTTTAGGCAGTGTTCGATTCCCCTGTTCCGAGTTACAGCCCTGTTGATGTTGGTTGAAACCTTAGAAGCAGTAGTAGGGTCCCTAGTTATGAGTTAGGGATGTCAGTTTAAAAGCAAGGATAGCAGGAGTTATAGCTTGGTTTACTGTCGAGTTAGGCTTGGCACTTGAGATAGAGTATAAGGCTTGGAAGTGATAGTACCGGAGTGGACTAAAGAGGGTAAGGATGCAACTAAGGAGTAGTGGAGTGAAAGGTTTCATTAATACTTTAAGACAACAGCGTAAGAGCTGAACCTAGTGCTTAGTGGCATATAATAAGAATAAGATAAAGGAGTGGAAGCGTACAACCTAGAGTCGGAGACTTGGATTGGTGTTAGTAAGAATAGGAGTAAGAGTAGGTGTACTGATTCTCCAGATAATAATCAGTACATTAGTCTCAGTTTAAAAGCAAAGGAAGGTCAATTGAGTGACAAGGGAAAGTCAGGCTCATGGGCATTAAAGTAAGGATCAAAGAAAGTAATGTAAGGTTCGGAGGGCAATAGAAGAAGTCCTATTTCTCTGTTCTAGTATAGAAGGGTAGTAGTCAACTCTTTACTTCAAGTTTAAGTATGAAAAGCACTCATTACGTAATGAAAACAAAGGTAGTAAGAATCAGATCGAGGAGTAGAAGTTCAATAGTTCAAGCATGAAAGTAAGGATAGTAATACCTATATGTAGGGAAGGCGGTGAGGGTAGTAAGACCTATAGATGAAAGTAAGGCTTATTCCTGGGGTGGGTGTTTACTCTTAATAGTAGCAGTTTTGGTCTTACACTTATGAGTTTTTCTTGTACTTATTAGTTGGATGCCTGACGCCCCTGTTGCATTCTCTATTAGAAGTAGTTCAATCGCAAAACACACTGTCGCTACACTAGTTACTTGTCCGGTATCAGTTTTTGGATTCCTTTTCTTATTATTTCAATTCCTATTTGTGAGTTCAAGTGGTTAGTGTAGTTTTTGATTCTTTCTAGTAGTGATTTCAGCCTAAAGGAAGTAAAGCAAGGTTCGACCTTAGTAGTTGAAGTTGAAAAGCCTGGTTTTAGGTCATTAGCGAGAGAATTCCAATAAGGATATAGCTAGAGTTAAGGCAAGGCCGGTACACTTTTTCTGGTTCTATCTCCCTAGGTGTTAGGATTGTACTTATGAATCACATTCTCTATCATAGGTGAAAGTATTGTTGTCAATAGGTTCAGTCTTTCTTTTTGCTAGCTCGGTCCTTGTCCTTGCCAGCACCACCGGACCAATTCCATTCTTTGAGGTGGGTGGTGAATTAATAGTTTTGTGTCTGATTCTGACTTTTAAGCTATCTTCTTACTTATATACTAGTAGCTTCATTTTTGTACTATTGAGTTCAATCCTTCCTCTCCATCCCGATCTATTGTATTGAGTTCTTTAGCCCGGGTTTTCACTTTTTGACACTTACCTGCCTAATTCTGACTTATGCAATTATGTCTTCTAGTGCTAGAAAGACTCCTTTGTCGCAATACGAGAATAGAGCCAATGCTTCTACTACCTTAACTAAAAACAAGTGATCAAACTGCTGCTTATGAGAATTCATAGGTATCCAATTAGATTGAAAAAACCAACTCAATGGGAAATCAATTACTATTGATAGGCCTGCCGCTACTATCTCTTAGCCTCCAAGTTGTACTCGTGCCTTTCTAGAGCCTGCTCCTAACTATAACTCTGACTATCTTGTCTTTGATTCTTTCATAACTGTATATAAGCCTGCGCACTCCTTATATAGAATAAGTCATATAACATAGAATCGAACCAAGTAGTTGGAATAGCACTAACCACTCTATCAATATTAGAATTGGACTAATAACTATATATACTTAAAAGTAGGAATGTAAGAGCAAAGGTCAAATACAAGAACGGAAAGGTAAAATACAAGACTAAAAGCGAGCTAAGACAGCCTTTTATCAGTAAAGCAAGGGCCAAGTAACTACACCATACAGAAGTGAACTACTACTGATAAGAAGAAACCTAATGAATAAAGATATGAACTAGCAAAAGCAAGGCAAAAACTCCTACTTATAGGATCCATACTTGAAACAATAGTCTATACTTGAAACTCCTACTTTGACTCTTCAACTACGGACCTTAGACTGGGAACGACACTCCAAACCTATGATGGAACTGTGAACTAGTAGGCTTTAACAGTTGCCAACAATCTTTACTCTCCCGCTTCTCAACCTACCTTTCTTGTCTTTTAGTCTATAGATCTGTCCTTGCTCTCACTATGCTACTACTTGTTTGAAGTATTTCTTTCCTGCCTTTGACTCTTAACCCCCTTGCTAAACCCCTTAGACTTATTACTTTCACTCTTAGGCTCCCGCTTTGGGGATTAGTTCCACCAAGCTATTATTATCCGAGTATCGGGTCAAGTAGGTATCAAATAGGGCATACAAGGATGAAGCAATTAAGTCAACAGATTAAACACAATTAGAGGAATCAACACAAGAATAGAGCTCTTGAACACGGGACTACTTAATTTAAATCTTATTCTCCACTCCATGAATCCTTAACTCATTCTTACTACCCAAAACACCAAATAGGTAGTTGGCTCCCAAGGACTTAGGCTCCTTGTTTCCACTCCTAGAATAGAGACCCTGCGTTCTGAACCTGTGCTTGAGATTATTCCACAGGTATATGCCTTTAACTCATTAGTATAGGACTAAAAGAGGAGGCATAGGGTAAGAGTTAATCAAGAATGAAATGAGCAACTAAAAGAATGGACTAGGATAATAGTAATTAATATGTAATCATTGGTTCCGATCTTTCACTATTGGGTCTATATACTCCAACAGTTAGCTCCAAATCCGCCTACTACTACTATTAATTATAAGCCTAAATCCTCACAAAAGGGAATTGAACCGGCAAGACCTGATAACACTACTTATATATATAAGAATTTAACTAGGAATGATAGGAGAATCGAACTTCTACGGATGAGAATGAAACCCGTGCTTAAGGGACTTTAGCTGAGGGTAAGGGATGAAACCAGTGCCTATAGGATTTCAACCAATACCAACAGACAAGAGAAACAGTTTATTGTTAGAGTAAGTCAGGCTAACCTGTATTAAAGTAAGACTTAGGTATAACAGTAGAGGCCTAAATTTCATAAGTCAGAATCTAAATAAGTAGTTAAATAGTACAAGTAAGATAGCTACTTTAACTAGAAACCGGTAATCACAAGAATGGAACCACTAAGGACTATAATTGAAATGAACAAGTCCAAGCCTTATTGTATCTATCAAATATATTACATACCAGGTCGTACTCCTCGCTTTCATTCTTTAACTACTTATTTGGAGTCTACCTTCCCTTATTCTTAGCTTGGCTTTACTATTACTAGGCTTGAAGTTTGACTCCGCTACTCCCTTTTGAGGAATCCAATTAATAAGTAAGAATAACATAATAGAGGGTTGAACTCAACTTCCCATCCTCAGAGCCAAAATCAAATAAAACTATTAAAGAATACGAAATAGTAGTCAAAGCATGACTGACTCTCCTAACGACTTCAACAAAAGATTGTAGATATTAGAATACTTATATGAAGTATGCATTGCCCGCCTTCGATTCTTCAACTACAAACTAGTAGAAGCAAACTAACCCCCAAGTAATGGAACTGGAACACAAGAACTAATCTCAAACCAGTAATTGAACTCATCCAATCTTGCTATCAGCCTACATCCCTTGACTCTAGGTCTACCGTTATTACTTTGCTTTAAGTTTGCACTGCCTATCCTCGATTCTTCTACTAATAACTATAGGATTGAACTGATACTTCTTGGAATGCAAACTATACTAATAAGAGAACTGAGTTGCTATATATCATACTAAAACAAGCAATGGGGAATCCTACTCAATAGTAAGAGAGTTAAATAATGATAACAGTAAGAGAATTGACTACTACCTAGTAAAGAAGGAACAAAGAATATAGGTCCAGCACACCTACTAATAAGAAAGGAACTGCTGGGAAACAAGCTAAGCTAATCAGCTTCAATACTCTATCTTCTAATAAAGAAATCAACTAGAAAGTAAGACCTCTCTTACCACTTTCCAGACTTCTACTAGTACTTCTCAGAAAAAAAAACTCGGTATTAATAGAATATGCATACGATGCAGTGCACCCAAGCATAAGAAGCTAAGTAGTTAATCATAAGAATGGAGCTAGGAACTAGGGCTTACCAGTGATATATAAAATAAGAATGTCGCTAATGCTTTTGAGGCTATAGCTCTTGTGTCGGATCCCTACTTCCAATAACACTCAACTTATGTTCATAACTAAGCTGCCTTTACTTATGTTATTTGGTTGCGCCTGCCTCTTTGTAATCTTATTCTTTGACTACCAAGTTCAATCCTTAAATATATTATTACAATCCAGTGCATTGAGTTGAAGTACCCAACTTGAGTTGAATCTATTAGTTTAGACCTTGAAATTGACCTGCCCTGCCTTATTCATATTCTAACTAATCTATTGATCAGCCTTACCTTTCACTACACCAGTCCTTGATCTAAATGAAATTTGACTTCCAACTTCAATTTCCCCCTATTCACCTATAGGTGTAGGCATCTACTACTTTATCCAATTTTGACGCTTCCGCCTATCCGACTTACTTTAGTAACTGCCTGTGAGCCTGTCGTGGCTTGCTTTAAACCTAGATCTCTGCTTTCACTCACCAACCCTTGCTTGAACTCTGTCACCCGTATGGATATCCTTTCTTTTATTCTTTCTTTTCTCCTTTGCAGCGTCTCTTACTAAGTGCCTCGAGAGTATGGCCAAAGAGCTTAATAGAGTAAAGGGCTATATTACCGCAATCTATCTTTTCCATTTCTTGCCCGCCCGCTTGACACACCTTTGTTTTTTTAGATAGCAGTAGCCCGTGCGATAGTAAAAAAATAGCCAGAAAGTTCTGCAAGCATGTGCCCTAGGTACGATCCTAAAGGCAGCCAGCTAAAGAAAGTATTATAGTCTATAAGCTCTCAATTCAGTTTACTATGCCCCCTCCCCCCATTCAATATGCATGTAGCCCATCAATTACCACTTACTATCGACTCGAACCTGGTACTTAAAGTATTTCAATGGGTGTTAGGGCTTAAGCTTAGACGAAAAAGAAAAAAGGAATATCCCTATCATATCTAATCAAGCTTCACTAGCCTAACAAAAACTATAGGAGTCCTTTTTGGGGGTGGGCTTCCTAACTTCCCGACTTACCTCATCCAAAAGCTATCCCATATAAGCTATAAAACTCATTCCCGTCTTTTCGCATTCCCAGTGATGTGACCCTCCCTTAGAGGTTTTGAATTTTGGCTTCGACCAATCTCGGGCTATGCCTCACTCTCAAAACTATTCTCTCTAGGACAATAATTTGTTTACGAAATAGTGGAGTACAGGCTCTAGATCCACTTAACTAGTGATGGCTTTGGTTTGGAATGCATATTGAAAAGTCAGGAACCCAGCTACCAGAGCAGGTGCTCAGGGTACAATACAAAAAGGACTTTTGATTTCGAGCTCTCAACTTTCAAAGGGCATTTATCCATAACCCATTTATCTCCCACCCTTCTCTTATCTGACGAATAATAAACAATTATATCGACTCGAACTTAAGGAACCCCTTCTTTCTTGGCTTGCCCCACCACATGTCTTACTACAAAAGAAATGGATTCCCCGGATTTAGGAACTTTATGACTACTTTTATTGAACTGGGAAAGGTATTACAAATCACCCCAACATAAAACTGAGGGATGATAGGCTTATCGTGGATGATCTAGTATCCGAGTTCCATGCTTGGGTATTATCTATTACTTAATCCGTAGTAAGAAAAGAAGTAGACCTAGACCCCATTAGGGATAAGGACAGTAGTAAAGTCCCTAATCCCTTCCTATTCAATGTCGTATGAAAAGCAGGAAATGATGATCAATAAAATGTCGTTATGGGTATCTGATTTGGTCCATTCGTCTATCGGGGGTTGTTCAGTCTTTTCCAAATTGCCCTAGTGGGGCCCTACTATGCTTTCCATCAGTTCAAACCAAGCTTCGAGGCAATGCTTTTCATTCTAGTACCATTCCAAGTCTTCTTAAAGTATTGTAAGTATTGTTCTATTCTTTCTTCCATCATTATAATTAGCGTCATCCTCGGAGTGTACCGTGCGCTTTCCAGTTTAGCAGACAAGCATACCAGTCTTCGCTGCACTCCAAGTTGTAATCGAGTCTATCCAGCCAAAAGGGTTTCACAAGTTTGAAACTTCCAAGCCAATTTGTTGATTTACTTTGGCCTTTTTATGCCGAAACCATCAACTTTAGCCCAACTAATCAAGTTCAGTTCACTTTGGAGTCACTAAAAGTTACTATTGATTTTCTAGCTCCATAAGCACACTTTATAGTATTTTAGTAAAAAATACCTCCATCTTAAATGAAAGCTAAGCGGAGAACACATGCTTGATTCAAACCAATATACCAGCAAGTCTTTTATGCACAATCAATCAGGTATTGGAAATGAGCTCTATTAGGGTAGGGAAAAAGGGAACATAGAAATTTCAAAGAGAAGTGAAAGGGAAGGAACCCTTCTTAGAGACCCAAGTATGAAATCACTTTCGTTTTTGTATTCTTATGAAATTAGTAATTAGAGCAGCAACTCCAGTAGCTGCTTGTCTAACTCTCTTTGGAGACATATGATAAGAGATAGGCTTACTTACAGCCCCTTATTTCTTATTCTTCTTTATCAGAGAGCAAACTCAGGCTGGGTTGTCATTTTAGCGCAACTGTTGAAAACAACCTTGTATGGACCTTGGCTTGATTGGCGCTTAACATAAGAAGGAATGAAGTTTCATTGCCATGGAGCCCGCAGTGCTCCCTTCCTTAGGACATTGAGGGAGCTTATTTCTATGCATGACCCTATGCTCTTAGTTTTGATAGAGACAAAACTTCATAAATCCACAAATCAACAAATCTTAAAGAGAACATAGTGTAATCAGCTAGAGAGAGTTTAAGCCTCCTGTTTGGTTTACTGGAATCAACTAGTTCTTACAGCAAAGAGCAAGACGTAGTGCCCTGGCTAGGAACTTTTTTCTTTGAATTAACAGTAATATGCTAAAGAACAGACTTATTGGGATTCTGCTACGCACCTGAAACTTTAGTAAGGAAGTGATGTGGAATGAAGCTCTGCGCCATCTTTGTGGAATGCAGCTCTACGCCATCTTTCATTCAAACTAAGCCATACTCGTCTGAGTGAATCGATTCTTCAGCATCACAAGGCTAGGAGTTGAAGATCCATTTTTTCCCACAAAACTTTATCTTGCCCTATATAGAGAGATTTAGTTTGACCCACGCAGAAGGAAAATTGCCCTATTATGCAAGTGCCTATGGATTTATACCGTTCCAACACGGCTGCTCCGGCTATTCGAGCAAGGAAAAAACCTTTCTTTTAGCAATGAAAGGAATCGTCGAACTCTCATTTAAGGAGATCCAAAAGGTTTATATCAAGTATTCAATATCAATAATAGTAGACGGATCTAAAAGAGCAAGACGAGCTATTGAATGACGTGAGGAGACCCGCATTCATGATTGCTACAATCCAATGGCTTAATCTTGAAGAAATGGTAGTGCAGTAGCAGATATCCCTAACCAGCGGAATACCACTAAAAGAAATATATAGTATTAACTTAATGCAACAATCGAGCGTCCTTTACAAAGCTTTCAAGATAGCAAGGAAGGCAATTCCTCGGCTTAAGTATTTGAGAGGGCTCGTGTTCGTTGGAGCAAGGAGAAGATTGAGCATTAAAGACAACAAGGCCTAGTACGTGTATACATATACCACTCTCCTCAACACAGATGACCTGATGCAGGATTCATTTTTTAGCTTATCCACTCATTTATTTCGTCAGTCCGACTCATTAGATGATCTACTCTAATTGAGCTAAACTATGACATCAATCAAGACATTGTTTGTGTTTTACGGCTAAAACGGGGGATGCATAGAGCCTTCACAATCTCATTCATAGACACCACTCCTTGGGGGTTAAGTTAGAGATCAACCTTAATACCAATGTTTTATTCTATAAGAAGAAGACTAGAAAACCCATCTGACAATAGGCTTGGGAGATATTCTATACTACCTGGATGAAATCCTAGTGAACTAGCTCTCACTCTTTCATTTTGTTGAAATCCTCTCCGCCAACACTATGATTGGATCACACAGATTTGGGATTGAGCATGTAAGATCTCGATGATAAACCGCTTTTCGAGCGAATTGTAATCCAAAGAATAGAATTAACACACATTGCCGAGGATTAACTAGGCCCCCATCTTTCAATTAAATTAAATATACTCAGCTTGCAGATCGGTTGTTCATTCGGTAGTTGAACTCTCTCTTTTCTTTATGCAATTCAGTATTCAATTACCTTATATTGATATTTGTTTTATCATAATATATTGATATTCTATTTTCTATTGGTTTTCTATTGGGTCAATGGAACAGCTCTACTATTTCAATTTTCTAGTTGGCTTTCTATTTCCTATATGTCTATGCTGGTGTAACGTCAACATCATTATTATAATAAATCAACATCATTGTCAACATCATTCTTACAAGAAGTCAACATCATTATCAACATCACTATCAACATCACTATTGAAGTAAAAGCACATAGTCCTTGAGGAGCACATCCGTCCATTAGACAACAAACCTTTCCTTGCTCGCCCGGGGTTCTCTGATTAGTGAGTGACATTCTGATTGTTAACGCATTGGGTTACTTATTCTTTGACTTTGTCTTGGATGATAGATTTTGCTCTATCTTATTTTTATGATCCTACCTTTTAATCTACTGGTGTATCTGCTTGCGCACCAGTACCATCTTTGGGAACTCGACTTTATGAAGCACACTGCGCTTATTCCTTTAATGAAAATCCATCTTGCAACGTGCGTGCACCACTTTACTTATCCATTGAGAAGTCAATCGTAGTTCAGCTTTAAGTAAAGAAAACCTTTTTCTCATCGTGGGAAACAACTCTTATGACACTGGGCGACTTCCTTGTAAAAATTTTCTTGACCTGCACCAGACCACACCTCGCAACAAAGCCTATACTCTCTTATGCCCTAAACAAAGCTTTTGTACGTACTTAACCGTGACATTCTATTTTATCAAATAAGGGTATGTCTTAATTATCAAGTAACGTAAAGGGGCTTGGCTTCTATCCTTACTATCTTTTTATTATATTATATCTATTATCTTAATACCTATTATATTTTCCCTATTATCTATTTATCGGTTGATATATTAGATTATTATAGCATACCTAGCACAGCACTCCGGTTATGACCTTATAGCTCAAGACTATTTTCTTCTAAAGTACATTTTCTTGACGAAGGAGTGGTTCACCCTATCGCCCAGCTTTTGACCCTGGTTTCATATGTGTTTGTTGGACACTTAATTGCCTGCTCGATTTGTGCATCCTAAGTGTTTTATCTTCTAATAAGAATAATAATTGGAATAAGAACAATAGATGTGTAGCCCATACATATAGAAAAAGTTATTGATAGCATAAAAGTACAAGTAATTAATACAAGAAGTAAGTGAGGCGAAAAGAGGTTGATCAGGATCAGTATCATCCTACTATGCTTGTTAGAAGAGTTCCCATCTTAGATGCACTACAATAGAGATAAAATGTTTACTTATGAAACTCGTATGAAGTTATACTATGTTGAAGAAGGTAGGGAAGTCTCATTTGATTAGGTTACCACTGCCTAAAGGACTATTAAGGCCTATTTCACAGCCTTAACCAACTTATAAGTCTAAAGTAGCAGTGCCCATTGAATAAACATAATTTCATCATCAATATCAAGTAAGGAAGCAGCAAAACCTTAATAAAGTGTAGTTAGAGTTGAATCTATGAGAGAGATAGACAGGAAATAGCAAGCATAAGGACCTGAACTTTCTCAACAAAGGAAAGAAGAGAAGCAAGCAGGAGGCTAAGCCTTATCTTTATACATGAGTTATCGCAGTAGAGATCAAAGTGGTTTAAATTCATCTCCTCACCAAATATTCTGTATACACGATTTCATTACCCCTTATTAATTAATAGAAAAACTGAATAGAACAAAAGGGCAGAAGGATGCATTCTCGGATCTCCTCTTCATCACCGAAAAGGAGAAGTCAAGTCGGGGAGTGTACCAAACCTTTGAGGCGAATGGTCTAAGGGGTGGAAAGATAGACAGAGATAGAGATCATAACTCATCAAGCCAGCACGACCTTCTTTCGACCCGGATCTCATTAATTAGGTCTTATCTTATTCGATAACATAAGAATAGCTCCTCTCCTCTGGTAGTCGGACTTTAATTCCAAATTTTTTATTACCTTCCATTTCAGAACTCATAGGAAACTTATATGTTCTTCCCCACACGAGATCTCGAACTTAAAACAAAAGATTACTATCTCTTGTACCAAACTCTCTATCCTATGGCCAAACTCACACTTTCAGAACTCAAATTTTTTATTACCTTCTGTTTTAGAACTCATAGGAAACTTACATATTCTTCCCCACATGAGATCTCGAACTTAAAACGAAAGATTATTCTCTCTTGTACCAAACTCTCTATCCTACGGCCAAACTCACACTTTCAGGAGCTATAGCATACATTGAGCCAGTAGGGAGAGCCCTCTCTAGAATAGCAAAAGCCTTTGTTTGCCTCTATGACTGCCTTATTTCAAATAAAAGAGAGACATAGTTTTCACCCTTGATTATTGTGTTGAAGGGTTGGGTTTGGGTGAGTCTACTTTTGTTATAGAGAAAGACGAATCTGGCTTTTCAATTCCATCTTTCTTCTACTTTATTTCGGACAGTGAAAATAGAAAGACTCTTTGTTAGCTCTTCGTGCCTCGGATTCAAACTGAACTAAGAGACTGACACTATCCGACGCAATGTGTCGGTAATAAGATAAAATGAGTAAACGAACGATTCAAGCTCTTAACAGAAGGCAGTTCCACTTGATAACTGGAGTTGTTTTATTTTATTGACAGAAAAAAACAATGTATTGACAGAACAAACCCACTCTTTCAATGTTGGGATCGATCCTCTTCTTCTTCTTAGCCTAACAGTCTATTCGTGGAAGTCAATTATCAAATAAGTATCATTTCCTTACTAGACCTAACATCTTGTCATCGCTTTCAGATAAAGGGAAGTTGGACTAGCTATTAGATCAACTATCTGACGTCCATAAAACCCAGTCAAAGGGACACATCTAGTTGAAAAGACTTTAATTCGGATTTCGAAAGGGAAGATCCTGCTTTTCGTACAAGCTGAAGATACATAAGTAATGAGAGGATACTTTTAGAAACCCCTAATGCCTTCTTTATCTCCAGAGATATTACTGCTACCTGCCAGTATGAAAATATAGTCGCTATTATTTTATGTGATATCGACGACCAACTCCGACAGCCTCTTTCGTATGTCTCCCATGCGCGCTACCCATGTTTATGGACAGTCATGTTTGTTCTTGCGCCTTCACACACAACTGAATGAGTTTTCTTATTCTTGAAAAACGATAGCTTTTTTCTTCTTGAAAAACTATAGCTTTCTTTGTTGTTAGCTGGGTTAGAATTAAAGGCATCGAGCAGCCCGGACCACTATCAGAAACTCCTAAAAATAAGAGATTCACGGAATGGTGCTTTGTTCACACCTATCTTGATCTACTGATGCTTTACACGTCCCTGGATAGACACATTTAACAGAGACATGAAGAAGATCAATGACAAAATACTAGCTAGCATGAGCGGAGTGAGTCTACGACACCCAATTCTGATTATTAAATGAAACTTCTAATTGCAACAGGCTCATACTGAGAAATTGAAGCGAAGACCTCATTATGTCTAGGGCAACCAATCATTGCATTTGAAAGATGCACGTCCTATAAGAGCTCTCATAATATAGGCACTTAAACGTAAAGAAAAGAAGGACTGAACTCATTACTCATGGAACTACTAGCAGCTAGAAGGGCAGGATAAGCTAAGAAGCCAGGCAAGGCGGGAAGGAAGATAAGACTTATTTCTTTGAGTTTAAGTTCGTCGTCTAATTCATAATCCAATATGTATGCTAAGTCTATTAAACTACTTTGATTTTGATCTTTTGTATAACCTCTTCGTTTATTGCTCGGGTGATAGCAGCAATAATTTAGGGGAAATAATACTCGAGAAACCCACTTGCCTAAAAGAAATCAGGGAAGAGCTACTATATGACTTACGCAAGAAGAGCTGTTCTATGACTTACGCTATTAGTAGGACACGGGAAAAGCTATATTTCCTTACCATAGGAGGAAACATAGTGTAACTCTATCTTAGCTAATGACGAGGAAGTGGGATTTTGAAATTAACATTAGGAAAGCGGAGAAGCTCATAAAGCTTTTTGTAGAAATTAATCCAGAACAATGTGGTGGAGCATGTCAAGGTATCTATAGTAGTGGATGCGGTCTCGCTGCTGAGGTGGGTCGATTGGAATTTGCACATTTAGTTCCTAACGCCGCTGGCCGAGAGATCGCTTCGTGATCTGTTGGGGTCGATCCACTCGATCAAGATAACATATTGAGTTGGATTAGTGGGGTTTCCTTCTGGACCAAGGAGGTGAAAAGAAGAGATCCCATACCACTGAGAAACATGCTTGCAGACCCATTGATCACATGTTTTCGATTAACCTAACGTGATCACTGGATGGAGGGAATCCCATCTAGTGTTAATCTTGAAATAAATGCTTGCTTGCCTCAGAGTGGAATTTAGATATAGAAATGACCTGAAAGCTCCCCTCACCTTCATAAGAAAACAGCTTTGCCAAAACAAAAGAAGCCTCTCACTAGTGAAACTATCTATGATAGACGCCTCTCCTACGAAGTTGTTCTTAGGCATGTGCATTGATTTCAAGAACGTCTGGAAAGACCTTTGGAGCGAGCTATAAGATAAGACCGATTCCCTTTTGGGGTGACTTTTCATTCTACCACTGATCAAAGCAGATGTACCACTAAGTCCAATTTCAATATACCTATTTTACTATCAAGCTCTTGCCACCCTGTCTAGCCACTCCTCTTTCTTTTGGTCGCTTTCATCTTGCTATCCAAACCTAACTATCTTGACTATTAGACTGCCACTAATGTCTCTAAAACAGACACCCCTCTATATCGTTCCCACACCCCGTAGTTAAAATCTTACTTTTCTGGCTTATAGTTTTTACTGCAAGAGCACATTACACTAAGTAGTAAAATAGAACAACTCGCAACTAGACATTTCAAGCAATAAAGAAATAATGAAAGGTTAGCCAGCATAACCAAACTCATAAGCACACACAAGAAAGGGATAAAGGCTAAGATAAAGTAGATTAAGGTTTGACGTCAGTGGGGGAAGTACTCGCTCTATACTGCCCTTGCGCTACTAACTATCGGACTAAGGATCCTTTTGCAATCTGTATACATCAATAACAAGAAAGCAACTAGTAGAGTGGCACTGTGCTGCTGACTTCGATTTTTATACCCTTTTGACTTTAGTTCTGTCTGTAACTGCCACTTCTAGGATTTCAACCAATGATAAGAAGACTCTCGCTGCTTACTTTCTTTATTCTTTAGCTACTGGTCTAGAAGCTACCCTGCCTTACTTTCAACCTATGTATGATTACCTACTAGCAAGACCGATATCACTACTCAAAAGAATGGAGCTGCTGTCATTAAGTCAACTACTACTGATCTAATATCGACATTCTTTCTAACATTGACATTAAGTAAACAACCACAGATTGCATATTCACATTAAGTAAACAACCACTTACAGTAGGACTTCAAATAGAAACTTGAAATCCTAACTACTTTTATTCTTTAGCTGATGACCTCAAAGCTATCCTTACTTTATTTCTTGCATATTGGGCAGTAATTCGTTATTATAGGCTTCTTAATGCTTATAAGCACTAGTACAGGTTTCCAATCAAGCAAAGGAGACTAAAAGCCAGGAGATAAAAGACTCCAGCGCATTAGTTGGAGAAAGAGAAACAGGAAAGTAAGTTCAGCCCGATCTAAAGTCGCTCAACCGATCAATCTAGCTATGAAAAAAACAAGACCAAAAGTAATATAATGTTTATTATCTTCATCCAAATTTGAAATACAGGGATATATGATTTTCTTAGGTAAAATCAATCACTCACACATCATGATCTTTTGATTTTTGTGGTTTTTCTTGCGATTTCAATCTTTTGCACGATGATTTGATCTACATGGGAAATCAATTTTTGTTTTGATTTTCGTTGCGCATGTGATGCACCCGCTGAGGTTTCCCAACAAGAGGAAGTATTGTAGGTCTAGCTGTAATGGAGGAATTGAGTTACAGTCAGATAATGTAGCATGATCAAGCTTGGACATCAGGCCAGGGTTTAGACGATGCAGTGGGAGCTAGGTCTTGTTTAAGCTTAATGGTCATTATGATTGTAATTGTTGAGTTGTAGTTAGTGTTTGAGTCCTAATTAAGTTGGATTTGAAAAAAATCTAATCAACTCAACGAGATAGTTGGGTACACTATGGGGTTGATTGAGCTTAGGTTGAGTTCAATTAGTTGACTGAAGAATTAGTCAACATCAAATTCAAGTCAAAATTTGAAAAGTGGAGGGAACCACTTTTCCGGAGATTCCGTCGGGTAAACCGCTAGTGAGTACCGGTTGTATCATCGTTGCCCAAGTTTTTGGGCAGTTAACAGTGGGTAAACCACCTAGGTTGGTGGCTAAACCGCCTATATCCTGGAATTAGGGTGCTTTCGGCAGTTTAATCGATGGCACTAGCGGATAAATCGTTTGTACCCGACTTTTCTAAGAATATTTAAAATTTGGCTCCGAAATTCTAAAGTCATTTGGGGCTATAAATATCTCATGTTTTTTTGCATTCTATATAATAATTTTGGAGATTATATTATTTGAAAAAATTATGTGTGAAAATGGAAGGGAGAGAGCTTAGAGTTAGAAAATTTTTGAAGTCTCTCTTTTAAGCAAGTTGTAATGGTTTGGTCTTCACTTAAAGAAGATCGGTAATGAACGTCAGTGTGCCCAAGGAGGAGGACTCGGGAGTGGACGTAGGCCGGTTGGCGCCAAACCACTATAATTGTGGGTGCTTTTACTTGTATTTACTACTTGCAATTATCGAGTTCTTAATCATTTTGAACTAAATACCAATAGACGCTTTAAATTTTTACTTACTCTTTGAAAGAAAAGTTTCAAGTTAAGCACTTTCCTTCTACATTGCTTATCTTTCTATTAGGAATTGATTGTTCCTTCATAAATCAATTTTAAGCAAGAAACTTAGTATTTTCTTTAAATCATTCAATTGTTATGAAAAACTTCATATTTTCTATCTTGTTTAATGAGAATTTACACTTGGCACCAATCCCCCTCTCTTAGGTATCAGAGCAAGGTATCAATTAATCCTAATAATTGGTATCAGAGCAAGGTAATTACTTATTGGATTAACACCGACTTGAGTAAACGGCTTATTTTAGCATGAATGGGATGGATTACATATATTAGAAGACTAGGATGCATATTTTTCTTATCTCTTTGGACCTTAATTTATGGAACGTTGTTGAGAATGAATTTGAAAATTCTTCCAAGCTAATCAATGAGCTAAATGATTTAAAAATGAAGAATTTTTCCTTAAATGCAAAGGCTATAAATGTCTTGTTTTGTGCTCTTGACAAGAATAAGTTTAATCGAGTTTTCGTTTATGAATCAGCCTTTGATATTTGGCACACACTAGAAATCACACACGATGGGACTAGTAGTGTAAAAAAATCTAAGATTATTATTTTATTTCATAATTATGAGTTGTTTCGAATGAAACCAAGTGAGTCCATTGGAACATATACACCCATTTCACAGATGTCGTCAATGGCCTTAAATACCAGAAAAATATTTTCGAATTCTGAACTTATTAGTAAACTTTAAAATCTTTACCTAAAAATTAGGATCATAAAGTAACCATTATTCAAGAGGCCAATGATTTAAATAACTTACCTCTTGAAGAACTGATTGGCTAACTCATGACATATGAACTGAACTGTAAAGCTCATGATGAGCTTAATGAACCCGTTCTAAAGAACAGGAAGGATGTAGCACTTCGGATAACAAATGACCCCTCAAGTGAAACCTCAAGTGATGAAGATCATGATATTGCATTGTTATTAAGAAAGTTTAAAAAATTATAAAAAAATAAAAATTATAAAAAAATAAAAATTATAAAAATAAAAAAATTGAATAAGGACAATGTCATATGCTATGAATGCAAAAAAACCTAAACATTTCAAAAATGAATGTCTTTAATTGAAGAAGAAGCTGATGCTCAAGAAGAAGCTGACGCTTAAGAAGAAAGTACTTTCGACCACTTTGAATGATTTAAGCTCTTTGAATAAAGAAGATCACTCCAAAGAAGAAGTTGCTAACTATGTTCTAATTGAGATTGAAAATGAGGTTAGTGATTCATTAAGTATTTTATTTTTGGAGTTATTAAATATGTTTCATGATTTGTTTGATGAGTATAGAAAACTTAGCAAATCCTTTAAGTTACTTAAGAATGATCATGATTTGTTATTGATAAAATACATGATTCATTAGTATCACATAGCACATGTTCTAAATGTGATATGCTAGATAATGTTAAAGAATAGAACATCATGCTTAAGACAATATTAGAAAAATATAAAATTAGGAACAAATCCCTAAATATGATCCATGCCAATAAGGGTCATATTAATAGAAGAAATGGCATAGGCTTTGTTGGTAATATTCAATAAAAGCTAACCATATTTGTAAAAGGAGATACCTTAAATATGCTATCAAAAATCAAATGTAATTTTTGTGCAAAAGTATGACATAAGGTAAACAAATGTCTGTTTAGAAAATGTAGTCCACACCAACTAGTTTGGATTCCTAAGAGAACTTCATATAATAAAAAATGATTAGAAAAGAAAGATAAGGTTTTTTTATGAATGACCCAATGTAAAATGGATACCTAAATCAAAAAATATCTTTATTGTATGTTTATCTCCAAACTAAAGCTAGGAGCACCAAATGATATCTTGATAATAGATGCTCAAAGCATATGACTGGAGATCCAACCTATTTTTCTAAGCTCACTAGCTTAAATGAATGAGTTGTCACTTTCGAAGATAACAAAAAGGGTAAAATTAACGAAAAAGGAATTATAGGTAATACATAAAACCTCTTGATTGAAGATGTATTGTTAGTTGATGGCTCGAAATATAATTTATTTAGTATTAGCCAATTATATAATAAAGGATATGTGGTTAAATTTCAACCTAATGCTTGCATAAATCAATTTTCACACAAAAATAAATTTTTAATTATCTTAAGAAACAATAATTATACACCACAGATATTGAAAAATTTTGTGATGAAACTTGTTTTTCGGCTTTGAATGATGATACTTAGATTTAGCATAAGAGATTAGCACATGCTAGCATGAAACTTTTAAACCAAATTTCTTCTAAAGATCTAGTAAGAGGGTTACATAATCTTAAGTTTATCAAAGACAAAGTATGTGATACTTGTCAATTAGGGAAACAAATAAAGAGTAGCTTTAAGTTGAAAAATCAAATAAGTACTTGTAGACCACTTCAATTGATTCATATGTATCTATTTGGACCAATTTACATGATAAGTTTAGATAGTAGCAAATATGGATTTGTTTTAGCTTAGTAGATATACTTGGATCTATTTCTTAGCACATAAAAGTGATATATTTAAATATTTTATAAAATTTTATAAAATTATGTAAAATGAAAAAGGATTTATGATTTTTTTTCAATTCATAGTGATCATGATGGAGAATTTCAAAATAATAAATTTTTAATTTTTTATAAATAAAATAGGTATATCCATAACTTTTCTACTCCACAAAATCCACAACAAAATGGAGTAGTAGAAAGAAAAAATAGGAGCTCATAAGAAATGGTTAGAATAATATTGAATAAACATAGCCTACCCAAATACTTTTAGGCCAAATCCGTTAATACGACAAGCCATATTTTAAATAAGGTTATTGTAAGACCATTGCATAAATTATAGAATGGTAAAAAATCTAATATTTCCTATTTTAAAATATTTGATTGTAAATATTTTATTTTAAATGAGAAAGATGCTTTAGAAAAATTTGATGCAAAATCCGATGAAGATATTTTTCTAGGTTATTCTTCTATTTCAAAATCTTATCGTATTTTTAATAAAAGAATGTTAGTAATAGAATAATCCATTTATGTTATTTTTAATGAGTTTTCTAAATTTAAAAAAATTAATTTTGATGATTAAATTAATTTTGATACTTTAAATTTAAATGATAATACTCTTAAAAGTAACTTGGATGAATCTACTTCCAAATCCTTACCCAAGGAATAGAAGTATGAGAATGATCATCCTAAGGAGGTTATAATAGGAGAAACATCAAAAGGAGTTCAAACTTGATCTTCTTTTAGAAATTTTTATGCAAATGTCACATTTATTTCTCAAATCGAGCCAATGTGTATTGATAAGGTCCTAAGATACGATTCTTGGGTTAATGCAATGCATAAAGACTTAATCAATCTAAGAAAAATGAGGAATGTGAGTTTGTTCCTAGACCTAATGATCATTTAGTGATTGGTACTAAATGGGTCTTTAGAAATAAGCAAGATGAAAATGATATCATGGTTAGAAACAAGGCTAGATTAGTAGCCAAAGGTTTCAACCAAGAAGAAGGAATCGATTATGTTGAGACCTTCGCTCCCTAGTTAGACTTGAAGCCATAAGGATGCTCTTTGTCTTTGCATCTTTTAAAAATTTTAAGTTGTTTCAAATGGATGTTAAAATTATTTTTCTAAATGATTTTATTTTCGAAGAAGTGTATGTTGAATAACCCTTCGGTTTTGAAAATAATATTCTTCCTAATCATATTTTAAAACTTATAAAAGCTCTTTATGGATTAAAATAAGTCCCTCGGGCTTATTATGAAAGACTTAGTTCTTTTCTTATTTTAAATAAATTTTCTAAAGGCAAGATCGATACCGTATTATTTCTTAAGTATTTTGAAAATGATCTTCTTGTTATTCAAATTTATGTCGATGATATCATTTTCGGATCTACAAATGAATTTTTATCTGAGTCTTTTGCTAAAGAAATGAGCCAATAGTTTGAAATGAGTCTAATAGGTAAATTAACATTCTTCTTAGGATTGTAAATAAAATAACTAGATGATGGTATTTTTATTAGTCAAACTAAATACACCTTAAACATGATAAAACGATTTGGGATGGAAAATACTAAAACATTAAACATTCCCATGAGCACATATACAAAGTTTGACTTAGAGAATGAAAGAGAAAACTTTGATAAAAAAAACTTATAGATGTATGATAGAAAGTTTATTATATTTAACTGCTACTAGACTAGATATCATGTTTAGTATTGGATTGTGTGCAAGGTTTTAATATGATCATAAACTCTTTCATTTGAAAGTAGTTAAACGAATCTTTAGATACTTAAAATGAATATATAAACTAGGATTATGGTATCCAAAATTAAAGAATTTCGACTTGATTACTTATTCAGATGTTGAATTTGGTGGATGTAGAATAGATAGAAAGAATACTACCAGGATATGTCAATTTTTAGGGCATGCACTTTTTTCTTAGACTTCCAAGAAATAAAATTCAGTAGTTTTACCTACGACAAAAGCAGAATATATTGCAACTAGTGCATATTATGCCCAAGTCATTTAAATAAAAAACACACTCGAAGATTACAGAATGAAATTGAAAAATATTCCTATAAAGTGTGATAATACAAGTGCTATATGTTTAACCAAAAATCCTATTCAACATTCAATAACCAAACATATTAATATTATACATCATTTTATAAGGGATCATGTAAATTATTAAGATATCTCCTTGAAATTTATTGACACTAAGCATCAATTAGCAAATATTTTTACAAAACTCTTAAATAAAGAATAATTTGATTTTCTTAGAAGAGAACTTAGAATGCTAAATCATGAAAATATATGAATTTCTTCATTTCATGAGATTAAGTTATTTTTCTTTGTAATAATATCTTGAAAACTATCTCCATGTTCTTATTCACAAAAAGAGGAGAAAATTTGCATGATATTTTAATATTTTACATATTTATTTGCTATGCTTGTTTGAAATTACATGAGATGATTTTAAATGCATGAGTAGCTTCTAAATTCTTGAATATTCTTGAATATCTTGGATCTTTGAGCTTATCTTTGAAATTCACCTCTATAAAATTGAGAGCTATACTTAATGATGTTTTACAACTCCTCCTTTATTTTCTTTCCTTCTTTTTCACAAGAGCAAGAAAATTCTTTATAAGTCATGTAGTATTTTACAAAGAGGGAGC
Organism: Ensete glaucum; assembly: GCA_021527575.1. Classification (NCBI taxonomy): domain Eukaryota; kingdom Viridiplantae; phylum Streptophyta; class Magnoliopsida; order Zingiberales; family Musaceae; genus Ensete; species Ensete glaucum. The sequence continues at coordinate 26,901,737 of CM038559.1, read as the reverse complement.
AAAAACTCATGTATCTTAAAATCCTTAGCCCTATATTTCACCTTTTTATTAATGACAAAGAAGTCAAAACATAAAGTGATGACACATGATGTTTAATCTAACATATATGTTAGAGGAAGTATTGTATGGTTAACTACAATGGAAGAATTGAGTTATAGCCAGATGATGGGTCAAGATCAAGTTTGGACATCGGGCCGGGGTTTAGACGATGTAGTGGGACCTCGTCAGGAGTTCAATATGAGTTCACTGAAAGGATCGGGAAGCTTACTAGAAACACACCAGGAGATCATTGGAAGAAGACCATAAGACTCAATATAAGAATGTCAAAGGCTACCGAATTGGTTGGTCTTGTTTATGTTTGATGGTCATTATGGTTATAATCATTGAGTCGTAGTTAGGGTTTGAGTCCTAATTGAGTTAAATTTGAAAAAAAATTTAAATCAACTCAATGAGGCAACTGGATTCACTATGGGATTTGATTTTGCTCAAATTGAGCTCAATTAGTTGACCAAAGAATTAGTCAATATCAGGTTCAAGTCAAAATTTGAAAAGTGGAGGGAACTACTTTTCCAAAGATTCCGACGAGTAAATCGCTAATGAGCGACGGTTGTACCATCGTTGCCTAGGTTTTCGGGTGGTTGACGGTAGGTAAACTACCAAGGTCGATGGCTGAACTGCTCATACCTTAGAATCAGGGTGCTTTCAGCGGTTTAACTGTGGTCGATAGCTGAACTACTCATACCTTGGAATCAGGGTGCTTTCAACGGTTTAACCATGGCGTCGACAGGTTAACTACCCATACCCAATTTTTTTAGCTATGTTTGAGTTTTGGCTCTAAAATTCTGAAGCTATTTAGGGCTATAAATATCCCAAGTTTTCTTGCATTCCATACCATAATTTTGGGGATAATATTCTGTGAGAAAAATTATGTTTGAATTGTAAGAGAAAGAAAAGGGGAAGAGAGAGAGCTTAGAGTTAGAAAATTCTTGATGTCTCCCTTGTAAGCAAGTTGTAAGGGTTTGCTCTTCATCCAAAGAAGATCAGTAGTGGACGCCGGTGTACCTTAAGGAGGACTCGGGAGTGGACATAAGCCGGTTGGTGCTAAACCACTATAATTGTGAGTGTTTTTACTTATTACATTTACTACTTTCAATTGTCGAGTCCTTAATCATTTTGAACTCAATACCAATAAACGCTTGCGATTTTTACTTACTCTTTGAAAAAAAAGTTTCAAGTCAAGCAAGAGTAAGAAAAGTTTCAAGTCAAATACTTCTATTAGACATTGCTTTTATTTTTATTAGGATTTGATTGTTATTTCTTAAGTCATTTTCAAGTAAGAAATTTAGTATTTTCTTTGAATCATTTAATTGTTATGAAAAGCTTTAGATTTTCTATCTTGCTTAAAGCGAAAATTTTGTTTTTTATTAAAACGAGAATTTACACTTGGCACTAATTCACTCTCACCCCCTCTCTTAGTACTAATTGATCCTAACATTCATGATATAGCATATCGTGTTGACGGTTTCAGCACAAAAGTATTTGGGTATGCTATATTAATTAAGCATAATTCTTACCATCTCTTGTAAATTCCTATTCTTTCTCTCAACAATTTCATTTTATTGTGAATTTCTTGGAGTAGAGAAATTGTAGTCATGCCCATTGGAATCACAAAATTCTTAAAAATCATAAATTTTAAATTCACCACCATGATCAGTATGAATAGAAGAAATTATAAAACCTTTTTTATTTTTAATTTGTTCGTAAAACTTCGTAAAACATTTAAAACAATCACTTTTATGTGCCAAGAAGTATATCCAAGTATATCTACTATAATCATAAATAATCATAAAAGCATATTTACTACCTTCTTGACTTCTAATGATATAGAGGTGCTTATTAGATTTTTAGGTTTAAAGCTACTCTTTATTTATTTTTATAGTTGAAATGCATCATAAATCTATTTTTGACAAAAAATTAATTCTAGACATTCCTCTTACAAGTTCTTTGGTTCTATCTTTGGTTCTAATTTGAGAGATCAATTTCATACTTACCTGACCTAATCTCGTATATCAAAGTCATACATTATTGTTTAAGATCGAAAAATAAGTTTCATAATGAAAATTGTTAAGATCAATAGTATAAAAGTTTTTGTTTCTTAGATTTATTCTTATGTGATATGTGCGTATTAGATTCAAATTAAATATTAGATGACAAATACTTAGTAATTTATGTTTTAAACTATTTACTAACCAAATATCTTTAATCAACATATTTGATTTATTATCAATATTTTAAATATTGATAATTTTTTCTTTATTGTTATCTCCGAAGATGACATATCCTCTGTCTCAACTAGTGAGATTTAAAAACTATATTGGATCTCTAGTCATGTCTTGAGCATCCCCTATATATATCGCTTGATGTCTAATTGCAAATAACAATAAGGGTTCAAATGGAATGATTGTAATACTTGTTGTAAATATATCTTCATTTTGCTGTTGTGTACCTTGTAGGAAGTTTGCTTGTAGAAAGGTATCGGTGTGCCATACACCAGTTTTCTGATAATGTTTTGTTCTTGTCTCGGAAAAAAGTGATAAAAGCATTTCGGATTCGAACATTTCTCATTTTACCATATGTTATCAACAGATTCTGTAAGGATTACATTTTAGAAATGTCACTTGAATCTTTTTTAGCTGATTGATTATTTTTTCGTTTCATTGTTCCGGTGAACACAGGAGTTCTAATGTTGTGTTTTTCGCAACTGAGCAATTCTTTTTGCGTTCGTTTTCCTTTGGCTTGAGGCTGTCATCTCATGTGTTTGACATAATGAAATTGTCACAAATAAATATGTGGCTATAAATAAGAGATAACGGTCGATTTGGGTTTCATTATTATGCTTATTTTTGTGAAAATTAGAATAGCAGGATCATGCCAAACATTCCACACATCTGTTGGAGATCCAAAACCATATGAAAAGAAAATTTAAGATCTGAATACAAAAAATTAGTTTTTATTTTTATTCACAGGTGTGACGTATCAGATAATTTTATATTATAATTTTCTTTTCCATTCTCAACTTTTTTTTTTTTTTGATAACTTTGCAATGTCTGTGAGTAAAGGATTAATTCCGTAAAAGAATAATTTTTCTGAGGTCCATTGCCAATCTATTCAAATGCCTTTTTCACAATATAACGCCATTTGCAATCATAATTGAATGGATTTTCATCACTTTCCTGCTACAAACTCTTTTACCGTAAAACTTTTTGACCTTTACTAAGCACTTTTGTACACATATTTCTCATATAAATCCCACGAACCTCTTTCTCACATAAATCTTATGAATCTTCTCTGGATCAATTACAAAATAGCTCAGTAGCTCTCAGAATATCTTCTTTGATGTCTCTCTCTCTCTCTCTCTCTCTATATATATATATATATATATATAGAGAGAGAGAGAGAGAGAGAGAGAGAGAGAGAGAGAGAGAGAGAGATGGATACATGACGCATCAACATCGTATCTCCCCGATCACAATCCTGTGAGTTCTTCCGGACCGCTGCTTGATGAGAAATCAATGAAACTGAGAGCCACGTAAATCTTTATATAATGTAGACCACAAGAAGCACATGAGAAACCGACCGAACAATAAATAGAGGATGAAATGATGCTATGTTTTTGGGATTTCTTTTCAAAAAGGTTCAGAATGTCTTTCTATTATCATCTACTTCTACAACCTTGTCATATAAGGGAAGATTGTAACCACAAAGGTAATTAGTGCGCAGAGATGCTTAATTATATATTCATCTACAGATTTTTCACTCCAGATCACAATTTTTTCCCAATCTTGGCAAACCTTCTCACAACTCCAAAAATGACAGCCTTTGTCAACAGGCCATGGTCAAGGGTGTAGGCCATGGCTACAGCCCCACCAACCAGAAGGATCTTGGGTATGCTACAGGCCAAGTTCTGTTTCTCTGGTTCCACAATGTCAGCTGATGCATCGCTGCTGATCTCAAATGATCTCAACTGCTCGGCATCAATCTTGGAGTTGATCTGTGCCATGAAAACAAACCGAGATGGTGGCTCGTTGGTCCTCCTGGCAGCTTGGTAGGCTCTCAGCCCAGGTTCAATCTTCTTGACACAGCCCCACATCCCCTGACGAACTCCCAGCTTTGCAATTTCCCATGGAATGCCCATATCCTCATGGTGAAACAGAAGAACCTCACAGGCAGTCATCCGACCATCTCTTTTTGATTCAGCTGGACGAATGCACCAGCTGGAATAATACAAGTCAACGCGTCTTGGTTTGTTGCGCCTAGGTACATCCAAGCATGGGACTCCCTATAATAAAATATAATGGGAGATTGGTTAATTCAAATGTCACATTCACCTTGGGAAATATGTTGCTGTATTTTTTCCCCTTTTAGTGGAAGAACACAAAAATTAAAGCATTTTTTTCAAGCTTACACCATGCTTGGACTCAAGCAGCTGCTCCAGCAATTGTGCAATCACAAGTACAAATCTAAATAACATGGAAAGTGTCAGAGGAATGCAGCAGACGGATCTGCTGTAAATGGACAAAAGGTGTACCAGGCAGGTTAAATAGCAACATTCACAAAATTATGATGACCATAATGGCCACAGAGAAGAGTAAAATTCAGGTTCATGCCTTTCTCATAACGAAGTTAATAGAAACAAAAGAAAATTCCTGAAGAACTTCTTAGTAAAAGCTTCTGAATGTAGCCTTATTTAGGAAGATTTCCAGTTAACAAATTGGTAAAGAGGAAAAGCTTGAAATTCTTGACATCCTATGTTATTTTTATTAATTATAAGACATTAATTAAGAATTTTATATCATTAATAAGGTTGTCAAAGTCTATGTCAATGATTTATTTTGAAAAACACATTAATAAACTAAGTGATTAATTATTAATTTGCATTATTAATACTGAAACTAGAAATTCTATTAATTAATTTTGGATAACTATGGAGGCCAAACAAACAACAGCATAAAGCTAATGATCATCAAAACGTAATTCCAAAAAAACCTTGCTGACAAGATATTCTCCTAAAACAGAAATCATTGTCTCACTTGGGATAAAACACAAATAGCAAGTTCTGTTACATGTAATTCAACTTTGGCACTGAAGCAGGTGCTTAGGCACATCCTGGACCCTAACAAGCTAATCTTAAGATGATATTACAGTATCAAAGCAACTAGAGATGCATAAGAAAATTGTGTTGACAAGTTCAATAATAAAATAAGAGCTACACATTTGTATTCAAGTTATTTAACATCTTGATTGAACTGGATGTGTACAACCAGATGCATTCTGCTAAGGACGACAGATACATCAAAGAAGACAACCAAAAAACCAATATAATCATATAATTCGTTTTGCTTGGAATTTATCACACACTAATTTATGTTCATTGCACATCAGATTTCTTCACTTCCCTCTATCATAATCCATTACCTCCACAAACTACATTCAGTTTTCTTCAATGACGCATGAAATTCAATCATTATAAATAATAGCCATACACTACTATGTCAGATTTTGGAAACAAAATAGAAAGTATATGAATAATTGCAATAAAAAGACATGATTTGTGGCATCACAAGCCACAGATGCCTGATTAGTTATGGATTAGAGTATATGGCAAGGTTTACCTTACCGAGCGGTAAGGCCCCGTATCGGGTGGTACGTACCGATCCGCCAACTGACCGGTACGTGGACCACCCGCCCACCAGGCGATACCACCTAAATCAGCCATCAACGGTCGATTTCGACCGTCGGTGGTCGATTGAGAGAGAAATAAGAAAAAGGAGAAGATGGAGAAGAAGCAGAAGAGGAGAAAAATACCTCGTTCGTTGCTCTTCACTGGTTCCCTCGCGCGGTGCGTCGCCCATGGGCGATTCCTTCTCCCCATGGGCGAAGGATTGAGGCGACGTCGCCTCGTCGGCCATGGGAGAAGGATTGAGGCGACGTCGCCTCGTCGCCCATGGGAGAAGGATTGAGGCGACGTCGCCCATGGGAGAAGGATTGAGGCGACGTCGCCCATGGGAGAAGGATTGAGGCGACGTCGCCCAACTTTTTTATTTTTTTAATATATATTATATTATATTATATTATATTATACTATACTATACTATTACTATACTATACCGAGCGGTACACACTATGCATATCGCTCGATACTGGGCATCTGTACCGTACCGTATCGAGATAAACTCGACATGCTATATAGACTGATACGGCGAACCTTAGTATATGGTACCAAGTAAACTAACAAGCATTGCTAACCTATTCCTCTAAAAGAAATTTAATTCCAAAGATATAAAAAAAATTATGAAAGGATAAAATCATCAATAGCTTTATTGAAAATGATCTGATGCTCAATACCGTCTCAACTTTATAATATTTCTGAAATTACAACACTTTGGTGCTTCTAAAAATTTCTCACTACTCATTTGTGACAATGCTTATGACACAATAATTAATTGGTGGATTATCTGCAGTTTTTTGTCAAATGTACTAGGATGACCTCTAGTAGCAGACACTTGATACACGATGACCTTTAAGTACCATTCACTTCCACTGGCTATTTAAAATAAAAGAAATTGACATTTAAAAGAAGACTCATATTACTGTCTTCTCGAACCAACAACATTTGGCTATTTTGCTACTCTCCCTTGTAGTTCCATGGTTCCTCTTCCCATTTATCATGAATGAATCCTCTTATCCTCGTCAATACAGTAGATGTGGTTATCAGAGTTAATTCTGGCAAAACTCATTTCATGCTTCCCCAACACAGTAACAAGTCATGTACTTCATCTTAATTCCAACTGAAATTAAATCAGATGTACAACAACCATGGCAAAGTCTTTTGCTGAATATGAGAAAGGCTTCGGCATCATTTCATAATGATAGGAAAAATAATTAGAAACTATAAGAGCATACAAGTAGTCAATCTTCCAGTTTTTAGTCTTTTAGATATATGGTAGATAATTTTTTTTATTAGATATATGGTCCATCATCAAAAGATCAATATTCAGAAAACCTCAAGTCCACAAAATAAGTAAAGTACCTCTGTGATATCCCTAAATGATTACTTTTCAATAGTTATCCAAAAACTTGATATCTCAGTGAATTAGCAACATGAATCCGACAAGCATTTGACTGGTATCCTTCCACCATAACCTACACAGGTTAGTTAGCATATTTCTAATTGAAGTTTTTTAGGGGGAATCCATTTGGTCTTTCTTTAGGTTCATAAATTGTCGCAATACTCTGTTCATTAACTGAAATAATGGCATCATGTTTTTTCACATCCCTTGTTGAAGTAGCATTTAGCTCATTTTATGCATCAAATTGAATTATGCGCAAAGAGCAAAGCCATTGTCCAGAGATGACAACATTCATTCTCATGTGCATTGGAAACATCTTTTCAGTACCTTCGTTATGCAGTAATAAGTCCTTCCTGATTCCCACATGCGGCGTCCAATGATATACTCCCTATTGCTACAAAAGAAAGGAAACTGCACAGAAAGAAAGATGATAAACAAACATGACAAGCAGTAAAATCAGTTCCTGCATTCATAAAAATCCATCATGGCTCATACCTTGCGAACCCATTGAACCACCATCGTGCCTGTTGTTGGGCACTCCTTCAGTGTGGTGTGCTCGAGGAGCATATCATCCCAGCCATTCTTGATCCGGAACTCGTCATCCCAGAAGAAGTCCCTCAGAATTTCCGGTGTTGCATCCTCATATACAGTGCTGCTTCGGTACTGCGGCGGACCCGTCTAGCATGAACACACCAAATTATGCCAACCGACCCAGTGCATCCTCAGAAGGGCATTATCACGAACAACTAAACGACAATTACATAAATTCTCGACCGGAAGAACATACATCCAACTTTCAGTGACCAAAGCATTCGCATGTACAAGTTGGAGCTTATACCTCAGGATCTCTCCGCCATGCTAGATACCTCATGTTGGGCAAGGACTTGTCCATCATCTTGTGCCACACCGGCCCCCCATCCGTCACCTCCACCAGCCGACACAGGTGCTCCAAGTCTTCCTGGGTCACCGCCAGCTTCTCGCTCCTGCGAACCCCCAAAGGACTCAATTTAGCCTAAGAGGAAGAGAAAGGAATCAAACTTCGACCAAAGGTCAAAACATCTACCTATCACCGTCCGCCTTCGTCGGCACCGTCGCCACGGACGAGTTGGGGCCAGCAGAACACGGCGGCTGAGGGGAAGGCGCGGAATCGGGATTCAACGCACGAACCAACCCAGCAGCCCAGCCCGGCCGCCACGCCCATCCAAGAAGCAGCCCGGCGAGGACGGCGATCCAGAGGGGAGCGGAAAACATCGCGAGCTCCACGGCGACGTCCGCCAAGGTGGGCTTCCGAGAGATTTCAATCAGAGCTTCCAGAATCAGAGCCATGAAGGGCAGGGAAGAAACCCTAAAAGAGGAGAAGCAACAAAGGAGACCCCCTCAACCGCAGTGGGAGGCAATGAGGAAAAGGAAACAGACTCTCTTAAGTAATGGATTTGGATAGGGATTAGAACCGAAGCGGAAGAGATCGGAGGATGTGGCGGACGAGGAGATCAAGCGATTGGGGATAAGGCGAGAGCGGCGGAGAGGCGTGTGATTGGGTTTGGCGTAGGGACCCACCACCCCGGCCTATTTTGTTGGTGGACGGAAGCCAATAGCAACGCACGGAGGTTAGATTGCAAGTCGAGTGACGGTTATCGGGAAATAGGTCGCATTGGGGGTGCGCGGTGGCGGGGATTGGCCTCGAACGCAATCACCGTCAAAAGCAGTGGCGGTGCGCGGTGGCAGTGGGAGGCAATGAGGGAAAAGGAAACAGACTCTCTTAAGTAATGGATTTGGATAGGGATTAGAACCGAAGCGGAAGAGATCGGAGGATGTGGCGGACGAGGAGATCAAGCGATTGGGGATAAGGCGAGAGCGGCGGAGAGGCGTGTGATTGGGTTTGGCGTAGGGACCCAACACCCCGGCCTATTTTGTTGGTGGACGGAAGCCAATAGCAACGCACGGAGGTTAGATTGCAAGTCGAGTGACGGTTATCGGGAAATAGGTCGCATTGGGGGTGCGCGGTGGCGGGGATTGGCCTCGAACCCAATCACCGTCAAAAGCATTGCGCGACGGCGGCTTTTCATGGTCGAACGCGTCATCGGCTGACTTGGTGTGTGTCGATTGGTTATTATTATTCACGCAAGTGGCTGTTAAAAGCACATAAAACTAAGTTGGAATCCACGACTGTGGTAAGCGTGACAAGTTCTTTTTGTCAATTCTGAAAAAACATTTTACGGCAAAAAATTGATATCAGCTCGATCTAAATTTTCCCACATCTGCGCTCGAAGATGATTTTGGACAATCGAGGAATTGTGGATTTGTTGTTGTTATGGTTGAACAACCGATTCATACTCTGTGGCATTGGCTTTGTGACGATGAATCGTTTGAGAGAATGCCTGGCTACCATTTTGTACTGGGAATTTGTTACGCTTTCTGTTTGATTGCTTCACGTGTTTCGAGTGGAATCACAAAATAGCTTCCTTTGTTTGATTGCATGATCTGTTTTGAGTAGAACCACACAGCATTGTGAGAGGAAACTGAAGTCATTTGAATAGTATTTCTGAGGCGGTGATTCCATGCGTTGAGTTGACAAACAAATGGAGAGTGACTCCTTGTTTCTATAGGAGTATGAGAGAGAGAGAGAGAGAGAGAGAGAGAGAGAGAGAGAACAGGAAAAAGGCTGAAAGACAGGAAAAAGGCTGAAGGTATGTGTCCTAATCGATCAACTAGTTGAGGATTTGAACCATCTTGAGAAGAGAATCCAAGAGCAATAATGAGACAATAAGTACATTAACCATTTTCTCAAACACTTGTTCTTGGGGTCAACCATTAACCTCAATCTAGAGCTGTTCAGTTCTTGTGGACAAGATTGTGAACCAAGCATGCAGTGATTCTATTTTAAATGAGTTATGCCACCAACACCGTCAGCATAAAATTGAGTGAGTAGAGCCTCGAAATCGTGCCCCACCCCCACCCTCTCTCCTTTTTTTTTCTTTTTTCTTTTTTGGCCTTCTGTGTTTTGAACTTTTATGGAGTCCAGTAAAGTTGATGGATACTTTGTTTAAAGCTAGCTTGAGTAACTAATGTTCTCTATCTTTTTGTTATCTAAATTATTGCTAACTGCAAGTAAAATGGGGACAAACAAATGGTATTAATGAATCCGTATTTATTCGAGCAGGAATTACAAGTTGAAGTCCTCACCATTCAGAATAAGGATATATAATGACAGAAGCTACATGTTCATGTAGAAGCTTGGATGACATAAGCAATATGTTAAATATGTTCTCTTAGAAGCGTTGTGGTCGGTTGTTGTTTGATGGAATGATTGACTTGTTAATATTGTGGGTTTTGGTTTATGATTTAATGGAATGATTGGCTTATTAATTTTGTTGAGATTGAGCTATGATGGTGTCATGAGTACGGAGTCGATTAGATTGATTTTTGATCGAAGATGTAGGCTCTCCCTAGGACTCTTTCCTGACTAACACAGAGTGCAAAGATACGATGAAGGTTATCCCATGGCATAAACTTTGAGTAGTTCAAGCAAATGGACCAGGTTCTCCGAGCTATTGGATTCCTCCTCCAAAGGTAGAACCCTCTCGACATCCTCCAGTCGTAAGCAAGTGACTCTATATCTGCCTAAGTCAGTACGGGAGGAGAGAGAGGAATATAGTGGTATAGACTATAGATAGAAGGAGAGAGTGTATGGTGTAGCATGTGTTCGTTCTCCCCCCTCCCTCCATTGGCAAAAGCCTAGGGTTCTTTTTATACATGATTTGTGAACTTTTCTTTCCAGTGGCTTGACTTAACAACCTGATCATTTTGGTCTCGGATAAGATAGGATGGTTGCAGAGTCATTCTAGCATCGATGACATGGAGCCTTACTTAGGTGTCGATCTTCATTATAGATGAGCTAATGGGTACCGAATTTTCCCCTATTATTTGCACTCCATATCATCCCCACCCCACCGTCGCCCCCCCCCTCTCGAGTAACCTATGACCGAAATTATTTAGGATATGTGTTTAAAAGTGAATCAATCTCATTATCATAATCTCATCACAATCAGATTCTTATTGCACAAAACTAAGGATATCACAATATATATAACATATAATATAATATGAGACTATGCCAACATTAATCATATGCAAAAAGATCACACAACATGTCATACGTGCCATCACTCATATGATTGGCTTGTAGGGCACTTGTAACCAACAATCTCCCACTTGACCAAAAGTCAATCACCTATGTGTCTAATCCCCATCAGACCCCTATGATGCTCAAATATAATCTAAGCTAGTGGCTTCGTCTATGGATCTACAATGTTATCTTCGGATGGAACTCTTTCTATTGCTATATCTTTTCGGATCATGATCGCTCTAATCAGATGAAACCTCCTCAAAATAATTCTGATGAGACTTGGGTTCTCTTGTTAGAGTTATCGCCTTGTTGCTATCACAATATATGAGAGTCAGCTTCACGCTGCTTGGTATGACTCCCAAATTCTTGATGAACTTCTTCATCCACACCCCTTCCTTTGTTGCTTCTGTTGCAGTAATGTATTCCACCTTTGTAGTAGAGTCAGTAGTACTATCTTGCTTGGAACTCTTCCAGCTTACTATTCCTCCATGTAGGGTGAAAACATATACCTTAAATTTGAATTGCTATAATCAATATTGGACTGAAACCTCGAGTTTGTGTAGCCCTCAACCTGGAGGCTATCTCCTCCATATATCAATAAAAGATCCTTAGTCCTTCTCAAGTAGGATACATTTTATTGTCTTCCAGTGTTCTAAACTTGGATCTACCTGATACCTGGTCGTGACACTCAAAGCATGTGCTACATTAGGCCTGGTATATAGCATCACATATATGATAGACCCTATCGCTGAGGTATAAGGTATCTTATCCATATCTGTCCTTTCTTCAGGAGTCTTTGGGGACATACTCCTAGAAAGTGATATTCCATATCTCATCGGTATGAGACATCTCTTAGAATTCTCCATACCAAATATTTTGATAATAGAGTTTATGTACCTAGATTGGGACAAACCAAGCATCCTCTTAGATCTATCTCTGTAGTCTCGGATCCCCAAAATATAGGATGTTTCCCCTAAGTCTTTCATAAAGAAGTTTTTAGATAGCCAAGCCTTTATTTATTATGGAGAGCATTCCTATATCATTCCCAATGATTATAATGTCATCCACATATGGCACCAAGAAGGTGATAGTGCTCCCACTTATCTTCCTGTACACAGAAGGCTCATCTTCATTTTTAACGAAGTCATAAGATTTGATCACCTCATCAAATCTTATGGACACTTTGTCTGGACTCTCTTTAGATATGAATCTCTCTAGCTGTATCATATACACCTCTCCTCGAGGTGGGGTGAAAAGATTTCGTTATAGTCAACTTTTTATCTTTGATGATATTCTTTAGCTACCAGCCTTACTTTATAGGTCTTTCTTGAAGATCCATTTGCAGCTGATGGGTATAATACCCTCAGGTGCATCCATAAGCTTCTAAACCTTGTTAGACTACATGAAATCCATCTCAGAATTAATGGCTTCTTGTCACTTCCCGGAGTCTATACTCATAATAGTCTTTCAGGAGGGTGAGATACTCTACTAGACCTACGTAAAGTTGGAACTTGTGTGCTATGTATTTGAACAGGCTCAGGCTCTGGAATGATGCTTGAGCTGGGTTCTCCAACCTCACTCAATTCTATCTTGCTCCCACATCCTAGGGCGTGCCCCCATAATGAGATGGGTAGGTTAGTGAAACTCATTAAAATCCCATTGGCCCTTAGGAAATGGGTGAACTTCATACTCAAGCACTCTTCTCGATCTGATCGGAGAGTCTTAATACTCTTTCCAATTTGGTTCTATAACTCATTCTTATATTCCTTGAATTTCTCAAAGGCCTTAGATTTATACTTCATTAAGTACACTTGTCCATATCTAGAGAAATCATCAGTGAATGTAATGAAGTATGAGTAACCACCTATAGCTTAAGTCGATATGGGACTACATACATCACTATGTATGAGTTCCAATAATTCGGTGGCTCTCTCTCCAATTTCACTAAAAGGAGAGTTGGTCATCTTCCCACGAAAGCGATGCTCGCAAGTTGCATATGACTCATAGTCAAATGGATCTAAGTATCAATCTTTCAGCAACTTTTGAATCCTTCCCTCAAATGCCATAGGTATGCATTATTCACTTAATCTCTTTTTATCTTAGATATATTTATATTCATGATATATGGAGAAGTATCTAACACATATAAACTATTTATAAGGATCCCTCTAGTGATGATTTTATCATCCATAATTATTAAATAACTATTGTTCTTAAAAACTAATTTATATCTACTAATTATCAAACAAGAGATAGAAATAATATTTTTGATAATAGAGGGAACAAAATAGCATGCATCTAATGCAATAATAGCTTTACCAGGCAGATGTAGGGTGACCTCTCCAACAATAATAACAATAACTATTGCTCTATTGCCTGGTCCATCTCGCCTCTAGCCAATCTCATAGGTCTTGCTAGAACCTGTAAAGAATTACAGATATGATAAGCACTCTCGGTATCCAATACCCATGTGTTATCACGAAAATTTGACAAGTGGAGACCGATCATAAATATACCTAAAGCTTCTCCAAGTTTCTATTTTGCCTTATTTGTAAGGTAGTCCTTATAGTTCCTCTTCCAATGCCCATCTTGGTCGTAGTGGAAGCATTGTCCTTTGTCCTTTATTAGGTCTTTCTTAGCAATCTTTGCCTTACTCAATCTTTCTTTGCTCTTGCCCTTCTTAAGGGTCTTGCTGGCTTTCCTTTTCTTCTTGATCACACAAATATAGAGAACTAACTTCTCCTTCTTGATGGTGTTCTCAGCTTTCCTTAACATATTGAGGAGCTCAGGTAGAGTCACCTAAAACTTGTTCATATTAAAGTTAATAACAAACTGTAAAAATGAACCTGGTAAGGACTGAAATATAAGATCAATATACAAGTTATCTTTTAGGACTATCTTTATATTTCACAAAGCGAGTGATCTCATCCTAAGGGGGTGCTTGCCTAAGTAGAATTATCCCTTTGTCCCTCCTATAGCCAACCTGCCTTAATAGGAACAGGAGTTGGCTAAGTGACTCTATAGCCGACCTAAGCAGGGGGAAACCCTAGCCAACCAACCCAGTAAGAGGTGTGGTGGCTACTAAGCCATAAGGGCTAATCTAGACCCTATCTATACTCCTTTATAAGAGAGGAGTGGCTTTATTATAATTTAATAGGGTTTTTATTAACTAGTACTAAGATGATATGACTCAACCCTGTTGGAGTCATATCAAATCGGCCCTCTTCAGATCAGTCTTGTCTTCAAGACTTAGGATTCACAAACTTTGAAAATTAAATCTTCAACTCCTCATATGACTCCCATGCTATCATTAATTAAACTTTAGCTTCCTCATCAGCTGGGGTATTAGTTGGAAGGATTTAGGCTAAGTCATCTTCTTTAAATTTCCATTTGAGGTGGGATACCAAGCGGATCAACTATAATCTTGATCTGGTGTGCGAATTTGATCTCCAAGTTAGGTTCCCAATATGATTCTCAATTTTACAAAGTCCAAAGAAATATGGAGAGCACTTCATTAAGGTTCGAGTTTCCTACTGATCGGGCTAGAGGTGTAGAAAAACTCGATCTTCAATTTTTTGTCCATTCTGAAGTTTGTCGGGAGGCTGTTTCTTTTTTGCGTGAGCTGCCATATGGTTAGTCTTTAGTGATAGCCAATCTTTCTTCTGGAATGGTGACTGCCCTCTGGTATGGTTCAAGATGATGAGAGCCCAATCTGGCATGAGCATGGATTGTAATTCTTCTAGTTTTACTCTTCTTTCGTGCTATGGACCTGTATCCAATCATATTTTAATATTGGTATTAATTAGTATCTCTTGTAAAAACTTCATATGGAGTGTGGGGGAAGCCTCAGTGTAAATTAGGAATCGACCATCTTGCAAAAGAATAGCCCTAATTTCAACTTCTGACGCATCGGCCTCAATGACAAAAGTGCGATCGAAATTGGATAGTGCTAGGACCAACGTTATCGTCATGGCTGCCTTGAGTCATTTGAAGGCTGCAGAGGCTTTATCCAACCACAAGATGAAGTCTTTCTTCAGTAAGGACATGAGCGAGGCACTGATCTTGCCATAATCTTTCATAAAATTTTGGTAGCAACCTGTGAGTCCAAGGAAACCATATAGTGATTATATGTTTGTAGGTCTCGGCTATCCTTACATTGCCTCGATCTTTGTCAGGTCCACCGCCACTCTATCGTTTGATATAATGTGTCCAAGATACTCTATTTTATGTTGTAAGAAGCCGCACTTTGACTATTTAACATAAAGAGTATTCTCCCGAAGAATCGTAGAACAGTTCGTAAGTACTGAAAATGTATATCAAGCATAGGGCTATAAATGAGAATATTATCAAGGAATACCAATACAAACTAGGGTAGAAAACTCTAGAAGATGTCATTCATTAGGCTTTGAAAAGTAGAAGGAGCATTCGTAAGTCCGAAAGGCATTACCAGAAACTCGTAGTGGCCGTTATACGTGCAAAATACAGTTTTTAGAATATCTTTAGTTGCATACCCAAATCTGATGGTATCCGGATCGGAGATCCAATTTAGTGAAGACTCGGGCTCCGTTTAATTCATCCAAGAGTTCATCTACGAATGGGATATGATATTTATCCTTGATGGTGATGGCACTTAGAGCCAGATAGTCAACACACATCTGTCAAGTGCCATCTTTCTTGCACACTAGCAACACCGGTGAGGAGTAAGGGTTGCAACTCGGTTGAATCACCCCAATGTCAAACATCTCTTAAACAATATTTTCGATCTCGTCCTTCTGCAAGTGAGAATAGTGGTATGGTTACAAATTTGCTAGAGTTTTGTATGGCAAAATAGGAATGTAGTGGTCATGTGGCCGGTTAGGGGGCAGCCCATGCGGCTCTAAGAAAACATCTATGAATTTGTTCAGGCAAAGGGTAAGCTTAGGATCTGAGTTTTGTACATTCTCCCCTGTAGATGGCTACTGAATATGCATCATGAATCCACTATGTGCTTTGTGCAAAACTTTCTCCATTCGTTGCAACGAAACGGTGGAAATTTGGCTCCTGTGCTTGCTTCGTAACGTGACCTGTCTCCCTTTGCAATAAAATTTTATAATTAATTTAAAAAAATTCCAAGAGATATCACCTAGTGTTATGAGACATTTGATCCCAAGTACAGCTTCATAATCATTGATAGGTAGGAGGAAGAAATCAGCTACCACTTCTTGATCTTGGAGGAGTAGTTTCACCCATGGGAACCATTGGTTATAATTAAAGATTCGACCGTCGGCGACCTTTACGTCGAACTTGTTGCAACCTTCGATTTGAAGCACTAAACATGCAGCAACCTTACTGTTGAGGAAGTTATTAGTGCTGCCCGTGTCGATGAGAATGGTCATAGGTTGTTGTTTTAGACGTCCTCCAACTTTCATCATCTGCGGGTTGGAGTAACCGGCCAATGCATGCACTATGTAGTCAGCCGGTTGAGACTCTTTCTCCATGGCTTCTTCTTTAGGTTCCAGGGATTCTTTAAATGTTTCATTGTCCTCATCCTCTGCTAGTTCAATCATGAGGAATCGACCCTTTTTTAGCGATGTTCGTGGCTCTACGGTTCATCATAATGCCAACACAACCCCTTGGCCGATCGTTCATGAAGCTTGTCTCTTGTCAACTTTTTTGGCGCAGGGGCTTGGATGGTAGTAGAGGGGGTATTAGGCCTCGGCATGCCTAGTCGGGGAGCGACCCTTGTCCTTTATACCTCATAGTTCAATTGTTCTTCCTGGATACGTGCAAAGGAAATCACCGCCATAAGAGTGTACGGTTGCCGCGCCTTTACTTCTCATCGGATCTCTGGCTTTAGGCCCTCGATAAAAGTACCTAAAAGTTGTTTCTTAGATCAATTCTCAGTTTGATTAGATAATTACTCAATCTTTCTTTAGTATTCCTATATTATAGAGGTTTGACGAATCTTTGTCAATTATTCATCGATGTTGTCAAAATTGGTTGGTCCAAAGTGGTTTAGTAGTCCTTCCTTGAATCGCTGCCAAGAGAGTCCTCCATGGGTATGCTCAAACTAATTAAACCACTGAATAGCATCTCCCTTGAGGTGGATGGCAGCAATCTCCACCCGTGTGACGTCGGCAATTCAGTAGAACCGAAAATAGCGCTCTGCGCACAAGATCCACCCGATCGGGTCTCCTTCTTCCTATCTAGGGAAGTCAACCTTCATGCATAGATTATTGAGATCAGAGGTGATGTGGCCATTTTCTTAAGGATCATCTCACCGATCTAAAGTTTCTCCGTGTTGTGATTTCCTCGGGCTCGACGGTCGGCTAATGCTGAATTCAACGAAAATGGATTGCATCTTCTCTTCAATGCGATTTTCAAAGGTTTCAAGCTTTACATCAATAGCCTCCTCTGTTGCCATAGTATGCGCCTCTAGATCTGTTATATTGAGATCTACTTTTATTGTTGGGTTAGTGGCATGGGAATTTTGGAGAATGGGGTGGCCGGTTGGAAGGTGAATCAGTTTGAATGGAAGTAGGCTGCGGTTCACGGCAAATTTGGGGGGCTGTTTGGTTTCGGTTTAGGGTAGGGTTTTGAAGGATTTTTGATGAGGATGGTAGGGTTTTGAGATGAGGAAAAGAGAGTCCACAATCTCACAAAAAACATCACTCAAACCTGATAGAATTTGGCGAAAAAAAGTGATGCGATGTGTTGTCCTGTTGAACCAATTTTATGTTGGAGAAATAATTTCTTCTCGACATAAATTCCAAAGGAAAGTTTAAGGAAATGATGCAAAAACCCTTGGCTTAGATGTTGTTAATACCAGTAAAAAGTTTGATGAAATTTTGGCAGCATAATAGTAGGGAAATAGGGCGAAAGACGAAAGACAGATTCCTTCATCGTAAAATTCTAAAACTATATGATGGTCAAATATTGCATAAGAAAACTAGTTATAGAAGGCATTTTTTCAAGAAGTCAACTCCAATGAAAGCCAACTTGATCTTGAGAATTGTCTAAAAATTTTGGCCAGTAAGGAGAAGGAATAAGCTAGTTTCAAGAGGCAAAGACACGACTAAAAATTTCTGCAGTGTTCCCCCTTCGTAACAACGATAATGTTTGCGACAAACGAAATTTGCAATAGATAAAATTTGGAAAAAATCTTCAACATGTAAAGTAAGGAATCTTGTAGTATTGAAGAGGCATGGATGATAAAAAAATATGAGATTTCTAGATCAAACGTTAGGGGCAACGGTAGACTAATTTAATCTGCGACTGGGGTGGAAGGTGGAGGCGCATGTCACAACAATTATAGAAATTACTCGGGAAGGTGGAAGTGGCTGAGATGGCTACAGAGGCAGTAAGATCATTGCTCTGATACCGGATGATTGAACACCAGAAGGAGCCCAATAAATTTTAGTCCTTGAGGGGGGTCAACCCTTAGAACGCTGTAGGGGTTCCTCCCTCCTAGATTCGACACAAGGCTGAAATAAAATTGATAATTGCTTGATTCAAGAGGGGAGGTGGCTACATCTTTAAATAGGAATCAAAACCCTAGCCTAAGGGGGTACTTGCCTAAGTAGAATTATCCTTTTGTCCCTCCTATAGCCAACCTACCTTAATAGGAATATGAGTAAGCTAAGTGGCTCTATAGCCGACCTAAGCAGGGGAAAACCTAGCCAACCAATCTAGTAAGGGGTGTGGCGGCTACTAAGCCCCAAGGGCTAATCTAGACCCTAGTCATACTCTTTTATAAGATAGAAGTGACTTTATTACAATCTAACAGTATTTTTATTGACTAGTACTAAGATGATTAGGACTCAACCCTGTTAGAGTCCTATCACCTACGATGGAGATTATTTAGGATCTGTGTTTAAAGGTGAATCAATCTCATTATCGTGATCTCATCATGATTAAATTCTTATTGCACAGAACCAAGGACATCACAATATATATGCAACAGATAATATAATGTGAGAATATACTAATATTAATCATAAGCAAAAAGATCATATAGTATGTCACACGTGCCATCACTTATGTGATTGGCTTGCAGGGCACATGTAACCAGCACGCTCTAATTAGATGAAACCTTCTCAAAATATGCTTAGACTTGATGAGACCTGGGTTCCTTTGCTTGAGTGATCGCCCTATTATTGTTGTAGTATATGGGAATCGACTTCACGTTGCTCGATACGATTCTAAAATCGTTAATGAACTTTTTCATCCACACCCCTTCCTTTACTGCTTCTGTTATAACAATATACTCTGCCTCTGTGGTCGAGTCAACAGTAGTATCTTGCTTAGAACTCTTTCAGCTTATTGATCCTCATTCAAGGTGAAAATATACTCTGAGTTTTACTTGCTATTATCAATTTTGGACTAAAAACTTGAGTCAGTGTAGCCCTCAACCTAGAGGCTACCTCCTCAACCTGAAGCTGTACTTGGGATTGAATAGCTCACAACACTACGTGATATCTCCTAAAATTTTTCTAAATTAATCATGAAATTTTATTACAAAGGAAGACAGGTCACGTTATGAGGCAAGCGCGGGAGCCAAATTTCTACCGTTTCATCGCAACGAATGAAGAAAGTTTTGCACAAAGCACATAATGGATTTTTTATGCATATCTAGCAGCTATCTAAGGGGGAGAATATAAAAAATTCAGATCTTAAGCTGATCCTCTTGCTAGATGAATTCACGGACATTTTCCCAGAGCCACGCGAGCTACCCCCTAACCGACCGTATGACCATTGTATTCCTATTTTATCGAGTAAATCTCTAGTAAATTTACATCTGTACCACTACCGTCACTTGTAGAAGGATGAGATCGAGAATATCGTCAAAGAGATGCTTGACACCAGGGTGATTCGACAAAGTTGCAGCCCTTATTCTTCACCGGTGTTTCTAGTGCGCAAGAAGGACGGTACATGGAGAATGTACATTAATTATCGGGTCTTAAACGCTATCACCATCAAGGATAAGTATCCTATATCAGTCATAGATGAGCTTTTGGATGAATTAAAAAGAGCCTGAGTCTTCACTAAATTGGATCTCCATTCCGGTTCTCATCAGATTCGGGTATGCACTGAAGATGTTTTGAAAATTGCATTCCACATGCATAACAGCCACTACGAGTTTTTAGTAATGCCTTTCGGACTTACAAATGCTCCTTCTACTTTCCCAAACCTAATGAATGACATCTTCCAGAGTTTTCTATATAAGTTCGTATTGGTGTTCTTTGATGATATTCTCACTTATAGCCTTATGCTTGATATACAATTTCAGCACTTACAAACTGTTCTAACGATTCTTTGGAGAATACTCTTTATGTTAAACAATCAAAGTGCAACTTCTTACAGTGTAAAGTGGAGTATCATGGGCACATTATATTAGAGGATGGAGTGGCGGTGAACCTGACAAAGATCAAAGTAATGCAAGGATGGTCGAGACCTACAAACGTACAATCACTACGCGGTTTCCTTGGACTCACGGGCTACTACCAAAATTTTGTGAAAGATTACGACAATATCAGTGCCCCACTCACGTCCTTACTGAAGAAAGACTCCTTTTTGTTGTCGAATAAAGCCTCTACAACCTTCGAACGACTCAAGGTAGCCATAACGATGACGTCGGTCCTAGTGCTATGATAAGACTCCAGCAGGGTTGAGTCATAATCATTTTAGTAGAAATCAATAAAAACTCTGCTAGATTGTAATAAGGCCTCTCATATCTTATAAAGGAGTATAGATAGGGTTTGGATTAGCCCTTAGGGCTTAGTAGACACCGCCCCCCTTACTGGGCAAGTCGGCCAGGGTTTCCCCCTGCTTAGGTCGGCTATAAAGCCAACCTAGCCGCCCCTTGTTCCTATTAAGGCAGGGTGGCTATAGGAGGGGCAAAAGGATAATTTTACTTATATAAGTACCCCCTTAGGCTAGGACTTTGATCCCTATTTAAGATGTAGCTGCTCCCCCTCTTTTAATAAAGCAATTATCATCTTCAATTCAGCCTTTGTGCCGAGTCTAGGAGGGAGGAACCCCTATAGCGTTCCAAGGGTTGATCCCCCTAAAGGATTAAAATCTATAGGGCTCCTTCTGGAGTCTCATCATCTGGTATCAGAGTTGTATTCCTACTATCCTGTAGCCATCTCAGCCGCCTCCACCTTCCCAAGCAATTCCCATAATTGCTACGCCTCTACCTTCTACCCCAGCAGCAGATCAAATCAATCTGCCGCTGCCCCTTGTGTTTGATCTGAAATTTTGGTATATTTTTATAACTTACACCTCTTCAATACTACAAGATCCTTCATATTATATGTGAGAGAAGTTTTTCAAAGCTTTTTTGCTGTAATTGTTTACCATCACAAACGTTATCATCATTGCGAAGGTGAAACACTGTAGAAAGTTTTTAGCTGATTGTTGCTACTTGAAACTGAACTTTTGTTCATCGTTTCTGACCAAAATCTTTACACAATTCTCAAGATCAAGTTAGATTTCATCTGAAATTAATTTCATGAAAGAACTCCTTTTGGAACCAGTTTTCTTGTATGATCTTTCACCATTATGCAGTTCAAGAATTTATGATGAAGGAATCAACCTTGTATCTTTTGCCTTATTTTCCTACCGTTATACTACCAAAATTTCATCAAAATTTCTACTAGTATTGACAACATCTAAACCAAGGGTTTTTGCATAATTTTCTTAAACTTTCCCCTGGAATGTATGTTGAGAAATTAGCATTTCTCCGATGTAAAAAATCGGTTCAGCAAGATAGCACATCATAGTACTTCTTTTCATCGAATTCTATCAGATTTGAGTGCTATTTTTTGTGTGATTTCAGACTCTCCTATCCTCACCACTAGACCCTACCATCCTCACCAAAAACTTTTCCAAATATTACCCTAAACTGAATCCAAATAGCCCCTAAATCAGCCTACTTCTTTATTGATCTACTTACCTTTTTAGAAAACTTTTATTACCGAGACACCTACCTTTACTGCCATCTATCTCAGATCTAAAGCTTATTTTCCTAACCTTCAGCTACTACTATCACAGCCCTAAAACTACACCAATTCGTAGCCTCAACTCCACAAAATCACTGCCCTAAATCTGCCCTAAACTGCAGCCTACTTTTACCCAAACCAATCCACCTTCCAACTGGCCACACCTTTCTCCAAAATTCCCATGCCATTAACCCGACAATAGAAAAAAGATCTCAATATTATAGATCTTGAGGCGTATACTATAACAATGGAGGAGGCTATCGATGCAAAGCTTGAAACCTTTGAAAACCACATGGAAGAGAAAATGCGATCCTTATTCGTCGAATTCAGCATAGGCTGAGCATCAAGCTCGAGGAAGTCATACCATGGGGAGACTTCAGAATAGCAAGACAATCCTCAAGAGCATGGACACATCACCTTTGATCCTAATAATCTATGCATGAAGGTTGACTTCCCAAGATGGGAAGAAGGAGACCCAATCGGATAGATCTCACGCGCGGAGCGCCATTTTTAGTTCTACCGAACCGCTGATGCCACACGGGTGGAGATCGCTGCCATACAAGGGAGATGCTATTTAATAGTTTAATTAGTTTGAACACACTCGTAGAGGACTCTCTTGGCAGTGGTTCAAGGAAGGGCTTTTAAACTGCTTCGGTCCGATCGAATTCGACAACATCGATGGACAATTAGCAAAGATTCATCAAACTTCTACAATATAAGATTACCAAATGAGGTTTGAGCATTTATCTAACCAAACTGAAGATTGGTCTAAGAAACAACTTTTAGGTACTTTCATTGAGGGCCTAAATCTGAAAATCTGAGGAGAAGTCAAAGCACGACAACCATACACCCTTATGGCTATAATTTCCTTCGCGGGTATCCAGGAAGAATGATTGAACCATGGGGCATGAAGGACAAGAGTTGCTCCCTGACCAGCTATGTCAAGGTCTACTGCCTAGGCCCCCGCACCAAAAAAATTGACAAGAGATGAGCTTCGATAACGATCGGCCAAAGGATTATGTTGGCATTGCGACAAACTGTGGAGCCACGAACATCGCTGCAAGAAGGGCCAGCTCCTCATGATTGAACTAGTGGAGGATGAGGACAATGAACCATCTGAAGAAAGCCTTGAACCCAAAGAGGAAGCCACAGAGGAAGAGCCCTAACCGGCTGATTATGCAGTGCATGCGGCCGGCTACTCCAATCCACAAACGATGAAGGATGGAGGACTTCTAAAGCAGCAACCCATCACCGTTCTCATCGACACAAGTAGCACAAATAACTTTCTCAATAGTAAGGTTGCTGCACGTTTAGCACTTTAAATCGAAGGTCGCAAGAAGTTTGACGTAAAGGTCGCAGACGGTCGAATCCTCAATTGCGACCAACGATGCTCGAGGGTGAAGCTACTCCTCTAAGACTAAGAAGTGGTAGCTGATTTCCTCCTCCTACCCATTAATAATTTTGAAGCCATGCTTAGGATTGAATGGCTCACAACTGTAGGTGACATCTCCTGAAATTTTTCTAAATTAATTATGAAATTCTATTGCAAAGAGAGACAGGTCATATTGCAAGGCAAACATAGAAGCCATATCTCCACTGTTTTGACGCAACGGATAGAGAAAGTTTTGCACAAAGCGCATGGGAGATTTTTAATGCATATCTAGTAGCCATCTAAGGGGGAGAATATACAAATTTCAGATCCTAAGCTTGCCCTCTTGCTGGACGAATTCGCGGATGTTTTCACAGAGCTGCGTGGGCTGCCCCCTAACCGACAGCATGACCATCATATTCCTATTCTGCCGGGCAAACCTCCAGCTAATTTGCATCCGTATTGCTATCCTCACTAGCAGAAGGATGAGATTGAGAACATCATCAAAGAGATGCTCGACACTAGGGTAATTTGACCGAGTTGCAGCCCTTATTCTTCACCGGTGTTGCTAGTGCACAAGGAGGGTACATGGTGGATGTGCATTGATTATCAGGCCTTAAACGCTATCACCATCAAGGACGAATATCCTATACCCATCGTAGATGAGCTCTTGGATGAATTAAAAGGAGCTTGAGTCTTCACTAAACTGGATCTCCATTCCGGTTATTACTAGATTCGGGTATGCATTGAAGATATTCCGAAAACTACATTCCGCACGCATAACGACCACTACGAGTTTCTGGTAATACCTTTCGAACTTACGAATGCTTCTTCTACTTTCCAAAGCCTGATGAATGACATCTTTCAGAGTTTTCTATGCAAGTTCGTATTAGTGTTCTTTGATGATATCCTCATTTATAGCCCTACGCTTGATATACATTTTCAGCACTTATGAACTGTTCTAACAATTCTCCGGGAATATACTCTTTATGTGAAATAGTCAAAGTGTAGTTTCTTATAGCATAAAGTTGTATATATTAGGCATATTATATCGGAGGATAGAGTAGCAGTAGACCCGACGAAGATCGAGGCAATACAAGGATGGCCGAAACCTACAAACGTAAAATCGTTGCATGGTTTCCTTGGACTCACAGGCTACTACCGAAAATTCATGAAAGATTATGGCAAGATCAATGCTCCGCGCACATCCCTACTAAAGAAAGAGTCCTTCTTATGGTCGGAACAAACTTCTACAGCCTTTGAACGACTCAAGGCTGCCATGACGATAACGCCAGTCCTAGCATTGCCTGATTTCAATCGCACTTTCATGATCCAGGCCAATGCATTTGGAGTTGCGATTGGAGCTATTCTAATGCAAGATGGTTGACCTCTCACCTACACCAGCAAGGCTTTGTCTCCCTCACACTTGAAACTGTTGGTATATAATAAAGAAATATTTGTCATTGTACACGTCGTCACAAAGTGGAGACCCTAACTGATCAGCCGACGCTTCCAGATTAAGACTGACCACCAAAGTCTTAAGTATTTCTTGGAGCAAAAAATATCTTCCTTGGAGCAGCAACGTTGGGTAACTAAACTTCTCAGCTTTGATTATGAAATTAATTATCAAAAAGGAAAAGAGAATGTTGTTGTAGATGCTCTATCTCAGCTCCCAGGGCAAGCAGAAATTTCAGCCATCTCCCTTCCCACCACCGACTTCCTTGAACACATTAGGGAGGAGCGGAAGAATGATCCAAAAATTCGAAGCATTATAGAAAAATTAGAGAAGTATCTAGATTCCGTAGGGCACTGCACGTGGGACTTGAAGGACTTATGCTATAAAGACCGAATTGTTATTGTTCCTTCTTCTCCTCACATTCAAGTTATTTTGCATGAAATGCACTCTTCATCTTCAGTAGGGCACTCTGGATTTTTGAGGACTTATAAAAGGGTGAAGCAAAACTTCTTATGGAAGGGCATAAAAAAAATTAATTTATTACTATGTATCCAAATGTGATGTATGTCAGCAGCATAAAGGCGAAACAATGGCAAGTCTTGGTAAACTACAGCCTCTACTTATACCAGATTCAACTTGGACGGACATCTCCATGGATTTCATCGAAGGACTACCACTATCTCAAGGTAAAAGCATGATCTTTGTGGTGGTAGATCACCTAACTAAGTATGCTCATTTTTGTGCTGTGAGACATCCCTATACTGCTGCCATTATTGCTCAGATTTTTAAGAAAAATATTAAGAAATTGCATGGGATGCCAAGGCCGACAGTAAGTGACTATGATAGGGTGTTTACAAGTAAATTTTGGACCAAACTCTTCCATCTACATGGCACCCAATTGAAGATGAGCATAGCCTATCATCCACAAATAGACGACCAAAAAGAAGTGATGAATAGATACCTCGAGACTTACTTATGATGCTTCACCAATGACCGGCCCAAAGAGTGGACAAAGTGGCTTCCCTGGGCTGAATGGTGGTACAATATCAGTAAATATATCCAAAAATTTAGCAAGCAATGAGGGGCAGTTTGGATCTTCGTTTATCATCAGTTCCTCTATTTGCAACCCTTGAAGTTATATTAGGAAGTCGATATGCGATTTGTGCAACACCCTCTCCATGCATTGTGTAGCAACAATTGATACCTTCCCCTCGCACTTTCCTCGTAGGATCACCTATTTCCTATGGCTGAAAATTTTCATGATTAATTTAAATAATTTTTAGGAAACATCACTTATAGTGGACAACCATTTAATGCTAAGCACTATTTGATAATCATCAAGTGGTAGGAGGAAGAAATCCGCAGTGATTTCTTGGCCCTACAAAACGAGTTTCACCTATGAGCAATTTTGGTTGTAGTTGAGGATTCAGCCATATGCAAGCTGCAATCTTCAATCTGAAACTATAGAGGTCTGATGAATTTTTGTAAGTTGACCGTTGATGTCATCATACTTGGATGGTCTGAAGTGGTGTAGCAGTCCGCTCTTAAATTACCTCCATGTTGGGACTTCATGGGTATGCATGTACCAATCATACCATTGTATGGCAACTCCTTCAAGGTAGATGGTAGCGATGTCTACCATGGAAGCCTTCGGTATCTGGTGATAATGGAAGTAGCGTTCTGTATGCGAAAGCCATCCCGTCGGGTCTCCCTCTTCCTATTAAGGGAAGTCCACCGTCATGTGTGCTTGCACTAAATCCATGGCTTGTTCTTCGTTCCCGGGAGGCCTCTCTTTATGATCTTAAATTTTACCTTACTGTGATTTTATCGGACTTGGAGATTAGCCAATTCTGAATTATGCAAATAAGGCGTGCAATTTGTCCTCCATGCATGTCTCGATGGCTTTAAGCTTTGTGTTGATAATGTCATCTGATGCCATGGCATAGGATTGTAGATCTATGATGTTGAGATTCTTCTTCTGTTGGTGAGTCAAGGGCATAGATCGGTGGATGATTTGTCGGTAATAGGAAGAGGCAACGATCATAGAAAGAAGGCTGCAGTTTACTATTGTTTGGCTGTAATATGTGCTGCTTTGGGCCGAATATAGTAAGGGTTCAGGTGGTACAAAGGTAACAATCTAGGGTTAGATGGTTGCCCTAAGAATGTAGGTTGCGGAAATAACACGAGGTGATGGCAGTAGCTGCAACAAGGAGATGGTAGCGGCAGTGACCTAGGAAGACGACAGCAGCAGCAATGAAGAAGATGGTAGCAGCAGCAACCAAGAAGATGGCAACTGCAATAATCAAGGAAGATGGTAGCAGTGTCAACTGAAGAAGATGACAGTGGCAGCAATCGAAGAAGATGGTGGTGGCAGCAAGAGAGGACAGCAACGGTAGTGATCTAGGAATAGAAGGCTATGATATGTGTTGTTGTTGGGGTTAGCATTATAGGATAAAAGAGGACTACAACGGCTACATCTTAGGGTTAGAAGGGTGCCTTAAGGGTGATGTGATTAGTAGCAACAATTTTGGTAGGATTTGGGGGTTTACGAGAAGAAGAACAACAAAAGGTACAACGACATAATTTTTTATCAAAAATTTTAGCAGATTGATGATGAAAATTCTAGTAATGTTTTGGAGTATTACGATAGTAAAAAACCCATGAGGATAATAGCAAGAAAGATAAGAGTAGTGGTAGCAATAAATTTGACAAAGATCAGTTGCATATGCAACAAGAATCACTGAATAGATACAACGATAGATTTTTACATCTAAAGTTTCAATAGTTTAGATGTAAAAATTTAAGCAGTTCATAACAAAGATTCGAGTAAAACTTAATGGGAATCCACTGGTAAGGGAAAGATAATGGTGTCAAAAAATTTATGGAAGAATATGATAAGAAAAAATTTGGCAAAATCAAGGAATAGGGGAAGCTGATGTGACAGATTTTTATATCTAAAGTGCAGCAGTTTGGATATAGAAGATTAACAGTTTGTATCAATAATTTTTACACAACCTAAGGGAAATCTACTGATAAGGAGTGCCAAAGCCATTGGTGAAGAACTCATAGAAGATAGGGCAGAAAAACATTGGCAACAAGATCAAGATGGCAAGTAGTATCCAGTTGAAATTTGTAATATAACTTTCATCATAAAGATGGTAATTTTGTGATGATAAGTTTATGCAGCGTAATAGATGAATACTTTTTTTGGGTTTTTGGGTTGAAGATAACTAAATTACAGTAATAGTAAGGTAGATTACCAGAACCTGATGCAATTTGTAGAGATATTGAAAGGTGATCTGCAACTGTGGAGATAACGGTGGAGTTTGGCAACGATCTTAGCAATTGTGGGAATTGCTTGGATTGGATGAGGATGATGGTGGCTATGGAAGGGTAGTAAAGTACCAAGGAACACTACTTAGGGTTAATCTCTATTGAAGATCAGCCTCTGGGAACTCTATATGGGTTCCCTCTTCTAAGGTATTCGGCCCAATGGCAGAAGAAAGATTGATCTTATTCATGATAAAATAGTGGTGGCTACATGAGTTTATATAGGGTCTCAAAACTATAATCCTAAAAGGACTCCTACTTTACTAAGCCTCTCCTACTTCAACTAATTCAACCAAGACTCTAACTCCTAATTTAACTCCCAACCAACCCTAGAGAGAGTCCCATCTAAGTGAAACTCCTCCTCTCTCTAACCCTAGCCGCCTCCTTTCAATCCTATCTGACTTTCTCTCATCAAGGTGGGTGGCCCATTAGGTTGATTACAAGCTTGACTTGGTTGACTCTTACCCAAATCTGACTCCAACTCCAATTTAATCGAATCTTAACTCAACTAGGATTTGGGCTGATTTATTACAAATGACTCTAGCCAACCTAATGTCAGATTTAGACTGGCCAACAAGGTCCAATCTAAAGACTTGACTCAATTGACTAGGACCCGACTCAGCTAGGGTCCTAACACCACGCCTTTCCATATAATTACAAAATAATCATAAACACGCAGGCCCAATAATAAATGAGAAAAACAAAGGCTCATAGGCTCGAATAATAATAATAGTCACATGTACACACATCACATTACATGACTCATGATTATCCATCCATATCATACATCATATGTACACATCATCTTGTAGGACACTAGATAATAAGTAATTAATTAAACTATTTAATTAATTATTTTTTAAAATTTAGGACATGTTAGGAATTTCTAAAATTATTATGGCAATTTTAGAATTCTAGACAATAAGACAGATCTTAAAATTTCTCAAATTCCAAGGGGTAGAATAATCCTTTTGTAGTAGAAAAGAAAACTCTAACCCTTTGCCCCTTCCAATAATCACCGTTGCTGCCCCTGCACAGGTGAAAACCCTTGCCTACAAGTGATCATCACTACCACTTGGGTAATCACCCTTACGGGTGGATGGCGCTACCTCACGTGGTCACCTGGCCTGTCAGTGGCCCGCCCGCAAGCAGGCACCGATTTGCCCGCAAGCATCCTGTGGGTGCCCTTGGCCATTGGCGACCGCTCTTATAGGTGGCTTGGCCACATGCAATTGGCCCTACTAGAGCCTTGGTCGTACCCGACCATCCCTGTAGGGCAGCCTAGTCGTAGGAGCCTTAAAGCAAGAAAAACTATGAAACTGAAAAACTGAATCATGTATGAGATTATCTACCTAAGGAGATTGTATATCCTTATTTTTCCAAATCTTGATGGAAAAGATGAAGGAGGTCAAGTGTCCTCCTCTCTAGCGGTATCCACATGATGGATTGCTATAGCCCTCCAATCTCAGCATAAATCTCACAACTCTTGTGCAGAGGGAGAGAGCAGAATAGGAGGGGATAGCCAAAGGTGCAGCCTATCATCTATGTGCCGCCCCTGCCTCCTATTTATAGAGAGCTATCAAAAACCTAGGGGCCCTACCTTAGTGGGTATTCGATCTTCATCCAATTACCCACTAATCTTGGATTATTAGATTTCTATCTAATAATCTTCTTTCACCACTAATTAGGCCTCATGGAAGGAGCTCATCAATGTAAGGTATTATCTGATTAGAACAAAGATTAATTGAATAACTTATATCTAATCCTATGTTCCCTGAAGCATCCACCTAATGTGTGTGACTCTCTAGGCCTGATATCAAGCTGGTTGCGAGTCACTCCCATCAAAACTCATGATATAGTGAATTAGTATCCCTATAATAATTCACTCGACTCATCGACTATGGACGTACTAGGTCACTGCGCTATAGTCCCTAGACAATATAGGGGGATCAAATCTATCAGACCTATTTATCCACAGTTACCATATATCTATAATCCCTCATCCAACTAATATACCAGAGATCGTATATTGAATACGGTACTGTCAGGCTACATATGGAATCTATTATAGTCTCGCTCTAATCGAATTCTCCCGGAGAATTCCTTCTCTCTCAATCTGAATGACCTTAGCTAATGATTTATCTTAGCAAGCACACAAATGATACTAAGAGTGGATGATCCTTTATTGACACTAAATTACCTTCATAAGGTTGGCTACCAATCCTGATAACCAGTTGTACCAACTCTAAAACTTTTAAAACCTAAGGCCAATGTTAAAGAAATGAGTACTCAAATAAGATATCATTTATGTCTCAAGTATAGGGACCAGATACGCAACTGGGACTATAGAATCACCATCTAATATTAGGTATCATTAATTATACAGTATTCCATAAGTAGATCAATTAGTAAACTTATTCTCTAATGAGTACTTGTATTGTATCCTTAGTGTCACTACACAAGTGGCTATGAGACCAGTTGCCTCCATCATATAGACGGATATACAGTACATTGGTCTGTCCGATTATCTCAATGTCCCTCTCGAGTAACCTATGCCGGGATTATTTGGGACTTGTATTTAAAGGTGAATCGATCTCATTATTGTGATCTCATCATGATCCAATTCCAACTACACAAAACCAAGGACATAATGATATATATATGCAAGATATAATATTTAATGTGTAAATATGCTAATAATAATCATAAGCAGAAAGATTACGCAATGTGTCATATGTGTCATCACTTATATGATTGGCTTACAGGGCACTTGTAACTAGCAGGTTGATCTCCACCCTTTAAAAGAAGATTAATAGTAGAAATCGGTGGCCTTAACAAAGGAGGAATCGGGAGTGGAGTGGGTGACGATGGTCAAACCACTATAAAATTAGTGTGCCTTCTTTCTTTGCTATTTAATCACTTTAGAAATTAATTTACTTGCTCATTACTATCTTATTTGCTATTTAATCACTTTTCCATTATAAGCTTTTTTGAATGAATCTTCTATTAGGATCGAGTTGTCACTAGAACTAAAGGATGGGGGGGGGTGTGTGGGGGTTGAATTAGTGCAAGTGTAAAGAGTACTCAGTTTAAAAAATATGCTTGAGGTAAAAATCAAAACTAAAAGTATTTTTTTCTTCAAGATCAAGTTAGAGAGCAATTAAACTTCAGACCAAATGAAGAATCTCGATTTACTATGGAATGCTAAAATAAAAATAACTAAAGAAGGTTCACAAATTTATAGCTATTTGATCACCAACTTGACCTATGTCTACTTCCTGAGTCCTTCTTCCTTGAGTGAACATCAAAACCCTTTACACTTTTTTCCTTTTCCCAAGCTCCAGAGAATAACCTTTACACTCTCCTTTTCACAGATTCAGGAGAGAAACCCTTCCAATCTTCCACTCTTTCCTTAACCTCACTTTACACTTGAAGCACACAAGGGAAGTTTTCAAATTTTACAAAATTTTAACTAAGATTATGATGATTTTTCTTACACTTGCTTATCATTTTCTTGCTCTCCAATATAAGAATACTTGGGGTATTTATAGACCTTAATTGGCTTCAAAAAATAGAGCCAAATTTCAAGCTTTATTGGACAACCCAGGTATGAGTGGTACTACAACTAGCACCGGTAGTACTACCGCTGGCACTGATAGTACCACTACCGATAACCGCCTGAAAACCTAGGTGGCGATGATACTACCGTCATCTAACCATTACCCACTGATGGTACTACCATTGAGCAAATAGAACTTTCCCATACTGTTTTATACTCGAGGTGTACCTCTTATTGACCCCTTTCCAGTTCAACAGAATGAGCTCAAATTTTAACCCAAAGTGGACCTAGTTGCCTCTCATTGAGTTAATTTAGGTTTCTCCAAATCTAACTCAATTAGAACTCAAAACACATAATGCTAACTACAACATACTAAGACATAATTATAATTGTTCTTATTGTCTGACACGTCAATTGATCATTCAAACTTTCGGCAAACTTCCTAGCATCCTCCGATGAACTCCCGGCAAGTCTCTCGATCATTATTTGGTGAACTCCCAGCGCACTCTTGATCACCTTCGGCGAACTCCCAACTAGCTCCCGATCACCTTTGGCGAGCTCCTAGTGAACTCCCAATAAACCCCCGATCACATTCGGTAAGCTTCTGGCGATCTTCCGGTGAGTTCCCATTACATCGTCCGAGCCCAGCCCGATGCCTGAACTTGACTCCGGTCTAATATTAGATTATATTACCTTTTTATTATTGTAGTTAATCCTACATCACTCATCTCTAACACACAAGTTAGATTATAAAACTCATCAATTGATTTCATCATCAAAATTTGAGATTCAACATCATCAAATCGATAGAAGTTTTTCAAAAGCACTAATTCATCTCCTCCCGCTCTCTTAGTGTCGATTTCGATCCCAACAGTGGGGATAAAGATACCTAGGATTAGGAAGAGGGATCACAAGACCATTATATGTTGAGTGTCAGACTAGTCAACATACATCCATCTAAGGCAACACTGGAAGCTCTTGAGCTTGTCGTCAATGCAAGAAAGGCTGCATGCATAAAATGTCATGCTTGGTAATAGTAGCTCGATGTTGTTAGTAGTAGTTGCTTCCACGATGACACCTCCTCTCGCCACTGATGGTAGTCTAAATTTTTTAATTTAAATTATATATTATTATATTAATAGTATATTGTGAGTTAGCATGTCATGTAAGTAGACTCTAATGTCTATTAATTCAGACTTGATAGGAGTGGCTTATGTGTATATTTTTAAAATGTAGGGATTATAAGATACGAGCAAAATCATAAGGGCTTAAGTGGTCCATGGTCAAAACCACAAAGGTTAAAATAGATCTTTTTTTTAATATTTAAACTACAAGAGCTAAAATAAATCTTAACCCTTTGATTGTTTACCTTGAAAAATCCAAAAGATACATATTTTATTACCTTAATCATAGTATGTGGATAACAAAATCTGATAATGCACTAACTTTCGAGTTCCATCGCAAGTTGTCCTTTCCATTCCTAGGGGTGAGGATTGCCCTTATCACAAATTCTATAGGGGGTTATGCTTCTTCATCGATGCTCTAGAGGCCAGGCTGCACCTCCCTCTACCTCTGGAGCAGTTGCTTTCATACTGTTTTGGCATATCTCTCCATCCTAACTGGTGTCGAACTCCTGGCGCTTCCTAAGGATTTTTCTCAAGGTGTATGATGATGCGAGAGTGATGCAATCCTACAAGTTATTCTGCTCATATTTCTGCTTAAGTCGGGGCCCAAGTAGTTACTACTTATCCCCCATACGATGTTCCAGATCAAAGGAGTGAGCTCCTGTGGCAAGGGGTGGTGGAGCTGCTTCTTTATTATAGACAAAAGCGAAGATTAAGGCTTCCTGGTGGCATGGGCAATGCACACTATGGCTAACATATTGCCCCTTCTTTCTGTGGGCAAAGCTAAAGCCCTAGAGAAGATACATGCACTCTTTTCCACCGACACTATGGAGCACGAGGAGGGCCGCTCGGTGGAAACCATCCCTCCCCTTAGTCCTTCAGATAGGGTTTGGCACCCCGACACTATGGAGCATGAGGAGGGCCGCTCGTTGGAAACCATCCCTCCCCTTAGTCCTTCAGATAGGGTTTGGCACCCCTTCTACTGCTGGTTTTTCTTCACTTGTTTCATAATCTTTGCTTTACGAGCTCAAGTGAATGACCTTAGGTGGAGAAGAAGGCAACAGAGGCCCAGGCTAATGAGTTGTCCTCGTAGTTGGCTAAAATCTGCCTTCGAGTCTAGGAATTGGAGTAGTGCCTTACTAAGGTGCATAGGAGGGCATGGGGATCAAACTCTCAACTCAACAAGCTAGATTTAGATCTCAATCTGGCACTTCGCTATGTCAAGGAGGCCAAGGCACGGACAGAGGAGGTACACGATGAGGCAGCCATAGCTGAGGAGATGGGTGCCAAAAGTGCTACGGAGAGCAAGTAGAAGGTTGAGACTCTCTGTCGCGAATCAATGGATACCCACTAGCAATTGGGCAATATTATTGAGGAGGCCAGTGATAGGACTCCAACAAGATTGAGTCCTAATCACCCTAGAAGTAATTAATAAGAACCCTATGAGATTATAATAAAATCTCACCTAATCACTTCTATCCTATAAAGAAGTGTGGCTAGGATTTATTTTAAGACCTTAGGGCTTCCTAGCTGCCACCTCCCTTACTAGGCTGGTCGGCTAGGGTTTTTAGCAAAGGGGCGTGGCTTGTGCAGCCATTTAGTCTGTCGCCCCCCTTATTTAGGCATGGTGGCTATAGGAGGGGCAAAAGGGAGAATTCAGTTAGGAAACACCCCCCTAGGGCTAGGGTTTTGAGCCCTATATAGCTTGTAGCCTTCACCTCTTTTCAATAAGCAAGTAATCTCTTTTGTTCAGCCCTATGCCGAGTTCTAGAAGGGAGGAACCCCTATAGGGTTCCAAGGGTTGATCTCCCTCAAAGATCAAATTATATAATGCTCCTTCTGAGGTTTTATCATTTGGTATTAAAGCCACGTTCCTATTACGCCTATTGCCATCTCTACTACTTCTACCCTTATAAGCAATTGCAATAATTGCTGTAATATGCGCCTCCATCTTCCACCCCAAGCCGTAAATCAAATCAATCTGCTGCTGCCCTGTATGTTTGAAATTGGAGATCTGGTATATTTTCATTACCCATGCCTATTTAATATTGCTATTCTTTTGCCTTACACATTAGCGAAGTTTTTTCATATTTTCTTCGCTATGAAATTCTACCGTCGGAAACGTGATCATCGTTGCAAAGGGGAAATGCTGAAAAAAAAAATTTTCGTCGATTATTGCTTATTGAAACTGAATGATTGCTCATCTTTTTTGGCTAAAACTTTTATACAAATTTATAAATCAGCTTACTTTCATCTAAGATTGATCTTTGAAAAAAATTCTTTCAAAAACCAGGCTTATAGTGCTGCAATTCCTCATCACACATTGTTGGAATTTTCGACGAAGAATCTGCCCTCCTTATTTTCACCTATTTTCCTACTATTACACTGCCAAAATTTCATTTATCTTATTTGCTGATATTATCCACATCTGAAATGAGGTTTGACTATCAAAATTTTACATATTTTTCTTAAATTCTCTTCTACAATTTATGTCGAGAACTCGTTGCTTCTTCGATGCAAATTTTGTTCGGCAGAATAGCATATACGCAATGATTTTCATCAAATCCTATCAGATTTTTGCTATTGTTTTTACCAAATTTGAAACTCTCTTTTCCTCATCTTTATCCCCTACCACCATAGCCCCAAATTTCACATTTTTTAGCTAGAATTTTTGTTAAGAAACTGTTGTTTCTTTGACGATAATTCTGCTTTAGCAAGGCAACATACACTATAGTGAACTTCATCAAATTCTATCAAACTTTCGTTGTTGTCTCTTCTAGATCTGAAAGCAATTTCCCTAACCTTCACCCTCTACCATCATAGCCCCAAAATCCTACAAACTGTAGCCAAAACCATACCCAAATCAGCCATAAAATAGCCTAAAATCGGAGCCTTCTACAATTACACCTATCCGCAACATACCCCCACCGATCCCTATCAAACATTTACTGCCATCTACTTTAATCATGACCAACAACAACTTGATCACGTCCAGCAGTGATCCCTCATTGTATAACACTATCAGCATCCATCTTTTGTTGCTATCCCCTTTGATTGCAGCCAGCAGCAATCTTGCGATAGAAATGCTACTAGCAGCAATCTTTCATTGCTAACTACCTTGAGCACGACCAGCATCAAAGTGAACACGACCAATAGTAGTCTCTCACTCTATATCGCTATTGCCCTCCTTTATAATAGTCGTGCACTCCACTGTGTCGTGGACAAAAATATAAATAAGGTGTTTAACATAATGCTCATGATTGTCCGTGTTCTTTGATTTTTGTATATTCTTTGTACACCAAGTAGTGGGCTTGTATTAGGCTTGCAACTCTTATTTGGTTAGCTTTTGTAGCCAATTTTAGCTTATAAATGAGAGTTGTGTCATATAGGTACTTATGAGAACTTTGGTCTGTAATAGACCATTTTTCTTTATATGCAACCTTTCAGAACTTGTAATATCCATAGTTATAATTTGTATTAGCTATATATAGTGTTTGCTAAACTTGTTGCTTGTGGATCCTGTGGGAAGTGCTTCCACAAACCTATTTTCTCTTTTGTAGGTCCTAAGGGACCCTAGGAGATTTTAGGGAGGCTGACCATTGTGGACAGACACGCAAGGGTGCCGCACGATTTAGGCAAAACCAGCTAAGTCCGTGATATTTTGGTATCAGAGTGGGACAAACACATGCAAAAACACTTGCCATGCAAACATGGGGGACCTAGGTAAACTATGTGGAGGGCAGCCAACACACATGATAGTTTGAGAGAAATAAATATGGAGATGTAGGGAAAGGAGTCGCTCAGAGGAGCAGACATCCTTGATTGGCATTCAGAGGAATGGCCAACCCTTTATATGAGAGGTACCATGAGGACAAGCAAGCTAGAAAGAATATGTAGTGCACAAAGGTTAGGATAGCTGAGTTCAAGCTACAGCTAGCAATAAAAATTTGACAATGCTCAAGGCAAGCGGGGCGCTTGGTAAAATATGAGACCATGTAAAGTGCGATATGTTACTCAACAACTGAAAGAGTTATGCAAAGCTCACAAAGGTGAGGGAAATTGCTAACTCGAAGAATTTGGTACTAATGCAAGGGTTTATATGTGGATAACGGAGTGTTTGTGGCCATCCCAAGACGACCAAAACTCAGCATCATGGAGCATTAAAACATTCTCTTTGGCATGGAAAGGATATATTCGTAGGAGACTGAAGTGTGCAACAAGTTCAACATGTTGCTAGGCTTTGAAGGGTGCAGCAGGGGCTGTATTGATAAAAAGTTATAATCCAGCAAATACATTTACAGGGGTAGAATAATGCATAGATTGTTTAGTAAGATGGAGTAGTCTAAGGGGATGGTGGTCTCCGAAACTTCCAAAGGGAAGAATGCAAAGAGGAAAATTGCTCCAACAGGACAGATATCTAGGAGAGATAGATCTTGGTTCTCAAGAGGAAGAATCAAGTGTTGCGGACCGCACATATTGAGGAAGAGTACCTTAAGACAATATCTCCACTAAGCACAACAGACCGAGCGAGCAGTGAGGAGTCATTGCATAATCTCAAATGAAGTAATACATTGGTGGATGCATTACAAGATCAAGTGGGGGAGCGACAATGACAACATCATACGAAGGCATACTTAGAGTCAATATAAAAATCAAACTCAACAGAGAACTGACCCATGAAATAGTGGGCATGAGGGCCATATCAACTCAATCCAAATCGGGAGGCGGAGTAACTTGGGTAGAACTTGGTGAAGTATCCAAGCCGCATGAAGGGAGTCGATGTAGAAGATAGAAACATGAAGCGAGATTATATCGTCCTATAGGTTCTTTATTCTGATAGAGCGGACTTATTTCGCATGGTGCCAAAGCGAAGGGAGATTCGAGGACATGCACCTTATCTTAAAGAAGCATTTAAAAGAGGAACTAAGGTGATTCAACTTATAAAAGTGAAGTTGGAATCAGAAAGCCTTAGTATGAGGCAAGAGGACACCGATGCGGGTACTCTTAAAGAATATACCATAGTGTTGCTATTCATGTTGTCATGAAGAAAGTGGTGCGCAACAAAAATTATGCTAGTGGGGAATAAAGGCCCAGGATCCAGATAATGGTGCATTAATTTTAGTGAAGTATGGGGACTTCGAGAGCTACTAAGTGACGGACTGTCTTAGAGCGATACTTCGTCTAGGGGTGACTCGAGAATGGGTGGGCGAAGGTGAAGTGCCAAAGAAGCGAATGCAATCAGAGGTGGTGAAGGCCCTATAATGTGTTGGCAGAGGCCACATAGGGAGAGATGTAGTCTAAGTTCATCACATATAAATCTGAATGCAATGGAGATGTCACCAAGAGGCAACATGGTGCAGAGGATCATGGTGGAATAGTTCATGGCAATACAACACATGTGGAGATGTCTCATGAGGGACATGATCATGCAGGGGTATGATCAGGTGCTATTGGGAGCTCCATTTCGGTGAACAATATAATGGCAAGAAGGACTATAGATTTAGGGAGTAAATGCTATGGTACCATAAAGGCAGGTCTTTCGTATGTGCGCATCGAACCTTGTATCGAATAAAAGCTTTGGTTATCAGCATATAGGGGTTGTGTACCACGGAAAGAGAATTCTGAGTTCAAGTACTAGTGAGTCCCATAGGTGGGACTTGATCATACAGAGGTATGATCAGAGGAACGAACTAGAGAGTTGGACTACTTCAGTGCTTATATTTGCTTAAGGGAGCCCGACAAGTCAGAGGACAAGGTCGAGTAATTGAACATTACGACCAAGAAAGCTAAGGAGAACATAATCGATGTAAGTCTTGAACAAGAAGGCAGAGGCCATGTATGAGAGTTGTAGTCTGTCTTTCCATCGACCAAGGAGAACTGCTAGGAGAACACAGAGGTGTTGAAGTAGGTGGTCAAAAGGGGCAAGGAAACGATGATGAGTCCAGAGGGGCTCAGCTACCTAAAAGCAAAGTATCGGTCAGAAAGGAGATGGACTCGGAGGAGTGCTACAGTGTCACAGAGGCAAACCTATCAATCACGAAGAAAAGGACGTAGATATAAGGCAACGGATAGTCGGGTCATGGGCTCGATAATGCTATGGTACCGCAGAGATAGGACTTCCGTAGAGTCATCAATCTCTTGCTCTTATGGAGGGAGAGCATTGATCGTAAAAGAGGCTGAGGAGATGGAGAATGTAAAGGCAAACTCCAAGTACCAAGACAGGGTGGGAGGACAAAGGCAAAGGAACTTCATAAGTCCGGTGTCGATGGGCTTTTCATCAAGATAGCCGAAAGTGAGGGACTTTGGGTTGATGCAAGAGTGCTTGGCCAAGAAAGAAGTAGGCAGTATATATTACTGTACCTTTTCTACTCAGAGGAGTCAGCAGCAAAGATGATAGAGAAAATGATATAATCCCAGAGGTTACTAGAACTATCAAATACTTACTCTAAGTTGGGGGACTCCAAGTTGGGTTAAACTTTTTTTGCTCTTTTCGGGCAAAACTTCTTACATTCCGAAAGTTCAATGGCAATAGGAAGGCGAATTACAGTAGCTAACTTAACGGAAGGAGTGCAAACACTTTAGGTGCTTCAGAAGTATGAGCAAAGGGTAGGAGAAATACTAGTAACCAGCTTGATGCATGAAATATAATCTTGAGGTGATGAGCGAAATCAAGTAACCTTTGCCTTCTCAACTCAAGAGAGTAGACAAAACCAAGTACCACAATTCTCATATCTTGAGAAGGCAAGCGAAATTAAGTAACATTTGCCTTCTCAACTCAAAGAGAATGGGTAAAACTTAGTACCCTTATTCTCTTATTTATCCAGTAGAGGAGCTCTGCACAAGTTTAATGCCCCTTTAAGGAAAGCTTATGAAAGACAATAATTGTAAAATCCTCACCGTTAGTGATCAGTACTACTGAGAGTATATTGTCCACTTCATTTCTCAATAGAATGCCAATAGAAGTGACAACTAAGGTTGAAAAAGGATCAATAAGCAAATCTTGTGGAGGAAGGACCATAAAAACTTCAAAGTCTGTGAAACGATGCTCGTTAAAGCTCCAACAAGCATCCATCTAGTTTAAGCAACATGAGACTATTTCAATATTGGCGCATAATAAGGAAGTCTTTTTCTTCACCAGAAGGATCCATAGAAATCATCAAGGATCAGCACAAATAAGCCAACCCCACATAAGAGTTAGTCATTGATGACATAAAGCCGCCTAGTGGATCAAAGTTCAACTACTCAATAATAGTGTTAGAGAGCAGTTGGGAGCCAAAGCGCATGTTGTAGCTAGAGCAACAGATTGAAGATTCAGCAAAAGGTGAGGAAATTTTTATGCAGTGTCTACAGTGGCTTTGAGGAGGACATCATAGGAATAAGTGGGAGAGAATATCATAGACAAAAATATAAACAAGGTGTTCAACGTAATGCTCATGATTTGTGTCCTTCAGTTTTTATATATTCTTCATACAGCAAGTAGTGAGCTTACAGTAGGCCTGCAGCCCTTGTTTAGTTAGCTTTTATGATCGGTTTCAGCTTGTAAATGGGAGTTGTGTCATGTAGGCACTTGTGGGGACTTCGGTCTATAATAGACCATTATCCTTTGTGTGCAAGCTTTCAGAACTTGTAATATCTATAGTTGTAATTTGTATTAGCTATATAAAGTATTTACTAAAGCTATTGCTTGTAGATCACCTGGGAATTACTTCCTCTAACCCATTTTCTCTTTTGTAGGTCCTAAGGGACCCTAGGAGGTTTTGAGGAGGTTGACCTTTATGGACGAATACGCAAGGCTGCCACACGAGTTAGACAAAACTAGCTAAGTCCATGATAGTTGCCCCATCTTTCTCCTATTACAGTCTCACCCTTGCTGCAACCAACTCCATTGTAGCCACAAAGTCATATTGCAGCCATAGCCGAATTAGCTGCTATTCTCTTCTTCCTCCATAGTCACTTTTGCCTTCCAACTCATATCTCTTGGCTGCCATCTTCTAACAGATATCAGCCACCTGAAAAATTATAGCCTTAACGACCTTGTAGCATCACCGTAGATCTGCAGCTAATGTTACTATTGCTGTCTTCTTCCTCCACCATTGCTGCTACCCTTGGCTGCCATCTTCTATCAATGCAGTAACCACTTGGAGACTTCACCACCGTAACCACAACAATTTTGTAGCAACATCATAATAGCACTTTCTTATCCTTTTGCTGCCATTGCTTCCTTCAACCTGAAGATTGTAGCTACACTCTTCAATCAGTTTATTTAACAAGTTGGAGATCCTTACATCATGACATCGGTGGGCCTATTCGAAGCTAAATTGGAGGCTTTCGAGACACGTATGGATGCTAGACTACACACACTCTTCGAGAAGTTTAGATTAGGCTGATCATCGAGCCCAAGAAGATCACAACATAGAGCAAATTCTGATTGCAAAAGAACCCACTAGAGATAAGAAGCGAAGTTAAAACACAATAGCCCTACCCCCCGATGACATCGATCTCCTTTGCACAACTTTAAGAATTGCAC
Source organism: Ensete glaucum (assembly GCA_021527575.1). Taxonomy (NCBI): domain Eukaryota; kingdom Viridiplantae; phylum Streptophyta; class Magnoliopsida; order Zingiberales; family Musaceae; genus Ensete; species Ensete glaucum. The sequence goes on along the minus strand of CM038559.1, from coordinate 26,860,134 downwards.
CTCCATCAAGATGCTCAAAGCATGAGAGCCATATCCCAACCAAAAGTATATAAACCTTTAACATCAATTGATTATAAGAACCTTGACAAAGAATTAGCGATGATCCATCAAACCTCCACCATTCAAGAGTACCAAACTAGGTTTGAAAGGTTATCTAATCAAACTTACGATTAGTCTAAAAAATAGATATTGAAGACTTTCATTAAGGCTTGAAGCCGGAGATTCGGGAAGAAGTTAAAGCGCGATAGTCGTACACACTTAAGGCAGCCATCTCCTTCGTGCAACAACAAGAGGAGCAATTAAACTATGAAATCCGAAGGACTAGGGTTGCTCCCCGACTAGTGGCACCAAATCTTTCACCTCCTCCTATTGTCAGTTGACCCTCTCAACCAAAGAAATTAACAAAAGAAGACCCTCATGACAGATCGACAAAGGGCCTATATGTGTGTTTTGATAAACTATGGAGCATTGAATAAGATTGTAAAATGGAGAGATATTTAATGATTATAGCCACTGAAGAACCCAAACTTGAAGATATAGCTCTCGAGCCCAAGGAGAATGATACACCACAACTGGCCACCCGTATGGTCCCTACCTTAACCGGCTACACAAACTTGAAAAAATTAAATATCGAAGGAATTCTCAAGAAGCAATCGGTCATCATCCTCATTGATGCTAGGAGCACCCATAACTTTATGAGCAGCAAGGTTGTCGCCGTTTTGATGCTCCAAAAAGAATATTATAGTTAGTTCGAAGTCAAGGTAGCTAACAACCAAATTCTGAAGTACAAATAGAAGTGTCTGTAGGTAAAACTGATCCTATAGGAGCAAGACATAATTGCTGATTTTTTCTTCCTCCCCCTCAATGGTTTTAACATAGTGCTTAGCATTGATTGATTGTTATGATTGGAGACATTTTTTGAATTTTTTCAAATCTAACTATGAAATTTTTCAGTAAAGGAAAATAGGTGGTTCTATAAGGGAGCCAAACGACTATAACCACAACACTTAGGGATGATACCAAAAGAAGAATCTAACGGTTTCTCAATTCAAATATAAGAGTTTCAGGAGATGAAGCCAAAGGAGATTGAAGATAAAAACTCCCTCCCACAGCTTGCTGAAATTTTGGGAGTCTCCACCAAACTGAGCCTACTATCTCCTATCAAGATGCCCGACTCCCCTATGCTAAACTGGCTAAAATTACCACCAGTTGATGCTAGGCTAGAATGCTGCCCATAGAAGATCGAAGCTAAGAGGGTAACCCAAGAGATGACAGAGACACAGATTATTCGATTGTGTTTATTTTCCACTACGACACATCCCTACATCTTTTTTTTCAGGGACAAGTTACTTATGATGTATTACATCCCATCGAACTCACCATGGTTACTAATGCTGCACTTCTAGATCTCAAGTGACTTAGACGACTTTCCCCAGGATCAGACAATGATGCTCAAGGACTTCCTCGATGATGACCTTCGATATATGGCCCATGACCGTAAGAAGATTAAGCCCCTCTAATGGCGAAATTAGAATAAGAGAAGGATTATTCATAGTTCTCAACAAAACCTCATCTCCTTCATTGTGAAGAAAGATGCACCACCTTAGCCAAGTGGAACTATAGCCTTCACGACCACTATACTGTCCCTACCATGTCGTGGCCAGATGTTTATGATTGGAGCAGGCACATCCAGAGTTAGGATCGGTGTCACCCTTATGGAAGATGGTCAACTCCTAATTCACATTGAGGATTCCCCCACACTCTACACGAGGTTTTTAAATAGGATACTCATTGATACTAAATTTAAAATTTGGATAGATACAGGTCCATGGCACGAAAGAGGACTAAACCCAGAAGAATTATAATCCATGCTTATACTATACCAGAGGGCAGTCATTATTCTAGAAGAAAGATTGGCTATTACTAAAGAGTAACCACATGACAACATATGCAAAGAAGAAATTACCTCCCGATAAACTACAGAATGGATGAAAAACTAAAAATCAAGTTTTCCTACACCTCCAGCCCGATCAGCAGGAAACTCGAGCCTTAAGGAAGTGGTCTCCCTATTTCTTTGGCCCTTGCAAAATTGAGGATCACATTAGGGCCCTAACTTGGAGATCGGATCCGCGTACTAGATCAAGATTACAGTTGATCTAGTGAAAATTTAAGGAGGATGACTCAGCCCAAATCCTTCCAACTAACACCCAAGCGGATAAGGAGGCCAAAGTTCAGTTAATGATAGCCTAGGAATCATATGAGAAGCTGAAGACCTGGTTTCCTGATTTTATGGATCCTCAGCCTTGAGGATAAGGTTGATTCAAAGAGAACGGCCTTAATAGGACTCTAGTAGGGGTTGAGTCCTAATCACCCTAGAAATAATTAATAAGAACCTTATGAGATTGTAATAAAACCTCATCTAGTCACTTCTATTCTATAAAGAAGTGTGGTTAGGATTTATTTTGTAACCTTAGGGCTTCATAGCTGTCACCCCTCTTACTAGGCTAGTTGGCTAGGGTTTCTAGCAGAGGAGCATGGCTTGGGCAGCCACTTAGGCCACCGCCCCCTTTATTTAGGTGTAGCAACTATAGGAGGGGCGAAAGGGGGGATGCACTTAGGCAACACCCCCCTAGGGCTAGGGTTTTGAGCCTTATATAAGCTTGTAGCCTCTACCTCTTTTCAATAAGCAACTAATCTCTTTTGTTCAGCCTTGTGCTGAGTTCTAGGAGGGAGGAACCCCTATAGTGTTCCAAGGGTTGATGTTCCTCAAAGATCATATTCTATAGAGCTCCTTCTAGGGTTCTATCACCCAGACAGCTCAAGGAACAACTATCAGCCATCTTGGATTAGTTGGCAGCTATACGCCTAGCTACAAAAGAGGCTAAGAAGGCTTAGGAGGAGGAGCAGAACTACACGACAGAATAGGACAGAAGGGTGATGGCCTCCTATAAGGAGTTTGATGGGTTCCATTGCAGCTTTAAGCATGCCAGCCACGTCGCCTATAAGTTTGGGTACTAGATTACTCTCAAGTTCTTCAAGGCAAGGTACCCTGAACATAAGGTCAATGAGGACCTATTTGTGGAACTCCCTTCAATCGCCGAAGTGCCCACTCCTATAGAGGTCGCTTTTGATGACCGTCCTATTACCCCTCCAGCTCTGCCTCCCCCCTCCTAAGGTCATTGGGTCCCGACGATCCTCTTTTGCTTACTTCTTTTTGTAACTTCCCCTCGGGGTATCTCTTTTGCTGTTAGAAGTTCTATTTGAATTAGTGAATATTTCCTTTTTAAACAGTTAGTTTTAATATGATCAATGTTTAAGGGCCTATCATCTTGTTGGTCCATTGGGCAAAGGCCCTTGACCCTTGAAAATGTCCCCTAAGGGGCTCCCTGGCCCTGATTCTCTCCTTCCCGAGTGAAGACACCATTTGAGAAGGTTAAGAGCAAGATGCAGGACCACAACACCACAGAAGCCCGACCCCTAGTGTTGAGGCATGCAAATACTCCTGCTAAAGCCGAGGTGGGGTTTACCTCTACCATACAAGAAAGGAATTCTTTGGGAGAGGACCGAGGAGCCTTTTTTACTTCCTTGGAAGGCCTACCAAAGGTGGCGCCTACATCATCTGGCCCTACTTTTAGCACTAAAATGATGATGTCATGAGTACCATCGACTATTGAGTTGGCTCGGTTGGTTCTCGGTCGAAGGTATAGGCTCTCCCTAGAATTCGTTGTTGGTTGACACAGGGTTTATCAAGGGTGCGGTGGAGGTCATCCCACGGCGTGTATCTAACAGTGAGCAATTCGAGCAAATGGATGGGATTATTCAAGCTATTAGGTTCCTCCATCAAAGATAGGGCCATCTGACATCCTCAAGTGGTGAGCAAGTGACCCTTCCATAAGAACTATCTTTTAAAGATTTGAATAGATAATTATTAATCTTTATTATTTTTTAATAAGAATCAATATATATTCAACTCTACCATCATTCTCATGTACAAGTTGATTAAAGCTAGACACGAGAAACAACTCAAGTTAAATCCATGTGCAATGTATAAATCCTAAAGATGAATGATCAATGTGCTGGAATAGTAGATAAAAGATTATATTGGATTTAAATAAGAAACCGATAAAAATGTATGATGGACTAAAAGGAAAGATAAAAAGAAGAATCTAAAAGCGCAATAAAAGCTATCTTAGTCTATTTCTTATTGTAATCGAGAAATCCAACACAGAATATCACTAAAATTATCATTTCTATATTGTAGATGCCAGAAACAATGATCCGACACCAACAGTCGTGGGTTAAATTTAAGAATTTTTTTTTTATGCACACCTATACGTCGACAAACGTATAAATAGAGGCACAAACTTGTCATGATCTCCCAACATTGGAACGCGTGAAATCACGTTGAGATGTTGGAGATAACATAGTTTGCAAATAGATACTCTATCTAAATAATAAGCTTAAAGAAAATTATTAATAGAATAATATATATATAATTATGTGATCTATCTAACTGATAAGATATATTATAGATTTGATTGAATTCTAATTAAACTTATCAGTATATATATATATATATATATATATATATATATATATATATATATATATATATATATATATATATATATATATATATTAGATTATGTGGCCTATCTAATTGATAAGATATATTATAGATCTAATTGAATTCTAATTAAAGTTATCAGTTACATATCTAAATGGTTTTGTGAAAGGGTAGGAAGAGAGGAGAAGGAGAGTTAGTTATAGATATCTCTATGGTTTTTTGGATCCGAAGATAGTGCCCCTACAGATTTAATGAAGTTCTTTTCAGATGGTATTAAAAGGTACACATCGTAAATTATATCTATTATTATTTAATTTAAATTCTATTATTAAAGTTTTTTCACATAATATTTAGCATATTCTGCTTACAATTAGTATCAGAGCTGAGTCTCTTGAAATCAAATACCTTGGATCTATTATTTTCTAATTTATGATTCTTGAATGAACCCTATATATTATTGATCTATCTTCTTATATAGCATGTCTTGTTGTCTGCTTACGAGCCATGACAGATTTTTTGTATCAGATCAACGTATTATCGTTGATAGTTTTGTTAAGGGTCGTAATCTTCAATGTTTATCAGCCCTCTGACGATTACACTGGCTGCACAGTGATGGTGGTTACGTAATAGCACTGTAGATGGCAGTCGTAGCGACTACAACAACACTACTACATGTGGTCTCTTCTATGGTGGATTTGTTGGTTGCTATGATAGATCTACTGGCCATGGGCGGTTGCGCCGAGCAACACATGTGCACTAGCAGATGGTGACTTCATTGGTCGTGCAATGACTGTGCAGGTGATAGCTATATAGGCAAAGGTCATGTAGGCGGTAGCCATACAGGCGACGACCGCATTGGCCACGCATCACAGTAACTGCACCTAGGTAATAGTTGCGCATTAGGGTTTTACAAATTTATAGTTTTACCCTTGTAAATTTAATTAATTCCTCTTTAATTCTTTTAAAGATTCAAACATTTATAAATCTTATAATTCTACTTTATATCCTATCAATAAATTATAATTTTGCTCCTAATAAATTGAGAATTTATTATTTATATCCTCAATTATAAAACTTCATCATCATTATATTTTTGATTTTTTTATTGGATTTAGTTTTGATCAAATATGAATAAAAGTTGAATTCTGATTAATCTAGACTTTGATCAATTTTTATTTTATGACTTACTAAATTGGATTGATGAATCCAATTCTGGGTTTGCCTAATTAAATAAAATTAACTAGTTTAATTTAATATTTTATTTAAAAATAAAAACCCTTGAATTATGATTTTCTTTTATAGTTTTCTCATATGACTTATTCATTGCATTTTGCACGTGGTAAATAGAATTCAATTATTAATCTTATTTATTTATTAATTATTCACATGTATGTGTTTAAAATTATAAAATAATATTTGTCTTTCACATTAAGGCATGATCTATATTTCCTCATGATTATAATTATCATATAAGTTTTTTTTGTTGATTAATATTTAATAATTATTATGATTATTATTTTATAATTAAACTATTACGACATAAATTAGATTAAAAAAATTTAATAATATTATTTGTAACTCATCTCCCTAAGTTTTATCTGACTAGTAGTTGTCGAAGTGGCCTGAGATGGTAGATTTGTAAGATATGAATTAAAATAAAGGTCTAGTCATTTATAAAATATTTTAAGCTTTATTTTATATTATTTTATTAGTCTTATTGCTACTAAAGTACCTTAAATCAATAACTTATAAAATTACAATAAGGATTAGTCCTAAATAATCTCAAAGACATATAATTAAGAGATTTAAATAATCTCAAAAAAAAATCCACTTCAAATAATTATGTGATAGGATAAGGTGATACTATTTTGTATATTATTATCGTTTAGACTTGTATATTTAAAGATAGAAACATTATTCCACAAGATGGTGGTATCTATCCTCCATAAATAATTTTGAGTGAACACATTATATATTAATATTTCACCCAAAGGTAAAATATGGATGATATCAACAGTTTATCATATCTTAAAAACTCAAAGTATTAATATTATTTTATATTTTATAGTGATACTTCCTTCCATACTTCTTATGCTTACTTTTTAAATCAAATTATTCAGAATGGTTAGAGCTTGTACAATTCATATTGGGTGTATTAGATTTTGACTTAGCATTACTTATTAAAAGACTCTCAAATTTGTCTGATGAAAATAGTATGGAATAAATTAATAAAATGAATGCTTGGAAAAGATCTAATGAGCTTATTTTAATATTTATAAAATTTTTAATTGTAGATAATATAAAAACTTCATTACCGACTACCACTAAAGCATAAGAATATTTAAAGACTATTAAAGATAGATTTAATTTACTAATAAGTTATTGGCCAACATATTAAAGAAAGAACTAACTACAGCTCAGTATGATGGCCCTCGAGGGATTTAGGATCATATCCTCAATATGACTGACAAAGCTACGAAACTTAAAATATTAGGCATAAATGTTGATAGTCTTTCCTCATGCAGTTCATTATTAATTATCTTTAGTTTGACCCATTCAAGATTCACTATAATACAAATAATGATAAGTAAGACTTGAATGAGCTCACTAATATATATATTTAGAAAGAATTAAGATTAAATCAGAAAAATTCTCATAATGTTATGACTACTACTCAAGGAGCTGGTAATAAGAAAAAAAAAATTGAAGCATCATTCATCAAAGAAATTTGTCTATATCGAAATCATCAGACTCTACTTCTTCATAGAAATCAGACTCTACTTCTTCATGGAAATCATTGAATTCTACTTCTTCATAGAAATCAGACTCTACTTCTTCATGGAAATCATTGGATTCTACTTCTTCATAGAAATCAGACTCTACTTCTTCATGGAAATCATTGAAATTTTTCCTAGTTCTTTTACTAGACCTACCACTCTCAGTACTATTTCTATTTTCAGTACAAATGAAGTTATAAAAGTAACTGTCACTGTAATTGTTGGTACTACCCGAAATAGAACTATTAATACTGACTTCAAAACGAAGTCTGAAAATATTAAATAGATAAACTAAAAGAAAACTTTCATAGTAAAATACTTCTTTGATGGCAAGAAAGGATATGTGAAAAAGGATCGCATTAAACGTCAGACTTGGTTCGAAAAAAATTGTATAAACTCAACCTTTGTTTTAAATCAAATATTACAGAAGTTCCTTCTAATACTTAGTGGATTGATTCTAGTGCTTTAACTTGTATTACCAATAATATGTAATGATTTCTTTTAATCTGGAAACTAAAAGAATATAAAAAATTTATCATTGTGGGAAATCATCTCAAAGCGAAAGTGATATCATACCTATAGATGGGTCATCTGATGGATCTTGTGTCATGCCTCTCCGAAAAATTCATTTCAAGAAATGCGTGACCCTACCTTAAATATTGATAAGATTAAGTATTCCATCGAAATCCAAACCTAAGATCTGAACAAACATTTGAGGATACTAAGGAAAATATTCAAAGCCATTCAATCACATTCATAAAATCCTGTACAGTTTATAATTCACACTTTATATTCTCCTAATGAATCACACAACCAATCCAAAACTAATACAACTAAATATAATTCACATTCATAAAATCCACCAATACCAAAAAATCTATATGCCCTTGAAAAACAATTATATACCATCTCTTCATATATTATACATCAAGATTAACAATGGAGAATCCAAACGAGAGGGTACTTATAAAACCATTACATAGTTACCCCACTTTAAAATTTATCTACAACTTTACATTATACACAAGGTATACATATCCAATGAGAACATATTTTCTAATATAGATTTAGCCCAAAATCTTCTTGTATTTCCACTGCTTTAGCTAGTATCAAGTACAATAGATGTCAAACTAACCTGAAGAAGATTATATAACAATAAAGTGAGCTATAAAGCTCAGCAAGTGTCAAACAAATCTAAGGCAAAGAAAGGTAGTTACAAATTGAACTTGATATTAAAATGAATGGCAAGGAATACAAAAGTTTCAAATATAGTATCAAATTAAATTCAAAACCTCAAAGATCACGTTCATAGCATACTTTAATCTATAACAAATTTGAAAAGGTAATTGGAGCATATATAGTAAACAGAAGCATTTAGGAATGTATCAATGACATATGACGTTTAGGAGCATATCAATAACACAAGAAACATTTCTGAATATGTCAAGTGAACAAGTAACAATCTTATACTCGTATATCATACTTGAAGCTGAATGCATTTTATTTCTATCCAAAGTATAATAGGATACACATAAGCAATACTTTGGATAACATATCAAGCAAGCATAGAAGGTGAAGTGGGACCATAAACATAATATGTAATATTTATCATCGAATGACCACTAAACATAAGTCTCCCATGTTTGGGAGCTCCATCCACCCATGTCTGAGTGAAGTCATAGGTGGTCGATAGAGCAAAGCTAGCTCTAGCATAACTCCATTTACCATTACTAGCAAAGGTTCACATTATTCTACAAATACCAAAGTACAAAAAGATATGAATAATAAAATTGATATGCTTCGGATGCACATACGGAACAGTAAATCATGTATGCACCCTTATAAAAGAGTTTGAGGTAAAATTGATTGATACTTAACATATATCGATGTATAAGAAAATCAAAGGCAAGAGCATCAGAGGATATAGTTTTGAAATGGGTAAAGCAAGTAGCATAAAATCAATACAATCCCTATTATAGCAGAATCCAGAAGGCAAATTGTAAAGTTATTTAGATGATCAAACATACACTAAATTACTCAACAAAGGTATTGTTAGAAAGCTAAATCAATCCACTTTCAAATAAAAGTATGTATCATAAAATTTGTAAGTATCTCCAAAAAGTTATAGATGATTTAGTAGCCAAAGGTCAGAAATTATGATCCAAGTTTTATAGAATCCATAAGGTCTAACAAAATAGAAAATTCAATAGTCATTTGGACTCCAAATCTTTCAATCCTATATCAAATGAAAGATCTATGAGCCTAATTTCTAATAAATTAAGTTTTACATAAATCAACGATTCCAACAAGGAGATATAGGTAATTAAATTATAAAAGGTCAGAAGCTACAAAATCTATTTTATAGATTTTATATGCTCATTAGAAGTAAATATTTGGGCTAGCAAATGAACTCCAAATTATATAAAAAAAAAGATCTATGAGTATATTTTTAAAGGAACTAAGTTTTGTCTGAAATTGAGGTTTGTACTAAAAGTTACCACTCAAATAAGACAGACATGTCATAATCTCTAAAATGTTATAGTTTCGTAATTTAGCAGCCAAGCAAAAGAGATTTCATATTTGTTCCAAGTTTTTCTCATCATCAAAGTAAGAATAAATTTAAATTTAAATTTAAGTAGAAAAAAGATAGAATACTTGCCTTTCTAGATCTTGACTCCAAAAAAAGTGGATTTTGATTAAAAGCCCTAAATCCCTTATGCTCATTTTCCCCTCCTTCTCCTTCTTTCTCTCGTTTCCCTTTTTTTCTCCCACTCTTCCACTGACTTAAGTTTTTCTTAAGGGAGAAGGAAGGCGGTGAAATTTGTTGTTTTATGTATTTTACACTTAGTCCTTATATTTTTAATATTTATGATTAGGTCCTTTATTTTTACAAATAGGTCCTCAAATTTTTATAACTAAGTCTTATAACATTCGAAAACAGATTTCTTACCTTAAAAATAAATTAATAATTCTTAAATAAGGAATATTACACTCTCCCCCCCCCCCCCCAAATAAAAATTTAGTCCTATAAATTTATTATGCCTCCATCGACGAAGAGATAAGGATACGTTTTCTTCATTTCCTCTAGCTCACAAGTAGTTTTATCTATAGAATGATGCCTCCAAATCACTTTAACCAGAGAAATGACCCGATCCTTAGGATTTTCTCTTCTCAACATAAGATAAGTCCTCATCGATTACAATCGGCTCATATTGAATTATATGAGAAGGGTCATGAATATACTTTCTAAGCATTAAAAGATAAAAAATATCATGGACATGACATAAAGATGACAGTAAGGCAATCCTGTAAGCAACAAAACCAATCCTCTCAACAACCTGAAAAAGTCTAATAAATCTAGGACTTAACTTACCTTTCTTCCCAAATCTTATCACACCTTTGGAAGGACAGACCTTCAAAATATAAAATCCCCTACTTGAAACTTAATTTCTCGTCGTCTATTATCAGCATAGCTCTTTTGATGACTTTGAGTAGTCTTTAGCCTTTCTCTTATAATTTGAATCTTTTCAATAGTCTCCTGCATTTTGTCAGGTGCTAATAATTTCTTATCGCCAACTTTCTCCCCACAAATAGGCGTTCTGCACTTCTGTCTATACAAAGCTTCATAAGGAGCCATCTGAATACTAGACTGGTAATTATTATTGTAGGTGAACTCAATAAGAGAAATATCTTTATCCAACTCACCTTTCCAATCCATAATATATAGTCTAAGCAAATCCTCAAGTGTTTGAATTGTTCCTTCTGATTTACCATTAGTTTGAGAATGATAAGCAGTGTTAAACTTAACTTTAGTACCCATAGATTCCTATAATCTTCTCCAGAATCTAGAAAGGAATCTGGAGTCTCTGTCAGAGATGATCTCCTTTGGAACACTATAAAGTCTTACTATTCACTAATATATAAATTGATAAGCTTATCCATAGAATAAATATGTTATATTGGTCGGTAGGAAATGTGCCGATTTGATTAACGTATCAATAATCACCTATATAGCATCATGCATTCTGGAGGTTCTGGGAAGACCTGAAATAAAGTCCATGGTGATACTTTTCCATTTCCATTCAGGAATATCTAAAGATTGTAATAACCCTTCAGGTCTTTTATGTTCAATTTTGATTTGCTAGCAAGTTAATCACTTTGAAATATATTTTTCAATCTCCTTTTTCATGCCTTCCTACTAGTAATGACTTTTAAGATCTTTATACATTTTTATGGTACCTGGATGTAAGGTCAATTTGGAACTATGACCTTCCTTCATAATTTGATCCTTGATATCTGGGTCATCTGGGACACATACTCTATTCTCCATTCTCAATAGACCATCCTCTGAAATATGAAAAATAGGCTTTGATCATTTTTCTACTTCTTTCCTCAAGTAGATTAACCATAGATCTCGTAGCTATCTTTCTTTAATTTGTTGAATAAAATCACATTGAACCTGGATAGAGGCCATCAATATCATTGAGTTTTGATCATTTCTGATAAAATTCATATCACCATTTGCCTCTAATAATCCCCATTAGCATATTTCCTAATATGTGCATTAGCTATGACATTGGCTTTACCCGAATAATATCCGATGGTACAATCATAATTTTTTAAAAGTTTTATCCATTTTTGTTGTCTCATATCTAACTCCTTTTGAGTAAAGATATACTTTAAACTCTTGTTATTGGTAAATATTTCAAATGTCCGCCTATATAAATAATGTCTCCAAATCTTCGGTGCAAAAATAATTGTTGCTAACTTCAAATTATGGGTTAGATAAGTTAGTTCATAACTCTTCAATTGTTTAGAAGTATAAGCAATTACTTTCCCTTCTTGCATCAAAACACATTCAAGACCCTTCCTTGAAGCATCGGTATAAACTACAAATCCTTCGTTACCACTAGGATTGAGAATAGGTGCACTAGTCAATCTCTTTTTTAACTCCTAAAAACTTTGTTCACATTCATCACCTCATTCAAATCTCACATTCTTTTGAGTTAGCTTGGTGAAGGGGTTAGCAATTCGAGAAAATCCCTCCACAAATCTCCTATAATAACCTACTGTGCCCAAGAAACTTCTAACTTATATTACATTTGTTGGTACTTCCCACTTAACTATTGCTTCAACTTTCTTTGGATCAATAGAGATACCCTTTCCTAAAATCACATGGCTTAAGAAAGTAAGTTCATTTAACTAAAACTCACATTTAATGAATATTGCATAGAACTTCTTTTCTCTTAATGTGGACAATACATTTCTTAAGTGCTCCTCATGCTTCAGATTTTTCCTTAAATACACTAATATATCATCAATGAATACGATAAACATAGTTATCCAAGAGTGGATGAAATATCCTATCTATTAATTCCATGAAAGCTGCAGGGGCATTAGTCAAACCAAAAGGCATTACTACAATTCATTGTGACCATACCGAGTTTTGAAAGCTATTTTATGGATATCTTCTTTCTTGATATTCAATTGATAATAATCTGACCTCAAATCAATCTTGGAGAATACTTGTGCACCTTGCAATTGATCAAATAAATTTGGGTGGAGGATACTTATTTTTTATCGTCACCTAGTTCAAATGTCTATAATTAATACAAAGCCCCCATGTTCTATCCTTTTTCTTAACTAACAATACTGGAGCACCCTATGACGAAACACTGGGTTAAATAAAACCTTTATCTAATAGTTCTTATACCTGCTTCTTTAATTCTTCTAGCTCGAGTGGTGCTATTCTATAGCACCCTATGCTTCTAGCACCCTATGCTTCTTTAACGTTCGGCATGTGAAATCCATCCCGACGGGTCTCCTTCTTCCCACTGAGGGAATTTCACCCTCATATATGGCTGCATCACATTTAAGGCTTACTCATCTTTTGTAGGAGGCCTCTCTGACCTCTTTCCTTGCTGAAATTTTATTGGACTCGGAGATTGACCTAATTCAAATTGGTAGCAGTTGGTGGCTCGGATGGTTGTGTCTTAAAGCAAGAGGGGTGCCCTAAAAATGTCATAGTTGATGGTAGCAAGATAACTAGGGTTTGGTGGGTTGAGAGAATAAGAAAGACAACGGTATAACAGTAGAATTTTTCATCAAATTTTTTTTAGCAATATAGAAGCAATTTTTTTCAGCAATTCGCAACAAGTATTCAAGTAAAACTCTAGGGGAATCCACTAGTAAGGGAGAGATGATGCCATCAAAAAATTTATGGAAGAAAATGGCAGCAAAAGATTCACAAGATCAAAGATCACGGGAAGGTACTATGGTAGATTTTACGTCTAAAGTGTAGCAATTTGGATGTAAAAGATCAGCGGTTTATATCAATAATTTTTCAATGAAAACAAAATGAAATATGATGTTAAAGAGTGCCAAAGTCGACATAAAAATCTTGTGAAAAATCAAATAGAAAAATTACAACAATGAGATCAAAATAAGCATTATTATGCGGCTAATTTCTGTAGCACAACTTTCATTGTAAAGATGGAGATTTTGTGATGAAAAGTTTATGCAGCAAGATAGGAATATTTTTTTGGGTTTTTAGAATAAGGATAACTAGTTGCAATAGTAGTAAGGTAGGTAATCATACTTGTTGCAATTCATAAGGAGATCAAAGTATAATCTGTGATAGTGGAGATGACAATGGAATTCGACGACGATCTTAAGCAATTATGGGAATTTCTTGGGCAATTATGGAGGGGTGATGGATGGCTGTGGTGTTAGGATCAATTGACACTAAGAGGGGGGGGTGGTGGGTGGTGAATTAGTGCAAAAGTGGAAGTGCTCAACTCCAAAACCTTGCTTTCAAGAAGTATAGAAGTAAAATCGGAAGCGTCTTTTGTATTTCATTGGAAACAATTATAAACCTAAAAGTCATGAGAATAATGATCGTATCTTTGTATGAACTAATTAAGAGCAATAGAAAGCAGTAAATATGACAAGTAAAAAGATATTGTAAGACCCATTTAACCATTGACCAATGCATGGTAGATGGTTGATGCATGAATCGTGATAAGTTGTTAACTGCAAATGAGATATCTAGGTGGGTGAGAGCTAAGTATTGTAAAAAGCTAAGTACTTATCGATATTGAGTAGAATCCGTAGTAAGACTGCCATCAGTTAATCTAAGTGATTCACTAGTTGAGAGAGGAGTTAAAACACTTTCGCGTCCTTCATGTTTGTCTTTAATAATAATTCCTAGATATACTTTCATTGGGAGAGAAGAGTCCTGAAGATGTATACATTGCTTCGACACCTAGAAAATAATTCAAGGTGTTGTGATCTTTGAGAGAAAATCGATCAGCTAAATGTTTGAAGAACATTGTAATCTCTATATAATTATTACCCATCACAATGATATTATCCACATAGACTAGAAGATATATTGTACTGCCAAGTTATTGATGGAGAAATAAAGAGGTATCAGACTTGGAGTTAAAAAATCTAACTGATATTAAAAATGAACCAAGTTCTATGTACTAAGCTCATGGAGACTAACGAAGTCTATAAATAGCTTTGTGGAGTTTATAAATATGCTTCGGATATTGAGGATGAAGAAAACCAAGAGGTTGTTCCATAAAGACATCTTCAGTTAAGATCCCTTATAAAAAGATATTGTTCATATTAAGTTATCACAGATGCTAGCCTTTTGAGATGACCAAACTCAGAATAAGTCGGATTGTGTGGGTTTAACAACGGGACTAAATGTCTCTTAAATAAAACCATTTGAAATTCTTTATATTGACGTTTAGGGTCTTGCACCAATTACTTCCTTTGATAAATACAGATTCTATGTTGTCTTTATAGACTATTTTTATAATATCTCTTATTTTTAAAAATTTATAATGATATATTTTAAATTATTTATGAAGACCTAATTGTAAGTTTAAGGATTTATTTAATAATTCTTTTAATTAAATAATTTTATATTAAAAATTTATTACTAGGGATTTAAATGTAAATCTTAAAAATATGAAATGAATTATAGAATATTCACATTAAGTTAAAAAAAGAAAAAAAATAGAGAGGACATGTGTCACTATATAGTTTAAAGTGGTGCTAACTATTCATTTGAGTAGGTGACACAAAAGCACCTTGCACGCATGCTTGTCACCTAGCAACCCATATATTAGCTAAAATAATTAGTAATTAGAGAAGAAAAAGGATTTGGCTGCAATGTAAACTTGAGAAGAAGAAGACGAAAAAGAAGAAGAAGAAGAAGAAGAAGAAGAAGAAGAAGAAGAATAGAAGAAGAAAAGAATTGGGGTTTTTGATATTTTGATATAATCCACACCTTTGGGATTAAATCTTCAAAGGCAAGTATTATATCTTTCTTCTATTGAAATTTATCCTTGTTCTTACTTTGATTATGAGGAAAATTTAGAATAAATCCAAAATCTCTTTTGCTTGGTTGCTAAAATGTGAATCTATAATATTTTACAGACTATGACCTATCTGCTTTGTTCAAGTTGTAACTTTTAGTACAAACTTTGGTTTCAAACAAAATATATTTTTTCAAAATATGGTCATAGATCTTTCTTTTGAAACTAAGTTTTAAGAATGAGTTTATTTATTAACCCAAACATTTACTTCTAATAAGCATATGAAATCTGTAAAACAGAATCTATAATTTCTGAACTTTCATCATTGGATTGCTTATATGTTCCTGTTGGAGCCTCTAATTAATATAAAACTTAATTCATCAGAAAATAGGCTCGTAGATATTTTATTTGATATTAGGATTGAAGATTTGGAGTTCAAATGACTATCAAAATTTCTATTTTTTTAGACCTGATGGATTCTATAAAACAGGTATCATAATTCCTAACCTTTGGCTACCAAATCATCTATAACCTTTTGTAGAGATTTTCAATTTAGATGAAACTTATTTTATTTAAAATTTTATTGATTTAGCTTTCTAACAATACTTTTTTGGAGTAATTTGTAGCATGTTTGATTATCTAAATAACTTTACAATTTGCCTTTTGAATTCTGTCAGAATAGGGAATCGCATTAATTCTGCCTATACTTCCTTCATCCATTTCAAAACTGAAATCTCTGATGCTCTTGTCTTTGATTTTCTTATATATCTGAATATATTATTTACTAATTAGTGTTACATCATATTATTTTATTTAGGCACATGCATGATTTATTGTTTCGCATGTGCTTCCGATATATGCCAAATTCATTTCTCATGTCCTATTGTACTCTGGTGTTTGTGGTATAATGTAAACCTTTGCTAGAAATGGTAAAATGAGTTATGCTTAGAGCTCGTGATACTCTGCCAGCCCCCTATGACTTCACTCAGATATGGGTCAATGGAGCTCTCAAACGTGGGAGACTTATATATGGTGGTCATTCAGTAATAGATAATTCACATTATGTTTGTGATCCCACTTCATTTTCTATGGTTTATTTGATATGCTATCAAAGTATTGCTTATGTGTTTCCTATTATCTTTGGAAAGGAATTATTTGCATCCAAATTCAAATGTGACATACGAGCTTAAGTTTGTTACTTATTCTCTTGATATGTTTAGAAGTGCTTCATGTGTTATTGATATGCTCCTAAAACTTCATATGTCATTGATATATACCAAAATGCTTTTGATTGCTATATATTCTCCAATTGTCTTTCCCAAATTATTATAGATTTAAGTATGCTTCGAACGAGATGAACCTTGTGGTTTTGAATCTAATTTGATGCTATATATGAAAACTTTTGTATTCCCTATCTTATATTCTGATATCAGGTTTAATTCGTAAATACCTTTCCTTTTCTTGAACCTATTTGATACTTGCTAGGCTTCGTAGCTCACTTTGTTGCTATCTAATCTTCTTCAGGTTAGCTTGGCATTCATTGAAATACTCGATACGGGGCTAAAGCAGTAAAAAGTAAGAAGTTCTTGGGCTAAAACTTTATTAGATAATATGTTAATCATTGTGTGTCTATACCTTGTGTCTAATGTAAAGTTGTAGATATATTTTCAAGTGGGGTAACTATGTAATGGTCTTAAGAGTACCCCCTTATTTGGGATCTCAAATATTAAACTTGTTGTATAACATATGAAGTGGTAGTATATGGTTATTTTTAAACTTATATAGATTTTATCGTATTGGTGGACTTTATGAATGTAAATTATATTTAGTTGCATTAGTTTTGGATCGGTTATGTGATTCATTAGGAGAATAAGAAGAGTAATTATAATCTACATAGGTTTTTATAAAAGTGATTGAATGGCTCTACATGTTTTTCTTAGTATCTTCAAATGTTAGTTTGAATCCTGGAGTTGGAGAGTTGATCGAATTTATAACCTTATCGATTTTAAGACAGAGTCACACCTCTCGAATTAGATATTTCGAGGGGCATGATAGAGATTGTATCAAAATATAATTTGAGGATTATTAAGATATTTTTGTTGATAAGCTAGATGTGTAATATATCCGAGATTTAGTGACTATTATAGAGTGATTGACAAAAATTTCTCTTTTGATGATTTTAAGGAAGTAAGGATGATGAGGTCATTGGGTTCTCCTGTTGTATTGACTTCTGATTAGTTGAGCAGGATCATGAAAACCTTGAGGCTATGACACATGTAATGCAATGACAAGTCTAACAAGGAGGAAATAATAAAGCTGGGACATCAACTCAGGCTAGATTGGGAATATAACAATTCAAAAAGTTTAGTCCTCCAAGTTTTAGCGGTGAACTTGATCCAATGATGGCTGAATAATGGATAATACAAATAGAAAAGATATTTGACATATTAAATTATCCAAAAGATTAGAAGGTTCCTTTTGCTACTTTTATGTTGGAAGGGGAAGCTAAACATTGGTGGAGAACAATGAAGAGAATCAGTGAAATCAGGCATGAGCTCATTACTTGGAAAGTACTCGTAGAAAAGTTTAATGATAAATATTTTTCAAATTGTATCAGGGAATAGAAGGAATTGGAGTTATTAAATCTCATATAAGCAAACTTGATAGTAGCAAAATATGAAGCTAAATTCATTAAGCTCTCCAGATTTGCCACTCACATGACCGATGAGGAAATTAGAAAGGTAAAAAGATTTGAGAGATGTCTAAGACCAATGATAACAAGTCGATTATCAACCTTACAATTTCCTTCATATACTAATGTGGTAGAAAGGGCTTTAAAAATTGAAATAGGCTTGAAGAAGATTCAGGAAATTAGGGATAAGAACTACAAGGCCAAGTTTACGAGCAAAAGTAAGAGAAGGAATAAATATGAAAATAGTAATAAGAGTGTCAAGATGTCTAGATTGGGGAAAGGAAAGCCACCTCAGAGAACTCTACCATGTGCAAAATGTGAATATAATCATGAAATAAGTAAGTGTTTTCAGGTGACTTCTGCCTATTTTGCTTGTGGGAAACTAGATCATAAAGTAAAGGATTGCCTATTGAATAAGAAGATGGAGCCACTGCCACCTAGAATGATAGCTCATACTAGAGTTTACGCTATCACTGAACAAGATTTTTGAGCATCTAAATCAGTAGTCGAAGGTATTATTCTTGTTTTTAGTAAGAATGCAAAGGTTTTGTTTGATCCCTGGTCCAATCTATCTTTTATTTCTCAAACTTGTGCTTGTCACTTAGGCATTCAACCTAAACTATTGGATTATGAGTTGTATGTAACTACTGCAGTTGGGGATACTTTCACAACAAACTTGTTTTATCTGTCTTGTTTAATTTTTATCAGAGAACATGAACTCCTTATTGATTTAATTCTCTTAGAGATTTAAGGCCTTGATATTATACTTAGCATGGATTGGCTATCTTCCTATCATGATAGTATTGATTGCTATACAAAAATCATTATTTTTTGTATATAAGATCAGCCCATCTTTTATTTTGAAGGTATTAGGCATGACTCACTTCCTTGCCTAATATCATCGATTTATGCAGAATGGTTGTTCTTGCTATATTATATATGTAAAGGAGAATTTAAATCAAGCAGCTCATCTAAATAAAATTTTGTTAGTCAGAGAGTTCCCTGATATTTTTCCAGATGACTTGCTTGGATTACCTCCAAATAGGGAGAGTGAATTTGCTATTGAAATAGTCCCTAGAACAACACTAATATCCAAGCCTCCCTATAGAATGACACCACTTGAGCTAGAAGAATTGAGAAAACAACTACAAGAACTATTAGATAAAGGTTTTATTCGACCCAGCATTTCACCATAGGGTGCTCCAGTACTTTAGTTAAGAAGAAGGATGGGATATAGAGGCTTTGTATTGATTATAAATAATTAAACCAAGTAACAATAAAAAATAAGTATCCTCTACCCAGAATTGAGTTTAATCAATTGCAGGATGCAAAAGTATTCTCTAAGATTGACTTGAGGTCAGCTTATTATCAATTGAATATCAAGAAAGAAGATATCCATAAAATAGCTTTCAGAACTCAATATGGTCACTATGAATTCGTATGCCTTTTGGTTTGACTAATGCCCCTATAGCTTTCATGAAATTAATGAATAGGATATTTCATCTACTCTTGGATAACTGTGTTATCATCTTCATTGATGATATATTGGTATATTCAAGGAATAATCTAGAGCATGAGAAGCACTTAAGAAATGTATTGTCCATACTAAAAGAAAAGAAGTTATATGTAAGGTTCAGTAAATGTGAGTTTTGGTTAAATGAAGTTGCTTTCTTAGGCCATGTGATTTCAAGCAAGGGCATCTCTATTGATCCAAAGAAAGTTGAAGCTGTTGGTTATAGGTGTCCTACAAGCTAATCTCGTGAGTGATGGCACGTGTGACACGCTGTGCAATCTTTTTGCTTATGATTAATATTGACATATTCTTATATTATATTATATGTTGCATATATATTGTGATTTCCTTGGTTTTGTGCAATTGAAATCGGATCGTGATGAGATCACGATAATGGGATTGATTTATCTTTAAATATAGATCCTAAATAATTCCAGTCAGAGGTTACTCGAGAGGGACATCAAGATAACCGGATAGACCGATATACTATATACCCGTCCATATGATGGAGGCGACTAGTCTCATAACCACTTGTGTGAAAAAATTAGGATATAGTATAGGTGCTCATTGGAGAATAAGTTCATTGATTGATCCGCTTATGGAATACTGTATGGTTGGTGACACCTAATGTTAGACAGCGATTTCATAGTCCTAGTTGTGTATCTGGTCCTTTGACTTAAAACACCAAGGATGTCTTATATGAGTTCTCCTTTCTTTAATGCCAGACTTACAAGTTTGGAAAGTTCTAGATTTGGTACAACTAGTTATCGGGATTGATAGCCAACTAGTTATCAATAGAGGATCATCTGCTTTGATATCACGAGATGAATATCTCATATGTGCTTGCTCAAAAAATCCCTAGCCAAGGTCATTCAAATTGAGAGAGAGAGTTCTCTAATAGAATCCAATTAGAGCAAGACAAACTGATTCCGTATGTGACCTGATAGTACCATATCCAATATACGGTCTCTAAGACATTAGTTGGATGAGGGATTATAGATACACGGTAACTATGGATAGACAGGTCTGATAGATTTGGCATAGTATGTTCATAGTCGATGAGTCGAGTGAATTACTATGGAGATAATAATTCACTATATCAGAATGAGTTCTGATGGGAGCGACTCACGGCCAGCTCGGTATCGGGCCTAGAGGGTCACACACATATGGTGGATGCTTCAGCGAATAGAAGATTGGATGAATATCCAATTAGCCTTTATTCTCATTAGATGAGACTATGATAATGGGCTCCTTGCTTAAGGCCCAATTAGAAACCTAAGGAGATTATTGGATAGAGATTTAATAATATAAGATTAGTAGGTAATTGGATGAAGATCCAATGACCACTAAGGCAGGAGCCTTAGGGTTTTGGTGGCTCTCTATAAATAGGAAGGGAGACTCATGGTTGATAGGCTACAGCTTTGGCCTCCCCCTCCTATTCTGCTCCCTCCCTTTGCACAAGAGTGGCAAGATCAGATTAGAGGAGTTTCATTGTAGAGATCCATCGTGTGGATACCACTAGAGAGGAGGACGCTTAACCTCCTTCATCCTCTCTATCCAGATTTGGAAGTATAGGGATATAAAATCTCCATAGGTAATTAATCTATCACATGATATAGTTTTATCGATTTTTGTGACTTTCTCGTGATCCCAATCTTTTGCACGATGATTTGATCTACGTGGAAAATTGATTTTATTTTAATTTTTGTTGTGCATGTGATGCTCGTTGAGATTTTCCAACAGTATATCAAAGCCAAGGTTTTCATGTGAAAGATTAGGTTTAAACTACGTGTGTTGAGATTGGATCATGTAGAACTATTCTACATGTTCTTGATGCATTTTCGTAGCGAATACAACAAGGAAAGGAGGTCGCCCATAGTCAGGCCCTCTACAAGGATAACCGTGTTGGGAAACCTTAGCGGGTGCATCACATGCACAGTGAAAATCAAAACAAAACCCGATTTTTCACGTAGATCAAATCGTTAAACAAAAGATTGGAGTCACGAGAAAAATCGTAAAAATTAAAAAAATCGTAATACGTAAGAGATTGATTTTACCTATGGAGATCGTATATCCTTGTATTCCAGATTCAGATGGAGAAGATGAAGGAGGTCAAGCATCCTCCTCTCTAGCGGTATCTGCACGATAGATCTCTGTAGTGAAACTCCTATAATCTGATTTGACAACTCTTGCTCAGAGGGAGGGAGGAGAATAGGAGGTGGTGGCTAAAGTTGCAGCCTATCAACCCTGAGTCTTCCCTCCTATTTATAGAGAACCACCAAAACCCTAGGGCTCCTGCCTTAGTGGGTATTGGATCTCCATCCAATAACCCACTAACCCTGCATTATTGGATCTCTATCCAATAATCTTCTTAGGCCTTTAGTTAGGCCTTAAGCAAGGAACCCATCAACATAGGATCTCATCTAATGAGAATAGGGGCTAATTGGATCTCTATCCAATCCTCTATTTGTTGAAGCATCCACCATATGTGTGTGACCCTCTCGGCCCGATACCGAGCTAGCCGTGAGTCACTCCCCTTCTGATAGTGAATTATTATTTCCATAATAATTTACTTGACTCAACGATTATGGATGTACTAGGCTACTACGCCGTAGTCCCCAAATGGTACAGGGGGATCGAATCCATCAGACCTATCTATCCATAGTTACCATGTATCTATAATCCCTCATCCAAATAATATCCCAGAGACAGTATATTGGATATGGTACTGTCAGGTCACACACGGAATCAGTTTATCTTGCTCTAATCGGATTCTACTAGAGAACTCCTTCTTTCTCAATCTGAATGACCCTGGCTAGGGATTTGTCCACATATGGGATATTCCTCATGATACCGAGAGTGGATGATCCTCTATTGACACTCAATTGCCTTCATAAGGTTGGCTACCAATCCCGATAACCAGTTGTACCAACTCTGAAACTTTCCAAACATGTAAGTCTAGCATCAAAGAAAGGAGTACTCATACAAGACATCCTTCACCCTATCGTTTAGAAATGTTAAGGGCATTTAAGGAATTCTAATAGGGGATAGAGTTGGAATTTCTCAAATTATGAGAGGCATAACTATCTTTTTTCAAAAAGATGCCCTAGCTCCTTCACCCTCATCGCCATCGGCGCCGCTCGCTGGCTACCCATTGCAATCGCCCGCTTAGGGCGGCCATCCGCGCCGGCCAACCCTTTCTGGCGGGTCGTCGCGGCGGCATGCGCGGGCCGCAATCGACCGTGCTCGTGGGTGGTTGCCCTTGCCTATCGCACCACGGCGGCTACCTGCGGGCCGGGCGGCCGCCACTTGCACGCCGCCTTGCATGCGGGTTGTTGCGCCACGTATGGGCGCCTTTGCAAGCTGGCCTTGGCCGCAGCCTAGCTGTGGGTGGCCGACCGCATGGGGGCTGGCCGTGGCTAGCCACCCTCCTCCTCGCAGCTTTCGCTGTGAAAATGCAACAAAAATGCGTAGAACGATTCTATACAATACAATTTCATCACACACAGTTTAAATTCAATCTTTCACACGAAAACCTTGGCTTTAATACCACTATTGGGAAACCTCAACGGGTGCATCACATGAGCAGTGGAAATCAAAACAAAAACTGGTTTCTATACAGATCAAATCGTCATGCAAAAGATTGGGGTCATGAGAAATACTGTAAAAACTGAAAAAATCGTGATACGTGAGATATTGATATTACCTAGGGAGATCGTATATCACTGTATTCCAGATCCGGATAGAGAAGATGAAGGAGGTCAAGCATCCTCCTCTCCAGCAGTATCCGCACGATGGATCTTTGTAGCCAAACTCCTCCAATCTGATTTTGCAACTCTTGCTTAGAGGAAGGGAGGAGAATAGGAGGTGGTGGCTAAAGTTGTAGCCTATCAACCATGAGTCTCCCCTCCTATTTATAGAGAGCTGCCAAAACCCTAAGGCTCCTACCTTAGTGGGTATTGGATCTCCATCTAATAACCCACTAACCTTGCATTATTGGATCTCTATCCAATAATTTCCTTAGGTCTCTAATTAGGCCTTAAAGGAACCCATCAACAATTAGTCTAATCTAATGAGAATAGGGGCTAATTGGATCTTCATCCAATCCTCTATTCGTTAAAGTATCCACCATATGTGTGTGACCCTCTAGGCCTGATACCGAGCTGGCCGTGAGTCACTCCCATTAGAACTCCTTCTGATATAGTGAATTATTATCTCTATAATAATTCACTCGACTCAAAGACTATGGACGTACTAGGCCACTATGCCATAGTACCCAGATGGTACAGGGGGATCGAATCCATCGGACCTGTCTGTCCACAGTTATCATGTATCTATAATCTCTTATCCAAATAATATTCCAAAGGTCGCATATTGGACATGGTACTGTCAGGTCACATACGAAATTAGTTTATCTTGCTCTAATCGGATTCTACCAAAGAACTTCTCTCTCAGTCTGAATGACCCTGGCTAGGGATTTGTCTAAGCAAGTACATGTGAGATATTCCTCTCGTGATACCGAGAGTGGATGATCCTCTATTGACATTCAATTGCCTTTGTAAGGTTGACTACCAATCTCGATAACCAACTGTACCAGATCTGAAACTTTCCAAACCTATAAGTCTTGCATCAAAGAAAGGAGTACTCATATAAGACATCCTTGGTGTTTCAAGTCTAAGGACCAGATATACAACTGAGACTATGGAATTACTGTCTGATATTAGGTATCATTAACCATACAGTATTTCATAAGTGGATCAATCAGTGAACTTATTCTCCAATGAGCACTTGTACTATATCTTTAGTGTCTCCACAAAAGTGGCTATGAGACCAATCGCCTCCATCATATAGATGGGTATATAGTACACCAGTCTATCCGGTTATCTCGATGTCCCCTCGAGTAACCTATGACCGGAATTATTTAGAATCTGTGTTTAAAGGTGAATCGATCTCATTATCGTGATCTCATCACGATCTGATTCTCATTACACAAAACCAATGACATCACAATATATATGTAATAAATAATATAATGTGAGAATATGCCAATATTAATCATAAGTAAAAAGATTATGCAGTGTGTCACACGTGCCATCACTTACGTGATTGGCTTGCAGGGCACCTGTAACTAGCAGATTGACCATGGCCAGACCCTCTACAAGGGCGACCACAAGCAGCTAGGGTCGCCTCGGCCAGCATGGGCGGTCGGCCGGCCGTAGGGGTAGCACTCGCTGGCCACCCATAAGGCGTGCCAACAACAGCCATAGGTGCGTGGCCAACCCATAGAGGGGCGGCGCCGGCGCCCATAGAGGCACCGCCTATGGGCACGACGCCCGCCCACCTACGAGGTGTTGCTCGAGGGTAGCGGCACCTGCTGTAGGGGCAGCCGCCCATGTATAGGTTGGCCGCCAACGGCGCGCAGCCCTACCGCTCGCGTAGGGGCAACGATGACAGTGGTGGCGCAAACGGGGCAAGAGGGGTTAGGACAATCCTTTTGAGAGAAGAACAATCCTGCACCTCTGAATTCGAAAAATTTTGATGACTGTCCTCGTGTACAGAATTTCCAAAATACCCTCAATAATTCTAGAAATTTCAAGGACTGTCCTCTCATCGAGAATTACAAAAATACCCTTGATAATTCTAAAAATTTTAAGCATATCTTGATTTATAAAAAAATAATAAATTAAATAGTTTAATTAATTAATATATGTATATATATCTAGTAATCATATATATGATGTGATGTACATGTGATGTATAATGTGGATGGATAATCATGAGTCATGTGTTGTGATGTGTGTAATTGTGATTATTATAATTATCATTGGGGCCTGTGAGCCTCCATTTTTCTCATTTATTGTCAGGCTTGTGTGCCTGTGATTATTTATAATTGCATGAAGAGGTGCAGCAGGAGGTGGAGGTGATAGTAGGACCCACAATGTCGTATCAGGAGATCACGACGCATGGTGATGCGATGGTTCGACGAAATCGATGATGACAAGATCAACAATCAAAGGGCATGGAGATGTGCCGATTCACACATAGATTCTATTGTGAGTTATTAGGCCCATTGGCTCGGGCTTAATCATATTAAGTGATGGACCATGATCATCCGGTATGACTTACATATATGATGTGTTATAGACCTACTAGATATATGTATATATATATTTGCATATGAGGTAGATATATATTAAATATATATGTGTGTGACACGACATATTAGGAGACTGATATAAAACAAAAGCCCCTCCTATGATAATATTAAGTCGGTAAGCATGAGGCAATAAAATTGACACACATGGCCTTCCATCGTTATAGGAAAAAATTAAATCACGGCATAGGTTGAGTTGGTCGAGTCCCTCGAGGCTCACCTATCTACGTGATCAAGTTCTTGCCTACAACATAAAGTTGTCACCAGTGACCTGAGGATATAATATGCTTGGTCGAGTCTCTTGAGAGCATATCATCAAATCTAACTCATCTTGCAATGATGCTGATGACTTAACTGAATATCATGGTTGGTCGAGTCCCTTGAGATCATGATGATTCGGAGGTTGAACTGCTAGTTACAGGTGCTCTGCAAGCCAATCACATGAGAGATGACACGTGTGATACACTACATAATCTTTTTGCGTATGATTAATATTGGCATATTCTCACATTATATTATATATTATATATATATATTGTGATATCCTTGATTCTATGCAATGGGAATCAGATCGTGATGAGATCATGATAATAAGATTGATTTACCTTTAAACATAGATCTTAAAAAATCCTTATCATAGGTTACTTGAGAGGGACAGTAAGATAACCGAATAGATCGGTATATTATATACCCATCGATATGATGGAGGTAGTTGGTCTCATAGCCACTTATGTGGAGACACTAAGGATATAGTACAGGTGCTCATTGGAGAATGAGTTCACTAATTGATTCGCTTATGGAATGTTGTACAATTAATGATACCTAATGTCAGACATCGATTCTATAGTTCCAATTGTGTATCTGGTCCTTGGACTTGAGACACCAAGGATGCCTCGTATGAGTACTCCCTTCTTTGATGCCAGACTTATAGGTTTGGAAAGTTTCAAATTTGGTATAACTGGTTATTAAGATTGGTAGCCAACCTTATGAAGGTAATTCAATGTCAATAGAGGATCATCCACTCTCGGTATCACGAGAGGAATATCCCATATTTACTTGCTCAGACAAATCCCTAGCCAGGGTCATTCAGATTAAGAGAGAAAGAGTTCTCTGAGAGAATCTAATTAAACAAGACTATGACGGATTCTGTATGTGGCTTGACAGTACTATGTCCAATATATAGTCTATGAGATATTAGTTGGATGAGGGATTATAGATACATAGTAACTATGGACAGACAAGTCCAATGGATTTGATCCCC
Source organism: Ensete glaucum (assembly GCA_021527575.1). Taxonomy (NCBI): domain Eukaryota; kingdom Viridiplantae; phylum Streptophyta; class Magnoliopsida; order Zingiberales; family Musaceae; genus Ensete; species Ensete glaucum. Next base: position 26,832,840 of record CM038559.1, on the reverse strand, counting down.
CCTATACCATCTAGGGACTATGGCATAGTGGCTTAGTACGTCCATAGTTGATGAGTCGAGTGAATTATTTTGGGGATAATAATTCACTATATGAGAAAGAGATCTGATGGGAGTGACTCATGACCAGCTCGGTATCGAGCCTATAGGGTGACACACATATGGTGGATGCTTCAGCGAATAAAAGATTGGATGGAGATCTAATTAGCCCCTATTCTCATTAAATAAGACTCTATGCTGATGGGCTCATTGATTAAGGTCCAATTAGAGGCCTAAAGAGATTATTGGATAGAGATTCAATAATGTAAGGTTAGTGGGTAATTGGATAGAGATTCAATACCCACTAAGGCAGGAGCCCTAGGGTTTTTGGTGGCTCTCTATAAATAGGAGGGGAACTCATGATTGATAAGTTACAGCTTTAGCCATCACCTCCTATTCTCCTCCCTCCCTCTGTGCAAGAGTTGCAAGATCAGATTGAAGGAGTTTTGCCACAGAGATCCATCGTGTAGATACCGCTAGAGAGGAGGATGCTTGACCTCCTTCATCTTCTCCATCCGGATCTGGAATACAGGGATATACGATCTTATTAGGTAAAATCAATCTCTTACACATTACGATTTTATCTGTTTTTACATTTTTCTCGTGACCCTAATATTTTACATGACGATTTGATCTACGTGAGAAACCTATTTTTGTTTTGATTTTTACTATGCATGTAATGCACCCACTGAGGTTTCCCAACACGAATATGACAGAAATCACAAGGAGTTTTAATTGGCAAGAGTTGCCTACCTTTTAGGTTTAGTATAATTGGTCGAGTCTCTCGAGGTTACACTAATCTGCCAATTGGATCCTAATCCCCACTAGGTGTCTGCCAGAGACTTTCATCTCATGTGTCGAATGTGTCATGTGTTTCACTAAGAAAACAGTGGGAGTACATTAAGATAGAAATCTATATCTTAATCAGTATTTTCTATAAAATCTATATCTTATTTTGTCAAAAATATGTCACTCGCAAACCTCCTGTGTGACATACTTGATGCCAATCATCTCTCTAGCCTAAACTACACAGATTGGCTACATAATTTGAGAATTATTCTCACTGTAGAGAAAATCGCATATATCCTTAATATAATTATGCCCATGCCAGAAGAAGGGGCAAATGAGGATGAGATCACTCGCTATGTGAAGTATATAGATGATTCCACATTGGCAAAATGTTACATGTTGGCCTCTATGACTCCTGAGTTACAAAGGCAACATGAGAGCATGGATGCAGATTCTATCCTTCTTCATCTTCGCCAGCTATTTGAGAAATAGGGAAGAACTCAAAGATATAAGATATCCAAGAGACTCTTCTAAGCCAAGATGATAGAATGGACGTTGATTGAGAGCCATGTCCTAAAGATGATAGAGTGGATCAAGAAACTCATAGGTCTAGGAATAGTCCTAGAGGATAACTTGTGCATTGATCTTATACCTCAGTCTCTACCAAATTTTTTTTCTCACTTCATCATGAATTTTAATATTAATATGTTTGAGGTGACTCCACCTAAGCTCCTCAATATGTTAAGGGAAGCTGAGAGTACCATCAAGAAAGAAAAGTTAGTTCTTTATATTAGTGAGATAAATAGGAAAAGGAAGGCTAGTAAGACCCTTAAGAAGGGCAAGGGCAAAGAAAGATCGAGTAAGGCAAAGATTGCTAAGAAATACCCTACAAAGAATAAAGGATAGTGCTTCTACTGTGGCCAAGACGGGAATTGGAAGAGGAACTGTAAGGATTATCTTACAGATAAGGTGAAACAAAAGCTTGAAGAAGCTTTAGGCATATTCTTGATCAATCTCCACTTATCAGATTTTCTTGATAACATATAGATGTTCGATACTGGGAGTGTTTATCATATCTATAATTCATTGCAATTTCTGGCAAGACCTAAGTGATTGGCTAGAGGCGAGATGGAGCTCAAGATAGGTAATGGAGCAAGAGTTGCTATAGTTACAATTGGGGAGGTCACCCTACATCTGCTTGATAGCATATCATTGCATTAGATGCATACTATTTTGTTTTCTTTTTTATCAAAAATATTATTTCTATCTCTTGTTTGACAATTAGTGGATATAAATTAGTTTTTTAGAACTATAGTTATTCCATAATTATTGATAATGAGATTATCAATAGAGGGACATTGATAAATGGCTTATATGTGTTAGACACTTCTCCACACATCATGAATATAAATATGTCATTGTAGGCTAGGTCATATACATGAGGGAAAGATTCAAAAGTTGATGAAAATTTGATACTTAGATCCATTTGACTATGAGTCATATGCAACTTACGAACCTTGCCTTCATGGAAAGATGACCAACTCTCCTTTTAGTGAATCTGGAGAGAGAGCCACTGAGTTATTGAAACTTATACATAGTAATTGGGTCCCATATTGACCTAGGCCACTTATACTTCATTACATTCACTGATGATTTATCTAGGTGTGGACACGTGTACTTGAAGTACAAATCCGAGGCCTTCGAGAAATTCAGGGAATATAAGAATGAGGTGGAGAACCAAATTGGAAATAGTATTAAGACTCTTCGATTATATCGAGGAGGAGAGTACTTGAGTACAGAGTTCACTCATTTCCACATTAGAAGACAAAACCACGATAAGTTAGAATCGTCTTTGTTGCCAAGAGAGATGTGTTCCTTGAGAAGGAACACATTCTTGATGAAAATAGTGGAAGTGAGATAGAATTGAGCAAGGTTGGAGAACCTAGCTCAAGCACCATTCCAGAGCCCGAGTCTGTTCAGGTACCTAGCACACAAGTTTCAACTTTGTGTAGGTCTATTAGAGTATCTCACCCTTCTACAAGATATGTGGGACATAACAGTGGCAAGGACTCTCAGGATATTGATCCTTAGACCTATAAGGAGGCTATTATGAGTATAGATTCTGGGAAGTGGCAAGAAGCCATAAATTTTGAGATAGATTTCATGTACTCTAACAAGATTTGGAACCATATGGATGCACCTGAGGGTATTGTACCCATTGACTGCAAGTGGATTTTTAAAAAGAAGATTGGAGTAGATAGAAAGGTGGAGACCTATTAGGTAATGCTAGTAGCTAAAGGATATCGTCAAAGACAAGGAGTTGACTATGATGAAATATTTTCACTTGTAGCTATGCTTAAGTATATTAGAAATCTTTTGGCCATTACAGCACACTATGACTATAATATCTAGCAGATGGATGTCAAAATAACATTCCTTAATGGCAACTTCGAGGAGGTGGCATATATGATACAGCCAGTGAGATTCATATCTAGAGAGAGTTCAAACAAAGTGTGAAGATTGCTTAAGTTTATTTATATACTAAAGCAAGCTTCTCGAAGTTAGAACATAAGATTTGATGAAACGATTAGATCTTATGACTTCACTAAGGATGAAGATAAGTCTTGTGTGCATAGGAAGGTAAGTGGGAGTGCTATCACTTTCTTGGTATTGTATATAGATGGTATCCTTATCATTGGGAATGATGTAGGAATGCTCTCCACATTAAGGACTTGGCTATCTAGAAACTTCTCTATGAAACACTTAGGAGAAGCATCCTATATTTTAGGGATCCAGATCTATAGAGATAGATCTAAGATGATGCTTGGTTTGTCCTAATCTAGGTATAGAGACTCTATTATCAAAAGGTTTGGCATGGAGAATTCTAAGAGAAGTCTCATACCGATGAGACATGGAATATCATTTTCTAGGAGTATGTCCCGAAGGACTCCTGAAGAAAGGGCAGACATGGATATGATACTGCTGGTTACAGGTGCCCTGTAAGCCAATCACGTGAGTGATGACACGTGTGACACGCTATGTAATCTTTTTGCTTATGATTAATATTGTCATATTCTCACATTATATTATTTGTTACATATATATTGTGATGTCCTTGGTTCTGTGCAATGGGAATCGGATCGTGATGAGATCATGATAATGAGATCGATTCACCTTTAAATATAGATCCTAAATAATCTTGGTCATAGGTACTCGAGAGGGACATCGAAACAATCAAATAGACCGATGTACTATATACCCATCCATATGATATAGGCAGCTGGTCTCATAGCCACTTATGTGGAGACATTAAGGATATAATGCAAGTGCTCATTGGAGAATGAGTTCACTGATTGATCCGCTTATATAATGTTATATGGTTAATGATACCTAATGTTAGATAGCGATTCCATAGTCCCAATTGTATATCTGGTCCTTAGACTTGAGACACCAAGGATGTCTTGTATGAGTACTCCTTTCTTTGACACCAGACTTACAGGTTTGAAAAGTTTCAGATCTGGTACAGTTGATTATCGGGATTAGCAGGTAACCTTACGAAGGTAATTGAGTGTTAATAAAGGATCATCCACTCTCAATATCATGAGAGGAATATCCCATATATGTTTGCTCAGACAAATCCCTGGCCAGGGTCATTCAGATTGAGAGAGGAGTTCTCCAGTAGAATCCGAATAGAGCAAGACAAACTGATTCTTTATATGATCTGACAGTACCATATCCAATATACGATCTCTGGGATATTATTTGGATGAGGGATTATAGATACATGGTAATTGTGGACAGACAGGTCTGACGGATTCGATCCCCCTGTACCATCTAGGGATTATGGCATAGTGGCCTAGTATGTCCATAGTTGATGAGTTGAGTGAATTATTATAAGGATAATAATTCATTATATCAGAAGGAGTTCTGATGGGAGTGACTCATGACCAGCTCGGTATCGGGCCTAGAGGGTTACATACATATGGTGGATGTTTCAGCGAATAGAGGATTAGATGAAGATCCAATTAGCCCCTATTCTCATTAGATGAGACCCTATGCTGATGGGGTCCTTGCTTAAGGCCCAATTGGAGGCCTAAGGAGATTATTGGATAGAGATCCAATAATACAAGATTAGTAGGTTATTGGACGGAGATCCAACACCCACTAAGGTAGGAGCCCTAGGGTTTTTGGTGGCTCTCTATAAATAGGAGGGGAGACTCATAGTTGATAGGTTGCAGCTTTAGCCACCACCTCCTATTCTCCTCCCAGCCTCTGAGCAAGAGTTGCAAGATCAGATTGGAGGAGTTTCGCTATAGAGATCTATCGTGTGGATACCGCTAGAGAGGAGGACGCTTGACCTCCATCATCTTCTCCATCCGGATCTTACAGGGATATACGATCTCTCTAGGTAAAATCAATCTCTCATACATCATGGTTTTTTCGATTTTTATGATTTTTCTTGCGACCCCAATATTTTGCATGATGATTTAATCTGTATAAGAAACTAATTTTTGTTTTGATTTCTGCTACGCATGTGATACACCCGCTGAGGTTTTCAACAGATACCCTATGCCTCGATGATAAGGTTTATCATGTACGCTATGCTATGTACCAGGCCTGATATAGCACATACTCTGAGTGTCACGAGTAGGTATCAGGCAGAGCCAAGTTTAGAACACTAGAAGGCAGTAAAGTGTATTCTTAAGTACTTGAGAAGGACCAAGGATCTTTTACTGGTATATTAAGGAGGTAGTGTCCAGGCTGAGGGCTACACGGACTTGAGTTTTTAGTCTTACATTAATGATACCAAGTCAAACTCAGGGTATATTTTTATCCTGAATGGAGGAGCATTAAGTTAGAAGAGTTCCAAGCAAGATACTACTGTTGACTAGATCACAGAGGCAGAATACATTGCTGTAGCAGAAACAGTAAAGGAAGGGGTATAGATGAAGAAGTTCATCATGAAATGGGAGTCGTACCAAGTAACATGGAGTTGATTCCTATATATTATAACAGTGATAGGGCGATAGCTCTAGTAAGGGAACCTAGGTCTCATTAAAATTGTTCTGAGGAGGTTCCATCTGATTAGAGTGATCATGACACTTAAAGATATAGCAATGGAATGAGTTCCATCCGAAGATAACATTGCAGATCTACTGACGTAGCCGTTGGCTCATATTATATTTCAACGTCATAGGGATCTGATGAGGATCAGACACATAGGTGATTGGTTTTAGGTCAAGTGAGAGATTACTGGTTACAGGTGCCCTACAAGCCAATTACGTGAGTGATGGCACGTATAACACGTTGTGCGATCTTTTTACTTATGATTAATATTGGTATATTTTTATATTATATTATCTATTACATATATATTATGATGTTCTTGGTTCTGTACAATGGGAATCGGATCGTGATGAGATTATGATAATGAGATCGATTCACCTTTAAACACAGATTCTAAATAATCCGGGTCATAGGTTACTCGAGTGGGACATTGAGATACCGAATAGACCGATGTACTATATACCCATCCATATGATGGAGGCAGTTGGTCTCATAGCCACTTGTGTAGAGACACTAAGGATATAGTACATGTACTAATTGGAGAATGAGTTCACTATTTGATCTGCTTATGGAATGTTGTATGGTTGATGATACCTAATATTAGACAGCAATTTTATAGTCCTAGTTGTGTATCTTGTCATTTGACTTGAGACACCAAGGATGCCTTATATAAGTACTCCTTTCTTTGATGCCAAACTTACATGTTTAAAAAGTTCTAGATTTGGTATAGCTGATTATCTAGATTAGTAGCCAACCTTATGAAGGCAATTGAGTATCAATAGAGGATCATCTACTCTAAGTATCACGAGATGAATATCCCATATGTGCTTGCTCAGACAAATCTCATTCGGATTAAGAGAGAAAGAGTTCTTCGGTAGAATCTGATTAGAGCAAGACAAACTGATTTTGTATGTGACCTGACAGTACCATGTCCAATATATAGTCTCTGAGTTATTAGTTGGATGAGGGATTATAGATACAAAGTAACTGTAGGTAGATAGGTCCGATAAATTTGATTCCCTTGTATATGGTGGATGCTTCAATGAATAGAGGATTAGATAGAGATCCAATTAGCTCCTATTCTTATTAGATGAGACCCTATGTTGATGGGCTCTTTGCTTAAGACCCAATTAGAGGCCTAAGGAGATTATTAGATAGAGATCCAATAATACAAGATTAGTGGGTAATTGGATGAAGATCCAATACCCACTAAGGTATGAGCCATAGGTTTTGGTGGCTCTCTATAAATAGGAGGGGAGACTCGTGGTTGATAGGCTACAGCTTTAGCCTCCCTCTCATGTTCTCTTCCCACCCTCTATACAAGAATTGCAAGATCAGATTGAAGGAGTTTTGCTGCAGAGATCTATCATATGGATACCGCTAGAGAGGAGGATGCTTAATCTCCTTCATCCTCTCCATCTGGATTTAAAAATATAGGGATATACAATCTCCGTAGGTAATCAATCTATCATACCTTAGCTGCCTCCTCTCAGCCCTAATCGACTTCCCCTCATCAAGGTGTGTGGTCGATTAGGTTGATTATAAGATTAACTTAGTTAATCCGACCTACATCTAACTCCAACTCATAACGAGACTCCAGTTCAGGTGAATCCTAACCCTACTAGAATTTAGGCTGATTTATTATAATAGACTCAAATCTCCTCTTAGATGACCTAGCGCCAGGTCTAGGCTGGACAACAAGGCCCGACTCAACTCAATCAACTAGGGCCTAACTTAGTTGGGGTCCTAAGAAATCTGCCTTCTTCAAATCAATCTTATCCTCGCAGCTAAGGCTCCATGAACTTTGGGTCTTGGTTTGTAATTCTTCTTGAAGCTTCCTCATAGTATCTGTGGTAGGTACACCATGGTCTTGTAGTCCAGCATTATCTTGTATCTCTCTATTAGTAATAGTAGTGTCCGGACAGTGGTGCATCATGATCCTACGATCCCACATGATCATCAATTAAACTTTGGCCTCCTTATGATTCGAGATGTCTGGTGGACGGATCTGGGCTGAGTCATCCTCTTTAAACTTCCATTTGTGGTGAGATATTTAAAGGATTGGTTGTATTTTTGAATTGGTGCACAGATCCAATCCATAAGTCATGGTTCTAATATGCTTTCTAATTTTGTAGGGTCCAAAGTAATAGGGAGACCACTTCATTGAGGCTTGAGTCTTTATAGATTCTTACTGGTAGGGCTGAATACAAAGGAAAACTCGATCTTCAATAGTAAACTTTCTTCTATTCTGATATTTGTCAGGCAACTATTTCTTTCTTATATGGGCTAGCATGTGGTTGTTGTTTACTGGCAGCCGGGCTTTCCTCTGAGATAGTGGCTGCCTTCTGGTAGATGCTCCTGCTGAGGTTTCCCAACAGAAATAGTAGTTAAATAGGAAGTACTAACAAATGTAATAAAAGTTAGAAGCTTCTTAGGCATGGCAGGTTATTATAGGAGATTTGTGGAGGGGTTTTCTCAAATTGCTAACCCCCTCACCAAGCTAACTCAAAAGAATATGAGATTTGAATGGGGTGATGAATGTGAACAAAGTTTTTATGAGTTAAGAAGAAGATTGACCAGTGCTCCTATTCTCACAATTCCCAATAGTAACGACGGATTTGTAGTTTGCATCGATGCTTCAAGGAAGGGCCTGGGATGTGTTTTGATGCAAGAAGGGAAAGTAATTGCTTATGCTTGTAGACAACTGAAGAGTTATGAACTAAATTATCCAACCCATGATTTAGAGTAAATAGCAATTTTTTTTGCACTAAAGATTTGGAGACATTGTTTATATGGGCGGATATTTAAAATATTTACCAATCATAAATGTCTAAAGTATATATTTACTTAAAAGAGTTAAATATGAGACAACGAAGATGGATAGAACTTTCAAAAGAATTATGATTGTACCATCTGATATCTTCCGAGTAAGAACAATGTTGTAGCTGATGTACTTAGTAGAAAATCTATAAATTTTATTGCTAGTTTGGTTGTGAAACAATGGGGATTATTAGAAGAAAATGGTGATGTCAATTCTATCAGGAATGAGCAAAACTCAATGATATTGATGGCCTCTATCCAAGTTCAATTTGATTTTATTCAACAAATTAAAGAGATATGGCTACGAGATCCACGTTTAATCTACTTGAGGAAAGAAGTAGAAAAAGGACTAAAGCTTGGTTTTCGTGTTTCAAAGGATGGCCTATTGAGAATGGAGAATAGAGTATGTGTTCTAGATGACCCATATATTAAGGATTAAATCCTAAAGGAAGGTCATAGTCCCAAATTCACCTTGCACCCGGGTAGCACAAAAATATATAAAGATCTTAAAGGTCATTACTGGTGAGAAGGCATGAAAAAGAAGATTGCAGTATATGTTTCAAAGTGTTTAACTTGCCAGTAAATCAAAATTGAACTCCAAAGTCCTAGAGGGTTATTACAACCTTTATATATTCCTAAATGGAAATGAAAAAATATCACGATGGACTTTGTTTCAGGTCTACCTAGAACCTCTAGAAAGCATGATGCTCTATGAGTGATCATTGATAGGTTAATCAAATTGACACATTTCTTACCGATCAATATGGCATACTCTATGGATATGCTTGTTAATTTATATATCGGTAAAATAGTAAGACTTCATGGTATTCCAAAAGAGATCATCTCTGATAGAGACACCAGATTTCTTTCTAGATTATGAAGCAGATTACAGGAATCTATGGGCACTGAAGTCAAGTTTAGCACTGCTTATCACCCTCAAACCGATGGGCAATCAAAAAGAACAATTCAAACACTTGAGGATTTGCTTAGAGCATATATCATGAATTTTGGAAAGGTGAGTGGGATAAAGATATTTCTCTTGTTGAGTTCACCTACAATAATAGTTACCAGTCTAGTATTCAGATATCTCCTAATGAAGCTTTGTATAGGCAGAAGTGCAAAACACCTATTTGTTGGGAGAAAGTTGGCGATAAGAAATTATTAGCACCCAATAAAGTGCAGAAGACTACCAAAAAGATTCAAATTATAAGAGAAAGACCAAAGATTGCCCAAAGTCGTCAAAAGAGCTATGCTGACAATAGAAGACAAGAAATTGAGTTTCAAGTAGAGGATTTTATATTCTTGAATGTCTCTCCTTCCAAGGGCATGGTAAGATTTAGGAAGAAAGGAAAGCTAAGCCCTAGATTTATTGGACCATATGATATCTTTAAGAAGATTGGTTTTGTCGCTTACATGATTGCCTTGCCACCATCCTTGGGTCATATTTCAATGCTCAAAAAGTATATTCACGACCCTTCTCATATCATTCAATATGAGTCGATTATAATCGATGACAACTTATCTTATGTGGAAGAACTCATATAGATTATTGATAAGAAAGGGAAAATCCTAAGGAATCGAGTTATTCCTCTAGTTAAAATGATATAGAGGCATCATTTTATGGATGAAACAACTTGGGAGCTAGAGGAAAAAATGAAGAACATTTATCCTCATCTTTTCATCGATGGAGGTATGTTAAATTTAGAGGACTAAAATGTTATTTTACAGGGGAGAGAGTGTAATATCCCTCATTTCTGAAATATTTGTAATGATATATTTTAAATTATTTATGAGAACCTAATTATAAATTTAAGAATTTATTTAATATTTTTTTGATTAAATAATTTTATATTAAATGTTTATTGCTAGGGACCTAAATATAAATCTTAAAACTATGAAATAAATTATATAATATTTATATTAATTTTGAAAAAGAAAAAATAGGGAGGACATGTGTCACTACCCAGTTTAAAGTGGTGCCACTATGCATGTGCATAGGTGACACGTAAGCACCTTGCATACATACTTGCCACCTAGCAACTCATATATTAGCTAAAATAATTAGCAATTAGAGAAGAAAAGGGATTTGGCTGCAAGTAAACTTGAGAAGAAGAAGAAGAATAAGAAGAAGAAGAAGAAGAAGAAGAAGACTAAGAAGAAGAGAAGGAAGAGAAGAAGAAGAAAAGAATTGGGAGTTTTGAGATTTTAATCTAATCCACACCTTTGGGATCAAAATCTTAAAAAGCAAGTATTTTATATTTCTTCTACTGAAATTTATCCTTGTTCTTACTTTGATTATGAGGAAAATTTAGAACAAATCTGAAATCTCTTTAGCTTGGTTGCTAAAGTATGAATATGTAATATTTTAGAGGTTGTGACCTATCTACTTTGTTCAAGTTGTAACTTTTAGTATAGACCTTGGTTTTGACAAAACTAATTTTTTTCAAAAATAGATTTATAGATCTTTCTTTTAAAACTAAGTTTGAAGAATTTGGAGTTCATTTGCTAGCTCAAACGTTTACTTCTAATGAGCATATGAAATCTATAAAACAGAATTTGTAGTTTCTGACCTTTCATCATTGGATTATTTATATATTATTGTTAGAGTCTAATTCATGTAAAATTTAATTTATTAGAAAATAGGCTCATAGTCCATTCATTTTATACCTAGATTGAAAGATTTGGAGTCTAAATGACTATCAAAATTTTTATATTTTTAGACTTTATAGATTATGTAAAACAGAGATCATAATTCCTAATCTTTCACTACCAAATCATCTATAACATTTTGTAGAGACTTCCAATTTATATGATGATGTAGCTTTCCAACAATATTTTTTAAGTAATTTGGAGCATGTTTGATTATCTAAATAACTTTGTAATTTGCCTTCTAAATTTTGCCAAAATAGGGAATAATTCTATCTATACTTGCTTCATCCATTTCAAAACTAAAATCTCTGATGCTCTTGTCTTTGATTTCTATATATATTTTAATATGTTATTTATTAATCAATGTTACATCATATTATTTTGTTTAGGCATATGCATGATTTATTGTTTCGTTTGTGCTTCCGATATATATCAAATTCATTACTCATGTCCTTTTATACTTTGGAGTTTATGGGATAATGTGAACCTTTGCCAAAAATTATAATGGGAGTTATGCTTAGAGCCCATGATGCTCTGCCAGCCCCTTATAACTGTACTTAGACTTGGGTGGATGGAGCTCCCAGATGTAGGAGACTTATGTATGGTAGTCAATTAGTAATGGATGATTCACATTATGTTTATGATCCCACTTCATCCTCTATGTTTTATTTGATATGTTATCCAAAGTATTGCTTATGTGTTTCCTATTATGCATTGGATAGGAATGATATGCATCCAACTTCAAATATGACGTACGAGCTTATGTTAGTTATTTACTCTCTTGATTTGTTCAGAAGTGCTTCATGTATTATTGATATGCTCCTAAAACTTCATATGTATTGATACATACCAAAATGCTTTTGACTGTTATATATGCTCTAATTATCTTTTCCAAATTGTTACATATTTAGGTATGCTTCGAATGAGATGAACCTTATGATTTTGAATCTAATTTGATGCTATATGTGAAAACTTTTGTATTCCCTACCTTGCATTCTGATATTAGGTTCAATTCGTAAACACCTTTTCTTGCCTTGAACCTATTTGATACTTGCTAGGCTTCATAGCTTACTCTGTTACTATCTAATCTTCTTTAGGTTAGCTTGGCATTCATTGAAATACTCGATACGAGGCTAAAGCAATGTAAAGTAAAAAGTTATTGGGCTAAAACTTTATTAGATAATATGTTATCATTGTTTGTGTATACCTTGTGTCTCACGTAAAATTATAGACATATTTTAAAGTAAGGTAACTATATAATGGCCTTAAGAGTATCCCCTTGTTTAGGATCTCGAATATTAAACTTGTTGTATAACATATAAAGTGGTGGTATATGGTTGTTTTCGAAGTCATATAGATTTTATCATATTAGTGGACTTTATGAATATAAACTATATTTAATTATATTGGTTTTGGATCGGTTTTATGATTCATTAAGAGAATGTGAAGAGTCAATTATAATCTACATAGGTTTTTATGAAAGTGATTCAATGGCTCTGTGTGTTTTTCTTAGTATTCTCAAATGCTTATTTGGATCCTAGATGGATTGTGTTGTTGATAATATTATCGATTTTAAGACAGAGTCACACCTCTTGAATGTGATATAATTTGGGAGGTGTGACAATTTGACCAAGTATAATTAAAATAGTTTATTCTAACTGTGGGGGTGAATACTGAGCACTCACATCGTGTCTCTTAGCCTATGGTATTTAGCATTTCAAATCTTTTCTGTACACTCCCAACTAGTTGGTTCGGCCGAATGCAAACATCGATTTATAGTTGAAACGATTTTTATACTTCTCCATCATGCCTCCATGCCAACTACAAAGTCTACAACCTTTCAAATTATAGTCTACCTCATTAATCGCATGTACTTTAGTCCTTCACAATCAGTCGTCATTTGAAAAAATATTTTATAAATCCCCAAGTCTTCAAAAACTTTCGGTTTTTGGTTATATATTATCCTTGTTACGTCCTTATGCATCACATAAACTAGCCCTAAGGTCAAAGCCTTGTATCTTCATCGGTTACTCTCTTGAACATAATGATTACCGATGTTATGATCATCTGACTCACAGAGTCTTTGTGTTTCATTATGTTGTCTTTGTGGAGTCTTCCTTTTTATTTTACCATTCCATGTCTTCTACCATGCAAACTACTCTAACAAATATACTTTAGTGGAGTATGTTATTGCCTAATGAGTCTCCACCATAATTACCCACTCCGGGTCTGCACTATATTATTCCTTCGGTTCAACACCTCACCCCCTGTATTACTTCTCATTCTTCTTCACACATATCTCCTACTACTAACATCTGACCCACAAACACTTAGTCACTAACGTTACCCTCCTCTTAACCCAATGGCACTGATGTTCCTCAATCTAACTCACCTTGTACTAATGTTTCGTCAAGCATGCCCCTAGTGCATCTCACTACTACTCCGACTTCTGATCAACATAACTAGATTATGAACTTTGGTGCCTCCCATCACATCACCTTATATCTCTAGAACTTATCTCTTCATAATAATTATGATGGTAATGATAACATTATCATAGGTGATGGTAAGTAAATTTCCATTACTCGTACTAGTTTCATAATGCTTAATTTACATACCCTTAACTTTACACTCGATGATATGTTGTGTGCTCTTCATATTAAACAAAATCTTATTTCTGTCTCTCAATTCTATAAACAAAATAATATATTCATTGGCTTTTTTCCTGACTCTTTTCTTATTAAGGATATGAGTATATGGGCATCGTTAGTTCATGGTTAGGGTAAAGACAACACCTACTAGTGGCCATCAGCCTCTTAGCCCACTGCCTACTCTTTTGTTGCTACTCCAATGGATATGTGGCATCGTTATCTTGGTCATCCTTCTTCCTCAACTCAACAAAATTTACTCTCTTATTATTTTCTTCCAACTGTTAAAGCTAGTTCTATTCTTAATCATTGTGATGCTTATCTTAGTAACTCCCGTTTAAAAATTCTTTCATTGCTCTAGTTATCTCCACTTATGACACTATTGTTGAAGCATGGAGTAAGTTACAAATAACCTTGGTAAGTCATTCCCATATATGTAAGCTCAGTCTACTATCCAATCTCATGAACATAAAATAAGAGGGTACTATGGTTGCTAATTATCTTCAAAAGATAAAGATCATTATCAATGATTTAGCTTTGATATGACACTACCTCGGTGATAAAGAAGTTTTTATTCACACCCATAATGGTCTTGGGGCTAAGTACAAGAATTGGCAGTAGCTTATGGTATTCTTTTGATAATTTTAAACCCTTTGAAATTATTTATATAGATGTTTGGGGTCCTACTCTAATAAATTATTTTGATAATTTCTGATTTTATGTTATTTTTATAGATTATTTTACTGAGTACACATGGTTATATCATCTTTGTCATAAATCTAAGGTTTCAATAGTCTTTACTAATTTTTAAAAATTGATAGAGATTTTTTTTGAGATTATAATTAAAATAGTCTATTCTGATGATGGAAATGAATTTCAAGCTCTTACCTCATGTTTGTCAGCCTATGGTATTCAACACCTAAATTCGCCTCCATATACTTCTCAACTAGTTGGCTCTGCCGAACACAAACATCAATACATATTTAATGACTAGTTTGACACTTCTACACTAAGCCTCCATGCCACCAACCTTTTGGTTAGTAGCCTTTAAAACTATAGTGTACCTTATTAATCGTATGCTTACTCCCGTCCTACAATATTAATCACCATTTGAAAACTATTTCACAAATATCCAACCCTTCATAAGCTCAAAGTATTTGATTGTCTGTGTTATCCATGGCTATGTCCTTATGCCTCACATAAATTAACACCTAGATCACTCTCTTGACCATAATGTCTTCCGATGCTATGACCCTCATTCTCATAAAGTCTTCATTTCATGTCAAGTTACCTTTGTTGAATCTATCTTTCCTTTTCACTTGCCACATATCCGGCTCAACTAAATATGCATCAATGGATTACACATTCAAAGCCATCAACCGAGCCTCTATCCACACCGTCTAGTCATTCCCCTCCTTATCCACACTCTTTTGTTACTCCAGTTCCGTATGTCCTCACTTCCTCCTCTACCTTACCACAAGTTTCTTCTGTTGCTGCAACATTACCCTTAGAGGTACAACCACCTTCACCTAGACTTAGTACTACTGAAGCTTCTCAGTCTGACTCGAATCATGTTCGTGACTCGCCTACTGATATTATAGTCCCTAGGCATCCCATGACAACTAGTTCCAAAAGTGATACTTTTAAACCATATCGTGTTCTTGATCTATATACTAGCACTGAATCTTCACTTGAAGCTGTTGAACCAACTTCATTTACTCAAGCCCAAAAATCTCCACACTAGCATAAAATCATGTGTGAGGAATATGATGCTCTCCTCATAACTCGATATGGACCTTTATTCCCCGTCATCACATGCAAAATATCATTGGGTGTAAATAAGTTTTTTGAATTAAGTGAAATCTCGGCAGATCAATTCCCAGATATAAAGCATGTCATAGTGGCCAAGTAGTTTCATCAATGACCTAGTGTTGACTTCACGGAGACATTTAGTCCCATTGTAAAACTCACCACAGTCCGACTTATCCTGAGTTTGGCTATTTCAAAAGGTTGGTACTTAAGACAATTAGATGTTAATAATGTCTTTTAACAGGGGACTCTTACTGAAGATGTCTTTATGTAGCAACCTCTTGGCTTCATCCATCCTTAGTATCTAAGGCATGTTTATAAGTTGTAAAAAGCCATTTACAGACTTTGTCAAGCTCCAAAAGCCTGGTATACTGAACTTGGCTTATTTTTTACTTCTATTAGCTTCGTTAACTCTAAGTCTGATACCTCACTATTTCTTTGACAATAACATGGAGACACAATATATCTCTTGGTATATGTGGATTATATTATTATCAAATATAATAATTCTTTGGAGGTTTAGACATTCATCACGCAATATATATGTCTCTCAAAGATCTGGGAGCCTTGAGTTACTTTCTGGGAGTAAGGGCATATATATGCCTTCAGGACTCTTTATCTCACAAAGAAAATATATTCAAGATCTATTATCAAAAATAAATATGCAGGATACAAAAAAGTTATCACTCCACTCTCTATTAATGCATCCCTCAAATTATGTGATGAAAATCCTGCTACAATCCCTACTCAATACCGTCACGTAGTTGGCTCCTTACAGTATTTAGCTCTCATTCATCTAAACATCTCATTTGCAATCAATAAACTATTATAATTCATGCATCAGCCATCTACTATGTATTGGTCCGTAATCAAACGAATCATACGATATCTTAAGGGGACCATCAATCATGGTATCTTCCTTAGCAAACACTCCCCGATGCATCTGCATGCATTCATTGATGTTGATTGAGCTAGAAACTCTGAGGATAAAACATCCACATCATGATATCTTATTTTTCTTGGAGCTAAGCCAATTAGTTAGAGTTCTAAAAAGTAGAAGACAATAAAATCAAAGCTAAATACTGTGTCATTGTCATTGTTAATGTTGGGCTCAATTGGATTATGAATCTGCTCAAAGAACTTAACCTTACTTCTACTCCTACTCTCATAATATATTATGATAATATTTGAACTACGTATCTCTGCACTAATCTAGTATTTCATTCTTGCATGAAGCATATTGTCATTGACTTCTACTTTGTGTGAGATCAAATTGTTTGGCATCAACTACGTGTCTCCTATATCCATACGGCTGATCAACTAGTAGACTCCCTTACGAAGCCTCTTGCCAGCAAACTCTTTTTAATGCATCGGTCCAAGATCAACATCCTTGATAAGAGCTCAATCTTATAGGGGTATGATAAAAAATAATATTTTACTTAACTGCACCCTCAACGGAACAAAGAATTGTTGTTGCTCGATTGAGAAAAATTATCTTCCTCGATAACTTCATCAATCTATAAGTATAGCTAATATATATATAAACATATCAGTGAAATCAATTCACTTTTTATTTCTACACTAAACAGGACCATCAATCTGAATTGAAGACCTGGAATAGTAGAGCATCGTCACATTATTCACGAGAACTAACACCACGAATACAAAATTACATACACTTAAGCAACAAAATGATACAAATGAAAATATTCAAGAAAACGATTCAAATATATTTTTATCATGCATATTTAGAATATATAATTTATTGTAATCCTCTAAATCTCAGTGCCTATTGTATATTTGATGGTGGCAATCCCATTTCTCGGTGTTTAACGAAGAACTATCTTAACGTGAACTCCACTGAGGCTCAGTATAGTAGCTTCAGCAGCAACTAAAATAATTTAGGTGTCTACTCGTCTACTGTAACATGGAATTCGTCCTCACCGGCCTCTTGAAATAATTACTATGTTGTTCGTGAAAAAGTTAATGAAGGTTTGGTTCTAAATTTTTTATAGTACAGTTCAACTAGTCGACATTATGGCCAAACCTCTTCCTAAGTTATGATTTTGTCTTAGTATTCGCAACAGGAGTACAATCTTGTACTTAAAGAAATGATTTAAATAAATATAATTAAGGGAATAATTCTGATAGGGCTCCTGAAGGAAAAGGATTGTTATATATGCTTATAACATTTAGGAAAAAAATATTATTGTAGATTGATGTAATCACTTCTAAAAATTAAGTTGATCAATTTTCTTTTAATTTTTATATTATAGTATATAAATATGCATTTAATCAATATGTTTTTCCCACCATATTCTTGGTCCTTTTAGTAACACTCTAGTTTGGTGAAACATAGACGGGAATCAGGCGATTAGAGGAGTTAATTAGTATGAATTTGAGATTAACCATCTTGGATCAATAATTCAGATTTACCTCATTTGATTAAACTATGAAAAAGAATATTAAAATGAATATAGAATAAACTGATGTTTCAGACTCTTCTTCAATTTAGTGAATAAATTATCACATAGGATTGATTTATGAAGCATCCTATTCGATGACGTCCCCACCCACTACAGCCTTATCACAATGCAATTTGTATGGATTCCAAAACATAATTGGGCTACACAATGATAGAACCCAAGTAGAAGTTCTATATAATTTGATATTTGAGGGGATCAATCCTTGAAACACTATAAGGGTTCCTCCCTCCTAAAACTCGGCACAATGGCTGAAATAAAAGTAGTCTTGCTTGATTAAAAAAGGAGGAGGCTATAAGCTTATATATGGCTCAAAACTCTAACCCTAGAGGGGTGCTGCCTATATGAAATTACCTATAGCTAACCTACCTTAATAAGGATAGACGATAGCCTAATTGGCTACATAACCGATTCTAGCAGATGGAAACCTTAGCCGACCAGCCCAGTAAGAGGGCAATGGCCACTAAGCCATAAGACCCCAAACTAAAACCCTAGCCACACTTCTTTATAAGATATAGGTGACTAGGTGGGGTTTTTATTACAATTTCATAAAATTCTATTGACTCTACTAGGGTGAGTAGGACCTAACCTTGCTAGGGTCCTATCAAGCCTGCTCTCTTTGAATCAGCCTTGTCCTCAAGATTGAGGGTTTATAAACTCTAGGAACCAGATCTTCAACTCCTCATAAGACTCCCACATGGTATCTTCGGATGATAAGTTGTTCCATTTTACTAGTACTTCAGTTGAGGGGCATCGACGGTGTATCACAATCCTCTGATCAAGTATGGCTTGTGGTTGAGCTTGAACTCGCCATTATTTGTAGTGCTTGGTAATTAGGTTTGGGCTGACTTATACTCTCCCAGTTTAGGCTTTAGCAAGGATACATGAAAGATGGGATGGATCTTAGCGTCTTTTGGTAGCTTTAAGCTGTATGATATAACCCCAATATGCTCCAGGATTTGATATGATCCATAGAATCGAGGAGATAGCTTCATCGATGCTCTAGTATTGATTGACAACTGCTTATATGGTTATAGACAAAGATAGACCAAATCTCTTATTGGAAATTTTGACTCGCTTCGATAAGTGTCGACTTGTTGCTTCATGCGAGCTTATACGGCAATTAAGTTATCCTTCAGAGCTGTAGAAGCTCATCCCTGTCAATTAAATTTTGATCAACCTGATCTACTTTGATCGTACTAATTAGATATTTAGGTATTACAGGAGACGATCGACCATACAATGCCTCATATAAGGTACATTTGGTTGATGAATGATAGGTTATATTGTACTACCCTTTGGCCCAAGGAAGTCACTTTGTCCACTCTTTTGGCCAAACACTAGTGAAGCACCGTAGATAAGTCTTAAGGCATCTATTCACCACTTCTATTTGGTCATTTATTTGTGGATGATAGACTGTGCTAATCTTTAGTTGGGTGCCTTGTAATTAGAAGAGTTCGGTCTAAAATTTACTTATAAACACCCTATCATGGTCACTCACAATCGACCTTGGCATACTATGTAGTTTAACAATATTTTTCACAAAGAGTTGAGTAATACTGGCAGCTATATAAGGGTTTTTCGCATCACAGAATTGTGAGTATATTTTGTTAAGCGATCTACCACCACGAAGATTATACTTTTACCTTATGATAATGACAACCCTTCAATAAAGTCCATAGAGATGTCTGTCCATGCTGAGTCCGGTGTAGGTAATGGCTGCAACTTTCTTAGACTTAACATTGTTTCACACTTTTGTTGCTGGCATATATCACATTTAGATACATAATCACAAATAGATCTTTTCATGTCTCTCCAAAAGAAGTTTTGCTTTACCCTCTTGTATGTTCTCAGAATTCCAAAGTGCCTTGCTAAAGGTGAAGAGTGCATCTCATGCAAAATCATTTTGATGCCAGGGAAAGAAGGAACAATCGCAATTCAACCTTTGTAGTGTAAATCTTTTGCATCCTAAGTGTAGTGGCCCATGAAACCTAGATCCTTCTCCAATTTCTCTATTGGTTTTTGGGTCACTAGCTCATTCTTTCCTAATGCCCTCGAGGAAGTTAGTGGAAAGAAGGGAGATGGTTGAAATTTTGGCTTGCTCCGATAGTCGAGATAGAGTATCTGCAATAACATTCTCTTGCCCCTTTCGATAAATAATTTCATAATCAAAACCAAGGAGTTTCATTACCCATCTTTGCTACTCCAAGGATGATATTTTATGGTCTAAAAAGTATTTAAGACTTCAGCGGTTAGCCTTAATCTGAAAGCACCGATCAATCAGGTAGGGTCTCCACTTTGTGATAGCATGCATGATCGCAAGCATCTCCTTGTCATATACTAACATTTTATAGTGAGAAGGAGACAAGGCCTTGCTAGTATAGGTAAGGGGTCGGCCATCTTGCATTAGGGTAGCTCCAATTCCTACTCTGGATATGTCGGCCTCAATCATAAAATGTCGATTGAAATCGGGCAGTGATGGAACCGGTGTCATCATCATGACTGTGTTGAGTTGTTTAAAGGTTATAGAAGCTTTGTTCGACCACTAGAAAGAGTTTTTTTTTTCAGTAAGGAAGTCAATAGGGCACTGATCTTGCCATAATCTTTCACAAACTTCCGATAGTAACCCGTAAGTCCGAGGAAGTCACGCAGCGATTTTACATTCATAGGTCTTGGCCATCCTTGCATTGCTTCGATATTTATCAGGTCTACCATCACTCCATCCTCTGATATAATGTGCCCTAGGTACTCCACTTCATGCTATAAGAAACTACACTTTGATTATTTAATATATAGGGTATTCTCCCAAAGAATCGTTGAACAATTCATAAGTGCTGAAAATGTATATCAAGCATAGGGCTGTAAATGAGGATATCATCAAAAAATACCAATACAAACTTACTTAGAAATGTTTGAAAAATATCGTTCATCAAGCTTTGAAAAGTAGAAGGAGCATTCTTAAGTCCGTAGGGCATTACCAAAAATTCGTAGTGGCTATTATGTGTGTGGAATATTATTTTTGGAACGTCTTTAATGCATACCCAAATTTGATGATACCCAGAATGGAAATCCAATTTAGTGAAGACTCGGGCTCCTTTTAGTTCATCCAAGAGTGGATGCACTACTGGTATAGGATATTTATCTTTGACGGTGATGGCCTTCAAAGCTCGGTAATTGATGCACATCCGCCATGAACCTTCCTTCTTGGCTGAATTACTCCGGTGTCGAGCATCTCCTTAACGATGTTTTCAATTTCATCATTCTACAAGTGAAGATAGTGGTATGGCCTTAAGTTTACTGGGGTTTTGCCCAACAGTATAAGGATGTGGTGATCATGTTGCCAAGTAGGGGGAAGTCCATGCGGCTCTCTGAAAACATCGATGAATTCGTCTAGCAATAGAGCAAGCTTAAGATCTAAGATTTGCATGTTCTTCTCCTCTAATGACTATTGGATATATATCAAAATACCATCATATGTCTTGTGTAAAATATTTTTCATCTGCTACATTGAAAGAGTGGAGATATGGCTCCCGCGCTTACCTCATAAGCTGACCTGTCTCCCTTTATAATAAACTTCATGATTAATTTAGAAAAATTTTAGAAAATGTCACCTAATGTTGTAAACCATTCAATTCCAAGTATAGCTTCATAGTCGTTGATGGGTAGGAGGAAGAAGTCGGCTACCACTCTTTGGTCTTGTAGGAGCAAGTTTACCCGTGGGCACCATTGGTCGCATTTGAGAATCGACCGTCGGCGACCTTTACATCGAAGTTGTTGCAACCTTCGATTTGAAGCACCATACATCTAGTAACCTTGCTATTGAGAAAGTTATTCATGTTGCCCATATCTATGAGAATGGTGATGAGTTATTGTTTAAGAAGTCCTCCAACTTTCATCATCTGTAGGTTAGAGTAATTGGCCAGTGCGTGCACTATATAGTGGACCGATTGGGGCTCTTCCTCTGTGGTTTCCTCTTTGGGTTCAAAACTTTCTTTGGATGGTTCGGTATCCTCATCCTCTATTGGTTCAATCATAAGGAGTTGTCCCTTTTTGTAGCGATGTTCTCGGCTCCATGGATCATTGTAGTGCTAACACAATCCCATAGCTGATCATTCCTAAAGCTAGCATATTGTCAATTCTTTTTGGTGTAGGGGTAGAAGGCTTCAGCATGGTCGGATGGGGAGCGACCATCATCTTTTGTGCTTCATGGTTCAGTCATTCATCTTGAATTCTTGCGAAGGAAATTACCACCATAAGAGTGTACGATTGTCGCGCCTTTACTTCTCCTCGAATCTCTAGTTTTAAGCCCCCAATAAAAGTTCCTAAAAGTTACTTTTCAGACTAGATAACCATTCAAAGCTTGTTTGGTATTCTTATATTTTAGATGTTTGCCGAATCTTCGTAAAATGTCCGTTGATATTTTTGTAATTAGTTGATCCAAAGCGATTTAATAATCCCACATTGAATTATCGCCAAGAGAGATCTTTGTGAGTGTGCTCAAACTAATTGAACCACTGAATAGTGTCTCCTTTGAGGTGGATGGTAGCAATCTCCAATATGGCATCATCGGTGGTTCGGTAGAACCAAAAATAGTGCTCCGCATGTGAGATCCATCCGATTGGGTCTCCTTCTTCCTATCTACGGAAGTCTACCTTCATGCATGGGTTACATGGATTAGTGATGGTGCAACCTCACTCTTAGGAATCATCTTTCCGATCTGAGGTTTCTCCTTGTTGTGATTTCTTTAGACTCGGGGGTCAGCCCATGCTAGATTCAGCGAGGAGGGACCGAATCTTCTCATCTATACGGTTCTCAAAGGCTTCAAACTTAGCATTAATAACCTTTTTAGATGTCATGGTATAGACCTTTAGATCTGTGATGTTAAGGTCTTTCTTCTATTATCAGGGTAAGGGTATAAAAAAATTTTTAGAGGAAGCTGGTCGGTAGCATAAGTGGATTGGTGGAGATGAAGACTATGATTAGGGCTGGATTTGAAGGCTGATTGGATCAGTTTAGGGTGTAGTGTGGTAGAGTTCTTGGGGGTAATGGTAGGGTTTAAAGATGAGGGATAGAGAGTCTGAAAAATCAAAAGAGACATCAACCAAATCTAATAGAATTCGATGAAGAAAGTGCTACGTATGCGCTATCCTACCGAACAAAATTTACGTCGGAGAAATAATGAATTCTCAACATAAATTCTAGAGGAAAATATGAGAGAAATATTTAGAAATTTATCAACAAATCCTCAGTTCAAATGTGGGCAATATCAATAATTAAGATCGATAAAATTTTGGCTGTGTAATGGTAGGAAAATAGATGAAAATATGGAAGGCAGATTCTTCATCGTAAAATTTCAACAATACGCGACGAGGAATTGCAACACAATAAGACTGATTTCATAAGAGATTTTTTCAAGGATTGATCTTAGATGAGAGCTAAGATGATCTATGAAATAGTATAAAAGTTTCGACCAAAATAAATGAGCAATAGTTTAGTTTTAAGAAGCAACAATTGGCTAAAATTCTTTTGCAACATTCCCCTTCATAACAATGGTCACGTTTGTGACGGTAGAGTTTTGCAATAGAGAAAATATGGGAAAATTTCTTCAATATATAAGGCAAAGGGATTACGTTAGTAAACAGGCATGGGTGATGAAATTATACCAGAACTCTAATTTAAACTCGGGGGCGACAACAGATTAATTTGATCTAGGGTGGAAGATGGAGGTGCATGTTGCAGTAATTGTGGAAATTGCTTGGAAGGGTGGAGGCGGCAGGGGTGGAGGCAGCAGAGATGGCATCAGGGGCAGTAGGAACGCGGCTCTGATACCAGATGATAAAACCCCTGAATGAGCTCTATAGAATTTAATCTTTGAGGTGGATCAATTCTTGGAACACTATAAGGGTTCCTCCCTCCTAGAACTCGACACAATGGCTGAAATAAAAATGGTCTTGCTTGATTAAAAGAGAAGAAGGCCACAAACTTATATAGGGCTCAAAACCCTAACCCTCGGGGTATGCTGCCTATGTGAAAAATACCCTCTTATCTCTCTTATAGTCGACTTGCCTTATTAGGGATAGGCGACGGTCTAATTGTCTACATAGCCAATTCTAACAGATGAAAATCTTGGCTGACCAGCCCAGTAAAAGGGCGACAGCCACTAAGCCCTAAGGCTCTAAACTAAAGCCCTGACTACACTTCTTTATAAAAATAGAAATAACTAAGTAAAATTTTTATTATAATTTTATAAAATTTTATTGAGTACAATCCAACCTACTATAATCCTATCACACAACCCAGCTAAATCCGCAATTCCTGTCGTGTGGACTCCCAACCCCATTTGGGCTGCATACTCCGTTTGCTCATGCCTCTTGCTGCTTTATGGTGTCATGTTGTAAGGTAAAGCTTTATGACGAATATGGTCAAATAATCTTCTGATTATTTTATCACGAAAGAATATAATCGTTTGACCAATCCGATCATGAAAGGAAACTATTCTCGATTGATCAGGTAATAAAACTATCTTTCCCATGATTTTATTTTTTATGTAATTAATCATATTATGGACTGCCAAATTAGTATATATACAACGTTTATTTGGGAAACAACAAAAATGTGGAGAAGACTTGCATCACATCATCATTTTACATGACCAGAATGCTTCCTCCGGCGATGCAGGATTGGATGCATAGGAAGCTAGGAAAATGTTCTGATAATAATCAAACTAAAAGCATTTAAGAAACATAGAAGAAGAGATGAGAAGAAAAAGGTCAAGCGAGTTGGAGGGATGACTTCAAACTATAAAGAAGGCAAATTGGAGAGTTCCCAGAATCATGCCGATCTGCTCACGTGATCGTCCACTTCCATCGGATCCGCCGGCCATGGAAGTTTCAGCACCAGATTGTGATGTCCCTTGTAGTAAACAATCACTTAAAAATGACTGCAACAATTCGCCTTCCTCCCCCTGCTTTTGCCCACCCTACAGGCTTTGACCACAGATAATTACAAGTCTCAGGAGGAGTTCATGCATGCAGTTGATCTTGTGAAGCCCACCAAATCATGATCCCGTTTGCTGGGGGAGGAAGAGGGGCGCTGCTGCTGCTGCTGGTAACGATGATGGTCGTGGCGCGACCAGCTTTTCTGCATTTGGCATTGGTGGCGGAGGGTGCTCGGTGTACCGCCTTCCTCGACCCGGCTCCTCTCTCGGTCCCGCCGACTGCGTTTGACAGCCATCAGAACCATCTTAACGCGAGTGAGCTGATAGGAGAAGACAAAAGGAAGGTGCCCACTGGCGCGAATCCGCTTCACAACAGATGAAGTATGATCCTGTGTGTGTATGTGTGTGTCTTCTTGGTCTTGCTTCGCCCTCACACGGAAGAGAAGTTCCAGATGCTGCAATGTGGCATTTCATGTGGCAAGAGCCGCAGTGGATATGGTCGAGAACAACAAGAGATGATGTAATCTTTGGAGGTGGATTCTTCTTATTGCTCACCTTCTCTAAGTTGAAATGACAGCTTCTCTCTCTACTGCTTGCCAGAGTTCATTTAGGTTCTTTCTTTTCCTTCTTCTGATGGAATTCTGCTTTTGAGAACAAATAAAAATCCATGTTTTTCTCTAATCCTGTTGCCTTGCCATCTTC
Source organism: Ensete glaucum (assembly GCA_021527575.1). NCBI lineage: Eukaryota > Viridiplantae > Streptophyta > Magnoliopsida > Zingiberales > Musaceae > Ensete > Ensete glaucum. Next base: position 26,806,900 of record CM038559.1, on the reverse strand, counting down.
TTCTTCTTCTAAACTTACGCTTTCATATGTCCATTTTTCTTAAAATCTCTTTCTGATTGCGATGTTGTTGGAGGTTTGCAAAGGAAAGAATGTAAAGCGCGTTGGTACATCCCCAAAAATCATGATTTTATCGCCCTAATTTTTTACCTTAGTTGGCTCTAGTGAGATTTACGTTTGTCAAGATGATGATCATAGGCAGTAAATATCAGTCGAAACAGTAGATTGCAGTCTGTTCTATAGCAGTAGAAGCCTACACTGAGAGCAGTAATCAATGCGAAGAAAGCTCAAATTCTGACATTTATAGAATAGTTAAGGTATATTTCTTCCATTGAACAGGAAAGTTTTCCCACAGTTTCGTCTCTCTCTCTCTACAATACATAATATATATACACATAATAAAGCATTTCCAGTTTCTTCTGAAGAAATTAAAATCGAGTGTGAGAAGAGAAGGTGGAGGATAGAAGATAGAGAATTATTTCAAACATTTTTCAGTATCCTACACTGAAATGTTAATATGAATCAATTTTTGTTTATCCATAGATGGTCTAAATCATCTAGAGACATTTACTTTACAACTCTAAATAATATCCATAGCTTCTCATGTCTCCAATAATATTCTACAAATAGTTACTTAGATGGATCATGATGCCAGTCCACAACTCTGAAATAATCTTATTTATATAAGTAGCTATTTACTGGTCCTTTTCAAGCACAGCAGCAAATGTGGTAGCATTTCCAGGTGGAAAACTTGAAAGCACGTCAAAGCTAATACCACAGACCTGCAAGGTCTATATGTCAACATACTGACCTAAAAAAACCTAATATTTAAGCGGTCGATTTGCCTGGTAATTATCTAGTAATTGACCAACCAACCATGAAGGAATTGTATGATAAATGCAAGAGTCAGCTGAGATTAATTAGTACCACAGCTTGCTGTTTTAAGAAGTAATTCCAGTTTCAATGCCTATATTTCAAGAGCATTAAAAGGTGTGATCGTAGTTCTCTAAGCAAGCAAATAAAAGGGTGCACGGGAAACCGGGCTTTGTTTCACTTCGTTCAAACGTTTTCTCATGCCCCAGAGAGATTCCAATGCTCGAAGTGCTGATCGTGGCGAGAGATGAGTCGCGTTTGCTGGCTTTGAGATAGTTTATGAACACTAGGCGTTGAATGTTTGCTCCTACATTAATGATCATGTGACTGCAATTAATACAACTGGGGGAGGGTGCTGGGAATAAGGTACTTCCAACATCCTATTGGTTCAGCAACATATTTGGTCAAAGGGGTCATCAGTCTCTTATCAGATGCTCTTTTTTTCATCCATGTAGCGAGAAGCAACCTAAAGATGATGTGCTTCGATGGTTCGTAGAAACGATAACAAACAATCATTACCATCATCATATTTCATGATTCTAATTAAAATGCAAATGTAGATGATAGGCTAACCTAAACTCTTATTTCAACTCAAGCTCTACTTTTATTAGTAAGAAGAAATTTTAATCCTCGTAAATTAATTCTAAAACCAATTGTCGTTTAATTAATTTTTTTATGGTTGATAAATAATTTTAATCCTCTTAAATTTCAAATTACTTGGAGCATTACAAACTTAAATATGATTTTTTTATAAATTAAGATTTGTTTTATCATATAAATATATTATGTATGTAAAGATCTTGGTAATTTTGAGACATAAGCATGAAGGAAAAATAGTAAGTGTCTTACTTTTTTTTTTGTCAGATGTTTTTAGATGACCTTTTTAAAGATTTATCTGAGATGACATACAAGAGACTTTAGGACTAGATTTGGGTCAAGCTTAGGAAAGAGAAATATTGATTGTATATTATTATTCTCATATGGTAAAAGAATTAAATATTTTCTTTACGGACGTAGGTAAAAAGTGTTGAAATATGTAAATCTAGCATTGGGCCTTTCCAAATTGTATTTGATTGTTGATCTTTAATTTTTTTTATATATGAATATATTTTCCCCGATAATTTTTAACAAGTAATAGTTTCTAGAAAGTCACGGAAATCATAGTGAGCTTGTAATTTGAACAAATCATAAAAACAACACTAACTGTGAAAATTTGTCACTCGACATGCTGATCAAAACTTTAATGATTGACTGAAGGGAGAACACAACCATGGTAAGTTGACTAAGTGATGAGTACTCATTGTTAAATAAATGTGAGCATCTATTTATACAGAGATAAAGGAATGATTTTTCTTAATTGATAAATGAGATTTTTTTTATTTAATTAGGAAAATTATTATAACTAACATACCTCCCGCAAGATCGAACTTTTATCAAGGACATCGATTTTGAATCGATGTAAAAAAAATATTTTACAGGCCAGATACTTCATTAGGAAGTCGACGAGTTGATCAGCTATATGGATATAGGAAATACGAAGCTGTTGGCAGACGATTTGATCTCGTACAAAATGGAAGTCGATAGCAACATTCTTCATGCGAGAATAGAAAATTAGATTAGCACAAAAGTAAATAGCACCTATATTATCACAATAAATAATAGGCGTAGAATCAGAATGAATCTGAAGCTCTTTAAGCAAGTTGGTGATCTAATTAAGTTCAACAGTGGCAATAACACGATATTCAGCTTCAATAGTAAACCTATTAACCATCTTTTGTTTCTTAGAACTCTAGCTAATTAGATTAGCACAAAAAAAATAATATACCATGATGTAGAGGTTCTATCATCAATATTTTAGGCCCAATCAGCATCAACAAAGGCATGAAGCTGAGTGAGAGAGTGTTTACAAAGAAAAATATCATGACTGATGGCGCCCTTAAGATAATGCAAAATACGTTTGACAGTAGTCTATTGTAAAGTAGATGGGCAATGCATAAACTGAGATAATTTATTAACTGCAAAGGAGACATCTGGACGAGTAAGATCAAGATATTGTAAGGAGCCAACTACTTGCCAATATTGAGTAGGATATGTAGTAGGACTACCATCACATAACTTTAGTGATTCACTAGTAGATATAGGAGTGATAACCTTTTTTGCATCCTACATATTTATCTTCAATAGCAAATCATGAATATACTTTCTCTATGAAAGAAAGAGACCGAAAGATGTAAATGTAGCCTTGACACTGAGAAAATAACTCTGGTTACCAATATCTTTAAGGGAGAATCTATCAGCCAATTGATTAATAAATGCTTGAACCTCCATAGAGTTATCACCCATGACAATAATATCATCCATATAGACTAGAAGATAGATGACATACTTATGTTGTTAGTATAGAAATAGGGAGACATCAGATTTAGAGATGATGAAACTAACTGAAGACAAGTATAAACCAAGTTTAGTATACCAAGCTCATGGAGCCTGATAAAGTCCATAAATAGCCTTTTAGAGTTTACAGACATGTCACGGATATTGAGGATATATAAGCCTCGAGGTTGCTCTATTAATATATAATCAGTGAGAGTTTCATGTAAAAAGGTATTGTTAACATCTAATTGGCGTAAGCACCAGCCTTTAGATATTGCCAAACATAGGATAAGCCGAATTACAATAGATTTGACAACATGGCTAAATATCTCGGTGTAGTCAACATCAGGTTGTTGATGAAACCCTTTAGCCATAAGACGGGCTTTATAGTGAGCAATCGAACATCGGGGTTTCACTTAATTTGAAAGACCCACTTACACCTGATAATATTTTGCATAGAGTGAGAAGAGGTAAGGGTCCATGTAGCATTATGAAGGAGAGCATCATACTTTTCACATATGGGTTTACCCTAATGTAGAGATTTTTGGGCCTAAGTAAAGAATGTTGGTTCAGCAAAGTTAAGGGAAGGTTTAGTGCTAGAATGCACATCAAGAACCTAACGTGGTTTAAAGACACCACTCTTGGAACGAGTTTGCATTGGATGTTAGGAAGCTATAATAGTATTGGGGGGTAAGGGTTGAGGGTTATCACTAGTTGAGTTGGGCGGAAGGATAGTAGAAGCACCCTGGCAATATGAGGATAAAGGCTATGGGTCTAGAGGTAATTGCATAGAAAGAGGAGAAATCAGAGGAGAGAAGGGATAAAGAAGTTGTGAAACAAAAGTAACAAGAGAGTGTGGCTCCCACAGAGATGTTGGTTACAGGTGCCCTGCAAGCCAATCATGTGAGTTATGACACATGTGACACGCTGTGTGATCTTTTTGCTTATGATTAATATTAGTATATTCTCACATTATATTATCTATTATATATATTGTGATGTCCTTAATTCTGTACAATAAGAATTAGATTGTGATGAGATCACGATAATGAGATCAATTTACCTTTAAACATAGATCCTAAATAATCTCGATCATAGGTTACTTGAGAGAGACATCGAGATAACCAGACAGATTGGTGTATTATATACCTGTCCATATGATGGAGGCGGCTGGTCTCATAGCCACTTGTGTGGAGACACTAAAGATATAGTACAGGTGCTTATTGGAGAATGAGTTCACTAATTGATCTGCTTATAGAATATTATATAGATAATGATACCTAATATCAGATAGCGATTTCATAGTCCCAATTATGTATCTGGTCTTTAGACTTGAGATATCAAGGATCCCTTATATAAGTACTCCTTTCTTTGATGCCAGACTTACAGGTTTGGAAAGTTCCAGATCTGGTACAATTGGTTATCGGGATTGGTAGCTAACCTTACGAGGGTAATTGTGTCAATAGAGGATCATCCACTCTCAGTATCACAAGAGGAATATCCCATATATACTTGTTCAGACAAATCCCTGGCTAGGATCATTCAGATTGAGAGAGAAAGAGTTTTTTAGGAGAATTCGATTAGAACGAGACTATGACAGATTTCGTATGTGACCTGACAGTATTATGTCCAATATATGGTCTCTAGGATATTAGTTGGATGAGGGATTATAGATACATGGTAACTATGGATAGACAGGTCCGATGGATTCAATCCCCTTGTACCATTTGGGGACTATGGCATAGTGGCCTAGTACATCCATAGTCGATGAGACAAGTGAATTATTATGGAGATAATAATTCACTATATCAGAAGGAGTTCTAATGGGAGTGACTCACGGCCAGCTCGGTATCGGGCCTATAGGGTCACACACATATGGTGGATGCTTCAGTGAATAGAGAATTGGATGGAGATCCAATTAGTCCCTATTCTCTTCAGATGAGACTCTATATGATGGGCTCCTTAATTAAGGCTCAATTGGAGGCCTAAGAAGATTATTGGATAGAGATCCAATAATGTAAGGTTAGTTGGTAATTGGATGGAGATCCAATACCCATTTTTTATGGCTCTTTATAAATAGGAGGAGAGACTCATGGTTGATAGGCTACAGCTTTAGCCACCACCTCCTATTCTCCTTCCTCTCTCTGTATAAGAGTTGCAAGATTAGATTGGAGGAGTTTCGCTATAAAGATCCATCGTGTGGATACCGCTAGAGAGGAGGACGCTTGACCTCCTTCATCTTCTCTATCCGGATCTGGAATACAGGAATATATGATCTCCTAAGGTAAAATCAATCTCTCACACATCATGGTTTTATCAATTTTTACATTTTTCTCGCAACCCCAATATTTTGCACGACGATTTGATTTGTATGGGAAACCAATTTTTGTTTTTGATTTCCGCTGCGCATGTGATGCACCCATTGTGGTTTCTCAACAGGAGATGCATGGGAGGAAGATGTGTCATAGAAATCCAATAGAACCACAGATTGCCTGTGATCTCGAAAGAGAAAGATAGACTCCACAAAAGTGACATGTTTGGAAACAAAAACTTTAGCAGTGTGAGAGTTATAACATCGGAAGGTATTATATTCAAGAGAGTATCTGATGAAAATACAAGGGTAAGATCGAGGTTGCGTTTTACGATAATTATAGGGACGTAACCATGAATAACATAGATAGCCAAATACCTTTAATGTTTATAGGTTGGGGCATTTTTGAAATAGTTTTTCAAATAGTGATTGATATTATAGGATGGGAGTAGGCATATGATTAATAATATAGACAATAGTTTGAAAAGCTACAGACCAAAAGGTAGATGGCATGGAAGCCTGATAAAGCATTGTGAGACCAGTTTCAACAATATGTCAATATTTGCATTCGGCAGAGCCAACCAGTTGAAGAGTATATGGAGGGGACTTAAGATATTGAATATTATAAGTGGATAGATAAGATGCAAGAGCTTGATATTCACCTCCACCATCATAATAGATAGTTTTAATAGTAGTTTGAAAGTAGTTCTCAGCTAAGTTCTTAAAGTTGGAGAAGACAACAACAACATCAGACTTTTGACGTAGAGAATATAACTGTGTACTTTGTAAAATAGTCTACAAAGATAACATAGAATCTAAACTTGTCAAAAGAGACAACTGACACAGAACCCCAAACATCAGTACAAACAATCTCAGACAGTTTAGAGTAGGAAATAGAGGATGTACCAAAAGATAGTTGATGACTTTTATTGCTAAGTTAAGTATCACAGTGAGTAATAACATTACTAGATTTTAAAATAGGAATAGAATAACAAGAAAGTAATATTTTTAAATAGAGATTGAGAGATGACCAAGATGTCGATGTCATATGTCGACTGGAGCAATAGTGGAAGAGTTAGCAGTAGGTCGAGTGAAATACATGGTCATTCATAGATGTTATCTTTATTCGGGCCATGAACCAAGGATGCCCCTGTGCTCAAATACTTGACAAGAAAATAATCAGGAAAGAATTCAATGGAAGTATGGTTTTGTTGGCAGAATTGAGAGACAGAAATAAAGTTTCTTTGAATGTGAGGTGCATACAAAACATCATCGAGTATGAAAAAAGTGTACGTGAATTAAGCTTCATAGAACCAGTATGAGTAATAGGAATTCTTTTACCATCATCGATAATGACATCTTCGTTTTTATCATAGCTATTATAGATCGACAGGTTCTGGAGATCGGAAGTGATATGGTGGGAAGAACCAGAGTCCCTAATCCAATTCAGTTGACTATCAGATAGAGTAGTCATGACATTTGCCTAAGGCTAGGTTGACGAAGCTAGGAGGCGAGGACGAAACTGATAAACTTTTGCAGAGTGATCGATTTTGTCACGTAACTAGCAAATGACGAGTTGCTGAAATGTAGAAGGAGGATAACATGGCTGGAAGGAAGTATTCTGATGATGGTTGAAGTATGGAGGATGTGGAGGAGGAAGTGATAAAGTGATGCCCGTAGAAGTGGGAGAAAAGTTGGCCACACCTTTTGAAGCATTCTTGTTGTATTTGTGATTTTGTCTTTTGGATTTTTTGTTGAACTGACCTGTGATGGGAGGTCCTAGCAAAGGTCCTAGCAGCCTATTATTATGCTTCAGGTAAATGTCATAGTCGGTTATCTTTTCGTAAAGTTATTCAAAGGATATTGGTGAGTCACGTGCTCGAAGTGTTGCTGCTAGTTCTTTGAACTCGGCACTCAGTCCATTAAGCGTATGGAGGAGAACTTCTTCATCAGTTAAGGAATGACCTATCAAAGCTAGGTCATCGATAATCATTTTAATATGTTATAAGTAGTCGGCAATAGTACTTCCCCCCTGCTTGAAGTTCATAAGGCTGGAGAGCAGTCAAAGCATGCGAGTCCATCAACGATTCGCTCAGGAAGTTTATAACTTAGTCTAAGCTTCCACATTAATAGTACAAGAGGACAAAAGCGGAGTGATGGATCCAATGTAAAGGCTTGAATTGCTTGGAGAATTAGCTGATCTTGACATAACCATAGCTTATAGGCAGAATTTGGCACTAGGCTGGGTTCTCTTGGAATATGTATTATTGCTGGTGGATAACTAAGAGAGTCATCAATATAACCAATAAATCATAACCAAATAACAAATTAAAGAATTAAGCACGCAAGGATACATAATTGCCACCTCTAGATAATTTAAAAGGGATTAGGGAGAATGATTGCCAACAGGAAATAAAGTTAGAGCATCAAAGATAGATGAGGAAGATATATGGGATTCACCAGGGTCAAAGGCCGAGAAGAAAGCAAGAGAGGAAAGTAAGGAATCTTGCCGAGGAAGTAGTTCCGAAGACCATGAAAGGATAGAAAAATAGTAAGCCGAGGGAGAGTAGTAGGTAGACAGTTATGACTGAGAAACAAATGATAAAAGAAAATAATAGGGATGAGGTACGAAAAGGAAAAAAAAACCTCAAACTAGCATAGGATTACCGTCGGTTACGTCGTTGATAGAAGGAATAATCCAATAAAGCCACCAGATGGTGAGGTTCAGTCGATGAGTCCAACGACAAAGGAAGATCCAGGCCATAGTAATAGGCAGTAGCCACAAAATAGAGGATTCACGTCAGGCTGCAAACCCAAGAAGCTAGATGCAGGCGGTGGATTCAACAATAGGGTGCCAAACAATTGGTCATAGACAGTTGAGAGTAAATGCCAATGATGGCGTTCTACTGTAGATGTTAATAGTACTAGTAGAAGTTTTCATTGGATAAGTACGTTCGGTGAGAAAATTGCTACCATTGGACGGCAACACTTTTAGTGAGAACAACACAGGAAGACACTTTCCTCAATTGGTGAGGAGAAGACACTTTCCTCGTGCAGTCACTGGTTGTGTTGGGAAACAGTGCTACACCAGTGAGGAGAAGCAACTTGATATGCAGAGGAGGTGGACAGCGATTGGTGTAGCTGCCTAGGTTACATGGACAGCAAAGAGCGGTAGCAGTAGTAGGATATAGAGATCAAATGCAGTAGCAGTAGTCGGTGGCTGCTGCCGAAGTGGAAGACTCCGGTGTTAGCTTGCAACAGTGAAGAGGAGTAGTAGAGGGTGTCGTACAAGCAGATGGGCACCTGCTGTTAGACACTTGAGATGGAAAGTGTTAGAATCGAGAAGGCCTCACCTTCTCTATGAACTAGGCGCTGATGAGTCCGGCATGCGAGGAGAAGGAAAGGTGTCCAAAAAGTGAGGAGGTCATCATTCTGGATGTGAGAGGAAAAGGTGTAGCCAGGGTCAGTTTGGGTATTGGAGAGAATACCGAGGGGGAAGGTGGAAACCCAATTGATGAGCAGGTAGGTGGACTAGAGAATGAGGCTGATCTAGTTGGAGATGACACACTTCACGAGGCTCCCTGAGAAGATGAGGTTGATCTGCAAGCTCAAGCTGATCAAGATACATGATTAGAGATCCTAGTCATTCCAGAAGAGGCCACGAGAAGATAGGGCAACAGTAAGATGAGGCACTATCTACAGTAGCAAAGAGGATGCAGGGAAGGAAATGACTGCTGCAGGGGGTCGAATCTCTTTGTCTTCACTTTAGTTAAGCTGAAGGAGGCAACACAGAGCTTCTCCGTCAGCAACTTCCTCAGAGAAGGTGGCTTCAGGCCCGTTTACAAAGGCTTCATTGATGAGAAGGTGAAGCCCAGGCTGAAATCGCAGCTAGTTACATGAAGCTCCTGGACTTCGATGATGATCAGGGCCACAATGAATGGCTGCTACTACTGGGGCGATCGATAGCTGTGGTTATGGCAGAAGCATTGCTGCGACAAAGAGATCAGCAGAGGAAGGAGAGAAGCTGTTGCAGCAACGTGTGAAAATATAGTGCTTCTCAGCATGAACTCGATGATGATGAAGATGTTGGTGCCGACGGCGAAAGTGAGTATAGACAGCAAAAGTGAGTATATGGCAAAAGAGACTACTTCTCTTCACCGAGAAAAGAGGGCGAGGAAAGAGCACGCCGATGTGAAATACCATCATTAAATAGCGAGGACTAGAAAACTGCAGCAGGTGCCACGAGAGATGCTTGCCACCTGGTGCCTAGGAGAGAGGCTTCGAGGTCACCGCTGAATATGGGAACAGAGGAAAGTCCCGCGGCGACGTGGAGATCTCCAGCATAAGAGAAGAAATCGAGCTACAGCGATTCAGGATTCTTCTCCGGCAGGAATGACCAAACGATGGCCCTCCAGGATCTCTTGCACTGATGTCTTGTCATTTGACAGTGAGAAGAAGGTTTCTCTTATTGTTCTAATATCATGTTAGATAATGTGAGAAACAAAAGCACACTTAGTATATTGTTTCAGTACCTATTTATATAGAAATAAAGGAAGAATTTTCCTCAACTGATGAACGAGATCTTCTCGTTCAATGAAAAAAATTGTTATAGCTAACACTCATCACTAAGTTGACAAAACATGACTTCACTAAACATGTTAAATGGCATTACTCTTGAAAATTCCATAGCTAAATTTAATAAGCACAAACATCCAATCACAAGCAAGTCAATATGTACTAGTCACAGACGATATACTCTTGAAAATTCCATAGCTAAAAAAACATATGTTTGGTCTACAGAATCACTAGATTGGATTTCCATGGATTGATATATGTTCTCCCACAATACCAAAATTTATATGACATCCCTTTGAAACCCCAAAAAGTTATCATACTTTTCATTCGAAAGAATGAAATTGTAATATATGTTTTCATGTAATGATGGGTTACATTATAAAAATATATAAAAAGTATGTACTACATGTTTTTCTCTTCACTGTTCATATTGATAGACCTAAAATAATGTAGGACTCAACGGAGCATAAACATCATCCCTCTCATTATAAAGAAAGATGTACCACCTTAGTCGAGTGGAACTATAGCCCTCACGACCATGATATCATCCATACTAAATCATGACCAGATGTTTTTATTGAAGCAGACATATCCAGAGTGAGGGTCAGCACCATCCTTATGCAGAATACAACTTTACCCACCTCAGACTCAGATCAGGCTCACACCACCAGTGATTTTATCAGAGTACAACCTTTACTCCAAAAAAGGCACGACTACTATTACAGAGCAACCACATGGCAGCCTATGTAAGAAAGGAACTTCCCCTTGACAAATGCTGAAGTAGAAGAAAGTTTCTTAAGAATGATCAAGCCCCCCTTCATCTCCAGCTCCACCAGCATAAAATTCAAGCCTCAAGAAAGTAGTCTTCTTATTTCTTTGGGCCTTGCAAATTTGGGGATCATATTAGAGCCTTAACCTAGAGATCAGATCTGTGCATCAGATCAAAATTACAATTGATCCTCCAAGTATCCCAGCTCAAATGAAAATTTAAAGACGACGACTCAGCTCAAGTTATTCTAACTGATACACAAGCTGATGAGGAGCTGAAGACCCAATTCTTTGAGTTCATGGAACTATAGTCTTACAGAAAGGCTGATTTTAGGAGGGTGCATTTGATAGGACTCTAGCAGGGTTGAGCCCTAATCTCCCTAGTAATAGTCAATAAAACCCTACTAGATTATAATAAAGCCACTCCTATCTTATAAAGGAGTATGACTAGGGTTTAGATTAGCTCTTAGGGCTTAGTGGTCGCTGCCCCCCTTACTGGGTTGGTCGGCTTGGGTTCCCCCTACTTAGGTCGGCTATAGAGCCAACCTAGCTACCACCTGTTCCCTCTAAGGTAGGTAGGCTATAGAAGGGGCAAAAGGATAATTTTAGTTAGGCAAGCACCCCTTAGGGCTAGGGTTTAGAGCTCTATATAGCATGTAGCCTCCACCTCTTTTTATTAAGCAATCTACAATTTTAATTTAGCCTTGTGCCAAGTCTAGGAGGGAGGAACCCCTACAATGTTCCCAAGGTTGATCCCCCTCAAGGATCAAAATTCATAAAGCTCCTTCTGGAGTTCTATCATCTGGTATTAGAGTAGCGACCTTACTGCCCTTGTCGCCATCTTAGCTACCTCCACCTTCCCAAGTAATCCCTGCCATAGATCAAATTAATCTACCACTTACCCCTACGTTTAATTTCGAAATTTGGTATATTTTTATCATCCACGCCTCTTCAATACTACAAGATTCCTTACTTTACATGTCGAAGTTTTTTTTCAAAATTTATCCGCTACAAATTTCGTTCATCGCAAACGTTATCATCATTATAAAAGCGAAACACTATAGAAATTTTCAGCTGATTTTTGCTTCTTGTAACAGAACTTTTAATCATCCTTTTTGGCTGAAACTTTTATACAATTTTATAGATTATCTTAGCTTTCATCTAAAATTGATCACGTGAAAAAACTTCTTCTAGAATTTATGTCAAGAAGTCATCGTTTCTCCGACGTAAAATCTATTCGGTAGGACAACACATCGCAACACCTTTTTATGTCAAATTCTATTAGATTTAAGTGCTATTTTTTGTGAGATTTTAGACTCTTTTTTCATCATCTCTAAACCCAACCATCCTCACCAAAAAATCCTCCAAATCTTACCTTAAACCAAAACCAAACAACCACCAAAATTAGCCCTAATCGTAGCCTACTTCCTTATCGATCTACTTATCTTTTCAGCCAACTTTCCTTACCGATATACCTACCGTTGCTGTCATTTATCCCAGATCTAAAATTAATTTTGCTAACCTTTATCTACTACTATCACAGCCCTAAAATCACACCAATTCACAGCCTAAACTCCATAAAACCATAGCCCAAATTGTACCCAAAACAGCCACAAACTGCACCCAAAAATCGCAGCCTTTGGTCCACCAACTTTTCAGCTACCCAATCTCCCTTATTCCTTCAACCGCAGCATGCATCTTTTGCTGCCCAACATTACCAATAGCAGCCTCTTGCTACCATCCTCCTTGATCGCGGCCAACAGCGATCCTTGTAGCAAAAAGCTATCAATAGCGATCTTTTTGTTGCAATTTGTTTACATCACAGCCCGTAATAATTGTTTGCTGCCAACTATCTTAATCGCAGCTAGCAACAAATTAAATATAATAGTAGTCATCTCTCATTCCATACCACTACTGCCCTCCTCAATAGCCATGTATGTCGCTACCCCATCTTCCTCCTATTGTAGCCGCAGCCGCACCCTTGCTACAACTGACACCACCTGCAGCCACAAAGTCGCACCGCAGCCGTAGCCAATATTGCTGCTGTCCTCTTCTTCCTCTATTGTCGCTGCTGCCTTCTGACTTAGATCTCTTGGCTACCATCTTCTGACAAATATCAGCTACCAAAAAAATTACAACCTCGATGGCATTGCAGCATCAACATTGCAGCATCATCGAAGGACCATAGTCGATGTTAATGCTGCCATTTTCTTCCTCCACCATTACTACTACACTTGGTTGCCATCCTCCACTTGGAGACTTCACCACTACAACCTCAACGTTGCTACCGTTGATGCCTTTAACCTAAAGATTGCAGCTACACTCTGTAATCAGTTTGATTTGACAGGTTGGAGATCCTTATATCATGACATCGGTGGGCTTATTTGAAGCTAAATTGGAGGCTCTTGAGATGCATATGGATGTTAAATTACGTAACTCTCATCGAAGAGTTTAGATTGGGCCGATCATTAAGCCCAATAACTCACAACGTAGTGCAAATTTGGATTGTAAAAAGAACCTTAGCGAAGAACTAGCGATGATTCATCAAACCTCCACCATCCAAGAGTACCGAACCAGGTTTGAAAGGTTCTCTAATCAAACTTATGATTGGCCTAAAGAAGAGATATTGAGGACTTTTATTGAGGGCTTGAAGCTGGAGATTTAGGAAGAAGTTAAAGTGCAATAGCCATACACACTTAAGGCAGCTATCTCCTTTGCACGACATCAAGAGGAGCGATTGAACTATGAAGCTCGGAAGACTAGAGTTGCTCCCCGATCGATGATACCAAAGCTTTCACCTCCTCCTACTATCAGTTGACCCCCTCAGCCATAGAAATTAACAAGAGAAGACCTTCATGACGGATCGACAAAGGGCCTATGTGGGTATTACGAGAAATTGTGGAGCCTATAACACAAATATAAAAAGGAGACATCGTTGATGATTGCGCCCACTAAAGAACCTAAACTTGAATATATGACTCTCGAGCCTAAGGAAGAGACACTACAACCAGCCACCCACACGGTCCTTACCTTAACCAGCTATACCAACCTACAAAACTTGAAGATCAAAGGGTTTCTCGAGCAGTAGTCCGTCATCATCCTTATCGACGCCGGGAGCATACACAACGTCATGAGTAGTAAGGTTGCTGCCCACTTAATGCTCCAAAAAGAAGATTACGATGGGTTCAAAGTCAAGGTAGGTAACGACTAAATTCTAAAGTGCAACCAGAAGTGTCCGCAGGTAAAACTGATCCTACAGGAGCAAGACATAGTTGCTGATTTTTTCCTCCTCCCTCTTGATGGTTTTAGTATAGTGCTTAGCATTGATTGGTTATCCATGATTAGAGATATTTTTTAAAATTTTTTGAAGCTAACCATGAAATTTTTCGAAAAAGAAAAGTAGGTGATTATACGAGGGAGCCCAGCTACTACAACCACAACACAACACTTGGAGGGGGTACCAAAAGAAAAATCTAGTAGTTTCCTAATTCAAATTCAAGGGTTTCATAAGATTGAAGATAAGAATCCTCTCCCACAGCTTGCTGAAATTTTGGGCATCTCCACCAAACCGAGCCAATTACCTCCTTTGAAGTTGTCCGACCACTCTATGCTGAATTGACCGAAACTTCTACTAGTTGTTGCTCGGCCAGATTGCTTCCTACAACCTCAGAAGGTCGAAGAGAAAAGGGTTGTCCAATAGATGATAGAGACACAGATTGTTTGACCATGCTTATTTCTCGCTACGATACATCCCTACATCCTTTTCCTCGGAGATAAGCTACTTCTAAAGTGTTACATCCTATCGAACTCACCATTGTTGTTGATCTCAAGTGACTTCCATGACTTTCCCCAGGATCAGACCATGATGCTTAAAGACTTCCTTGATAATGACCTCCGATCTATGACCCAAAACCATGAGAAAATTGAGCCTCTCCTGTGGTGAAATCAGAAAATGGAAAAAGATCATTCGCAGGACTCATTGAAGCATGAACATCATCCCTCTCATTATAAAGAAAGATGCACTACCTTCGCCGAGTGGAACTATAGCCCTCACGCCCACGATGTTGTCCACACCAAATTGAGGCCAGATATTTATTATTGGAGCAAACACATCCAGAGTGGGAGTCAGCACCATCCTCATGCAAGATGGTCAACAGTACGAAGAAGTGAAAATAAGCCCCGAAAATCACCACTCCTACCCACCTCAGACTCAAGATCGGGCTCACACCACTAGAGATTTTATCAGAGGACAACCCTCACTCCAAAAAAAGGCACGACTACTATTATATAGCAATTATATGACAGCTCATGTAAGGAAGAAACTTTCCCCTAATAAACTTCAGAGCTGAAGAAAGTTTCTTGAGAAAGATCAAGTCCCCCTTCATCTCCAGCACCACCAGCATATAATTGAAGCCTCAAGAAAGTGGTCTCCCAATTTCTTTGGGCCTTACAAAATTGGGAATCATATTGGGGCCCTAACCTGAAGATCAGATCCGTGCACCAGATCAAAATTATAGTTGATCCTCTAAGTACCCCACCTCAAATAGAAATTTAAAGATGACAACTCAGCTTAAGTTCGTTCAACTGATACTCAAGTTGATGAGGAGCTGAAGATCCAGTTTCCTGAGTTCATGGAACTTTAGCCTTGAGGACAAGGCTGATTTTAAGAGGACGGGTTTGATAGGACTCCAACATGGTTGAGTCCTAATCTCCCTCGAAGTAGTCAATAAGATCTTACTAGATTATAATAAAGTCACTTCTATCTTATAAAAGAGTATGGCTAGGGTTTAGATTAGCCTTAGGTCTTAGTGGCCGCTAGGTTGGCTAGGTAGGTCTTAGTGGCCATACTCTTTTATAAGATAGAAGTGGCTTTACTGGGTTGGTAAGCTAGGGTTTCCCCCCTGCTTAGGTTGGCTATAGAGCCAACCTAGCCACCACCTATTCCCTCTAAGGTAGGTAGGCTATAGAAAAGGTAAAAAAATAATTTTAGTTAGGCAAGCACCCCCCTAGGGCTAGGGTTCGGAGCCCTATATAAGCATATAGTCTCTATCTTTTTTTAATCAAGCAATCTATAATTTTAATCCAGCCTTGTGCTGAATCTAGGAGGGAGGAACCCCTACAATGTTCTAAGGATTGATCCCCTCAAAGATTAGAATCAATAAAATTCTTTTTGGGGTTTAGGGCATGTATAGAATAATGGAGGGGAATGAACAGATACCAACTTTAGAAGGAAAAGAAGTCAAGTCATTCTATACAGTACAAGTTTGATGTGATGCACGATCTTATTGGGACATTGAAGGAGAGACAAAGTTATGTAAATCCTTAGGTTTTTCTTGTCAAAACACTTAGAACAGAGTTCACAGATCACTAAATCTAGGGTTGACTCATAGATAATTAATACAGAATATAGAAGAATACTAAATTGTGTTCTAATGTGTGAGACAATAATTTTGAAGAACTAGGAATGAACATGATAATTCTAAGTGAGCTTTTTTAAATTTTAGTTTTAGCAAATACTGGTCTAGTAGAGTTTGTGAAACAAAAGCCTCATAGAGAAAACAACTTCCAACTTGCAAATAAGAAATTAAATATGTGTTTTGTTCAAGAAAAAATGAATTAGAACATTTCAACATGGTAATTTCATGTTAGAGAGATTTATTGTAAAATACACCAAAGGACATGTGACATAGAGCATATATTTATTTGCATATATAACATATAATGTATAACACAAATATTTGTGTTATTTATCAGAGTTCTTGAGCAACCATGAAACTTGCCCAAGATAGAATATATAATCATGGGATTCATCCGGATGGGTGCTTTCAGCCGCATTGCACCACACGTGTTCATAACCAAAGAGAAAGGAGACATATTTAAGTAGGTGGAATAAGCATGGAATATGTACTACATTTTACAAGGGATCGGAGGTCGAAGAAGATTCATCTGGGATTTTATGAGGTTGGTGCTTAGATCATTTGAACACCAACTGCACTTGAGACTGGTTAGAAAAGCATGCCTCTGTTTTTTCTCTTTGATCTTTTGACTGCTCGATTCTAACATGTAAGCCTATTGCTGAACTGTTGTTCGGTTACACTTGACTTGCAATCATCCTCATTCTGAAGAGAAGATGGAATTGTTCCCTCTGAGCTTTCTTTAAATCACACTTAATCACACGGAAACATATTATAACAGTGTTACTCTCCTTCAAGAACCATGTGATTTAGTGGGTAACAAGTTGCAGGTTTCTACTTTGAGAATGGATGCAGATAAATATGCCAAAGACATTTGGAAGTGTGTATTCTCACAATGATTTACAAAAGAAGATCAAATATTTTATTGATATTGACTTGATCTTTTTGACATTTTAGTTGGAAGGAACTATCAAAAACATTGAAGGACTCCTGCAGCCATATGACAACAATTCGCAAAGACAACAAGAAGCATTGACGACAAAGAACGATCAAAGATCCTCCTATCAGCAGGTCTGGAGGCCGTTAGATGACACGTTCGTGCTCGGTCACTCCTTTGTCCTTTTATCTTGGCATGGTGCGAGCTCCCTGATAGATAGAATGAGAAATGGTGCGAGCTCCCTGATAGAATGAGAAATGAAGATTAGGATCGATATATTTACTGATACAATGGTCATTATTTATACAAGAAAAGAGGAAAGATTTTTCTCAACGAGCAACAAGATTTCCTCGTATAGTTTGAAAAAATCCTAACTACTATCATGCCCCTGTAAGATGACACTCATGTTAAGGATGTAGATTTTGGTCTGATATAATGAAAATAATTTATGAATGAAAGACTTCGTGAGAGAGTCTGCTAGTTGATCAACCATATAGACATGAAAACCACATAGTTGATGGTTGACAATTTGATCTCACACGAAGTGAAAGTTGATGGCAATATTCTTCATACGTGAGTGAAATACTGGAGTGACACATAAGCAGGTAGCTCTGACATTATTAGAATACATTATAGGAGTAATGATAGAGATATCATGCTCCTTGAGTAGATTCATTACCCAATTGAGTTCTGTAGTAATAGTGGCAATAACATGGTATTCAATTTCAGTTGTAGAATATACGATTGTCTTTTGCTTCTTAGAACCCCAACTGATTGAATTAGCTCCAAGGAAGTCAATATACTCTGACATTGATGTTTTATCATCAAAGTTCCCAACCCAATTATCATTAACAAAAGCATAGAGATGAAATGGGGACTATTTGCAAAGAAAGATACTATGGTTGGTAGTCTCATTAAGATACCGTAAAACCCATTTAACTACAAACCAATGCATGACAGACAGTCGATATATAAATTGTGATAATTTATTAACCGTAAATGAGATGTCCGAGCACAAGAGAGCTAAGTATTGTAAAGAGCCAAGTATTTGTCGGTATTGAGTAGGATCCGTAGCAGGGCTTCCATCACTTAATTTGAGTGATTCACTAGTAGATAGGGGAGATAAAACTACTTTCATGTCTTGCATGTTTGTATTTAGTAATAAGTCCTGAATATACTTTCGTTGTGATACGAAGAGTCCCAAAGACGTATATATGGATTCCATGCCCAGAAAGTAGCTCAAGGTTCCTAGATCTTTGAGAGAGAATCGATCTGCCAATTACTTAAGGAATGTTGTGATCTCCATAAAATTATTGCTTATGACAATAATGTCTTCCACAAACATCAGAAGATATATGGTACCTCCAATTTGGTAATGTAAAAATAATAATGTATTAGACTTAGAGTTAATAAAGCCAATTGATGTCAAAAATAAGGCAAGTTTTATATACCAAGCTCTTGGAGCCTGAAGAAGTCCATAAATAGCTTTTTAGAGTTTACATACATGCTTTGGATATTAAGAATGGAAAAAATTAAGAGGCTATTCCATAAAGACATCTTCAGTTAATGTCCCCTATAAAAAGGCATTATTAACATTGAGTTATCGTAGATGCCCTTCTTTTGAGATGGCCAAACTTAAGATAAGCTAGATTGTCATGGGTTTAACAAAGAGATTGAATGTTTCTGTAAAGTCAACACCAGGACGTTGATGAAATCCTTTGGTCACTATGTCACAAACTTAGCTGGTTTTGCCTAAGTCATACGGCACCCTTGCATGTCCGTCCGCAAAGGTTAATCTCCCCAAAACCTCCTAAGATCTCTTAGAACCTATAAAAGACAAAATGAGTTATAGAAATCATTTCCCACGGGATCCACAAGCAACTATTTTAGTAAATACTTTATATAGCTAATATAAATTACAACTATGGACTTTACAAGCTCTGAACGTTTGCACATAAAGGATCAAAATCCATTACAGATTAAAGTCTCCACAATTATCCACATGATATAACTCTCATTTAAAAGTCAAAACTGACTATAAAACTAACCAAACTAGGGTTGCCAAGCCTACTGCATGCCCGCTACTTGCTGTACAAAGCATGTACAAAAATTAAAAAACACGGACAAATATGAGTATTAAATTGAACACACTATTTATATTTTTGTTCATGATATTCTTCCCCACTTATTTCTTCGATGCCCTCGTTGAAGCCGCTACAGACACTGTATCTCCTCACCTTTTATTAAATCTTCGATCTTCTGCACTGGTGGCAACATGACTCTTGGCTCCCTGCTCTTTGGCATTGTTGTTGAGTAGTTAAACTTTAATCCACTATTCTACTTCAACTCGCCAATGACTAACTCTGGTGTGGGGTCGGCTGACTTGTGCTAATCCTTATTGATTCTTGTCGATCCTTTTGATAAAGGAAAAGATGTTCCGTATTTTGCATTAGTATCTTAAACGTCTCATGCCGCTTAAACTAGGTGGATGCTTGTTGGAGCTTTAACGAGCATCGCCTCGTAGACTTTAAAGTTTTTGAGGTCCTTCCTTCACAAAATTTACCCATCAATTCTTCTTCAACTTAATTGTCACTTTCAAGTAGGTTTGCATCACTTCCGCATTTGATTGACTTTCTATTAGAAAATAAAGCAGACAAGTAGCACTGATCATTGTTTATGAGGGTTTGACAATCGTCTTGCATTATATTTCTTTGAAGGGTCTTTGAACTTGTGTAGAGCTCCTATGCAAGATAATAAGAGAACTGTGATACTCAGTTTTGCCCATTCTCTTAGAAGTTGAGAAGGCAAAGTTACTTGACTTCAAGGTTATACTTCATGCATCAAACTGGTACTAGTCTTCGCCTGCTCTTTGCTCACACTTCTAAAGGACCTGAAGTGTTTGCACTCCTTGCATTGAGTTAGCTACTATAATTCACCTTCTCTCTGCCATTGAACTTTGGGAATACAAGAAGTTTTGCTCAAAAAGAGTAAAATTTCGCCTCAACTTGGAGCAAGTTTTTGATAGTTTTGGTCGTCTTTAGGATTGTATCATCTTTTCCATCATCTTTGTCATTTACTTCTCTGAGTAGAAAGGGTACAACACCATGTACTGCCTACTTTGTTCCTTGGTCGAGCACTCCTGTATCAACTTGAAGTCTCCCACTTTTAGTTATCTTAGTGAGAAGCCCGTTGATACTGGTCTTATGAATTTTCTTAGCCTCTGCCCTTCTACCTTGTCCTAATACTTAGAGTTCTTTTCTACATTCTCTACCTCCTTGGCCCCTTTCGCGACCAATGCTCTCCCTTCATTAGAGCAAGGGATCGATGACTCCACGGATATCCAACCTCTGCGGTACCATGACGTTGTCAAGCCTATGGCCCTACTATCCGTTGTCTTGCATCTACGTCCATTTCATTACAATTAGTAGATCTGCTTCTATGGCACTATGGTACTTCACTAAATCCACCTCCTTTCTTACCATTGATTTGCTTTTGGGTAGTTGAGCCACTATGGACTTATCATCATTTTCTTACCCTCTTCGACTGTTTGATTCAACACCCTTGTGTTCTTTGAGCAGTTTCCCTTAATCGATGGAAAGATATATTGCAACTCTCATGCATGACATTCACTATCTTATTGTACGGCTCATGCTGATTATATTCTCCTTAGTTTCCTTAGTAGCAATGTTCACTTACTTGGTCTTGTCATTTGACTTGCCGTGCTACCTTAAGTGAATATAAGCACTAAAGCAGTCCAGCTCTCTAGTCGCTCCGATCATACCTATGTATGATCAAGTCCCCCCCATGGGACTCTCTAGTACTTGCAATCTAAATTCTCCCTCGGTGTTATACTACTTGTAATATGAATTCTCCTCGGTGGTACATAGCCCCTATATGCTGATAACCAAGGGTTTTATTCGATGTAAGATTCGATGCGCACACATGGAAGACCTGCCACTGCGGTACCATGTCATTCACTCTTTGAATCCATAGCCCTTCTTACTGCTATATTATTCACCAAAGTGGAGTTCCTAGTAGCTCCTGACTATACCTTAGAATGATCACATCCCTCATGGGACTTCTCCTGCATGTGTTGTATTGCCTCGAATTATTCCACCATGATCTTCTACACCATGTCGCCTCCTAGTGATATCTTCATTGTATTTAGATTCTTATGTGATGAACTCAAACTATGATCTCTCTATGTGTGGCCTCTGTCTATACATCGTAGGGTCTCTGCCACCTCCGATTATGTTCACTCCTTTGGCAATTCACCTTCCCCCACCCATTCTTGGGCCACACCCAAACGAAGTATCGCTCTAAGATAGTGTGTCGCCTAATAGCTCTCGAAGTCCCCAAACTTCACTAAAATTAATGCACCATTGTCTAGATCCTCGGCCTTTATCCCCCTACCAGCATAATCTTTGATGTATATCACTTTTATCATGACAACTCGAATGGTAGCACTGTGACATATTCTTCAAGAGTATCACCTCTGCATCCTCTTACCCAATGCTAAGGCCTTCTGATACCAAATTCACATTCGCAAGTTGAATCACCTTATTTCCTCTATCAAATGCATCTCTGAGACAAGGTACATGTGTCTCGAAGCTCCCTTCATCTTTGGCACCATGTAAGATGAGTATGCACCATCAGAATGAAGAACCCATAGAATGAGATGATCCCACTCTTGTCTCTAGAAGAGTTCATGTCATTGATCTTTATCCAAGGAAAGCTTTGTGCCTTCACTTAATGTTTCATCTTCTACGTCAACTCCCTTCATACAGCTTAGATATTTCGCCAAGTTCCACCCAAGTTGTTCCACTCCTCAATTTACATTGAGTTGATAGTGGCCCTCACACCCCCCATTCCATGGGTCAGTCCTCCGTTAAGTCCGATTTCTATAACAACTCTAAATGTGCATTCGTATGATATTATCATGGTTGCTCCCTCACTTGATCTCGCAATGCACCCACCAATACATTACCTCATTTAAGATCATACTACAACTCCTTACTACTCACTCGATCTGTTGAGCTTTGTAGAGATATTATCTTGAGGTACTCTTCCTCCACATGTGCAGACTGTTACATATGATTCTCCCTTTGGAGAACCAGGACATATTCCTTCTGGATATCTGTCCTATTGGAGTAACTTTCCCCTTTGCATTCTTTTCTATAGAAGTTTCGAAGAGCATCATCCCCTTGGACTACTCCATCTTGCTGAATAGTTTATGCATTGTTCTACCCCCAGAAATGTGCTTGTTAGATTGTGACTCTTCACCAATATAGCCCATATGCACCCTTCAAGACCTAGCAACGTGTTAAACTTGTTGCACACTTCAGTCTCTTATAGACGTATACTTTCTATGCCGAAGAGAAAGTTTTAATGCTCCATGGCACTGAGTTTTAGTCACCTTGTGATGGCTACGAACACTCCATCGTCTACATACAAGCCTTGCATGAGTATCAAATTCTTTGAGTTAGTAATTTCTCACATCTCTATAAGCTTGGCATAACTCTTTCAGTCATTGCACAATGCATCCCACTTTGCACGGTCTCATCTTTTACCAAGCGCCCTGCTTGCCTTGAGCACCATCAAGTTTAGTTGCCAACATTGAGTAATAGCTCGAACTCAACCATCCCAATCTTTGTGCACTACACATTCTTTCTAGTTTACATGTCCTCGTGGTGCCTCTCGCACAAAGGGTTGGTCATTCCTTTGAATGCTGATCATTGATGCCCACTCCTCTGAGCGACTCCTTTCCATAAATCTCCATGTCAATTTCTCTCAAATGATCGCACGTGCTAGCTACCCTCCATGCATCTCAGCTAGGTCCCCCACGTTTGCATGATAAGTGTTTTTACATATGCTTGTCCCACTTTGATACCATATGTTATGAACTTAGTTGGTTTTGCCTAAGTCATGTGGTACCCTTGCATGTCCATTCGCAAAGGCCAGCCTCTCTGAAATCTCTTAGGGTCCCTTAGGACCTATAAAAGAGAAAATAGGTTAGAGAAAGCATTTCCCATGGGATCCACAAGCAACCACTTTATCAAATACTTTATATAGCCAATACAAATTACAACCATGAACTTTACAAGCTCTGAACGGTTGCACACAAAGGATCAACGTCCATTACAAACCAAAGTCCCTACAAGTGTCCACATGATAGAACTCTCATTTACAAGCCAAAATCGACCACAAAAGCTAACCAAACTAGGGCTACCAAGTCTACTGTAAGCCTGCTACTTATTGTACAATGCATGTACGAAAATCAAAAGACATAGACAAACATGAGCATTATATCGAACACCTCAATTATATGTTTGTCTATGATAACTAGTCATGCTTTATATCTAGTAATGGACCCAATTGGGTCCCTCTTAATTCGAAAGACCCATATATTTTGTGTAGTTTGAAATGATACAAGTGTCCATGTAGGGTTCTGAAGGAGGGCATCATATTCTTCACATGTGGCTTTACACCAGTGGGGAGATTTTTGGGCTTGAGGGATTGTGGTGGGTTCACTGGTCTCAGTAAGGAATTTATGATAGCATGTAGATCAAGGACTTGACATGGTTTAAAAATATCACTTTTAGAGCATGTTGTCATTGGATGTCCAAGAGGTATAGGTTGCGGTTGTGGTATGAGCGACAGAGAGGCACTAGCACAAGATAAGTCAGATTGAAGTACATTAGTGTCACTAGGTCTAAAGGAGGGTAAAAACAGTGATTGTGTTTCCAAGGGTTGGACGTCAGCACTAGGGGACACTTGTGAAGAAGAAAGATAATTAATAAAAGGGGTGAGGGGTTGTTGAACTAGGGAAATAATAGAGTGCAGATCCAGAATAATGGATGATGCTGTGGGAGACTCATTGGACAGGATTGAAGATATACTCCACTGATGTATATTCGTTGGAGTAGCTTGCATAATAGAAGACTAGTAATGTTAAAATGAAAAGGAAGACTCGACAAAGACAACATGATGAGATATAAAGACTATGAGTCTAGGGATCGTAGTATCGATGAACATTATGTTCAAGTGAGTATCCGATGAAAATGCATGACTTAGACCTTAGGGTTATTTTATATGATGCATAAAAACGTATCCATGGGAAACAAACACAGCTAAAGACTAAGTTTTTGAAGATTTGGAGATTTATGAAATAAATTTTCAAATGATGACTGATATTGGAGGACTAGAGTAAGTATGTGATTAATAAGGTAGACTGTAGTTTAAAAGTCTGTGGACCAAAATGTAGACGACATGGAGGCTTGATGTAGAAGTGTGACACTAGTTTTAACGATATGCTAATGTTTGCGTTCGACAGAGCCAAGTAGTCGAGGAGTGTGTGGGGTGATTTGAGGTGTTGAATACTGCAAGTTGATAGACAGGATGTGAATACTTGATATTCATCCCCACCGTTAGAATAAACTATTTTATTATAGACTGAAAGAAGTTCTCGATCAATTTTATAAAATTAGTAAGGACTATTGAAACTTCAGACTTGTGATGGAGATAATAGAACCATGTATACTTAGTGAAATAGTCTACGAAGATGATATAAAATCTATATTTGTCAAAAGAAGTGATTGGAGCAGGATCCAAACATTAGTATAAATAATTTTAAATAATTTTGAACAAGAGCTGGAGGATACACCAAAGGGGGAGTATATGACTTTTATTACTAAGACAAGCATCACAATTATTTAAAATATAATTAGCTTTAAGAGTAGGATGAGAATAATGAGAAAAAAATTTCTATTGAAATGAGGAAGAGGGATGACTAAGATGACGATGCTACACATCGATTGGAGCAATAACAAAAGAGTAAACAGTGGGCTGGGTGACTGATGGCCACTCATAAATGTTGTCTTTGCTCTGGTCTTGAACCAAGGATACCCCCGTGCTGAGATCCTTGACAAGAAAATAGTTAGGGAAAAATTTAATGAAAGTATTATTTTAATTCCAGAATTAAGAAATATTGGTTACAGATGCCTTGCAAGCCAATCACATGAGTGATGGCACGTGTGACATGTTATGCGATCTTTTTGCTTAAGATTATTACTGACATATTCTCACATTATATTATCTATTATATATATATTGTAATGTCCTTGGTTCTGTGTAATGGAAATTAGATCGTGATAAGATCACAATAATATGATCGATTCACCTTTAAACATATATCCTAAATAATCTCGGTCATAGATTACTTGAGAGGGATATCAGGATAACTAGATAGACTAGTGTACTATATACCCCGTCCATATGATGGAGGTGGTTGATCTCATAGCTACTTGTGTAGAGATACTAAGGATATAATGCAGGTGCTCATTGGAGAATGAATTCACTAATTGATCAGCTTATGGAATGTTGTATGGTTGATGATACCTAATGTCAGACAATGATTTCATAGTCCTAGTTGTATATTTGGTCCCTTGACTTAAGACGCCAAGGATGCCTTGTATGAGTACTCATTTCTTTGACACCAGACTTATAGGTTTGGAAAGTTTTAGATCTGGTACAACTAGTTAACAGGATTGGTAGCCAACCTTACGAAGGTAATTGAGTGTCAATAGAGGATCATCCACTCTTGATATCGTGAGAGGAATATCTCGTATATGCTTGCTCAGACAAATCCCTGGCTAGGGTCATTCAGATTGAGAAAGAAAGAGTTCTCCGATAGAATCCGATTAGAGCAAGATAAACTGATTTCATATGTGACTTAACAGTACCATGTCCAATATACGCCATTTAGGGACTATGGTGTAGTGGATGTCCATAGTCGATGTGTCGAGTGAATTATTATGGAGATAATAATTCACTATATTAGAAGGTGTTTTGATAGGAGCGACTCACGACCAGCTCGGTATCGGGTCCAGAGGGTCACACATATATGGTGGATTCTTCATCGAATAGAGGATTAGATGAAGATCTAATTAGCCCATATTCTTATTAGATAAGAAAATTATTGGATAAAGATCCAATAATACAAGGTTGGTGGGTTATTGGATGAAGATCCAATACCTACTAAGGTAGGATCCTTAGGATTTTTTGTGGCTCTCTATAAATAGGAGGGTGGACTCATGGTTGATAGGCTATAGCCTTGGCCTCCCCCGCCTATTGTCCTCCCTCCTTCTATGTAAGAGTTACGAGATCAGATTGGAGGAGTTTTACTACAGAGATCCATCGTGTGGATACCATTAGAAAGGAGGACGCTTGACCTCCTTCATCCTCTCCATTTGGATCTGGAATATAGGGATATATGACCTCCCTATGTAATCAATCTATCATATGACATAGTTTTATTGATTTTGGTGGCTTTCTCGTGACTCCAATCTTTTGCACGATGATTTGATCTACGTGGAAAACTGATTTTTGTTTTGATTTTCACTACGTATGTGATGCTCCTGCTAAGGTTTCCCAATAAGAAATAGAAACGAGATTTTGTTTAATATGAGAAGCACACAACACATTATCGAGTGTAAAACTAGTGTCATTAAAATTAAGCATTATAGAACCAGAATGAGTAATGGGGATTCACTTACCATCACTGATGATGATGTCATCATTACCACCATAGTTGTTATGGATGGACAAGTTTTGGAGATTATATATGATAAGAGGCACCAGAGTCTATAATCCAATTATATTGACTAGTAGTTGGAGTAGTCATGAGATGCGCTTGAGGCCAATTTAAGGAAGTAGAAAGTCGAGGGCGAGATCGACAAACCTTTACAGAGTGATTAACTTTATCATATAGTTGCCAAATGATTCTTTACTAATTTATGTAGTCAGGACGCCATGCTGATGGCAATTGAAGTGGCCACCTTGATGGTTATGATTGAAATGAGAATGAGGCAGATAAGGAGAGTTATGTTTGGTACCCAAAGGTTTAGAGGGAATCTTGCCTAAACCTTTATTGATAGACTTGGAATACTAGTTGCTCTTCCTTTTAGATTTGTGATTGACTTGGGTAGTGATAGATGGTCCTAGTACCTTATTCTCATGCTTCAAATATGTCTCATAATTAGTTAGCTTGGCATAGAGTTCTTTAAATAACAACGGTGAGTCGTGTACTTGTATTGTTGTTGCCAATTCTTTGTACTCATCTCCGAGACCATTAAGAGTGTGAACAATGACTTCTTCATCACTGAAGGACTACCAAAGCTAAATTATCAATGATAATTTTTATATTTTGTAGATAACTAACAATAGGACTTCCTCTTATTTTGTTTTCCTGAGATTGGATAGCAGACTAAGCATACGTATACATGAATAACTAACAAGGTTGTTTATAACTTACTCCATACTTCGGCAGTAGTGTCACATGAAAAGATAAGTAGAACGAGGGATCCAACAACTGAGGCATGTATGGCTTAGAGGATGAGATGATCTTGGCATAACCATAGTTTGTGATCCAGATTTGGTACTAGACTGGGTGCACCTAGAATTAATCATCGCCATTGGATAATAAAGAGAGCCATCGATGTAGCCCAGTATATCATACCCAAATAGAAGATTGGAAAATTATGCATGTCAAGTTGCGTAGTTGCCACCTTTGAATAACTTGAAAGGGATGAGAGTAGCCGCATTGATAGAGATAAGGTCAGTATTAGTAGAAGTACTATGGTTTTCTGCATGGACAATAACAGAAACATCAGAGGTAGATGATAAAGACAGAGTAATGTACCAATCTAAGGGAGTCGTCAATTGTAGAAGGGGTGGGAGGTCGACTACAACTCAGTATGATAGGTCATGCTTCATCTTGGTACATTGTTAGCAAGATGCACCTATTGGTTGAAGGTGTCTTAACTAGGGAAAGGGGAACAACAGCCAGTCGAGGAGCAAAAATTTGTCTCAAGTTAAACGGCATAGCGGCCTAGAGAATGCAAAGAGAAGAAGGTAGATTCACCACTGGGAAGAGATCACAAGACGCAACTCCTAAGAGAAGAAGATGGAATTGGGATTCTGAAGTCTTTCAACAGGCCCCTCAGCAAATTTGACCTTATAACATGCCCAAGCTAGAGCTAGTTCTAAGTCAAATTGGAGAAGAACTAGAAGGAGTCCTTTGAGAAAAGGGGTTGGTTTCCTACAGCTTGATGGCAAGTGCAAGCAAGGAAGCAGAGGGAAAATGCACCGAAGTGAGGGGCAGTGACAACCTATTCCTGGAGTTGCAAGACATGATGGGAGAAGGCTATAGGTCTGGATGCGAAAGAAGCGCACCAAAGCCGCTGATGACAATGTAGAGGTCATCGAACTATGCAAGTTTCGTCAGTTGAGGTCTGCCAGAGCCAAGGAGGGTTAGTGTAGGTGAAGCCAGTAAGGAGGTTGGAGGCAATTGGTGGATGTGGGAACCATAGTCATAGTAATCGCCGAGGAAGAAATGCTATGGTACTGATTCTACTGAGATCTAGCAATGGAAGAGCTCTTGTTAATGACAAAAAACACTCTTACAAGACATCAAAGCAAGATTTTTGAACTCCTTGGGCTCATGGACGTTGCAGCCCTCTTCATCGAGATACAAAATGACCAAACTATACAACCAATTATCAATGTAGAACAAATCATCTTTAAAAGAGAGAAGGTTATAGCAATGAGAAAAAAAAAATTATAAGCCAGTGAGAATAAGGGGCAACCGCATTGCACAGCTCGTTTACTTATCTGGAGAGCTGCACCAGTGCCGATTTGAGGAGTTACAATGCTGTAGGGCTAGCTAATCATAATAATTGTAGCAAATTTCGAGAGGAAGAAGGTGGTGGCTCATATCAGCGTCATAGGAGGTGGTGGTAGTAGCTACAGCACAAGGAAGGAGAGAAGCATAGATCCACTAAATCACTCAGAATTGGGGGGCTTTCTGTTGAGAAACCTTAGTGGGTGCATCACATATGTAGCAGAAATCAAAACAAAAACTAGTTTTCTAGTATGTGTGGGTAATTGATTTTACATAGAGAGATCGTATATCCCTGTATTTCTAATCTGGATGGAGAAGATGAAGGACGTCAAGCGTCCTCCTCTCTAGTAGTATCCACACGATGGATCTCTATAGTGAAACTCCTCCAATATGATCACACAACCCTTGCACAGAGGGAGGATAATAGGAGGTGGTGGCTCAAGCTATAACCTATCAACCATGAGTCTCACCTCCTATTTATAGAGAGCCACAAAAAACCTTAGGGCTCTTGCCTTAGTGGGTATTGAAACTTCATCTAATTACCTACTAACCTTGCATTATTGGATCTCTATCCAATAATCTCCTTAGGCCTCTAATTGGGCCTTAATCAAGGAGTCCACAAGCATAGAGTCTCATCTAATGAGAATAGGGGCTAATTAGATCTCCATCCAATCATCTATTCGCTGAAGCATCCACCATATATGTGTGACCCTCTAGGCCCGATACCGAGCTGGCCTTGAGTCACTCCCATCAAAACTCCTTATGATATAGTGAATTATTATCCTCATAATAATTCACTCGAGTCATCGACTATGGACATACCAGGCCACTATGCCATAGTCCTCATACGGTATAGGGGGGATCAAATCCATCGGACCCGTCTGTCTACAGTTATCGTGTATCGATAATCCTCATCTAACTAATATCCCAGAGATCATATATTGGATATGGTACTGTTATGTCACATATAGAATCCATCATAGTCTCACTCTAATCCGATTCTCCCAGAGAACTCTTTCTCTCTCAATCCAAATAACCCTGGCTAGAGATTTGTCTGAGCAAGCACATATGAGATATTCCTCTCGTGATACCGAGAGTGGATGATCCTCTATTGACACTCAATTGCCTTCGTAAGGTTAGCTACCAATCCCGATGATCAATTGTACTAGATCTGGAACTTTCCAAACCTACAAGTCTGACATCAAAAAAAGGAGTACTCATACAAGACATCCTTGGTGTCTCAAGTCTAAGGGCTATGGAATCGCTATTTAACATTAGGTATCATTAACCATACAACATTCCATAAGCGGATCAATCAGTAAACTCATTCTCCAATGAGCACCTGTACTATATCTTTAGTGTCTCCACACAAGTGGCTATGAGACCGACTGCCTTCATCATATGGATGGGTATATAGTACACTGATCTGTCCGGTTATCTCATTGTCCCTCTTGAGTAACCTATGATCGGGATTATTTAGGATCTGTGTTTAAAGGTGAATTGATCTTATTATCGTAATCTCATCATGATCCGACTCCTTTTGCACAGAACTGAGGACATCATAATATATATGTAACAGATAATGTAAGAATATGCCAATATTAATCATAATAAAAAAGATCACACAATGTATCACATATGCCATCACTCATGTGACTGATACATAGTTATAAATTATTTAAGATGAAACCAAGCAAAACCATTGGTGACTTGTACACATATTTTACAAATGTTGTCAATAGTTTAAAAGCTCATGATAAAAGTAATACTAATATTGAATTTATAAATAAGATTTTAAGATCTCTTTCAGAAAGTTGAGATATAAAATTAACCGCTATTAAGAAGCAAAGTAATTGAACAACTTTTCTCTTGAAGAACTCATAGGATCTTTAATAATGTATGAAATGACCTGTAAAACATATAATAAATAAGAGAAAAACCTTTCAAAGAGTAGGAAGAATATTGCACTTAGAACCAAAGAAGACTACTCGAGCGAAAGGTTAAGTGATGATGATGACATTACACTCCTTACAAGAAGACTTAAGTTTATGAAAAGGAACAAAACTAATTCTGTAAGACAAGAATATAAGAATAAAAGTGAACCTAAAAAGGATACAATAATATATTTTGAATACAAAAAGCTAGGACACTTCAAAATTGAGTGTCCAAAACTAACGAAGAAATTATCAACCCAAAAGAAAAAAAAAGTATTCAAGGCAATATGGAATAAATCAAGTAAATTAGAAATTGAAGAGCGAATTAATAAAAACGAAGTAGCAAACTATACACTAATGGCCTTCAACGTTGGGGTATTTGACTCTCCCGAAACATCTTTATCTTATGATGAATTACTTAATGCAATTCATAATTTATATGATGAACTTAAAAAGATTGGTAAAAAATATAATTTGCTAAAAAGGGATTATGCTCTCTTTCCTTAATGAATTTGATGAATTAAAAAATAAGTATGTTAACTATGTATCAACATCTTGCAATAAATATGAAGAGTTATATTCTCTTAAAATGGAAATTTTGTTCTTACAATAAACATTAGCAAAAATTTAAATTGAAAACAAATCATTAAATATGATTCTTACTAATTAAGATTGTATATCAGGAAAATAAGATTGGCTTTATAAGTAGTAACACATATCAAAAGCCAATAAAATTTGTAAAAAGAGCCACACTATAAATTCCTCTTAAAGTTTAATACAATCTTTGTGAAAATTTTGGTCACTATGCTTATATATGCTCTCTTAAAATATATAGTTCTCATAAATTAGTTTGGGTTCCTAACGGAACTATAAATGATTGGATGCCACAAGTCAAGAAAGGTAGATCTAACCATAAAGGACCCAAACTTAAATAGGCATTTAAAGCAAGCCCCTCTTTCTTATTGGTATGTCTCCAAACAAGAGCTAGGAGTAAATGATTGCATCTTGATAGTGGATGCTCAAGGCACATGACCAGAGATCCAACTCATTTCTCAAACCTCACTAACTGAGATGAAAGATACGTTACTTTCAAAGTTCTTTTGATTAACATTTCAAAGATCATTTGATTGAAGATTTTTTTTGTTAACAAATCAAATCTTTTGATTGAAGATATTCGTCTTCTTGAATCTTGAATTTTGACGATGAAATTAATTGATGAGTTTATGAACTAATATATTCTTGAGATAAGTGATACCACCCAAACAACATAGCTGTAAGTGGTACTACCTATGTAAGAAGAGGTATTGCCTGGGGAGCATAGTAGTACTACCTGAAATTTAAATTTTATAGTGGTAGTATTGCCTAAAAGTCCAAAATTATAGCGTCAAAAGTTCTAGCTACAAAAGCATCTAAATCCTGAAATTTTCAATGATTTATTTTTTTAGCTCTATTTTGAAACCATTTGACGCTATAAATACCACCACCAAGGCTTAGATTAGAGCAAGAAACAAGTGATAAAGTTTGTAAGGGTTATAGCTCTCTTTTTGAGCATTGGTTGAGTCTCCTCGTCCTCCTTGAGTTTAGAAGTGATTCTTAGTTGTAGGAGGTGTGAGGTCTCTTGTAAAATAGTGAGTATGGAGGTTATCTCCTAAGCTTATTAAAAAGAGAAGAGTTGTAAAAATGGTAGTTGTATTGGGAAATCTAGCAGGAGTGTCACATGCGCAACAAAAGAAATAAACAAAAAAGGTTTCCTACATATATCAAATCACCATGCAAAATTTGGTACATGAGAAACCCACAAAATCAAAAACTATAATGCATAAGAGATTGATTACCTAGGGAGATCGTATATCCCTAAAATTTTAGAACTAGATAGAGAGGATGAAGAAGGTCAAACGTCATCCTCTATAGCAGTATCCATATGATAGATTGTTGTAGCTATTTTTCTATAATCACATCCAAAACTCATAACTCTTTACACCTTCTAGAAGCACTCTTGTAAGAAGATCCCTTATCTTCTTCACTGCCTTCTTACAATAGGGAAGGGCTGGTCAACTGAGAAGATGAGGGAGGGAGGAGGATAAGAGGGGATGGCCAAAGGTGTAGCCTATCACTAATGTGCCACCCCTACCTCCTATTTATAGAGAGCCACCAAAAACCCTAGTGGATCCTTCCATTGTAGGTCCTGAATCTCTATCTAATTACCTCACTCCTAGGATTATTGAATCTCTATCTAATAATCTCAATAAGACTCTGATTAGGCCTTATGCAGTGATCCATTGATGTTGGGTCTCATCCAATGAGAATAGAGGCTAATTAGATAACTCATATTCAATCCTCTACTCGTTAAAATATCCACCATATTTATGGGACCTTATAGGCCCAACACTGAGCTTGTTGTGAGTCCTTCCTGTTAGAACTTTTGTTAATTGTTATCTCACAATAATTTACTCAACTCATCGACTATGGACATACTAGACCACTACGTGATAGTTCCCAAACGGTATAAGGGATCTTATCCATCGGACCTATATATCCTTAATCAATGTGTATCTAATATCTTAGAGACTATATATTGGGCTGTTGGGAAACCTCGGCAAGTGCATCATATGTATAGTGAAAATCAAAACAAAAACTGATTTTCCACGTATATCAAATCGTCATATAAAATATTAGGGTCATGAGAAAAATATAAAAATCGATAAAAACATGATATGTGAGATTGATTTTACCTAGGGAGATCGTTTATCCCTGTATTCCAGATCCGGATAGAGAAGATGAAGGAGGTCAAGCGTCCTCCTCTCTAGCGGTATCTACACGCTGGATCTCTATAGCAAAACTCATCCAATTTAATCTCACAACTCTTGCACAGAGGGAGGGAGGAGAATAGGAAGTGGTGGCTAAAGCTGCAGCCTATCTACCATGAGTTTCCCCGCTTATATAGAGAGCCACCAAAAAACCCTAGGGCTCCTGCCTTAATGGGTCTTGGATCTCCATCCAATTATCCACTAACCTTGAATTATTGGATCTCTATCCAATAATCTCCTTAGGCCTCTAATTGGGCCTTAATCAAGGAGCCCATCAGTATAGAGTCTCATCTATTGAGAATAGGGGCTAATTGGATGGAGATCCAATCCTCTATTCGCTGAAGCATCCACCATATATGTGTGACCCTCTAGGCCCGATACTGAGCTGGCCGTGAGTCACTCCCATTAGAACTCCTTCTGATATAGTGAATTATTATCCCTATAATAATTCACTCGACTCATCGACAATGGATATACTAGGCCATTACACCATAGTGTCATGAGCTTAGATGATTTTGCCTAAGCCGTGCGACACCCATGCGTGTCCGTCCGCAAAGGTCAGCCCTCCCCGAGATCTCCTAAAATCCCACAGACTTACAAAAAGAGAAAACGGGCCAGAAGAAGCAACTCCCATAGGATCCACAAGCAACTACTCAAGAAAAACACTTTATAAAGCCAAAATACAAATTACACCCAAGGACATTACAAACTCAGAGAGGTTGCACACAAAGGATAATGGTCCACTACAGACCGAAGCCCCCACAAGTGCTTATAAGACACACTTGTATTTACAAGCCAAACTTGGCCATAAAGCAAATCAAACTAGGGCTTCCAAGCCTACAGAACCCTTCTTGTTGTACAAGATATGTACCTAAACCGAAGGACACGGACTAACACAAGCATTTCATCGAACACCTTGTTTACATTGTTGTCCGTGACATTCTCCCCCACTTATTCCTTCGACGTCCTCCTCGAAGCCACGAGATCTGCATCTCCTCGCATTCTGCTGAATCTTCAATCTTATGCTTTGGCTGCAACACACCCCTTTGGCTCCTAGCCGCTCTCCGCCGCTGTTGTTGTGTAGTCTAACGCTAATCTGCCATGCTGCTTCAACTCACCCATGACTGAATCTGGTGTGGGGTTGGCTGAGTTGTGCTGATCCTTGTTGGTTCTCGCGGATCCCTCTGATGAAGGAAAAGACTTACCTTATTATGTGCGATGTAGATACTCATATTGCTTGAACTGGGTAGATGCTTGTTGGAGCTTTAACGAGCATCGTCTCACAGACTTTGAAGTTTTTAAGGTCCTTTCTCCATAATCTTTGCCCATTGAACCTTCTTCCGCTGTTAGTTGTCACTTCCAAGTATGTTCGCATCACTCCCTCTTAGTCAATTGGGAAATGAAGTGAAAAAAAACTACTTTCAATAGCACTGATCACCAACGGTGAGGATTTGACAACCATTGTCTTCCATAAGCTTTCTTTGAAGGGTCATCGAACTTGTGAGCTCCCTTGGATAAGTAAGAGAACCGGGATACTTGACTTCACCCATTTTCTTCGTAGTTGAGAAGGTAAGGTTACTTGGCTCACCTCCTCGAGTTAAGAGAATTGGGGTACTCGGTTTCGCCCATTCTCTCGAGTTGAGAAGGCAAAGGGGCAAAGGTTACTTGATTTCGCCTGCCTCCTCGAGTTTGTACTTCATGCATTAAGCTGGGTACTAACATTCGCCTGCTCTTTGCTCACACTTCAGAAGCACTTGAAGTGGTTGCACTCCTTGCGTTGGGTTAGCTACTATGATTCGCCTTCCCACTGCCATTGAACTTCTGGAATGCAAGAAGTTTTGCCTGAAAAGAGCAAAAAGTTTACCCCAACTTGGAGTCCCCCAACTTGGAGTAAGTGTTTGATAGATCTGGTCGCCTTTGGGATTGTACCGTCTTCTCCATCACCTTTGCTGCCTACTCCTCTTGAGTAGAAAGGTATAGTACCATGTACTACCTACTTCGTTCCTTGGTCAAGCACTCCTGTATCAACCCGAAGTCCCTTAATTTCGGCTATCTGGATGAGAAGCCCATCGACATCGGTCTTATGAATTGGGGTACTCGGTTTCGCCCATTCTCTCGAGTTGAGAAGGCAAAGGTTACTCAATTTCGCCTGGCAAAGGTTACTTGATTTCGCCTACCTCCTCGAGTTTGTACTTCATGCATTAAGCTGGGTACTAACATTCGCCTGCTTTTTGCTCACACTTCAGAAGCACTTGAAGTGGTTGCACTCCTTGCGTTGGGTTAGCTACTGTGATTCACCTTCCCACTGCCATTGAACTTCTGGAATGCAAGAAGTTTTGCCCGAAAAGTGTAAAAAGTTTACTTGGCTTTGCTCACCTCCTCGAGTTAAGAGAATTGGGGTACTCGGTTTCGCCCATTCTCTCGAGTTGAGAAGGCAAAGGTTACTCAATTTTGCCTGGCAAAGATTACTCGATTTCGCCTGCCTCCTCGAGTTTGTACTTCATGCATTGAGCTGGTTACTAACATTCGCCTGCTCTTTGCTCACACTTCAAGCACTTGAAGTGGTTGCACTCCTTGTGTTGGGTTAGCTACTGTGATTCACCTTCCCACTGCCATTGAACTTCTGGAATGCAAGAAGTTTTGCCTGAAAAGAGCAAAAAGTTTACTCCAACTTGGAGTCCCCCAACTTGGAGTAAGTCTTTGATAAGTCTGGTCGCCTTTGGGATTGTACCGTCTTCTCCATCACCTTTGCTGCCTACTCCTCTTGAGTAGAAAGGTACAGTACCATGTACTGCCTACTTTGTTCCTTGGTCGAGCCCTCTTGTATCAACCCGAAGTCCCTTAATTTCGGCTATCTGGATGAGAAGCACATCGACATCGGTCTTATGAAGTTTCTTGGCCTCTGCCCTTCTGCCTCGTCTTGGTACTTAGAGTTTACCTCTACATTCTCCACCTCCTTGGCCCCTTTTACGACCAGTGTTGTCCCTTCATGAGAGCGAGGGATTGATGACTTCACGGAAGTCCCGCATCTGCGGTACCATGGCGCTGCCAAGCCCATAACACTACTATCCGTTACCTTGCATCTTCATCCCTTCCTTCGCGATCGGTAGATCTGCCTCTATGGCACTGTGGAGCTCCTCCAGTCCACCTCCTCTCTAACCGACGCTTTTCTTTTGGGTAGCTGAGCCTCGTTGGACTCGTCGTCGCTTCCTCGCCCCTTTCAACCACCTACTTCGACACCACTATGTCCTCCTAACAGTTCTCCTTGGTCGA
This sequence comes from Ensete glaucum, assembly GCA_021527575.1. Lineage (NCBI taxonomy): Eukaryota > Viridiplantae > Streptophyta > Magnoliopsida > Zingiberales > Musaceae > Ensete > Ensete glaucum. The sequence continues at coordinate 26,769,958 of CM038559.1, read as the reverse complement.
TGGAGAGACAGACTACAACTCTCATGCATGGCCTCCGCCATCTTGTTGCAGGTCTCGCGTCGATTCTGTTCTCCTTAGCTTCCTTGATAGCAACATTCACTTACTCGGCCTTATCCTCTGACTTGCCGGGCTCCCTTAAGCGAATGTGAGCACTGAAGCAGTCCAACTCTCCAACTGCTCCGGTTAATCAAGTCCCCTCCATGGGACTCATTGGTACTTGCAATCTGACTACTCCCTCGGTGGTACACAGCCCCCATATGCTCACGACCAAGGCTTTCATCTGATGCAAGCTTCGATGCATACACACGGAAGACCCGCCTCTGCGGTACTGTGGCATTCACTCCTTGAATCCACAACCCTTCTTGCCGTTGCATTGTTCATCGAAGTGGAGCTCCGCTCGATCATTCACATGATCATGTCCCCCTCCATGGGACTCACTGGTACATGCACTTGGACTTCTTCCTCGGTGGTATACAGCTCCCATATGCTGATGACTCAGGCTTTCATCCAATGCAAGCTTTGATGCACACACGAAGACCCGCCTCTGCGGTACTACGACATTCACTCCTTGAATCCATAGCCTTTCTTCTTGTTGTGTTGTACACCAAAGTGGAGCTCCTAGTAACTCCTGATCATACCTCCGCATGATTTTTGTCCCTCACGGGACAAGATTGCCTGTATTGCATTGCCATGAACTATTCCACCACGATCCGTTGCACCATGTCGCCTCCTGGTGACATCTCCATTGCATACAGATTCTCGTGTGATGAACTCGGACTACGACTTCTCCACGTGTGGCCTCTGCCAACACATCGTAGGGCCTCCGCTATCTCCGATTTTTAGTTCACTCCCTTGGCAATTCCCCTTCGTCCCCCCCACTCCTGGGTTACACCTGGACGAAGCATAGCTCTAGGACAGTCCGTCGCCTAGTAGCTCCTGAAGTCCTCTAACTTTGCTATAGTTGGTGCACCATTGTTTGGATCTTGGGCCTCTATCCCCTACCAACATAATCTTGCTATGCACCTCCTGTTCTTGACAACTCGAATGGCAACACTGTGGCATATTCTTCAAGAGTACCCGCCTCTGCGTTCTCTTGCCCCGTACTAAGGTCTCATGATCCTAACTTTGCTCCGCAAGTTGAATCACCTTAGTTACTCCATCAAATGCATCTCTTAGGTAGCTTGCATGTGCCTTGAAGCTCCCTTCATCTTTGGCACCATGCAAAATAAGTCTGTCTCATCAGAATGAAGAACCCATGGAACGGCATGATCCCACTCTTGCCTCTACAAGAGTTCATGCCCTTGACCTCTGTCTAAGGAAAGCTCCATGCCTCCGCTCCATGTTCCATCTTCTATGTCGACTCCCTTCATACGGCTTGGATACTTCACTGAGTTCCACCTAAGTCGCTCTGCTCCTCGATTTGCCGAGTTGATAGTGGCCCTCACGTCCACCATTCCACGGTCAGCCCTCTGTTGAGTTCGATTTACGACGCTAAGTGTGCCTTCATATGATGTTGCCTTGGATTGCTCCCCACTTGATCTCGAAATGCATCCACCAATGCATTACCTCCTTCGAGATCATGCGAGAACTCTTCGCTCACTCGGTCCGTTGAGCTTTATGGAGATATAACCTTGAGAAACTCTTCCTCAATATGTGCGATACACATGATTCTCCCACTAGAGAACTAGGACTTATCCCTCCGGATATCTCTCTGGAGCAACTTTTCTCTTTACATACTTCCCCGGAAGTTTCGGAGACCATCATCCCCTTTGGACTACTCCGTCTTACTGAACTTGTGCTTTGTTCTGCCCCCACAAATGTACTTGCTAGATTGCGACCCTTCTCCAATACAGTCTCCACTGCACCCTTCAAGGTCTAGCAACATGCTGAATTTGTTGCACATTTCAGCCACCTACGGACATATCCTTTCCATGTTGAAGAGAAAGTTCTGATGCTCCATGGCGCCAAGTTCTAATCGCGCCTTGGGATGGCCACGAACACTCCGTCATCTGTGTACAAGCCCATGCATGAGTTCCGAATCCTTCGAGTTAGCAATTCCCCTCACCTCTGTGAGCTTTGCACAACTCTTTCGGTCGTTACACAATACCTCCCACCTTGCACGGTCTCATCTTTCATCAAGCACCCTGCTTTGCCTTAAGCACCGTCAAGTTTGGTTGCCAACGTCGAGCTATAGCTCAAACTCAACCATCCCAATCTTTGTGTGCTACGCATTCTTCTTCGCTTGCTTGTCCTCGTGGTGCCTCTCGCGCAAAGGGGTTGGCTATTCCTTGAATGCCAAACTAGGATGCCCGCTCCTCTGAGCGACTCCTTTCCCTACATCTCAATGTCCGTTTCCCCCAAACGGTTGCGCGTGCTGGTTGTCCTCCACACAGCCTAGCTAGGTCCCCCACATTTGTATGGCAAGTGTTTTTGTGTGTGCTTGTCCCGCTCTGATATCACATTGTCACAGGCTTAGATGATTTTGCCTAAGTCATGCGGCACCCATGCGTGTCCGTCCGCAAAGGTCAGCCCTCCCCGAGATCTCCTAAAATCCCACAGACTTACAAAAAGAGAAAACGGGCCAGAAGAAGCAACTCCCACGGGATCCACAAGCAACTGCTCAAGAAAAACACTTTATAAAGCCAAAATACAAATTACACCCAAGGACATTACAAACTCAGAGAGGTTGCACACAAAGGATAATGGTCCACTACAGACCGAAGCCCCTCACAAGTGCTTATAAGACACACTTGTATTTACAAGCCAAACTTGACCATAAAGCAAATCAAACTAGGGCTTCTAAGCCTACCGCAAGCCCGCTTCTTGTTGTACAAGATATGTACCTAAACCGAAGGACACAGACTAACACAAGCATTTCATCGAACACCTTGTTTATATTGTTGTCCGTGACAATAGTCCCCAGATGGTACAAGGGGGGATCAAATCCATCAGACCTGACTATCCATAATTACCATGTATCTATAATCCCTCATCTAACTAATATCCCAGAGACCATATATTAGACATGGTACTGTCAGGTCATATACGGAATCCGTCATAGTCTCGCTCTAATTGGATTCTCCCGAAGAACTCTTCTCTCTCACTCTGAATGACCCTTGCTAGGGATTTCTCTGAGCAAGCAAATATGAGATATTCTTCTCGTGATACTGAGAGTGGATGATCCTTTATTAACACTCAATTACCCTCGTAAGGTTGGCTACTAATTCAATAATCAATTGTATCAGATCTAGAACTTTCCAAACCTGTAAGTATGACATCAAAGAAATAAGTACTCATACAAGACATCCTTTATGTCTCAAGTCTAAGGACTAGATACACATTTGGGACTATGGAATCGCTATATGACATTATGTATCATTAACCATATAGTATTCTATAAGCAGATCAATCAGTGAACTTATTCTCCAATGAGCATCTGTACCATATCCTTAGTGTCTCCACATAAGTGGCTATGAGATTAGCCACTTCCATCATATGGATGGGTATATAGTACATTGATCTGTCTAGTTATCTCAATGTCCCTCTTAAGTAACCTATGATCAGAATTATTTATGATCTGTGTTTAAAGGTGAATCGATCTTATTATCGTGAACTCATCATGAGCTAACTCACATTGCACAAAACCAAGGACATTACAATATATATGTAACAGATAATATGAGAATAAGCCAATATTAATCATAAGCAAAAAGATCACTCAACGTGTCACATGTGCCATCACTCACGTGATTGGCTTGCAGGGCACTTGTAACCAGCAATCTTTTACTTGACCAAAAGCTAATAAACTATGTGTCTGATCCCCATCAGATTCCTGTGACACTCAAATATAATCTGAGGTAATGGCTTCGTCAGTGGATTTACAATGTTATCTTCGGATGGAACTCTTTTCATTGCTATATCTTTTCGGGTTATGATCACTCTAATCAGATGGAATCTCCTCAGAACAATTATATTGGGACTTGAGTTCCTTTGTTAGAGTTATCGTCCTGTCGCTATCACAATATATGGGAGTCAGCTCCATGCTACTTGGTATGACTCTCAAATCCTTGATGAACTTCTTCATCTAAACCCCTTCCTTTGCTATTTTTGCTGCATCAATGTATTCTGCCTCTATGGTCAAGTCAGCAGTAGTATCTTGCATGGAACTTTTCCAGCTTACTACTCCATTCAGGGTGAAAACAAACCCTGAATTTAACTTGCTATCATTAATGTCAGACTGAAAACTTGAGTCCATATAACCCTTAACCTGGAGGCTACCTTCTCCATATATTAGTAAAAGGTAGTTAGTGCTTCTCAAGTACTTAAGGATACACTTTACTGCCTTCCAGTATTTTAAACCTGGATTTGCCTGATACCTGCTCGTGACACTCAGAGCATGTGCTATATCAAGCTTGATATATAGCATCACATACATGATAGACCATATTACTAAGGCATAAGGTATCTTATACATATCTATCCTTTCTTCAAGAGTCTTTGGGAATATACTCCTAGAAAGTGATATTCCACGTCTCATCAGTATGAGACGTCTCTTGGAATTTTCTATCCAAACCATATGACAATGGAGTATATGTACCTAGACTAGGACAAGCCAAGCATCCTTTTGGATCTATCTCTATAGATCCGGATCCCTAAAATATAGGATGCTTCCCCTAAGTCTTTTATGGAGAAGTTTCTGGATAGCCAAGCCTTTACTATGGAGAGCATTCCTACATCATTCCCAATGATTAAGATGTCATTCACATATAGCACCAAGAAGGTGATAGCACTTTCACTTACCTTCCTGTACACATAAGACTTATCTTCGTTCTTAACGAAGTCATAAGATCTGATCACCTCGTCAAATCTTATGTTCCAACTTCGGGAAGCTTGCTTCAATCCATAAATGGATCTAAGCAACCTATACACTTTATCTAGACTCTCTTTGGTTACGAATCCCTCTCGCTGTATCATATACACCTCCTCCTAGAGGTTGCCATTGAGGAATGCCATTTTGACATCTATCTGCTAGATCTCATAGTCATAGTGTGCTATAATGGCCAAAATAATTCTAATGGACTTAAGCATGGCTATAGGTGAAAAGGTCTTGTCATAGTCAACTCCTTGTCTTTGATAATATCCTTTAGCTACCAGCCTTGCTTTATAGGTCTCTACCTTTCTATCCACTCGGATCTTCTTCTTAAAGATCCATTTGCAGCCGATATGTATAATACCCTCAGGTGCATCCACAAGGTTCCAAACCTTGTTATAGGATATGGAAACTATCTCAGAATTCATTTCTTACCACTTCCCAGAGTCTATACTCATAATAGCCTCCTCGTAGGTCTAAGGATCAACATCCAGAGAGTTATCTTTACTCATATGTCTCATATATCTTTCAGGAGGATGAGATACTCTACTATACCTACATAAAGTTGGAATTTATGTGTTAGGTACCTGAACAGACTCGGGCTCTGGAATGGTGCTTGAGCTAGGTTCTCCAACCTCGCTTAATTATATATCACTCCCACTATTCTCACCAAGAATGTGTTCCTTCTCAAGGAACATAGCTCTCTTGGCAATAAAGACCTTTCGGTCTTCGGGATGATATAAATAATACCCCAAAGTCTCCTTATGGTATCCCACGAATATGCACCTTCCATCTTTGATTCCAACTTGTCGGGGTTGTATCTTCTAACGTGGGCAGGATAGCCCCAAATCTTAACCACCTTAAGATCGGACTTTTTTTCTTTTCATATCTTATATGGTGTAGACACTACTGACTTTGATGGAACTCTATTCAGAAGGTAAGCTGCAGTCTCTAGAGCATACCCCCAGAATGAGATGGATAGGTCAGTGAAACTTATTATGGACCACACCATGTCTAATAGTGTGTGATTCCTCCTTTCTGATATACCATTGAGTTGAGCTGTATAAGGAGGTGTCCACTAGGATAGAATCCGATTGTCCCTGAGGAAATTGATGAACTCCGTACTTAAGTACTCTCCTCGATCTAATCGAAGAGTCCTAATACTTTTTCTTATTTGGTTCTCTACCTCATTCTTATATTCTCTAAATTTCTCAAAAGCCTCATATTTGTACTTCATTAAGTACACATGTCCATACCTAGAAAAATCATCAGCGAATGTAATAAAGTATGAGTAACCACAAATAGCCTGAGTCAATGTAGGACCACATACATCACTATGTATGAGTTCCAATAACTCGGTGACTCTCTCTCCAATTCCACTAAAAGGAGAGTTGGTCATCTTCCCACGAAGGCAAGGTTCATAAGTTGCATATGACTCATAGTCAAATGGATCTAAGTATCCATCTTTTAGCAACTTTTGAATCATTCCCTCATATATATGATATAGCCTACAATGCCATCGGTTTACATTATTCATCTTATCCCTTTTCCTCTTAGACATATTTATATTTATGATATGTGGAGAATTGTCTAACATATATAAGCCATTTACAAGGGTCTCTCTAGTGATGATCTCATATCTATAATTATTGAATAACTATTGTTCTAAAAAACTAATTTATATCCACTTATTGTCAAACAAGAGATGGATATTATATTTTTAATAATAGAGAGTACAAAATAGCATGCATCTAATGCATTGATAGCTCCACCAAGCAGATATAGGGTTACCTCCCCAAGGGAACTATAGCAACTCTTGCTAAATTGCCCATCTTGAGGTCTATCTTGCCTCTAACCAGTTCCAAGGTCCTGCAAGAATTTATAATAAATTATAGATGTGATAAGCACTTTCGGTATCTAATACCTATGTGTTAACATGAAAATACGACAAGTGAAGACTGATCATGAATATACCTGAAGCTTCTCCAAGCTTCTGTCTCGCCTTCTCTATAAGGTATTCCTTACAGTTCCTCTTCCAATGCCCGTCTTGGCCATAGTGGAAGCACTGTCCTTTGTCCTTTCTCGGATATTTCTTGGCAACCTTTGCCTTACCTGGTCTTTCTTTGCCCTTGCCCTTCTTAAGGGTCTTGTTGGCCTTCCTTTTCTTTTTGGTCTCACCAATAGAGAGAACTGACTTCTCCTTTTTTATGGCACTCTCAGCTTCCCTCAACATATTGAGGAGCTCAGGTAGAGTCATCTCAAACTTGCTCATGTTAAAATTCATGATGAAGTGAGAAAAGGAATCTGGTAGGGACTAAAGTATAAGATCAAAGCACAGGTTATCCTCTAAGACTATTCCTAGACCTATGAGTTTCTCGATCCACTCTGTTATCTTTAGGACATGGTTCTCAGCCGATGTCCCTTCTGTCATCCTGGCTTGGAAGAGTCTCTTAGAATCTATATCCATGCTCTCATGTTGCCTTTGTAACTCAGGAGTCATGGAGGCCAACATGTAACATTTTGCCAACATGGAATCATCTATGTACTTTAAATAGCGAGTGATCTCATCCTTGCTTGTCCCTTCTTTCAGGGTGGGTACAATTGTATTAAGGACATATGTAATTTTCTCTTTCATGAGAATAATTCTCAAATTGCGGAACCAATCTGTATAGTTTGGACCAGTGAAGCGATTGCATCAAGTATGCCACGTAGGGGGTTTGTGAGCGATATGTTTATGACAAAACAAGATATAGCAAAAAATAAATAACATACAGATTTTACATAATATACTAATTAAGATATGGACTTCTATCTTAATGCACTCCCACTATTTTCTTAGTGAATCACGTGACACCCTCGACACATGAGACGAAAGTCTCCAGCAGACTCCTAGTGGGGATCGGGATCCAATTGGTGTCTCAGTGCAACCTTGATGGACTCGACCAATTACACTAAGCCCAAAAGGTAAGCAACTCTTGCCAATCACAACTTCTTATGATTCCCGTCACATTCAACCTCTGAATTATCATGGTCTCGAGGGACTCAACTAACCATAATATTCAATTAAGTCATCACCATCGTTACAAGATGAGTATGATTTGATGATATACCCTCAAGGGACTCGACCAAGCATCTACCATATGTGTGTGACCCTCTAGACCCGATACCGAGCTGGCTATGAGTCACTCCCATCAGAACTCCTTCTGATATAGTAAATTATTATCCTCATAATAATTCACTTGACTCATCGACTATGGACATACTAGGCCACTATGATATAGTCCCCAAACGGTACAAGGTGGATCAAATCTATCGGACCTGTCTGTCACAGTTACTATGCATCTATAATCCCTTATCCAACCAATATCCCAGAGACCGTATATTGGACGTGGTACTATCAGGTCATATACGAAATCCGTCATAGTCTCACTCTAATCATATTCTCCCGGAGAACTCTTTCTCTCTCAATCCGAATAACCCTTGCCAGAGATTTATATGAGTAAGCATATATGGGATATTACTCTCATGATACCAAGAGTAGATGATTCTCTATTGATACTTAATTACCTTCGTAAGGTTGGCCACCAATCCCGATAACCAGCTATATCAGATCTGGAACTTTCTAAACCTGTAAGTCCGGCGTCAAAGGAAAGAGTACTTATACAAGGCGGTGTCTCAAGTCTAAAGACCAGATACATCACTAGGACTATGGAATCACTATCTGACATTAGGTATCATTAACCATACAACATTCCGTAAGCAGATCAATCGATGAACTCATTCTCCAATGAGTACCTATACTATATCCTTAGTGTCTCTACACAAGTGGCTTTGAGACCAATCACCTCTCTCATATCGATGTGTATATAATATACCAATTTATCCGGTTATCTCAATGTCCCTCTTGAGTAACTTATGACCGGGATCATTTAGGATATGCGTTTAAAGGTGAATCGATCTTATTATCGTGATCTCATCACGATCTGACTCCCATTGTATAGAACTAAGAACATCATAATATATATGTAACAGATAATGTAAGAATATACCAATATTAATTATAAGCAAAAATATCACATAGCGTATCACACGTGTCATCACTCACGTGATTGGCTTGCAGGGCACCTATAACCAACATGGGTATGGTACTGTCATGCATCATATGAAATCTTTATGAGTCTTGCTCTAATCGAATTCTCTTAGAGAACTCCTTCTCTCTCAATCTAAATGACCCCGACCAAGGATTTGTCTGAGCGATAACACATAAGATATTTCTCTCATGATACCGAGAATCAATAATTATCTATTGACACTCAATTACTTTTGTAAGGTTGGCTACCAATCCCAATAACTAATTGTACCAGATTTAAAACTTTCTAGATTTATAAGTTTGGTGTCAAGGAAAGGAGTACTAAAATAAGGTAGCCTTGGTGTCTCAAGTCTAAGGACCTAACATACAACTAGGACTACAAAATCACTGTTTGACGATATGTATCATTGACCATCCAGCATTCTGTAAGAGGATCAATCAGTGAACTCAGTCTCCAATGAGCACCTGTACTGTACCCTTAGTATCCCCACACAAGTAGCTATGAGAGAAGCTACCTCTATTATATAGATAAGAATACAGTACACCAGTCTGTCTGATTATCATGATGTCCCTCTTAAGTAACCTATGATCGAGATTATTTAGGATATGTTTAAAGGTGAATCGGTCTCATTATCATGATCTCATCACCATCTGATTCATATTGCATAGAACCAAGGACATTACAATATATATTCAATAAATAATATAATATGAGAATATACTAATAATAATAATATAAAAAGATTTTATAATATGTTATATGTGACATCACTCACATGATTGGCTTGCATGACACCTGTAACTAGTAATCTCCCACATGACCTAAAGCCAATCACCTATATATCTGATTCCCATCAGATCCCTATGACGCTCAAAGACAATATGAGCTAGTGGCTTAGTCAGTGGATCTGCAATATTATCTTTGGATAAAACTCTTTCCTTTGCTATATTTTTATGGGCTACGATCTCTCTAATTAGTTGGAACCTCCTTAGAACACTTCTATTGAGACCTGGGTTCCATTGTTAGAGCTATCACCCAGTTGCTATCGCTATATATGGGAATCAGCTCCACACTGCTCGGTACAACCAGCATCCTTTGCTGGTTCTGCTCTAGCAATGTACTCTATTTTTGTGGTCAAGTCAGCAGTAATATCTTGCTTAGAACTCTTTCAGCTTACCACTTCATTCAAGGTAAAGATATACCTTTAAGTTTGATTTGCTATCAATGATATCGAACTGAAAACTCAAGTCTGTGTAGCCCTTAACCTGAAGGCTACCTCTTCTAGATACTAGTAAAATATCCTTAGTCCTTCTTAAGTACTTTAGGATACACTTTACTACTTTCTAGTGTTCCAAACATGGATCTTTCTGATACCTACTCGTGACATTCAGATCATGTGCTATATCAAGTTTGGTATATAGCATAATAGTATATATGATAGACCCTATCACTATGGTGTAGAGTATCCTATCCATATCTGTCCTTTCTTCAGGAATCTTTAGGGACATAGTCATAGACAATAGAGTCTATATACTAGGACAAGCCAAGTATCCTCTTGGCTCTATCTTTATAGATCCAAATCACTAAAATGTATGATTATTATCCTAAGTCCTTCATTGCGAAGTTTCTAGATAAATAAGACTTAACTGCGGAGAATACTCCTATATCATTCCCAATAATTAGGATGTCATCCACATACAATACCAAAAAGGTGATAGTGTAACCACTTACCTTCTTATATATAAAAGGCTTATCTTTATTCTTAATGAAGTAATAATATATAATTACCTCATCAAATCTTATGTTCCAACTTCGGGAAGCATGCCTCAGTCCATAGATGAACCTGAGCAACTTGCACACCTTATCTAGACTCTCTAGATACATATTCCTTTGGTATATCATATACACCTCCTCATCGAGGTTATTATTGAGAAATGTCATTTTCACATCCAATTGCTAGATCGTATAGTCATAGTGTGCTGCTATGGCCAAAGATTTTGATGGATTTTAGTATGGCTACAGGTGATAAGGTCTCATCATAATCAACTTATTATTTTTGATGATATCCTATAGCCACCAATCTTTTCTTATAGGTCTCCACATTTCCATCTACTCCGATCTTCTTCTTAAAGATCCACTTGCAACCGATGGGTGCAATATCCTTAAGTGCATCGACAAGGTTTCAAACCTAATTAGAGTATATGGAATCCATCTCAGAATTCATCGTTTCTTGTCATTTCTTGGAGTCTATACTCATAATAGCTTTCTTGTAGGTCTGAGAATTAATATCCTGAGTGTCATCTCCACTGATATTTTCCATATATCTTTCAGGAGGGTGAGATATTATGCTAAACCAACGTAAAGATAGAACTTGTGTGCTAGGTACTTAAACAAACTCAGACTCTTAAATAGTGCTTGAGATAAGTTCTCCAACCTCCCTCAACTCTATCATACTCCTATTGTTTCCACCAAAAAAGGATTCCTACTCAAGGAACACATTCCTTTTAGCAACAAAGACCTTTTGATCCTTAGGATGATAAAAATAATACCCACATGATCTCTTAGGGTATTCCACAAACGTGTATTATTCTGTCCTTGATTCCAACTTGTTGAGCTTATGCCTCGTAACGTAGGCAGGGTAGCCCTAAATCTTAACAACTTTTAGATCAAGCTTCTTCCTGTTTTATATCTTATATGGTGTAGACACTATTGATCTAGATGGAACTCTGTTCAATAGGTTAGCTATGGTCTTTAGGGCATATCCTCAAAATGAGACGGGTAGGTCAACGAAACTCATCATGGATCGCACCATGTCTAACAACATGTGATTCCTCCTTTTTAATACACCATTGAGTTAAGGCATATAAGGAGGTGTCCATTAGGATAGAATCTCATGGTCCTTGAGGAAAGAGATGAAATTTATACTCAAGTCTTCTCTTCGATCTGATAAAAAAGTCTTAATACTTTTTCCAATCAAGTTCTCCACTTCATTCTTATATTTTTAAAATTTCTTGAAGGCCTCGAACTTGTATTTTATTAAGTACATGTGTCCAAACTTAGAGAAATTATCAGGGAATGTAATGAAGTAAGAGTAACCTCCTATAGCCTAAGTCAACATGGGACCATATATATCACTATGTATAAGTTCTAATAACTAAGTGGTTCTCTCTCTAGTTCCACTAAAAGGAGAGTTGACAAACTTTCAATAAAGGCAAGGTTCGTAAGTTGCATATGACACATAGTCGAATGGATCCAAGTATCATTATTTTAGCAACTTTTGAATCCTTCCCTCATGGATATAATCTAGCCTATAATGCCATAGGCATACCTCATTCACCTCATCTGGTTTCTCTTGGACGTACTTATGACAAATGGAGACTAATCATGAATGTACCTGATGTTGAATCTTAGATTTTGATAATGAAATCAATTGATGGATTTTATGATCTAACTAATATATTAGAAATGAGTGACGTAGGATTAACTATAATGGTGAAAAGGTAATATAATCTAATATTGGGCTAGAGTCAAGTTTGGGAATTAGGCCGGGGTTCGGATGATATAGTGAGAACTTATTGGGAGATCACCGAAAGCTCATAGAAGGTGATCGGTGGCTTGTTGGGAGTTTGCTAGAAGCTCACCGAAGGTGATCAAGAGCTTACCTGGAGTGCACCAACAATCCGCCCGAAGATGATCGAGAGACTCACTAGGAGTTCACCAGAGGATGCTAGGAAGTTCGCTTGGAGTTTGAAAGATCGATTGACGCCATGAATAACAAGAACGATTGTAATTGTGTCTTAGTATATCATAGTTAGCATCATATATTTTGAGTCCTAATTGACTTAGATTTGGGAAAATCTAAATTAATTTAATAAGAAGCAATTGGGTCCACTTTTGGTTAGGATTTGTGCTTAGGTTGAGCTCATCTCATTGACCTAAAAATGGGTCAATAGGTAGTACACCTCAGGTATAGAATAGTATGAGAAAGTACTATTCTCAAGCTGCTCGATGATAGTACTGCCTAAGCAACACTACCCCAAGCAGTACTATTCTCTAGAAAAGGTTGAATTTTACCTCCATTTTTTGAAGCTAATTGGGGTCTATAAATACCCCAAGTATTCTTGTATTAGAGAGCAAGAAAGTGGAAGAAAGTTGTTTTAATCTTGGTTAAAATTCTATAAAATTTGAGAGCTTCTCATGTGTACTTCAAGTGTAAAGTAAGGTTAAGGGAAGAATGGAAGATTGCAAAGGTTTCTCTCCTGAACCTGTGAAAAGGAGAGTGTAAAGGTTCTTCTCTTGGGCTTTGGAAAAGGAGAAAGGTGTGAAGGGTTTTGATCTTCATCCTTGGAAGAAGATCATTATTGGACATCAACGGGCCTCAACGAAGGAGGACTCGAGAAGTGGACGTAGGTCAAGTTGGTGATTGAACCTCTATAAATTTGTGAGCCTTTCTTTACTTGCTTTTTATTTTAGTGTAACTAAATCGAGATTCTTCATTCAGTCATAGATTTTTTGCTTTCTAACTTGATCTTGATGAAAAACATTTTTAGTTTCATCTAGCTGATAGTGGTACCGCCTAGGGCGATGATAATACTACTCAGAATTCAAATTTTATGATAGTAGTACCATCCAAAAGTTCAAAATTGTAATGTGACAATTACAACTACAAGATCATCCAAATCTTAAAAATTTTGATGATTTAAATTTTTGGTTCCATTTTGAAACTATTTGGGGATATAAATACCCCCACCAAGGCTTGGATTGGAGTAAGAAATAACTGAAGTTTGTAATGGTTGTAGCTCTCTTTAAGTATTGGTTGAGTCTTTTCCTCCTTCTTGAGTCTAGAAGTGATTTTCAGTTGTAGGGGGTGTTAGGTCTCTTGTCAAAGAGTGAGTGTGGACATTCTCTCCTAAGCCTATTAAAAAGGTGAAGAGTTGTAAAAATGATAATTGATCTCCATCCATTGGAAATAATATCAGTAGTAAAAGCAGGTGGCCTCGAGGCAAAAGGAATTAAGAGTAGATGTTGCTCGAGGCGATCGAACCACTATAAATCGGTTTACATTTCTTTCTCTTACCTTGATTTATTGTTGTAATCCTTACTCGCCATTTTTGTTAATCATAATTCCGATACAGATTTATTGATCAAACTTCTAAAATCGGTTAAATTAGCTATAACACTAATTCACTCCTCTCCCTTAATGCTATTATGATCTTAACAATTGGTTTTGAGCTTAGTTCTCTCAGTTGGATTAACACTCAAAAGAGATCAAATAGTTTTTTTGGGCAACCGAGAGGGTCACTCCATCACTTATCCTTCTATGTTCAATGGGACAGACTACATATATTGGAAAACACGAATATAAATTTCTTGCTTTCTATGGATTTTGATCCATGGAACATCATTGAAGTTGGTTTTAAAAAATCCTTTAAATCGATAAATGAATGAGATGATTTTGAAAAGAAATGTTTTCCTTAAATGCTAAATCTATGAATGCTTTGTTTTGTGCTTTAAATAAAAATGAACTTATTCTTATTTCTACTTATGACACTGCACATGATATTTGTTTAGCACATATTTAAAGGTACTCATGAAGGCATAAGTAGAGTTAAAGAATCTAAAATTAATCTTTTAATATATAGTTATAAATTATTTAAAATAAAACTAAGCAAAACCATTAGTGACATGTACACCCATTTTACAAATATTATCAATAGTTTAGAATTATTTGGTAAAAGTTATACAAATCTTGAATTAGTGAATAAGATTTTAATATCTCTTCCAAAAAACTGGGATATAAAAGTAACCACTATCTAAGAAGCAAAGTACTTAAATAACTTTCCTCTTGAAGAACTCATAAGATCTTTAATAATATTCAAAATTACCTACAAAACACATGATGAATAAAAGAAAAACCTTCCAAAGAACAAGAAGGATATTGCACTTAGAACCAAAGAAGACTACTTGAGCGAAAGCTCAAGTGATGATGATGATGACATTATACTCCTTACAAGAAGACTTAAGTTCATAAAAAGGAACAAAACTAATTCTATAAGACAAGAATATAAGAATAAAAGCAAAAAAAAATAATATAATAATATGTTATAAATGTAAAAAGTCAGGACATTTCAAAATTGAGTGTCCACAACTGAAGAAGAAATTTCTAACTCAAAAGATATAGAAAGTATTCAAGGCAATGTAGAATGAATCAAGTGAATCATAAGTTGAAGAGAGAATCGATGAAGATAAAGTGGCAAACTATGCATTGATGGCCTGCAATGATAGGGTATTTGACTCTCCCGAAACATCTTTATCTTATGATAAATTACTTGATGTATTTCATGATTTACATGATAAACTTAAAAAATTGGTCAAAAATATAATATGCTAAAAAAGGATCATGTCTCTCTTTCTTTAATGAATTTGATAAATTAAAAAATATGTTAACTATGTGTCAATATCTTACATGAAATATGAAGAGTTAGATTCACTTAAAAAGGAAAATATGTTCTTACAATAAATATTAGAAAAATTTTAAATTAAAAATAAGTCATTGAACATGATTCTTGCTAATGAAGGTTGCGTATCAAGAAAAGAAGGAATTGGCTTCATGAGCAGTAACACACATCAAAAGCCAATGAAATTTGTAAAAGGAGCCACACTATATATTTCTCCTAAAGTTAAATACAATCTTTGTAAAAAATTTGATCACTATGCTTATACATGCTCTCTTAAAAAATATAGTTCTCATAAATTAGTTTGGGTTCCTAAGGGAACTATAAATGATTGAATGCCAAAAGTCAAGAAAGATAGATCTAACCATAAAGGACCCAAATTTAAATGGGTACCTAAAGCAAACCACTCTTTCATATTAGTATGTCTCAAAATAAGAGCTAGGACTAAACAATATTATCTTAATAGTGGATGCTCAAGGCACATGAATGGAGATCCAACACATTTCTCAAAGCTCACTAGCCGAGACAGAGGATATGTTACTTTCAGAGTTCTTTTGATTAACAATTGAAAAATCATTTGATTGAAGATGTTCTTTCTGTTAATAAATCAAATCTTTTGATTGAAGATATTATTTTCATTGAATATCAAATTTTGGTGATGAAATCAATTGATAGGTTTATGGACTAATATGTTCTTGAGATAAGTGATACCTTCCAAACAATTGACATGCATTATTTTATGCCTGTTAGCATAGTTGTCAGTGGTACTACCTATATAGGTGGTTGTACCACTTGGGGGGTATAGTAGTACTTACCCAAAATTCAAATTTTACGGTGACAATACTACCCAAAAGTCCAAAATTAGTGCGTTAAATATTATGGCTACAAGATCATCCAAATGCCAAAATTTTTAGTGATTTAAATTTTTTATCTCTATTTTGAAGCCATTTGAGACTATAAATAGCCGCATCAAGGCTTGGATTAGAGCAAGAAACAAGTGGTGAAGTTTGTAAGGGTTGTAAGACCTCTCTTTGAGTATTAGTTGAGTCTCTTTCTCCTTCTTGAGTTTAGAAGTCATTCTTAGTTGCAGGAGGTATAAGATCTCTTGTAAAAGAGTGAGTGTAGAGGTTATCTCCTAAGCCTATTTAAAGGAGAAGTGTTGTAACAAAGGTAGTTGTGTTTAAAAACCCAACAGGAGCATCACATGCATAACATAAGAAATAAAACAAAAAAAGTTTCCCACACATATTGGGAAACTACAATGCATGAGAGATTGATTACCTAAGGCGATCATATATCCCTAAAATTCCAAAACCAGAGAGAGGGTGAAGAAGATCAAATGTCCTCTCTAATGGTATCCATATGATGGATCGTTACAACAATGCTCCTCCAATCGTAACTCAAAGCTCATAACTCTTATATACCTTCTCGAAGCACTCGTAGAAGAAGATCACCTATCTTCTTCATTGCCCTCTTATAATAGTGAAGAGCTAGTTGGCTGAGAAGATGAGGGAGGGAGGAGAATAGGAGGGGGCGGTCAGAGGTGCAGTCTATCACTAATATGTCGCTCCTTTCTTCTATTTATATAAAGCCACCAAAAACCTTAGTGGATCCAATAATCTCAATTAGCCTCTAATTGGGCCTCATGTAGTGATCTATCAATGTTGGGTCTCATCCAATGAGAATAGGGGCTAATTGGATAACTCATATCCAATCCACTACTCACTGAAACATCCACTATATGCGTGTGACACTCTAGGCCCAATATTGAGCTAGCTATGAGTCCTTCCTGTTAGAACTTTTAACTCAATGAATTGTTATTTCATAACAATTCACTCGACTCATCGACTTTGAACGTACTAGGCCACTATGTCATAGTCCCTAGATGGTACAAGGGATCTTATCTATTAGACTTGTCTCTCATTAATTACCGTGTATTTATAGTCCCTCACTCATCTAATATCTCAATGACCATATATTTAGCATGGTGCTGTCAGGCCTCTTACGGAATCCTTCCGAGTCTCACTCTAATTGGATTCTACTGGAGAACTCCTTCTCTCTCAATCCGAATGACCCCAATTGAGGATTTGTTCGAGCGATAACACACGGGATATTCCTCTCTTAATACCGATAGTGGATGATCCTCTATTAACACTCAATTACTTTCGTAAGGTTGACTATCAATATCGATAACTGATTATACTAGATTTAAAACTTTCCATATTTGTAAGTCCGGTATCAAAGAAAGAAGTACTCAAATAAGGCATCCTTGGTATCTAAAGTCTAAGGACCTGACACATAATTGAGATTATAGAATCACTATCTAACAACATGTGTTATTAATTATCCAGCATTCCGTAAGTGGATCAATAAATGAACTTATTCTCCAATGAGCACTTATACGATACCCTTAGTGTCCCCAAACAAGTGGCTATGAGAGCAGCTGCCTCAGTTATATAGATAAGTATATAGTACATCGATCTGTTCGATTATTCGATGTCCCTCTCGAGTAACCTATGACCAGGATTATTTATGATCTATGTTTAAAAGTGAATCAATCTCATTATCGTGATTTTATCACCATCTGATTCTCATTACATAGAACCAAGGACATCATAATATCTATTTAACAGATAATATAATATGAGAATATTCTAATAATAATAATATAAAAACACTATGTAATATGTCACACGTGTTATCACTCACATGGTTGGCTTGTGGGGCACCTATAACCAGCAATCTCCCACTTTACCTAAAGCTAATAACTTATGTATCTTATTTCCATCAGCTCCTTGTGACACTCAAAGACAGTCTGGGCCAGTGGCTTAGTCAGTGGATATGTAATATTATCTTTGGATGGAACTCTTTCCGTTGCTACATCTTTAATGGCTACGATCTCGCTAATAAGTTGGAACCTCCTCAGAACACTTCTAATGAGATCTGAGTTCCCTTGTTAGAGCTATCACCCTATTGCTATCGCTATTTATGGGAATCAGCTCTATACTACTTGGTACGATTAGCTTCCTTTGTTGCTTCTGCTACAGCAATGTACTCCACTTTTGTGGTCGAGTCAACAGTAGTATCTTGCTTATAACTCTTCCAGCTTACTGCTCCTCCATTTAAAGTAAAGATAAACCTTTAAGTTTGACTTGTTATCATCAATGTTGTACTGAAAACTCAAGTCCATATAGCCCTCAGCCTGGAGGCTACCTCCTCTGTATAACAGTAAAAGATCATTAGTTCGTATAGCTTGGTCCCTTCGACGAATCTCCTAGCGAACTCCCAGCGAGGTCCCACTGCATTGTCTGATCCCGGCCCGATGCCCAAGCTTGATCTTGGTTCATCATCTAGTTGTAACTTAATTGCTCTGTCATAGTTAGACTTGCAATACTTCCTCTAACACACATATTAGATTAAATATTTATCAATTAATTTCATCATTAAAATCTAAGATTTAATAATATCAAGGCCTACTTTTGGTTAGGATTTGGGTTAAAGTTGAGCTCATCTCATTGACATGGAAATGGGTCAATAGGAGGTGCACCTCGCGCACAAAATAGTATAAGAAAGTACAACTCCTAGGCTATCAGGCGATAGTACCCAAGCAACGGTGGTATCACCTAGGCTATGGTAGTACCATCATCGCCCAGGATTTCGGGCAGCTTTGACGATGGTATTATCGATGTCGATAGTAGTACCGCCTGTACCTAGTTTTTCTAGAAAAGGTTAAATTTTGGCTCTACTTTTTGAAACCAATTAGGGTCTAATAATACCCCAAGTATTCTTGAATTGGAGAGCAAGAAAATGATTAGAAAGTGCAAAAAATGTGATTATAATCTTGGTTAAAATTTATTAGGACCCTAGTTGGGTCGAGTCCTAGGTTCACTGAGTCATGATATCAATAAAACCCTGATACATCTAATAAGCCCTAAATCAGTCGCCACCCACCTTGTTTGAAAAGGTCAACTACGGTTAGAGAGGGAGAGTTTCATTTAGTTAGGACTCTCTTTAGGGCTAATTAGGAGTTAAATTAAGAGTTAGAGCCTTAGTATACTTGGAGTAGGAGTTTCACTAGGAGTTGGAGTCTTCCATTAGGGAGGAGTCTTCATGGAGTAGGAGTCCTATTAGGACTAGGGTTTTGAGACCCTATATAAACTCTTGTAGCCATCATCTTTTTTATCATGAATAGATCAATCTTTTCAACCATTGTAGCTAACTACCAAGGAAGGAGGAACCTTTATAGAGTTCCAAGGAGGGTCGATCTCCTATAGAGGTTAACCCAAGCTTTAAATCCTATGGGGTTCTAATACTTGGTATTAGAGTAATGTTCTTGGCACCTCACTG
This sequence comes from Ensete glaucum, assembly GCA_021527575.1. Classification (NCBI taxonomy): domain Eukaryota; kingdom Viridiplantae; phylum Streptophyta; class Magnoliopsida; order Zingiberales; family Musaceae; genus Ensete; species Ensete glaucum. Next base: position 26,750,195 of record CM038559.1, on the reverse strand, counting down.
CCCTTCCACAATCGCTGCTACCTTCATCCAGCCATCTATCATCCTCTCAAGCAATTCTCACAATTATTATGATCATTACCGACTCCGACATCATCATCATCATGCCTCCACTAAAATTACATCAGGTTATGGTATCTACCTTACTACTACTGCAATTTACTTACCCAAAAAATCCAAAAATAGTTATATATACAATTGTTACACTCCTTGCCTTCTACTATCGTGCTAAAGAAATTACTGGTCAAAAAAAAAATTGCTATAATGATCTTTCTATATTGATGCAACTTTTCATCTGTATGCTATCTTCTTGCCGATATTTTGTTGTCATATTCTTCTCCATATTTTGCATCGGCTTAGTTTTCATCATCATATATTCCTTGCCATAATACGTCGCATCATCCTTATCTCAGTACAAAAACTTTTCGTCACAAAATTATCATCTTTATGACGAAAGTTATGCTGTAAAATTTTAGCCATGCTATCATATCTTTGATCTTGCTGTTATCTTGCTTCTATATTTACCACCATATCACTATTATATATATTGTTGTTATCCTTGTTGATTTTATGCTACTATATTCCTCAAAATACTACTGCAATATTGCCAAAACTTTCATCGTAAAACTGTTATCTCTTGACAAAAAATTTTATTGTCATACTTTTTGGTTTCTTGCTACATACACAACTGATCTTTGTTGAATTTGTGACTGCTATATTTCTACCACTATTCTCATCTATCTTGCTGCCATCCTTATCGATTTCTTGTTATCAAAATCATCCATATATTGTTGGAATCCTTTCGTCACAAAACTGCTATTTTCAATGAAGAATTCTGTAGCAACATCTTTTGGTACTTAGTACAGCCACACCAAATCGGTTGCTGCCCCCAATAGCAACCCTAAACCTTCCTTCTCAATTTTAAACCATTGTCTTTGAAACATTTTCCAGCCTCTACAACACCCTCAAACTGCAGTACCAATAATAACCTAAACCACAAACTATCAATCCAAAACGACAACCTTGATGTATCACCCTTTCGGCCACCAACCCCAACCAAATCAGTTGCTACTATTGGGAAACCTCAGCGGGTGCATCATATGCATAGTGGAAATTAAAATAAAAACGAGTTTCCCATATAGATCAAATTATCGTGCAAAAGATTGGAGTTACGAAAAAAATCACAAAAATTAAAAAAATCATGATATGTGAGATTGATTTTACCTAGGGAGATCGTATATCCTTGTAATCCAGATCCGGATAGAGAAGATGAAGGAGGTCAAGCGTCCTCCTCTCTAACGGTATCCACATGATGGATCTCTGCAGTAAAACTCCTCCAATCTGTTCTTGCAACTCTTGCTTCGAGGGAGGAGAATAGGAGGTGGTGGCTAAAGCTGCAGCCTATCAACTATGAGACTCCCCTCCTATTTATAGAGAGCCAACAAAAATCCTAGGGCTCCTATCTTAGTGGGCATTGGATCTCTATCCAATAACCCACTAACCTTGTATTATTGGATCTCTATCCAATAATCTCCTTAGGCCTCTAATTGGGCCTTAAGCAAGGAGCCCATTGGTATAAGGTCTCATCTAATGAGAATAGGGGCTAATTGGATCTTCATCCAATCCTCTATTCGCTGAAGCATCCACTATATGTGTGTGACCCTCTAGGCCCGATACCGAGTTGGATGTGAGTCACTCCTATCATAACTTCTTCTAATATAATGAATTATTATCCTTATAATAATTCACTCGACTCATCGACTATGGACGTACAAGGCCACTACGCCATAGTCCCCAAATGATACAAGAGAATCGAATCCGTCAGACCTGTCTATCCATAGTTACCATGTATCTATAATCTCTTATCCAAATAATATCCCAAAGACCGTATATTGGACATGGTACTGTCAGGTCACATATGAAATTAGTTTGTCTTACTCTATTCGGATTCTACCAGAGAACTCCTTCTCTCTCAATCTGAATGACTATGTCCAAGGATTTATCTAAGCAAGCACATATGAGATATTCTTTCGTGATACCGAGAGTGGATGATCCTCTATTGATACTCAATTGCCTTCGTAAGGTTGGCTACTAGTCCCGATAACCAGTTGTACCATATCTGAAACTTTTCAAACCTATAAGTTAGATGTCAAAGAAAGGAGTACACATACAAGGCATCCTTGGTGTCTCAAGTTTAAGGATCAGATACACAACTGGGACTATGGAATCACCGTCTGACATTAGGTACTATTAACCATATAGCATTCCATAAGTGGATCAATAAGTGAACTCATTCTCCAATGAGCATTTGTACTATATCCTTAGTGTCTCCACACAAGTGGCTATGAGACCAGCTGCCTACATCATATGGATGGGTATATAGTACACCGATCACCTATGTGTCTGATCCTCATTAGACCTCTGTGACGCTCAGATACAATCTAAGCCAACGACTTCATCAGTGAATCTACAATGTTATCTTCGGATGGAACTCTTTCCATTGCTATATCTTTTCAGGTCATGATCACTCTAATCAGATGGAACCTCCTCAGAACAATTCTGATGAGACCTGGATTCCCTTGCTAGAGTTATCGCCCTGTCGTTGTCATAATATATGGGAGTCAGCTCCGTGCTGCTTGGTATGACTCCCAAATCCTTGATAAACTTCTTCATACACATCCCTTCGTCTTGCTGCTTCTACTACAATAATGTATTCCACCTCCATGGTCTGGTCAGCAGTAGTATCTTGCTTGGAACTCTTCCAGCTTACTACTCCTCCATTCAGGGTGAAAACATACCCTAAATTTGATTTGCTATCATCAATGTCAGACTAAAAACTTGAGTTTGTGTAGCCCTCAACCTGGAGGCGACCTCCTCCATAACCAGTAAACGATCCTTAGTCCTTCTCAAGTACTTAAGGATACACTTTACTGCCTTCCGATGTTCTAAATACCGATACCTCGTGACACTCAGAGCATATGCTATATCAGGCCTGGTACATACATGATAGACCTTATCGCTAAGGCATAAGATATCTTATCCATGTCTGCCCTTTCTTCAGGAGTCTTTGGGGACATACTCCTAAAAAGTGATATTCCATGTCTCATCGGTATGAGACCTCTCTTAAAATTTTTCATGCTAAACCTTTTGACAATGGAGTCTATATACCTAGATTGGGACAAGCAAAACATCCTTTTGGATCTATCTCTATAGATCTGGATCCCTAAAATATAGGATGCTTCCCCTAAGTCTTTCATGGAGAAGTTTCTAGATAGCCAAGCCTTTATTGTTGAGAGCATTCCTACATCATTCTCAATGATTAGGATGTTGTCATCCACATATAGCACCAAGAAGGTGATAGCGCTTCCACTTACCTTCCTGTACACACAAGGCTCACCTTCATTCTTAACGAAGTCATAAGATCTGATCACCTCATCAAATCTTATATTCCAACTTCAGAAAGCTTACTTCTATCCATAAATGGATCTAAGCAACCTATACACTTTATTTGGACTTTCTTTGGATATGAATCCCTCTGGTTGTATCATATACACCTCTTCCTCGAGGTTACCATTTAGGAATGTTGTTTTGACATCCATCTGCCAGATGTCATAGTCATAGTATACTATAATGGCCAAAATAATTCTAATAAACTTAAGCATGGTTACAGGTAAAAAGGTTTATTCATAGCCAACTCCTTGTCTTTGACGGTATCCTTTAGCTACCGGCCTTGCTTTATAGGTCTCTATCTTTCCATCCACTCCAATCTTCTTCTTAAAGATCCATTTGCAGCCGATGGGTAGGTGCATCCACAATGTGCCAAACCTTATTAGAGTACATGGAATCCATTTTGGGTATCCCATGAATGTGCACCATTTTGTCCTTGATTCCAACTTATTAGGGTTGTGTCTTCTAATGTGGGCAGGACAGCCCCAAATCGTAACAATCTTAAGATCGGGCTTCTTTCATTTTCATATCTCATATGGTGTAGACACTACTGACTTTGATGGAACTCTGTTCAGAAGATAAGCTGTAGTCTCTAAGGCATACCCCCAGAATAAAATGGGTAGATCAGCGAAACTCATCATGGACCGCACCATGTCTAACAGTATGCGATTCCTCCCTTCTGATACACCATTGAGCTGAGGTGTATAAGGAGGTGTCTACTGGGATAGAATCTCATTGTCCTTGAGGAAATGGGTGAACTCCATACTCAAGTACTCTCCTCCTCGATCTAATTGAAGAGTCTTAATACTATTTCCAATTTGGTTCTCTACCTCATTCTTATATTCCCTGAATTTCTCGAAGGTCTCAGATTTGTACTTCATTAAGTACACGTGTCCATACCTAGAGAAATCATCAGTGAATGTAATGAAGTGTGAGTAACCACCTATAGCTTGAGTCGACATGGGACCACATACATCACTATGTATGAGTTTCAATAACTCGATGGTTCTCTCTCCAGTTCCATTAAAAGGAGAGTTGGTCATCTTTCCATGAAGGCAAGGTTCGTAAGTTGCATATATCTCATAGTCAAATGGATCTAAGTATCTATCTTTCAACAACTTTTGAATCATTCCCTCATGTATATGACATAGCATACAATGCCATAGGTATGCATTATTTTACCTCATCTCCTTTTCTCTTAGCCATATTTATATTCATAATATGTGGAGAAGTGTCTAACACATATAAGCCATTTATAAGAGTCCCTCTAGTGATGATCTCATCATCCATAACTATTGAACAACTATTATTCTTAAAAACTAATTTATATCCACTAATTATCAAACTAGAGAAAGAAATAATATTTTTGATAATAGAGGAAATAAAATAGCATGCATCTAATGCAATAATAGCTCCACTAGGTAGATGTAGGGTGACCTCTCTAATAGAAACTACAGTAACTGTTGCTCTATTGCCCATCTTGAGATCCATCTTGACTCTAGCCAATCTCTTAGGTCTTGCCAGTACCTGCAACGAATTACAGATATGATAAATACTCATGGTATCCAATACCTATGTGTTATTATGAAAATCTGACTAGTGGAGACTGATCATGAATATACCTGAAGCTTCTCCAAGCTCTATCTTGCCTTCTCTGCAAGGTAGTCCTTGCAGTTCTGCTTCTAATGTCCATCTTGGCTATAGTGGAAGCATTATCCTTTGTCCTTTCCCGAGTATTTCTTGGCAACCTTTAACTTACCTGGTCTTTCTTTGCCCTTTCCCTTCTTAAGGGTCTTGCTAGCCTTCATTTTCTTTTTGGTCTCACCAATATAGAGAACTGGATTCTCCTTCTTGATGGCACTCCCAGCTTCCCTCAACATATTGAGGAGCTTAGGGAGAGTCACCTCAAACTTGCTCATGTTAAAATTCATGATGAAGTGAGAAAAGGAATATGGTAAGGACTGAAGTATAAGATTAACACATAGGTTATTCTCTAGGACTATTCCTAGACCTGTGAGTTTCTCGATCCACTCTATCATCTTTAGGACATGGTTCTCAACCGATGTCCCTTCTGTCATCCTGGCTTGGAAGAGTTTCTTTGAGTTCTTCCCTGTTTCTCAAACAGCTAGCAGAGATAAAGAAGGATAGAATCTGCATCCAGCTAGCAGAGATAAAGAAGGATAGAATTTGTAATATTTTACCAATATAGAATCATCTATATACTTCACATAGCAAGCAATCTCATCCTCGCTTGCACCTTCTTTCGGTGTGGGCAGAATTATATCAATGACATATGTAATTCTCAAATTGCAGAGTCAATCTGTATAGTTTGGACGAGTGAGGCAGTTGGCATCAAGTATGCCACGTAGGGGGTTTGTGAGCGACATGTTTCTGACAAAACAAGACATAGCAAAAATAAATAATATGTAAATTTTATAAAAAATACTAATTAAGATATGGACTTCTATCTTAATGTACTCATACTATTTTCTTAGCGAGTCACGTGATACTCTCGACATGTGAGATGGAAGTCTCCGACAGACTCCTAGTGGGGATCGGGATTCAATTAGTATCTTAGTGTAATATCGAGGGACTCGACTAATTACACTAAGCCCAAAAGGTAGGCAACTCTTGTCAATCACAACTCCTTGTGATTCCCGTCACGTTCGACCTCCGAATCATCATGGTCTTGAGGGACTCAACCAACCATGATATTCAGTTAAGTCATCACTATCGTTATAAGATGAGTCTGATTTGATGATATGCCCTCGAGGGACTCGACCAAGCATACCATGTCCTCAAGTCACCGGTGACATCTCTATGTCGTAGGTAAGAACTCGATCACGTAAATAGGTGAGCCTCAAGGGACTCGACCATCTCAGCCTATGTCGTGATTCAATTTCTTCCTATAACGATGAAAGGCCACGTGGGTCAATCTTATTGCCTCACATCTACCGACTTAATATTATCGTAAGAGGGGTTTTTGTTTCGTATCAATCTCCTAATATGTCGTATCACACACATACATATTTAATATATCTATATCTTATGCAAATATATATATACATATATCTATTAGTATATAACACATCACATATACAAGCTACATCAGATGATCATGAGCCGTCACCTAATATAATTAAGCCCGAGCCAATGGGCCTAATCACTCACAATAAGATCTATATGTGCATTGGCACATCTCCATGCCCTGTGATTGTTGATATCATCATCATCGGTTCCGTCGGATCGTCGCATCACCATGTGTTGTAATCTCCCGCCACGACATCGTGGGTCTTGCTGTCACCTCCACGCTTCCGCTGCGCCTCTCCATATAATTACAAATAATCACAAGTACACAGACCCAATAATAAATGAGAAAAACGCAGGCTCGTAAGCCCCAATAATAATAATAATCACAATTACACACATCACAACATATAACTCATGATCATCCATCCACATCATACATCACATCATATGTAGGATTACTAGATATACATAATAATTAATTAAATTATTTAATTAATTATTTTTGTGGAAATCAGGACATACTTAGAATTTTTAGAATTATCAAGGGTATTTTTATAATTTTGGATGAGAGGATAGTCCTCAAAATTTTTAGAAGTATCAAGGGTATTTTTAAAATTCTGTACATGAGGACAGTCCTTGAAATTTTTGAAATTCGGAGGGGCAGGATCATCCATTTCTCAAAAGGATGCCCTAGCCTTCTCTTTGCCCCCTTTTATGCCACCGACGCCGCTGCCACTGCATAGGCGGCAGGGTTGGCTGCGGGCGACATAGAAGGGGTGCAAGATTTCCCAACAGTGGTATCAGAGCCAAGGTTTTCAAATGAAAGATTAGTTTTAAACTATGTGTGATGACATTGAATCACGTAGAATCGTTCTACGCTTTCTTGCTGCATTTTCACAGCGAAGACAATGAGGAGGAGGCGAAGGCATGGCGCCACTGTGAGGGGGCGGTTGACCAAGGCCCCCGCAAAGGCGGCCGCGAGGGCAACAACCGTCCACGGACATGACCGGTTGTCGCTAGCCGAAGAGGCTATTGCCGGCTCGCAAGAGGCCGCCGCCGCCAAGGCCGCCCGCATCCAGGGCAGGCCGCCATGGCACTGCAAGGGGTGGCCACCAGCAGCTCGCCCATAGTCAGCCCTATCGATTGCGTAGGGGCAATGGCATCAGCGGTGCTGAGGGGGCCAAAGAGAGGGCTAGGGCATCCTTTTGAGAAAAGGATGATCCTGGCCCTTTGAATTTTAAAAAATTTGAGGACTGTCCTCATGTACAAAATTCTAAAAATACTCAAACAGTCCTCGAAATTTCTAGAATTATCAAAAAAATCAGGACATGCTCAGAATTTCTAGAATTAAAATTAAATAGTTTAATTAATTATTTTTTTGGAAATCAGGACATGCTCAGAATTTCCAGAATTATCAAGGATATTTTTGTAATTTTGGATCAAAGGATAGTTCTCGAAATTTCTAAAATTATCAACGGTATTTTTGGAATTATGTACATGAGGACAGTCCTCTGGAAATTACATCGAGAAGTCATCGTTTCTCTAACATAAAAATCTGTTTGGCAGGACTGCACATCGTAGCACTTTTTTTCATCGAATTCTATCGGATTTGAGTGCTATTTTTTGTTGATTTTAGACTCTCTTTTTCTCATCACCAAACCCTACCATCCTTACCAAAAACCCTTCAAAACTCTACCCTAGACATAAACGAAATAGCCACCCAATTCAGCCCTAAACTACAGCGTACTCCCATCCAAACTGATTCACCTTCCAACCGGCCATCCCTTATCCAAAATTCTCATGCCACTAACCCAACAACAAAAGAAAGATCTTAATATTATAGATCTAGAGGCATAAACCATAGCATCAGAGGAGGACATCAATGCCAAGTTTGAAGCCTTTGAAAGCCGCATCGAGGAGAAGATGCGATCCTTATTCGCCGAATTCAGCATTGGCCGACCGTCAAGCCCAAAGAGGTCACATCATGGAGAGAATTCAGATCGGCGAGATGATCCTCAAGAGCATGGACACATCACCTCTGATCCCAACAATCCATGCATGAAGGTTGATTTCCCAAGATGGGAAGAAGGAGACTCGATCGGATGGATCTCGCGCAGAGCGCTATTTTTAATTCTACCGAACCGCCAATGCTACACAGGTGAAGATCGCTGCCATACACCTTGAGGGAGCTACTATTCAGTGGTTCAATTGGTTTGAACACACCCATGGAGGGCTCTCTTGACAGTGGTTCAAGGACTTCTAAACCACTTCGGTCCGACCGATTTCGATAACATCGACGGACAATTGGCAAAGATTCGTCAAACCTCTCCAATACAAGAATACGAAACAAGGTTTGAGCATTTATCTAACCAAACTAAGAACTAGTCTAAGAAACTTTTAGGTACTTTTATTGAGGGCCTAAAGCCAGAGATCCAAGAAGAAGTAAAAGCGCGACAACCGTACACACTTATGGTGGCGATTTCCTTCGCGTGTATCTAGGAAGAACAATTGAACCATGAGGTATGAATGACAAGGGTCACTCCCCAACCATACATGCCAAGGCTTACTGCCCCCTTTATTGCTATCCAAGCCCCCACATTAAAAAAGTTGACAAGAGATGAGCTTTACGAATGATCGGCCAAGGGGTTGTGTTGGCATTGAGACGAAATATAGAGCCGTGAACATCGCTATAAAAAGAGCTAGCTCCTCATGATTGAATAAACAGAGGATGAGGACAATGAAACATCTAAAGAAGCCCTTAAACCTAAAGAAAAAGCCATAGAGGAAGAGTCCCAACTGGCTGACCGTACGTAGTGCATGCATTAGCCGGCTACTCCAACCTATAGACGATGAAAGTTGGAGGACGTCTAAAACAGCAACCCGTCACCATTATCATCGACACGTACAACATAAATAATATCCTCAATAGTAAGGTTGTTGCACGTTTGGTGCTTCAAATTGAAAGTTGCAATAAGTTTGATGTAAAGGTCACTGACGGTCGAATCTTCAATTGCGACCAACGATGCCCCCGGGTGAAATTACTTCTCCAAGACTAAGAGGTGGTAGCTAATTTCTTCCTCCTACCCATCAATGATTATGAAGCCATACTTAGGATCGAATGGCTCATAACAGTAGATGATATCTCCTTGAAATTTTCTAAATTAATTATTAAATTTTATTATAAAGGGAGATAGGTCATATTTTGAGGCAAGCGTGAGAGCCAAATTTCTATTGTTTTGTTGCACTGAATGGAGAAAGTTTTGCACAAAGCACATAGTGGATTTTTTATACATATATAGCAGTCATCTAAGGGGGAGAACATACAAAATTCATATCTTAAGCTTACCCTCTTGCTGGATGAATTTGTGGACATTTTCGCGAAGCTGCATGAGCTACCCCCTAACCGACCGCTTGACCACTATATTCCTATTCTACTGAGCAAATCTCTAGCAAATTTACATCTATACCACTACCCTCACTTGCAGAAGAATGAGATCGAGAACATCATCAAAGAGATGTATGACACCGGGGTGATTCTATAGAGTTGCAGTGCTTATTCTTCACTAGTGTTGCTAGTGCATAAGAAGGATGATACATGGAGAATGTGCATTGATTATAGGGTCTTGAACGATATCACCGTTAAAGATAAATATCCTATACCAGTCATAGATGAGCTCTTAGATGAATTAAAAGGAGTTTGAGTCTTCACTAAATTGGATCTCTGTTTCGGTTATCATTAGATTCGGGTATGCACTGAATCTGTTCCAAAAATTGCATTTCACATGCATAATGGCCAACATGAGTTTCTGGTAATGCCTTTTGGACTTATGAATGCTCCTTCTACTTTCCCAAGCCTAATGAATGATATCTTCTAGAATTTTATATGCAAGTTAGTTTTGGTGTTCTTTGATGATATTCTCATTTATAGCCCTGTGCTTGATATATATTTTTAGCACTTCAAACTGTTCTAATGATTCTTTGGGAGAATACTCTTTATGTTAAACAGTCAAAGTGTAGCTTCTTATGGTTAGATATAGGTCCATGGCACGAAAGAGGAGTAAAACTAGAAGAATTGCAATTCATGCTCATACCAGATTGGGCTCTCATCATCCTAAACCATACTAGAGGGCAGCAACTATTCTAGAGGAAAGATTAGCTATCACTAAAGACTAACCATATGGCAGCATATACAAGGAAGAAACAACCTCCCGATAAACTTCAGAATGGATGAAAAATTGAAGATCGAGTTTTTCTACACCTCCAACCCGATCAGCAAGAAACTCGAGCCTTAATGAAGTGGTCTCCCTATTTCTTTGGGCCTTGTAAAATTGGGGATTACATTGGGGCCCGAACCTGGAGATCAGATTCGTGTACCAAATCAAGATTACAGTTGATCTGCCAGGTATTCTACTACAAATAAAAATTTAAAGAAGATGACTTAGCCCAAATCCTTCCAACTAACACCCCCGCTAATGAGGAGGCCAAAGTTCAGTTGATAATAGCATGAGAATCATATGAGGAGCTCATGAAACCCCAGCCTAAAGGACAAGACTGATTTGGAGAGGGCGGGTTTGATAGGACTCTAGAAAGGTTGAGTCGTAATCAATTAGAAGTAATCAATAAAAACCCTATGAGATTATAATAAAACTTCACCTAGTCACTTCTATCCTATAAAGAAGTGTGCCTAGGGTTTATTTTGGGGCCTTAGGGCTTAGTGGCCACTGCCCCATTTACTGGGCTAGTCGGCTAGGGTTTCCCCCTACTTAGGTCAGCTATAGAGCCAACCTAGCCGCCACCTATTCTCTCTACGGCAAGTAGGCTATAGAAAGGGTAAAAGGATAATTTTAGTTAGGTAAGCATCCCATGGGCTAGGGTTTGTAACCCTATATAATGATGTAGCCGCCCCCTCTCTTTTATCAAGCAATTATCAATTATATTTCAGCCTTGTGCCGAGTCTAGGAGGGAGGAACCCCTACAGCGTTCCAAGGGTTGATCTCCCTCGAGGATCAAAATCTATAGAGCTCCTTCTGGGGTTCTATCATTATCCTTCAATAAGAGACAAAATAATACTATTATTATTGAATCTCTTTAAGCTACAAAAATGGGTTAGAAAATTTTAGCTATTGAAAAATAATATATGATGCTTTCATTGAATTTTTTGAAAAGTGAACTTTGATGATGATTTTGGATAAGTTTTTAAATGATTTTATTTCAAAAAAATATTAATGAATCAATTATGTTATTTTTATGGCTCTCTTGAACTATGAAATTGATTTTGACCATTTGATGATTTGAACTTGAATAAATTATTATCATAATTTTGGCAAGTTTAGAAAATAAAACTTGAAAATCTTCTATTTTATCATCTAAGAAGAGATTTATTAAATTAAATCATGTCTTTAATATTCATGAATGTATTTTGATATCAATATTTATCTCGACATAATTTATTTAAAAACTCATAAATGGCATAACTTATCACCAAAATTAGTATTTCTGAAAATTGAAAGAGATTTATATTATCATGAATATTCCCTTCTTGACTTCACATATATATTATGGGAATCACATTATCGATCTTTATAATTTTCTCTTTTAAATAAAAATATGATTTATGATCTTAACAATATTAAAATTATTATCAAAATCATTATTCTTTATTAAAAAGATTTATCTTGAATGAATTGAGATTATCCCCTAAGACTCATTTTATTATTCACAAAAAAAAGAAAAAAACTTATTAAACTAAATCATATCTTTTGATATCAAAAAATTTAATTTTATCTTTAATGACATGATCTCTTTGAACTTTTTGATGTAATTTGAATATGAATGCTAAGAAGAAATTATGCCATCATATTTCTTTCTTGACAATAATAAAAAAAGGGAGAGATAAAATTATTAATATGATTAGAATTAAATTGGATATAATAATCTTAAATGAGAAATAATTTACTTAGAAGAAAATTTAGAATTTTCTAAATACATGCAAAATACTAGATTTACAATTTGAGCTTAATCTACTATTATGCCTTCTTATGAAATTTTTGATTTTTTTATCAAAATTTACAATAGATGATTTTTTGCTATACTTGAAATTACATGAGATAATTTTAAATACATGAGTAGCTCTTAAGCTTTTGAATATCCTTGAATATCTTGAAGTTTTGAGCTTAATTTTGAAATTCACATCTATAAAATTTACATATTTGAAATTGAGTGTTTTTGTGATATGATATTTTTCAATTCTCTACCTTGATTTTACCTTCTTGCTCACACATGTGGAGAAAGGAAATCACTAGCATTTCAAGAGACTAATAAGTCTATTAATTATATTTTGACTCTCTTAAAAGTGATTTTGATGATTTTGAAATTGAATGAGTGATTTATCTATATCATGATTTTATTTTTTTAGAATTATAACTTGAAATCATTTATGAATTAAAATTTTTTGTTATATGTTTTCATATCATTTAAAACGAGATTTTTTATACAAATTATGAACTTGACAACTTAAGATTTCTTATGGATAAATCAAGATATTTTATTTGTTTCTCTTATGACTTATCTCTTGATATTCACAATTTGTTTTCATAAATTGAATATCTCATCACCATGTTAATTTTTTTTGATATATTTCATGTGATGATTGGTATAATTCTTGATTTATTTTTTGAAAAATGATGTAATGGGAAAAGTATTACACTATTCTAACCATCCCTTCTTTTTGACAATGACAAAAGGGGATCAAAACTTGTTAGCTTATAAAATTGCTAGCTTAAACAATGTAAAAGAAGTAAATATTTGCTAGCTTGCACTTCTTAAAAGAGAAGAATGAATTTACTAGCTTGCATGTTCTAAAGTAATAAAAAATTTATTAAATTGTTAAGCTTTCATATATCATAAACTTGCTAATTGTACTCATTTTGTTGATGACAAAGAGAGAGAAGGTATAATGATGTGAAATAATGTATGATGATCATGCATGATGATTTTAAAAATCTACATAAAGATAATAATTTGTTATTGTTCGGATTTATTTGTTACAATTTTCTAAAATTTACATGACAAAATTTTTGATATCAAGAGATAACTTTTGCTACATTTGAAATACATAAGTAATCTTTAAATCTCTTGAACTTTTGAGCTCATCTTATTATTACTTTTAAAATTTATTAAAAGCTCTTCTCTATGATAAAATAATTCAACAACACCTTCTTTATTCCTTTCCTTATTAAAGGGGAAGAAAATTTCATAATGCATATACTAAGGGGGAGTAATGTTATCCTATTCTTTGAAATTATTAGCTATATTTCACCTTTTTGTTGATGACAAAGGGGAAGAAATATATTGATGACACATGATGAATATATTGATAACACATGATCTTGTTGAAACACATGGATATATTGGATAAGGATATGAATTGGATATCTTGGATATAGATGTTTAATTACTTTTTACTTATGAGTTGATGACTTGAAGCAAATTTATGTTGAAATTTGCATAGAATGTTGATTGCTTGAATTTAATAGTGTGTGCTTCTCTTAAATTTAAGTGGCATGGATTTAGGGGGAGTGAGAATTAACTCATGTCATCAATTGATTGTCATCATAAAAAAGGGGGAGATTGTTTAATCTCAGATTTTGATGATGAAATCAATTAATGGGTTATGGATCTAATAGGATTATTATAATTGATTGATGTAGGATTAATTATGATAGAATGATTATTACAATCAGGATTAGCCAAGGTCAAGTCCATGCATTGGGTCGATGCAGTTGGAAACTCACCAGGAATACGTCGGGAGCTCGCCGAGGGTATTAGGAGTTCGCCAGAAGAAGATCGAGACTCACTAGAAGATTATCGAGGGTAGTCGAAAAGCTTATCGAGACTTAGGATGGTCTTACAATGGATGTTTGACAATTATTATTGTATTTAATTATCGTAATTAGCATCGTGCAGGTCTAACTATGACAGGAGTAATGAAGTTACAACTAGATAATGGGCCAAAATCAAGCTTAGACATCGGGCCGGGTTTGGACGATGTAGTAGGACCTCGTCGGGAGTTTGCTAGGAGATTCACAGAAGAGATCGGGAAACTGGCTAGGAGCACACCGGAAGATCATCGAAAGAAGGCCAAAAGACTCACCGCAAGAATGTCGGAGGCTGTCAGATTGGTAGGAGTTAGGTCTTGATTATCTTGATTGGTTCTTGAGTATTGTAATCATTGAGTCATAGTTAGGGTTTGAGTCCAAATTGAGTTAGATTTGGAAGGAATCCAAATCAACTCAATAAAGCAATCAGGTCAATTGGTTAACCAGAGGATTGGTCAACATCAGGTTCAAGCCAGAATCGAAAAGTGGAGGGAACCACTTTTGCAGAAATCTGACGGGTAAACCTTTGGTGAGTGACGGGTATACCACCACCACTTGGGCTTTCGGGCGATTGACGGTGGCTGACCTGCCCAGGTTGGACGGTTGAACCGCTCATACCCAGGAATCTAGGTACTTTCGATAGTTGACCCGCCTAGGCCAACGGGTGAACCGCCCGTACCTAGATTTTTTGGATACGATTGGATTTTGGCTCTAGTTTTGAAGTCAATTTTGGGCTTATAAATACTCTAAGTTTTTTTACATTCAAAATAATAATTTTTTGGGGATTATATTTTGAGAAAATATTGTGTGAGAATTATAATAAAAAGAAAAGGGGTAAGGGAGTGATTGAATAGAGTAATATTGTATCCCTTATAAGTAAAATGTAAGGGTTTGGTCTTCACCCAAAGAAGATCGATAGTGGATGCCAGTGTGCCTCAAGAAGGAGGACTCAAGAGTGGACATAGTTCGTTGGTGCTGAACCACTATAAAAATTATGAGTGTTTTCTTGTTTTTATTGCTTACATATTTTTATATTAATACTTCCGATTTAACTCAATTCCTTGAAATCAAAGTTTTCATGATAAATTCTTTCCTTTAAATGTTGTTTATCTTTCCAATTTACTTAGTAACTTTCTTTCAATCACTCACTTGTTTCATTAAGAATGAAAAGCTTTGGATTTTCTATCGTGCTTAAACTGAAACGTTTTTGTTTATTGGCCATCTATGTTCTAATGATCAAAGCAAGGAAAAAATAGTCAACTATGTTCTAATGGCCATCCAAGACGAGGTTAGTGAATGTTCAAGTATTACTTTTACTGATTTATTGAATATGTTTTATAATTTATTTAATGAATTTAAAAAAATTAAGAAATCTTATAAGTTGCTTAAAAATAAACATGACTCGTTACTCAGTATATTTGATCAAATAAATGATACTTTACCATTATACAATCTTTGCTTTAAATGTGAAATGCTAGATGATGTTAAAGAGAAAAATATCATACTTAAATAAATATTAAAAAATTTTGAAATAGGAAATAAATCTCTTAATATGATCCTTGCTACTAAGTATCATGCTAATAGAAGAAATTGTATAGGCTTTGTTAGTAACATTCAACAAAAGCCAACCATTTTTGTTAAACCTTAAATTTACCATCAAAAGTTAAATGTAATTTTTATGAAAAATTAAGACATAAGGCCAACAAATGTTTATTTAGAAATTATGGTCTTCACAAATTAGTTTGGGTTCCTAAGGGAATAACAAATAATAAAAAATCATTAGATAAGAAAGATAAAGTTCTTCATACACGAGCCAATGTAAAATGGATATCTAAACTTAGAACCCCCCACAAGCACTAAATAATATTTTGAAAGTAGATGCTCAAGGCACATGACTTGAGATCTAATACTCTTAAAAGCTCACTAGCCTAAGTAATAACAAGAAAAATTATCGGAACTAAAATTATTTGTAACGAATCTTTGGATGATTCATTGTTATAATTAATCTTGATTGCTCTTAATGGTGTATGACTTTTTGCATAGCTAGAGCATGCTAAAATTAGAACAAAGAAAGTTTAGTACAAAATTATCTGAATTGAAATATATGAAAAAGATATTTTGATGATGATTCTGCTTGTATGCTTGTATTGACTTGTAATGTTTAAAAGAGTGTACGTTATCTTGAGATAAAATTGGATAAAATGATTAAATGCTAAATTTGAACTTATATATATATATATATATATATATATATATATATATATATATATATATATTAGTCTCATTTGATAAACAAAAATCGTTGGATTGGAAATATACTAAAAGATTTTGTTTGAAAATATCTTATTATAATAATCATAATGATTTTGTTTAAAAATATTTTACATGTAAAGAAATTTCATATTGTAATGACCTTGATGATGTTATGTTAATATTAGTGTTGAAAAAGTAACTTGAAATATGATTGAATAGTTGAATATTAGAATTTGAGTATAGAATAAACTAAAAAAAGGGAGAAAAAGATCATGTTTCATTTACTAATATTTTTAAAAAATTAAAAATATTTTTGAAATGAAATGAGTATTGTAACTCATTTTACTAAGTCTAAAGAATTAGACTTACTTAAAAAGAAAAATCATTGGAATGAATCAATGCTCTTGTTTAAAAATGTTCTATTGATGATTTCTTTTAGAAATAATTCTTAGATTTTCAGTTATGAAATATTTGAAAATATTTTACTTGATTGAAAATATTTATTATGATTTTGAATTTTCTTTTATAAATGAAACTCAGTTTTTAATAACAATGTATAAAGGCATTCTTGAAACAAATCACATGAAACATAAAAAAATATATATTTCTTGAAAACATCTTTATCCTATCAAGCCTTCAAAAAGAGATAAAATGATATCTTTATTATTAAATCTCTTAAACTACAAAATTGATCTAATGATTTAAACTTTGAAAAGGTTTTCATCGTAATGATGATATTGACTTCTCAATGTATATAATTTGATATTTTTATATGAATAAAGATTCTTCTTATTTGATCTCTTAAGATACTATTTTATCATCTAAGAGGAGATTTATTAAATCATGTCTTTTGGTATTCATGAATGTTTTTTGATAATAATTTTCTTCTTGACATGATTTATATTATGACTCATGAATGGTATAACTTATCATGAAAATTAATATTTCTCAAATTTATAATAAGTTAAAAATTAAATGAGATTTGTTGTATCATGAATATTCCCTTGGTTCTATACTTATCATATTCTCAATGGAAATAATTTTTTAATATTTATGATTTTTAATAAAAATGAGATCTATGATTTTAATAATTATAAACTAAGATCGAAATTGTTTAGATCTCATAAGATTTTCAATCAAGATTGTTAGGAGAATTATTCAATCATGCCTTTTGATACTTAAAAATTTGATTTTTTTATTTTTAATGAGATGATTCTCCTTATAATTTTGGACGTAATTTGAATATGAATGTAAAGAAAAATTAAACCATCATATTTCTTTTTGACAATAACAAAGGGGGAGATAACCATCATATTTCTTATAGCATTGAATGAGGAACAATATGCTAAGAAGAAAATTTAGAATTTTAAAACACATACCAAAAGCTTAAGCTCGATTTACTATAATATTTTTCTTTAGATTTCTTGGCCTTTATAAATTATACTTCTTATTAAAATTTGTATACAAAATGCATGATTAGCTTGATTTGCTACCTAGCTTGAAATTTGCATAAGATGAATTAAATTACATGGGTAGCTCTTGATTTTTCTTAGATTTCAAAATTTACATCTATAAAATTGACTATTTTTGTGATATGATGTTTTTCACTTTCCTTCCTTGTTTGCACTTTCTTGTTTACAAAAAGAAAAAAAAAATTACATGAAGATGATCTTAAATATATATATATATATATATATGATTTGCTATTGAAGATTACATAAGATAAATGCATGAGTAGCTCCTAATTCTTCTTAGATTTCTCATATTTTTTAGCTCACTTGTGAAATAATTTTCGTTAAAATTAACATAAGAAAGGGTTTCAAATTTTTATAATGAGATATTTTTAAAAAAAGATTCTTCTTGTTTCATGAATCTTGATAAATATTTACAAAAGAATAATATATAACATGAACTTTTATAATGACTGATATGATCTCTATTTCTGTGATGATTTTTTAATTCCCCTCATTATTTTCACTAGTTTCTTATTTACAAAAATGGGAAGACAAATTTTCATGAGGACATTATGTTTTACTGAGGGGGAGTAATAAAGTATTAAATATTCAATCAATATATATTTTGTAAAAATATGAAAATTTTGATACTCGATGAGTTTATGTGTCATAAAATTATTTATTTATTATTTCACCTCTTTTTATTGATGATAAAGGTTGAGAAATAGTATATCGGTGACACAAATATGAAAAATGATACATATATGACAAAGGGAAAGAAAATTTTTCATGAGAAAATTATTGCTCATATCCTATTTTACTAAGGGGGAGCAATGACACATGTGTTTTGAAATCATTAGCTCTACATTTTACCTTTTCCTTGATGACAAATAGGGATAAATAGATACTGATGACACGTATAAGGAAAATTTTAACATGGGTATTTATCTTTGTTTGTTGATAAACAAAGAGGAGAAATGATAAATGACTTAAGGCGAGATTTTCAAATGTATGACTAATATATAATTTTGAAATACATGCTATATACTTTGAAATTTTGATTATTCATTATTGGTTGAAATAAATATCATCTATCATGTATGATTTGATGATATTGAAATTCATAGTATATCATTTCATGATTTGAATGGATGATATGATATTTTAATTCAAGAATGTTTGTTTCTCTTGAATTTAGGTTTTTTCTTATTTGAATTAATGACATGGATTTAGGGGGAGTAAAGTTCAACTCCCATCATCAATTGATTAACAACATCAAAAAGGGGAAGATTATTAAATCTCATATTTTGATAATGAAATCAATTGATGGGTTATTGAACTAACAATATTCTTAGAGTTGATTGATGCAGTATTAACTACGACATAGAAAAAATTACAATAAGAGACTTGGCTAAAGTTAAGTCCAAACATTGGGATGAGTGAGGACTATGCAATTGGGAACTCGCCTAGAGTGCGTTGAAAGCTCGCTTAGGGTATCGGGAGCTTGCCAGGATAGCGCAAGGGTGTTTCCCAAACGAAGACTGAGACTCGCTGGAAAATTTTTGGAGGTAGTCAAATTGCTTGCCGAGAGTTGGGAAGGTATTGAGTGGATTTATTGACTTTGTTGATTATAATTAACTAAAGTCATAGTTAGCATCGGTTAAGGTTGAGTCCTACTTAAGTTATATTTGGAATGAATCTAAATTAACTAAAGTGAGTCAAACCAGGTCCACTTTGGAGAATGAATTGAGCTCAGGTCGAGCTCAATTGTTGACTTAAAAATTGGTCAACAGGAGATAAAAGTCGGGATTGGAAAAGTGAAGGGAATAACTTTTTCGGAAATAATGACGGTTGTGTAGTCGATGAGTAGTGGTTGTACCATTGCCACCTAGGAATCCGGGCAACAAGCAACTGTTGGAGCCCAGGAATCTGGGTAATAGGCAATAGTTGGACCACCCGGGTTAGTAGTTGTACTGCTCATATCTTGTTTTCAATAGCTTTCAGCAGTTATACTATCGGCCGACGGTTGTACCACTTGTACCCAAATTTTTTAAATATATTTAAATTTTGACTTCATACTTCTGAAGCCAATTGGCATCTATAAATAAGTACCACCCATACTCGGATTTTTTAGATATGTTTGAATTTGGACTCCATTCTAGATATGTACCGCTTGTACCCGGATTTTCCATATATATGTAAGAAAAAAAAATAGGGGCAAGGGAGTGAGTCAAGTATTATTACTTATAAGAGGTCTCCATTATGAGTTGAGATTGAAAAGCTTATAAGGGTTTGGTCTTCACCGAAAGAAGATCGGTAGTGGAAACTGGTGGACCTCAAAAAAGAGGACTCGGGAGTGGACATAGTCCTGGTTGAGGCTGAACCACTATAAACTTTGAGTATCTCTCTACTTCATTATTTTTTATTATGCATATTCTTATACGGAGCTTTCTTTTAGCATAATTATAACTTAGTTTCGTTCAATAGATTATTGCTAACTTACTCAATGAAACACTTTTAATTTTCAGTTTTGATTCTCACGAAAAGTTTGCTTAAACCGTGATTTTACCGTTACACTTATTCACCTCTCCAATAGAAGTTCATCGTGAGTTCGGAAGATTGATTGATGTATCGAACAATAAGAATGATTGTTATTACGTCTTACTATATTGTAGTTAGTATCATGTGTTTTTGTATACCCTCTGAATTATCACATTCGAGAGGAGTGACCCTATCTTACAATCGATAATATTATAATTTATCACAATCTATCCAGGATCGAAACTAACATTTGAGGACATCGAGAAACATTCAAACTTCAAAATTCACATCTATAAAACCTATGTAGTTTATAATCATACATCACATTACTCGAATATTTATGAAACCCAAAGGCAACTTAAGAAATATTAACTACACATAATTCATCAGTAAGAGAACCTAGATAATCACACAACTAGCCATTTACCATAAATTTACTTCATCATATACTGAACTTAACTTTCCAAAATAACTCTAAATGTGAGAGGTCATTTAAAGCTTTTACATGATACATTAATCAAATTCATCGACAATATTTTAATCGGTACAAAAACTACAATGATATTAACTAACAAAAACTTACCCAAAATCTGAATTGCTCTCCACTGTCTCAGCCCAATCTTAACATTCAATAAGTGTAAAGCTAAATTGAAAAGAATTGTGTTAATAAGGGAGTGAGCTACAAAGCTCAGTAAGTATTTAATATACCTAAGACAAGAACAAATGGCCTCAAATAAGCCTAGTATCAAGATACAAAGTAGAGATACAAGAGTTCATGGATATCAGCTCATTAGATACAAAATTTTAAATGTCATTTTATTCAAAACATATTTAGTTCATAACAAATGGAATACAGAGTAATTAGAGCATATCAATGACGTAAGAGGTATTTCAGATTAAATCAAAGATATAAAGGACATTTCAGAACATATAAACGACAAATGAAACATTTCAAAACATATCAATGGCGTGCAAAATATCTTAAAATATATCAATAGCAAATAAAATATTTCGGAACATAATAATGGCATACCGAATATTTTGAGCATGTCAAAGATGTAAACATATTTTTGAAGCACATCAATGGTGAATAAATAATCTCGAAGCTTATCAAATGAACAAATAAGGAATAAAAGCTCAAATATCATATGAATGTCACATTCATTTCATTCTTATCCAAATCGTATATATAAACTCAAAAGCAATACTTTGGATATCATATCAAAAACATAGAGGGTGAATTGGGATTACAAATATAATGTGGATCATCCATTACTGAATGACTACCAAACATAAGTATCTTACATCTGGGAGCTCTATTCACCCAAGTCTGAGTGAAGTCATAGGGGGCCGACCGAGCATCGCAAGCTCTAAGCACAATCCCTTTACCATTTCTAACAAAGATCCAGAATATCCTACAAACACTAGAGTACAAAAGGACATGAGCAATAAAATTGACATATATCATAAGCACATATGGAACAATAATATATATATGAGCCAATATAAAGTAATACAATGTAAACATAAACATTCACAATATGCATTCAGATAGATAAGGAATAAATAATAAGCATTTATAAGATTTTGAAGCAATAATATAAGACTCAAAAGAAGAAAGGACTTTATTTGGATCATAGACAAAATATAATCTGATATCATAGCAAAAACATAGATGGTGAAGTAGGATCACAAATATAATATGGTCCATCTATTTCTGGATGACTACCAAACGTAGTAGAGCATCATAGGTTCTAAGCATAACACCCTTTACCATTTCTGGCAAAGGTCTATAATATCCTATAAACATCGGAGTACAAAAAGACATGTGAGTAATAAAATGGGCATATATCGGAAGCATATGCGGAACAATGAAATCTGCATGTGCCAATATGAAGCAATATGATGCAAACATAAACATTTACAATATGCATTCAGATAGGCAAGGAATAAGGAAATAAGAATGGACGTATATCGGAAGCACATGCGGAATAACAAAATATACATGTGCTAAATATGAAACAATATGATGAATATATAGGTATTCACAATATGCATTCAGATAAGTAAAGAATAAAGAACAGCAGCACTCTAGAAAGGACTTTAACTGAACCCTAGATAGAATATAATCCAATATCACATAAAAAATATAGATAGTGAAATGGGATCATAAATATAATATGGTACATCTATTTCTAGATAACCACCAAATATAGTAGAGCATCATAGACTCTACACATAACTCCCTTTATTATTTTTGGCAAAGGTTCACATTATTCTATAAATACCATAGTATAAAAGGATATGAGTAATGAAATTGGTACGTATCAGAAGCACATATGAAATAATGAATCATGCATGTGCCTATACAAAATAAGATGATGTAACATCTATTAATACATAACATATTTAGATATGTAAGAAAATCAAAGACAAGAGTATCAAAGAATTCAGTTCAGAAATGGATGAACTAAGAATATGCAAAATTGATACAATCTCTATTCTGGCAGAATTCAGAAGGCATATTTCAAAATTATTTAAACCACCAAATATACTCCAAATTACTCAAAAAGATATCTATAAATAATAATCAATCTAGTTTTTAGATAATGTAAGTTTCATTAAAATTAAAGGTCTCTAAAAAGAGTTATTGATGATTTGGAAAATAAAGGTTTGGAATTACGATCCTTGTTTTACATAATCCATAAGGTTTATAAAAATAGAAATTTCAATAGTCATTTGGACTCTAAATCTTTCAACCATGGTATCAAAGAAAGATCTATGAGTTTAATTTCTAATAAATTAAGTTTTACATGAATCAGAGACTCCAATAGTGAGATATAAGTAAGCTAATGATGAAAGGTCAGAAGTTATAAACTCTATTTTATAGATTTCATATGCTCAATTAAAATAAATGTTTAGACTGGCTAATGAACTCTAAATTCTTTAAAATTGGTTTCAAAAGATTGAAAGAGCTAGTTTTGTCTAAAACAGAGGTCTGTATAGAATGTTACAACTTGACCAACGAAAATAGGTCACAATCTCAAAAACATTCCAGATTCTAACTTTTGCAACTAGCAAAGATTTTGGATTACAAGGATGTATTTGTTCTGAATTTTTATCATAATCAAGGCAAAAACAAAGATAAAGTTTAGTAGAGAAAGGATAGAATACTTGCCTTTTAAGATTTTAACCTCAAATGAGTGGATTTTATCAAAACCCCCAAACCCCCTATTCTTCTCTTCTCCTTTTCATTCTCTTCTTCTTCTCCTTCTTGTTCTTTTCTTTTTTCTTCCACTCTTATGCACCGACTCAGGTTCCTTAAAGAAGAAGAAAGAGTGATAGAGGCGCTGAGATTTGTTGTTTTGGCATTTTGCACTTTAGTCCTCATATTTTTAATATTTATGATTAGGTCCTTTAGTTTTATAAACAGGTCTTCAAATTTTATAACTAGGTCTTATAAACACTCAAAACAGATTTCTTACCTTACAAATAAGGTTTTTTTAATTCATAAATGAGAGATGCTACACTCTTCCACCCTTAAATAAAAGTTTAGTTCTCTAAATTTATCTTATCTCCGTCAATAAAGAAGTAAGCTTTCTTTTTTTCCTCCTCTAATTCTCAAGTTATTTCGTCTATAGGATGATGCCTTTAAATAGGCTCTAATACATAAGACAAGCTCTTTTTGATCACATTTAGCATCATAGTTGATGACATGAGAGGGGTCTGATATATACTTTCAACCTCTGTTATATTTGTTAGTACTCCTCACTTCACTTCCACTCTCTTTGGATCAATAAAGATACATTTCCCTAAAATCACATGACCTAATATGACAACTTCATTTATCAAAAACTCACATTTATTAAACTTTGTATAGAGTTTCTTTTCTCTAAAATTCATTTCTCAATATTTGGATCTTTAGGGATGCATACTCTATTCCTCAAATCTCAATAGACCATTTTTTTTAATTTTATTTCTTAAGTAAACTAAATGTGGATCTCATCATTATCCTCCTTCGTGATCTTTAATTGATAATAACCCAACCTTAGATCAATCTTGAAGAATACCTGTGCACCTTGCAATTCAAACGAATCATCAATTCTGGTAAAGGATACTTTTTCTTTATCATCTGATTTAACTATCCACAGTTAATATAAAGCCTTCATATTTCATCCCCTTTTTCTTAAATAATGATACTAGAGCATCTCATGGTGAGATGTTGGGCCGAATAAAAACCTTATCAAATAGTGCTTATAGTTAATTCTTTAATTCCACTAACTCGAGTGGTACCATTCAAAAGGGAGGCTTAAATATCTAGGTTATCTCAAGGACCAAATCAATAGTAATATCACCCTCTTTGTCTGGAGGTAATATGGGCAAATCATTCAGGAACACATCAAGGAACTCTCCGATCATAGGAATTTTATTTAGATTAGTTTCTTGATCTGAGTGCTCCTTTACATATACAAGATAGCAAAAATAATCCTTCTATATAAGGCAATTAGTCTGAAGTGTCGATATAAAGCCAGTAAGTGAATCATGTCAAATACTTTTAAAATAAAAGATGGGCTGATCTGATACACAAAAAGTGATCATTTTTTTATGACAATTAATACTGGCATGATATGAATGTAATCAATCCATGCCAAGTATAATATCAAAACCTCATATCTCTTAGAGAATCAAATCAATAAGAAGTTTGTATTCTCTGATATAAATCAAACAAGATGACCAGATCAAGTTTTGTTGTCAAAGAATCCCTAATAGGCATAGTCATACATAGCATATAACCCAGTGGTCTAGGTCAAATGCACAAATGATAATCAAAATATTATCAAAATAAGATCAATTAGTACCAGAGTCAAATAAAACTTTTACATTTTAATTAAGAATATGAATGATACTTTTGACCATTGATTTACAAGTTTTAAAATCATGTTTAGTAATAACTTGTACTCCGGAATGGGCCGATGATCTAGGAGGCAGTAGCTCTTTCTTCTTATTTAATAGGCAATCTTTTTCTCTATGATCTAATTTCCCGTAAGTAAAATAAGCTCTAGTCACCTAAATATACTTGTTTCATAATTTAATCTGCATATTGCATGACTGAGTTCTTAGTGGTGGCTTTCCTTTCCCAAATCTAGATGTATTGACTTTTTTGTCATCACTTTTTGATCTATTTCCTCTCTTATTCTTATTGGTAAATTTGTCTTTACTATTCCTACCATTGATCTCTAGAGATAATCTATATTGTTTTCCACTAGTGCAAAGCTTCTCCTTCCAGCATAAAGGTGGCAAAAGAAATCTTTTAAACATCAAGATAATTTAAAACATCAATTATTTTCTCCATTTGCATCATTCATTATTATGCCGCCATTATATCAGGTTCACCAATAAAACAAGAAAGAATAAGCACCAATAAATTATTCAATTCCCAATCCATTCTGACTTGATATCCCCGATCAACCCTTTTATCCCACATAATTACTCAAAAGAAGATGAAGCAAGAGGACCATATGTCCTCGTCATCCAAGATTCCTAAAAGATTTCAAGATGATTTTCACCAATCATCATATAATGTACTAAACCTCAATATAATTTGTATATCAATATATCAAATCTCAATAATCCTCAAATCATACTCTGATACCACTTTTGTCACGCCCCCTGAATTATCACATTCGAGAGGGGTGATCCTGCCTTACAATTGATAATATTATAATTTATCACAATCTATCTAGGATCGAAACTAGCATTTGAGAACATCGAGAAACATTCAAACTTCAAAATTCACAACTATAAAATCAGTGCAGTTTATAATCATACATCACATCACTCGAACATCTATAAAACCCAAAGGTAATTTAACAAATATTAACCACACTTATAATTCATCAGCAAGAGAACCTAGATAATCATACAACCAACCATTTACTATAATTTCACTTTATTCTAGACTAAACTTAACATTCTAAAATAATTCCAAACGTGAGAGGTCATTTAAAGCTTTTACATGATACATCAATCAAATTCATTGACAACATTTCATTGCATACAAATATACTTATATAAAAACTACAAAGATATCAGCCAACAAAAACTTACCTAAAATCTAAATTGCTCTCCACTACCTTAGCCTAATCTTAACATTCAATGAGTATGAAGCTAACCTAAAAAAAATTTAATAACAAGGGAGTGAGCTACAAAGCTCAGCAAGTGTTTAATATATCCAAGACAAGAGCGAACGACCTCAAACAAGCCTGGCACTAAGATACAAAGTAGAGATATAAGAATTCATATATATCAGCTCAATAGATACAGAATTTCAAATGTTATTTCATTCAAAATATATTTAATTCATAACAAATGGAATACATAGTAATTGGAGCATATCAATGATATAAGAGGTATTTCGGAGCATATCAAAGGCACATAGGATATTTCAAAATATATCAATGGCAAATAAAATATTTCAGAACATATCAATGACATGTGAAATGTTTCGGAGTATCTCAATAGCAAATGAAACATTTCAGAACATAACAATGGCATATGCAACATTTCAGAGCATGCCAAAGATGTAAACATATTTTTGAATATCAATTGTGAATGAATAATCTCAAAGCTTATTAAATAAACAAATAAGGAACATAAGCTCAAATATCATATGGATGTCATATTCATTTCATTATTATCCAAAGCGCATATATAAACTAAAAAGCAATGCTTTGGATATCATATCAAAAATATAGAGGGTGAAGTGAGATCACAAATATAATGTGGATCATCCTACTGAATAACCAACAAACATAAGTCTCCCACGTCTAGGAGCTCCGTCTACCTACATCTGAGTGAAGTCATAGGGAATCGGCAGAGCATCACGGGCTTTAAGCATAATACCTGTTACCATTTCTGTAAAGGTCCAAAATATCCCACAAACACCAAAATACAAAAGGACATGAGCAATAAAAGTGGCATATATCAAAAGTATATACAAAACAATGAAATATATATGTGCCAATATGAAGCAATATGATGTAAACATAAATATTCACAAAATGCATTTCGATAGGTAAGGATTAAAGAATAAGAGTATGAAAGATTTCAAAGCAATAATATAAGGCTCAAAAGAAGAAAGCACTTTAGTTGGATCACAGAAAGAATATGATCCGATATCATATTAAAAATATAAATTGTGAAGTGGAATCACAAACATAATATGGTCCATCCATTTCTAGATGACCTCTAAACATAGTAGAGCATCACAAGCTCCAAGCATAATACCCTTTACCATTTCTAGCAAATGTCCATAATATCCCACAAACACCAGAGTACAAAAGGCATGTGAGCAATAAAATGGGCGTATATTGGAATCACATATAAAATAATAAAATATGTATGTGCCAATATAAAGCAATACGATACAAACATAAACATTCACAATATGCATTCAAATAGGCAAGGAATAAGGAAATAAGAGTAGGCGTATATCAAAGGCACATGCAGAACAACAAAATATACATGTGCCAAATATGAAACAATACGATGAATACATAAGCATTCACAATATGCATTCATATAGGCAAAAAATAAAAACAAGAGTACACAAGAGTTCAAAATAATAATATAAAGCTTAATTGAAGAAAAGACTTTAACTGGATCATAGTTAGAATATAATCTGATATCATATAAAAAACATAGATGGTGAAGTGGTATCATAAACATAATATAGTACATCCTTTTTTGGATGACCGCCAAACATAGTAGAGCATCACAGACTCTAAGCATAACTCTCTTTACCATTTCTAGAAAAGGTTCATATTATCCCACAAATACCAGAGTACAAAAGGACATACATAATGAAATTTGTATATATCATAAGTGCATATGAAACAATAAATCGTGCATGCACCTATAAAGAATAATATGATGTAACATCTATTAATATATAACATATTCAAAAACACTTTTTGAAAATTAATAGTGATAAATCCTGATAAGTGGGACTGGCATGCTGCCAATATACTAAGTCCATTGACAAAGGAAATCAAGGAGGTGCAAGCAACAAAATAGGTACCTGATTTGTGTTTTCTTCTTCATGTAATGTTTTTACTACACTATTGTCGAATAAAACAATGTTTCTGGACAAGCAGTTAGTGATGAGCTGGTGGGATCTATTGGTTTGTGCATTTTGCACTATAATCCTTATATTTTTTATATTTATGATTAGGTCATTTAGTTTTACAAATAGGTCCTCAAATAGGTCTTATAAACACTCAAAATAGATTTATTTACCTTACAAATAAGGGTTTTTTAATTCAGAAATGAGGGATGTCATAGTTTTCAGTCATAAGTAAGTTAGATTGGAGATATCTAAATTCACTCATTGAGATGTAACCAGGTCCACTTTGAGTTAGGTTTAAGCTCAGGTTGAGCTCATTTCATTGACTTGGAAAGAGGTCAACAAGAGGTGCACTTCAGGTATAGAATAGTATGAGAAAGTACTATTCCTAGGCTACCCGATGGTAGAACTATCGGTGGATGGGGGTGGTACCACCCAGGCTATGATGGTACCATCCAAGCAACGGTAGTACCAATATAATGATTCATTGGGAAAAATCTCCTTTTTAGCAAAAAGAAAGATTTATAAGAGAATAAATAGTAAAAGATATTAATTCATATAAAATAAATCTCAAGTTATAAATATCGAAAAGTTAAGTGAAAGATCATTATTCGTTTGAAAATTCACCTCTTTTAGTAAAAGGAAGAATCATATGAGAAGAATTAGTAAAATATCATATATTTGAAAGATTCAACATATCTGATTATCTTATAATAAGATCAAATTGTTCCTCACTCAATGGTTTAGTAAAGATGTCCATTAGCTGGTTTTGTATCAACAAACTCTAAGGATATGTCATGATTGCTTATATGGTCCATAATAAAATGATGTCTAATATTAATATGTTTAGTTCTAGAGTGTTGAATAAAGTTCTTTGTTAAACAAATTACACTCATATTATCATATTTTATACAGATGATTTTCAAGCAAAATCCATAATCTTCTAAAATATTTTTTATCCATGTTTACTTGTGCACAACATGTACTTGCCACAACATATTCATCTTCGGTTATGGATAAAGCGATAGAGTTTTGCTTGTTAGAAGACCAAAAACCAAGTGCATGACCTAGGAACTAAAAGATTCCAGAGGTACTCTTTCTATATATTCTACATCTTGCAAGTCGGTATAAGCAGTCAAATCAAAATTTTCAAACTTTTAATTCCATAATCCTAGATTGGGAGTTCATGTTAAGTATCTAAAACTTCTTTTAATTGCTATAGAATAAGATTATCTAGGATTGGACTAAAACCTTACACATAGCCCAAAACTAAACGTTGTATCAGGTCCAATTGTAGTAAGATATAATAAACTACCTATCGTACCTCTATAAGTATTTTGATCAAAGCATTCTCGTTCACTGTCCATATCTAATTTTATAGAGATAGTCATTGGTGTGTTAATAGTCTTAGCACTATTTATAGTGAAACTATATTAATAGATCCAAAGTATACTTAGTTTGACTAATATAAATTCCATTATGTAGTTGTTTGATTTGTAATCATAAGAAAAATATCAATTCATTGATTAAACTCATTTCAAATTTTTGGCTCATACTCTTGGTAAATGATTTATATAAAGATTTATTTATAGAACAAAAAATAATATCATCAGCATAAATTTGAATAATAAGAAAATTATTTTTAAAATATTTAATAAATAATATAGTGTCGACCTTACCTTTTAAAAAATTATTCTGAATAAGAAAGAAATTAAGTCTCTCATACCAAGCCCTAGGGGCTTGCTTCAAACCATAGAGAGCCTTAGATAATTTATAAATATGGTTTAGAAAAAGATTATTTTCAAATCCGGGTGGTTGCTTAACAAAAACTTCTTTGAAGATAAAACCATTAAGAAAAGCAATTTTGACGTCTATTTAAAATAATTTAAAATTTTTAAAATATGCATAGGTAAGGAGTATCTTTATGACTTCAAGTCTATCCACTTCTTGGTTGAAACCTTTGGTCACTAATCTAGCATTGTTTCGAACCATGACACATTATTCATCTTGTTTATTCCTAAAGGACTATTTAGTGCCAATCACAAGATGATCACTAGGTCTAGAAACAAGTATCCAAACTTTATTTCTTTCAAATTGATTTAATTCTTTATGCATTGTCGAGACTTAGGAATTATCCTGGAGAGCATCATCAATTCATTTAGGTTCAATTTAGGATAGAAAGATCCTATTTACACAAATATATTTTTTTAACAAAGAATAAGTTTGAATATATTTTGATATATCTCTAATAATTAGCTCCTTAGGATATATATCTAAATACTTATATTCCTTCAGTAAAATTTCTTTGGAAGTAGATGTATCTAAGTTGCTTTGGAGAGGAGAATTTTTATTCAAATTCAAAATCATCATCAAAATCATTTTTCTTAACTTCAGGAGATTCATTAAAAATAATATAGATATATTCCTCAATAACTAAATTTCTTTTATTAAAAACTTGATAAATAGAGGAATAGTAAAAAAAAATGCTTTCATCATATTTTACATCAAATTTTCCTAAGGCATTCTTTTTATTTAAAATAAAATATTTACAATAAAAAAATTTAAAATATGCAATGTGGTGTCTATTATTATCCTATAATTCATAAGAAATTTTAGATATTAGAGGTCTTATGAGAACCTTATTCATGATATAGCATATCATGTTAATGGCTTCGATCAAAAAGTATTTTGATAGGCTATGTTCATTAAGTATGATTCTTACCATCTCTTGTAAACTCTTATTCTTTCAACAACTCCATTTTGTTGTGAATTTTTTAGAGTTGAGAAATTACGGTCATATCTATTTGAATCACAAAATTATTAAAAATCGTAATTTTTAAATTCACACAATGATTACTACGAATAGAAGAAATCATAAATCCTTTCTCATTTTGAACTTATTTGTAAAACTTGCTAAAATATTTAAAACAATCGCTTTTATATGCCAAGAAGTATGTCCAAGTATATCTACTATAATCATCAATAATCACAAAAGTATATTTACTACCTCTTAGACTTGTGATATATGTAAGTCCAAATAAATCCATATAAATTAATTACAATGGTCTAAAGGTACTTGTTTTTTAGGTTTGAAGCTACTCTTTATGTGTTTTCCTAGTTGACATGCATCATAAATTTTATCTTTGATAAATTTAATTTTAGGCATTCCTCTTACAAGGTCTTTAGTTTCAATTTATGAAATTAGTTTCATACTTGCATGTCCTAATCTCCTATACTAAAGTTATGCATCATCATTTAAAACTGAAAAACAATTTCATCATAAAAATCAGCTAGATTAAAAGTATAAATATTATCACTTCTTAAAGTAATTATGTTGAATCTCGAATTTTGATAATGAAATCAATCGATGGATTTATGATCTAACCTATGTGTTGGGGCAAAGTGATGCAGGATTAACTATGATTGTGAAAAGGTAAAATAATATAATGTTCAGCTGGAGTCAAGATCGAGCATTGGGCCAGGGCTTCAGACAATGCAGTGGGAGCTCGCCGAGAGTTCGTGTAACACCCCTCATTTCCGAATTTTCGTATAAATTTCTGGTGATAATGTAAGCATTCATTTTAAATTGACAAAGGAAATAGAGTATGAATCAGAAGTACTTATTTGTAAGATTTGGGTAATCTGTTCAAAACAAAAAAAAAAAATCTGAGGACCTATATGTAAACCCTGAGGACCTAATCGTAAATGTACTAAATACAAGGACTAAATTGCAAAATGTAAAAAATGACAAATTCCACCGTTTAAGTCTCTCTGCCTTCATTCTTAAGGAAGCAGAGAAGGCAGCTACGTGGGTGATCTGTTCAAAAAAAAAAAGAAAGAAAGAAAGAAGAAGAAGAAGAAGAAGAAGATTTGGGGCTTTAAGGGTTCTTGCTCAAATCTTTTCACTTAGGGTCAAAATTATCAAAGGCAAGTGTTCTATCCTAATTTTTTTGCCTTCTGATACTTTATCCTTGCTGTTTTGCCTTGCTTTCCAAAATTAATTGCTGAATTCAAGACCTGCAAAGCTGAAATCTCTCTTGTTGCTTATAAGATTTGAATCTGAAAAATTATCGAAGTCCTGACCCTTCTGCCTTGTTCCGGCTGTAGATTATTGTACTGATTTTGGATTTAGGTTAAACTTATTTTATATGAATCTAGACTGATAGATCTTTCTTTTGACACTAAAATTGAAAATTTTGAAGTTCAATAGCATGTCCAAACATTTGTTTTAATTGATACTATGTAATCTGTAAAACAGAGTTTATAGTTTCTAACCATGTGTCACTAAATTATGTATAACTCCCTGTTGGAGTCTCTGATTTAGACAAAACTTAATTCTTTATAAACTAGACTTGAAAATCTTTCTTTTGACATATAGTTTGAAAATTTTGGAATTCAATTGCCTACCCTATTATCTGTTGAATCCGACCCTATAAATTCTGCAAAACAGTGATTGTGTTTTTGCCCTTGGGTTACCAAATCAAAAGTAACTCCATGTTGGGAACCCTGTTTCATACGAAATTTGTTCCATCAAAATATAGATTGATATAGGGTTCGACCATAACTTTCTTATGGGTATTGGAGCATAATTGATATTCTGAAATATTTGTTTGCTATGCCACTGGAAATCTGTCCGAAATCAAGCTTTGGTCGATTTCGCGTATTTTGTTCTATTCCTTTGGATATTTGAATTCGTCTAACCTTCTTATTGGAATTGAGCTAAATATGATTGCTTGGAATCCCTGTACATTCTTGTTTTTATTTCATTCCAAATCTGAATATATTTGTGAGAGATTTGTTCTTTGTTTCGTATTATCTCGAAAAGACACATGCACGTTTTGTTGTTCCGCGTGTGTTTCCGACATATGCTACTTATTGTTAAAACTGCCCTCTTATACTCTGGTGTGTGGGATTGTCTGGACCTTTGCCAGAAATGGTAAAGGGTATGTGCTTATTACCCGCTATGTGGGGTCCCGCTTTGTGGGATATTCTGGACCTTTGCCAGAAATGGTAAAGGGTATGTGCTTAGAGCCTGCTCTGCTTGACTTCACCTAGACGTGGGTGGATGGAGCTCCCCGTGGGAGACATTTGTCGGTGGTCATTCAGAAATGGATGGATCACATTCGAGATTCCACTACACCTTCTATATGTTTGATATGACATCCGAGTTTTGGTGAGTTGTTTCGCTCATACCGGATAAGAATAATATGATTGCGACGTCAAGGACGACGTTTGAGCTTCTTCGATATTGATATGCTCTGAAATGCTTCATTCACTGATGATTTTGCTTCGAAATATTCCATATGCCGTTGATATGCTTCGTAACATTTTGTATGCCACTGATAAGCTTCGATATGTTTCCTTTGATATTGAGATGCTCCAATTACTCTATGCCCCATCTGTCAGGAACCAAATATGTAAGATTGAAAAGACAATTATGTTTCTGCTCCTAACAATATTATGTCTACGAAATCGTATATTCTGCCTTGTATTTTGCAACTGTATCCCTTTGGAAATTGTATTATTTTGATATGGATATGTTAGTCACTTGCTGAGCTCCTTATGCTCACCCCGTTTGTTGATAGATTTTTCAGGATAGCGTATCGCTTGCTTAATTGTTAAGATTGGGCTGAGGCGGTGGAAAGTTTAGAAGATTTTGGGCAGATCTTTGTTAACATATGTGTTTTTGTTGTATAAGCTACTCTGCATCTTATGAAATGTGACGATGAATCTAAACCTGTGGATTTTGTGTAAGATAAAGGATCCCTCATGTATAGGATTTTGGAATGTTAAGTTAAATGCATGTAATGATATGAATTTATGGTAATCGTTGATTTGGTGACTGCATAGACTTCCCCACTTATGAGTTTATGTGTGGTTATTATTTTGAAGAGTTGAGTTCAGATTATGTGAATTATCGAGTGATGCGTGGTATGTTTATGAACGCAGGTGATGAATTTGTAGACTATAGAGGTGAAAATTTGATCTGAATGTTTTCTTAGTGACCTCAAAATGTGTGTTTGGATCCTGGATTAATTGTGAGGAAAATTTTAA
Organism: Ensete glaucum; assembly: GCA_021527575.1. Classification (NCBI taxonomy): domain Eukaryota; kingdom Viridiplantae; phylum Streptophyta; class Magnoliopsida; order Zingiberales; family Musaceae; genus Ensete; species Ensete glaucum. Next base: position 26,715,417 of record CM038559.1, on the reverse strand, counting down.
ATATTATCGATATTTTGGAGGCGTGAGAGGTGGTATCGAGCATGATTTGAGAATCACTAAGAATATTCTCTTTTGAGGTTTATTGACTATCATTTAGAGATTGATCAAAGAAAATGTTTTTTTATGTTTTAGGAAGCGAGGATGACGAGATCATCCGGTTCTCTGTTGCATCTGATCAATTGAGTGGTATCATGCGGACTTTGGAGACTATGGCACAAGTGATGCAACAACAACAACAACGTCCATCAAGGAAGTAATGATGGAGCAGAGACATCAAACCAGGGTTGGGAATTTAAAGAAGCTTAGTCCTCCCGGTTTAATGGTGAGTCCGATCCAATGGTGGCGAGCGATGGATGATGATAGAGAAAATATTTGATGCTTAAGAAGAATGTCGCTTTAAAATTACGAACATATGTTGATACGGTAGAAAGAGCTTTGAAAATTGAAAGAGACATGGAGGAAATTCAAGAAATCATTGGCAAGAACAAAGGGGACAAATTTACTAGCAAAAGCAGGAGAGAAAATGAATATGAAGCTAATAATAAGAGGTTTAAGACATCTGGATTTGAGAAAAGGAAACCATTGGGGAGGACTCAGTTATGTGCAAAATGTGGATTAAATCATGAAACAAGTCGGTGTTTTGGGTGACTAGAGCATGTTTTGGTTGTGGAAAGCTAGGTCATCAATTAAGAGATTGCACGAAAAGGAAGAAAGAGCCATCGCCTCCTAGACCCTCCATGCTAGAGTGTATGCTATCAAACAAGATTCTAAGGCTTCCAAATCGGTGGTGGAAGGTATTCTTTATGTTTCTAAAAGAAATGCAAAGTTTTGTTTGATCCGCTCCAACTTATCGTTTGTTTCACAATACTTTGCTTGTCACTTGGATATTCTACCTAAACCCCTGGATTATATGTTATATGTAACAACTGCTGTTGGAGATTCATTGGCAACAAACTTGGTCTACCCATCTTGTTTGATCTCTATTGGAGACCGCGAACTCCTTGCTGATTTGATTCTCCTAGAGATCCAGGGCTTTGATATTATACTTGGCATGGATTGGTTATCTTCTCATCATGCTAGTATTGATTGTTACAAAAAAATAATTACCTTCTGCATACCAGATCAGCCTATATTTTTCTTTGAGGGCATTAGGCATGATTTGCCTCCTTGCTTAATATCAGCACTTCAAGTTTATCGTCTTATGCAGAAAGGTTATTTTTGTTATATGGTGTGTGTAAATGAGCATTCAGATCAGGAAACCCACCTAGATGAAATTGTAGTGGTCAAAGAATTTCCTGATGTATTCCCAGATGACTTGCCTGGTTTACCTCTAGATAGAGAGGGTGAATTTGCTATTGATCTAGTCCCCAGTACAACCCCAATATCTAAGCCTCCCTACAGAATGGCACCACTCGAGCTAGAGGAGTTAATTCGTGAGGTCCGTCCTGATGCTTACTACCACTAGTATCAATGGTATGATTTAGCATAGTATCGGGTCAGGAATACAGGATGCCAGGAACAAGTAGAAGTTTATTATGGCTAGGTTGTGTATCCCAATGGGGTGCTCCGGTACTATTAGTGAAGAAGAAGGATGGAACATTAAGGCTTTGTATTGATTATAGACAGTTGAATCAGGTGACCATCAAAAATAAGTATCCCATACCTAGAATTGATGATTTGTTTGATCAATTACAGGGTGCACAAATATTCTCTAAGATTGACAGAGGTCGTTACTATCGATTGAAGATCAAGGAGGAGGATATTTCAAAAACAGCTTTCAGAACTCGATATGGTCATTATGAATTCTTGGTGATGCCTTTTGGTTTGACAAATGCCCCTGCAGCTTTTATGGAACTAATGAATAGGATATTTCAACCACTCTTGGATATCTGTGTAATTATATTTATTGATGACATATTGGTGTATTCAAAGAGTAATCAGGAGCATGAGGAACACTGATGTGTTGTCCATACTAAGAGAAAAGAAGTTGTATGCGAAGTTCAGCAAATGTGAATTTTGGTTGAATGAAGTTGCTTTCTTAGGCCATGTGATTTCAGGGAAGGGTATATCTGTTGATCCAAGGAAAATAGAAGCTGTAGTTGAATGGGAAGTACCAACAAATGTAACAAAAGTTAGAAGCTTCTTGGGCATGGCAGGTTATTACAGGAGATTTGTGGAGGGATTCTCTCGAATTGCACAACCTCTCACCAAACTCACTAAAAAGAACATGAAATTTGTATGGGGTGATGATTGTGAGCAAAGTTTTCAAGAGTTAAAAAGAAGGTTGACTAGTGCCCTATTCTCACTATTCCAAGTGGTAGTGAGGGATTTGTAGTTTATCGATGCTTCAAGAAAAGGCCTAGAATATGTTTTGATGCAGGAAGGGAGAGTAATTGCTTATGCTTCTAGGCAACTTAAAGGTTATGAATTGAATTATCCGACTCATGATTTGGAGCTAGCAGCAATTATTTTTGCTCTAAAGATTTGGAGACATTATTTGTATGGTCGGGTTTGAAATCTTCACGATCACAAGAGTTTAAAATATATTTTCACTCGAAAGAGTTAAACATGAGGCGCGAATATGGAAAGAACTTGAAGGATAATGATTGTGCCATCCGTTATCACCGCAAAGCCAATGTTGTAGTGATGCACTTAGTAGGAAATCTACAAGTTTTATGGCTAGTCCGGTTGTGAAGCAATGGAAGTTATTAGAAGAAAATTTTGATTTGAAAGCTTTGAGGAAAGAGCAAGACTCGATGATATTGATGGCCTCCATTCAAGTGCAATCTGATCTTATTCAACAAATTAAGGAAGCACAATTACGAGATCCACATTTAATCTACTTGAGGAATGAAGTAGAAAAGGGATTGAAGCCACAATTTCAAGTTTCAAAGGATGGCCTATTGAGATTTGGGGAGAGAGTATGTGTACCAAATGAACCAGATATCAAGAATCAAATCCTAAAGGAAAGTCATACTTCAAAGTACACCATACATCCTGGGAGCACTAAGATGTATAGAGATCTTCAAAGTCATTATTGGTGGGAAGGCATGAAGAAGAAAATTGCAATGTATGTTTCAAAATGTTTGACTTGTCGAAATCAAAGTAGAACACCAAAGACACGGAGGGTTGTTGCAACCTTTAGATATCCACGAATGGAAATGGGAATGTATTACTATGGATTTTGTTTCAGGATTACCCAGAACCTCTAGGAAGCATGATGCGATTTGGGTTATCATTGATAGGTTAACAAAATCTGCACACTTCCTACCGATTAATATGACTTATTCACTTGATAAACTTGCAGATTTATATGTCAATGAAATAGTAAGACTTCATGGTATTCCAAAGGAGATCATCTCGATAGAGACTCCATTTCTCTCTAGATTCGGAGAAGATTGCAGAGTCGATGGGCACTAAAGTTAAGTTTAGTCGCATATCATCCTCGGTGATGGTCACGAAAGAACAATTCAAACACTTGAGGATTTGCTTAGAGCCTATGTTACGGATTGGAATGGTGAATGGGATAAGGATATTTCACTTGTTGAGTTCACGTATAATAATAGTTATCATTCAAGTATTCAGATGGCTCCTTATGAAGCTTTATATGGGCGAAAGTGCATAACACCTATATGTTGGGAGGAAGTTGGTGGCAGAAAGCTGTTAGCACCGGACAAGGTACAAGAAACTACCGAGAAAATTCAAGTTATAAGGAAAAGGTTAAAGGCTCGTCGTCAAAAGAGTTATGCCGACAATAGAAGACGAGATATTGAGTTTGAAATCGGAGATTTTGTATTCTTAAAAGTCTCCCCTTCCAAAGGCATTATAAGGTTTGGGAAGAAAGGAAAATTAAGCCAAAGATTTATTGGACCTTTTGAGGTTCTTGAGAGGGTTGGTTCTGTCACATACAGGATTGCCTTGCCACTAGCATTGTGCCATGTCCATGATATATTTCATGTCTCGATGATTAGAAAGTATATATATGACCCTTCTCATATCATTAAGTATGAGCTGGTGGAGATCGATAAAGATTTATCTTATGTGGAAGAGCCTATTCAGATTGTTGATAAGAAAGAAAAAGTCCTAAGGAATCGGGTCATCCCACTGGTTCAAGTAAATTGGAGACATCATTCTGGAGAGGAGACAACTTGGGAGCTAGAGGAGGAAATGAAAAAGGTGTATCCCAGTCATTTCATCGATAGAGGTACGATAAATTTAGAGGACTAAATTTTTCTTTTAAGGGGGGGAGAGTGTAACACCCCTCATTTCCGAATTTTCGTATAAATTTCTGGTGATAATGTAAGCATTCATTTTAAATTGACAAAGGAAATAGAGTATGAATCAGAAGTACTTATTTGTAAGATTTGGGTAATCTGTTCAAAACAAAAAAAAAAAAAATCTGAGGACCTATATGTAAACCCTGAGGACCTAATCGTAAATGTACTAAATACAAGGACTAAATTGCAAAATATAAAAAATGACAAATTCCACCATTTAAGCCTCTCTGCCTTCATTCTTAAGGAAGCAGAGAAGGCAGCTACGTGGGTGATCTATTCAAAAAAAAAAAGAAAGAAAGAAAGAAGAAGAAGAAGAAGAAGATTTGGGGCTTTAAGGGTTCTTGCTCAAATCTTTTCACTTAGGGTCAAAATTATCAAAGGCAAGTGTTCTATCCTAATTTTTTTGCCTTCTGATACTTTATCCTTGCTGTTTTGCCTTGCTTTCCAAAATTAATTGCTGAATTCAAGACCTGCAAAGCTGAAATCTCTCTTGTTGCTTATAAGATTTGAATCTGGAAAATTATCGAAGTCCTGACCCTTCTGCCTTGTTCCGGCTGTAGATTATTGTACTGATTTTGGATTTAGGTTAAACTTATTTTATATGAATCTAGACTGATAGATCTTTCTTTTGACACTAAAATTGAAAATTTTGAAGTTCAATAGCATGTCCAAACATTTGTTTTAATTGATACTATGTAATCTGTAAAATAGAGTTTACAGTTTCCAACCATGTGTCACTAAATTATGTATAACGCCCTGCTGGAGTCTCTGATTTAGACAAAACTTAATTCTTTGTAAACTAGACTTGAAAATCTTTCTTTTGATATATAGTTTGAAAATTTTGGAATTCAATTGCCTATCCTATTATCTGTTGAATCCGACCCTATAAATTCTGCAAAACAGTGATTGTGTTTTTGCCCTTGGGTTACCAAATCAAAAGTAACTCCATGTTGGGAACCCTGTTTCATACGAAATTTGTTCCATCAAAATATAGATTGATATAGGGTTCGACCATAACTTTCTTATGGGTATTGGAGCATAATTGATATTCTGAAATATTTGTTTGCTATGCCACTGGAAATCTGTCCGAAATCAAGCTTTGGTCGATTTCGCGTATTTTGTTCTATTCCTTTGGATATTTGAATTCGTCTAACCTTCTTATTGGAATTGAGCTAAATATAATTGCTTGGAATCCCTGTACATTCTTGTTTTCATTTCATTCCAAATCTGAATATATTTGTGAGAGATTTGTTCTTTGTTTCGTATTATCTCGAAAAGACACATGCACGTTTTGTTGTTCCGTGTGTTTCCGACATATGCTACTTATTGTTAAACCGCCTCTTGTACTCGGTGTGTGGGATTGTCCGGACCTTTGCCAGAAATGGTAAAGGGTATGTGCTTATTACCCGCTATGTGGGGTCCCGCTCTGTGGGATATTCTGGACCTTTGCCAGAAATGGTAAAGGGTATGTGCTTAGAGCCTGCGATGCTCTGCCGGCCCCTTCTGACTTCACCTAGACGTGGGTGGATGGAGCTCCCAGATGTGGGAGACATTTGTCAGGTGGTCATTCAGAAATGGATGGATCACATTCTGACTGAGATTCCACTACACCTTCTATATGTTTGATATGACATCCAGAGTTTTGGTGAGTTGTTTCTGTTCATACTCTGGATAAGAATAATATGATTGCGTCAAGGACGACGTTTGTGCTTCACGATATTTGTTTTGATATGCTCAAATGCTTCATTCATCGATGATTTTGCTTCGAAATATTCCATATGCCGTTGATATGCTTCGTAACATTTTGTATGCCACTGATAAGCTTCGATATGTTTCCTTTGATACTGAGATGCTCCAATTACTCTATGCCCCATCTGTCAGGAACCAAATATGTAAGATTGAAAAGACAATTATGTTTCTGCTCCTAACAATATTATGTCTACGAAATCATATATTCTGCCTTGTACTTTGTATCCCTTTGGAAATTGTATTATTTTGATATGGATATGTTAGTCACTTCGAGCTCCTTATGCTCACCCGTTTGTTGATAGATTTTTCAGGATAGCGTATCGCTTGCTTAATTGTTAAGATTGGGCTGAGGCGGTGGAAAGTTTAGAAGATTTTGGGCAGATCTTTGTTAACATATGTGTTTTTGTTGTATAAGCTACTCTTCATCTTATGAAATGTGACGATGAATCTAAACCTGTGGATTTTGTGTAAGATAAAGGATCCCTCATGTATAGGATTTTGGAATGTTAAGTTAAATGCATGTAATGATATGAATTTATGGTAATCGTTGATTTGGTGACTGCATAGACTTCCCCACTTATGAGTTTATGTGTGGTTATTATTTTGAAGAGTTGAGTTCAGATTATGTGAATTATCGAGTGATGCGTGGTATGTTTATGAACGGTGATGAATTTGTAGACTGTAGAGGTGAAAATTTGATCTGAATGTTTTCTTAGTGACCTCAAAATGTGTGTTTGGATCCTGGATTAATTGTGAGGAAAATTTTAAATATTATCGATATTTTGGAGGGGCGTGACAGTTCGCCAGAAGTTTACAGAAGATGATCGGGAGCTCGTGGGAAGATGATCGAAAACTTATCGGGAGTTTACCGGAAGGATGCCGGGAAGTTTGCCACGAATTCGAAAGATCGATTGATGTACTGGACATAAGAACAATTGTAATTGTTTTAGTGTGTCATAGTTAGCATTATGATTTGAGTCCTCATTGAGTTAGTTTTGGAGAAAACCTAACTAACTCAATTAGAGGTCAACCGAGTCCACTTTGAGTTAGATTTGAGCTCGTGATAGAGCCCATTATGTTGACCTATCAAAAAAAGTATATATTAGGTACAAAGTAATACCTTTCAGTACTATTTTAGGGTTTTGGGTGGTGGTACTGCCCAAGGGGTAGTAGTACCATCATCGCTTAGAATTTCAGGTAGCTTTCGGTGGTCTGCTAGTGCCGATAGTAGTACCACTTGTACCTAAATTTTTTAAAGAAATATTAAATTTTGGCTCCAATTTTCAAAGCAATTGGGGTCTATAAATATCCTAAGTATTCTTGCATGGTAAAGTAAGAAAGTGCTAAGATAGTGAATAAAATCTTTCAGAAAATTATGTAAAAATCAAATGAGAGCTTCCTTTGTGTCTTTTAAGTGTAAAGTGAGTTTAAGGGAAGAGTTAAAAGATTATTAAGGTTCCTCTCTTGAACTTGTAAAAAGGAGAAAAGTATAAAGGGGTGTCTGATCTTCGCTTGTGAAAGAAGATCATTAGTGGACACTGTTGGGCCTTAAGGAGGACTTGGGAGTGGATGTAGGTCAAGTTTTTGACCGAACTATTATAAAATATGTGAGCATCTGTACTCTTGCCTCTCTCTACTATTACATTCGAATCTGATTGTTCTTAATTAGTTCAAAGAAAAGCATGAGCATCTTCTTTCAGTTTTCTCTTGCTTTCAAACTTTATTACTCTCAACTAGAAAAGAACTTATGATTTTGATTTACTTCAAGCAAAATTTTTGAAACCTAAGTTTTTTAGCACTTGCACTAATTCAACACTACTGTAATATGTTTAACTAAAAATTTCATTCAACACTCAATAATTAAATATATTGATATTAAGCATCACTTTATTAGATATCACGTTAATAATCATGATATTTCTTTGGAATTTATTGATACAAAACATCAATTAGCTGATATTTTCATAAAGCCATTAAATGAAAAACAATTTGATTTTATTAGAAGAGAATTAGGAATGTTAAATGCATAATTTGCTATCATATAATTTTTTAGATTTCTTGAGCTTATTCTTAAAATTTACATGAGATGATTTTAAATGCATGAGTAGCTCTAATATTTTTCCTAGATTTCTCGATTTTCATAATTTTTTAAGCTCTCTTTTGAATCATCCACCTTAATATTTGATTTTTGGATTCTTGAATACATAAGCTCTCTTTAGAGTCCTCTTTTTTTAAAAAAATAAAAATATATTTTGATTCTTAGACTCATGAATCTTTGATGCAATACTTTCAAAGGTACCCTTCTCTTGATATTCAATTTTTTTGGAATACTTAATTTTTAATTCTTGGACTCCTTAATATACTTGACACCCCCTTCTTGTTTTTCTTTTATTTTATTTATGAAGAGAAAAAAAATTTAATGTGGCATTTGTGATGAACAAAATCCTCTCTTTATTCTTCTTCTTATTTTACAAAAGGGGAGAAATGGACTAAATTCTTCTCTTTATATGCTAAATATTATGATAAATATTTAAAAATATTCAAATATGAGTTGAAAATTTCTCTTTTTTTGTTGATGACAAAGGAGGAGAAATTACATAATTGATGACATAAGCTAAATATTTAAAATGTTTATCATGTGAAACTTATTTTTGGTTGAATTTTTTATCATCTGATATCAAGAAGATGAATATTGTTTTAAAATTTGTATCATGTATGGTATCATAGTAATAAATGGTTAAATTGTTAATATTTAAATGATTAGTCAAAATGGTGAAAATGTTATACTTGAATTCAAATGCGATAGTTTCTTTTGAATTCAAGTTTGCTCTATTTCTCTTATGGCATATAGATAGGGTAAGGTTAACTTCATCATCAATTGGTTGTCATCATCAAGAAAGGAGAGATTGTTGAATCTCATATTTTGATTATAAAATCGATTGATGGATCTGTGATCTAAGCTATGTGTTGGAGCTAAGTGATGCAGGATTATCTATGACTATGAAAAGGCAAAATAATCTGATGTTAGGGCAAGGCTTCAAATGATGCAGCGGGAGCTCACAAGGAGTTTGCCAAAGATGATTAGGAGCTCGTGGGGAGATCATCAGAAGATGATCAGGAGCTTACTGGGAGTTCATTAGAAGGATGTTGGGAAGTTCACCGGAAGTTTGGAAGATCGATTGACATACCAGATAACATAAACGATTATAATTATTTTAGTGTGTCACAGTTAGCATCATGATTTGAGTTCTAATTAAGTTAGTTTTAGAGAAATCCTAACTAACTCAATTAGAGGCCAACTAGGTCCACTTTAGGTTAGATTTGAGCTCATGATAGAGCTCATTTCGTTGACCTCGAAAAAGGGGTCAACAAAAGGTATAGCTCAAGTATGAAATAATAATTTCAATACTATTTCTAGGATATGGGCGGTGGTACTATCGACTACCAACAGTGGTATCATCCAAGCAGTAGTAGTATCGTTGCTGCCTAGGTTTTTGGGCAACTTTCAACGGTAGTACCATCGGTGCCAGTGGTACTACCGCCGATACCTAGATTTTCTAAAGAAATGTTGAATTTTGGCTCCAATTAAGGTCTATAAATATTCCAAGTGTTCTTACATGGAAAAGTAAGAAAATGCTAAGATATTGAATAAAATCTTTGGGAAAATTATATAAAAGTCAATTGAGAACTTCCCTTGTGTCTTTCAAGTGTAAAGTGAGTTTAAGGGAAGAGATGCAAGATTGTAAAAGTTCCTCTCCTGAACCTGTGAAAAGGAGAAAAATGTAAAGGGGTGCTTGATCTTCACTTGTGAAAGAAGATCATTAGTAGACACCGATGGGCCTCGATGAAAGAGGACTCAGGAGTGGATGTAGGTCAAGTTTTTGACAAAACCACTGTAAAATCTATGAGCATCTCTACTCTTGTCTCTCTCTACTATTGCATTTGAATCAGATTGTTCTTAATTAGTTCAAAGAAAAGCACAAGCATCTTCTTTAAGTTTTCTCTAACTCGATCCTAACAAATCATAGATTTATTCTTATTTACTATTTCTATTATGCAAGCATTGAATTTAATATTATATTTATTATTATAAAGTTAACTAATGCTTATTAAGTTATATTTCAAATCATTCACTAAAAGAATATCTTCAATCAAAAGATTCAATTTGTTACCAATATTTCCTTTATTATTGTCTCTGAGAGTAACATATCTCTCATCTCAACTAATGAGTTTAGAGAAATATGTTTGATCTCCGGTCATGTGCCTTGAGCATCCACTATCAAAATACCATCTTTTGCTCCTAGCTCTTGTTTGGAGACATATCTATAGGAAAGAGAGGTTTGCTTTATGTACCCATTTAACTTTGGGTCCTTCATAGTTAGATTTACCTTTCTTAACTTTTGGAATCCAATATTTATAGTTCCCTTAGGACAAATTAATTTATTATAACTATATTTTTTAAGAGAGCATGTATAAGCACAATGACCAAATTTTTCATAAAATTTAGCAAGAATCATGTTTATGACTTGTTTCAAAATTTAAAATTTTTTAGTATTTGTGAACATATTTTCTTTTTTAACTTAATCTAACTCTTCATATTTAATGCAAGATATTAATACATATTTGTCATACTTATTTTTTAATTCATCAAATTCATTAGAGAGAGAGATGATCATTTTTTTAGCAAATTATATTATTTACTAATCTTTTTAAGTTCATCATTTAAATAATAAAATGCATCAAGTAATTCATCATAAGATAAAGATGTTTCAAGAAAGTCAAATACCTCATTGTTGAAGGCCATCAAAGCATAGTTTGCTACTTCGTCTTTATTGATTCGTTCTTCGACTTTTGATTTACTTGATCCATCTTACGTTACCTTAAATGCTTTCTTCTTCTTTTGGGTTGTCAGCTTCTTCTTCGATTATGGATACTCACTTTTGAAGTGCCCTGGCTTTTTTGTATTCATAATATAAGATTACATCTTTATTAGGTCAATTTTTATTCTTACCTTTTCGTCTTATATAATTAGTTTTGTTTCTCCTCATGAACTTTTTTAATCTTCTTGTAAGGAGTGCAATGTTACTTTTGGATCCCAACTTCTTGGAAGAGATCTTAAAATCTTATTTACCAATTCAAAATTAGTATAACATTTATCATAAAGCTTTTAAACCATTTACAACATCTGTAAAATGAGAGTACATGTCATCAATGGTTTCACTTGGCTTCATTTTAAATAATTCATAACTATGTACCAAAATATTAATTTTAGATTCTTTAACTCTACTTGTGCCTTTATGAGTAACTTCAAGTATGTGCCAAATATCATGTCATTTTTGTCTAAAACACAAAATAAAGCATTCATAGTTTTAACATATAAGGAAAATATTCTATTTTAAACATAATTTCATTCATTCATCAGTTTCAAAGATTTTTGAAAACCAACTTCAATCACATTCTATAAAACAAAATATATGGAAATCAAAAAAATATGCATTAGTGTTTTCCAATATATGTAGTCCGTCCCATTGAAAATAGGAGGATGAGTGATGGAGTGACCCTCTTGGTTGTCTAAAAAAACCATTAAATCTCTCTTGGGTATTAATCCAACTGAGAGAACCTACTCTGATACCAATTTTTATAATCGTAATGGCACTAAAAGGGGCCGGGGGTGGGGTGGGGGTGGTGCTGGGGAGAGGGGGAGGAGAGGAGGGGTGGTGGTGGGAGATTAGTGCTATAACAAATTTAACCAATTTTAAAAGTTTGATTGATAAATCTATATCGAAAATGAGATTAGCAAAAAGAGCGAGCAAAGGTTGTAAGTAAATCAACATGCAATAACAAATCATAGCAAGTGAAAGAATGTAAACTGATTTATAGTGGTTTGATCGTCCCAACCTACGTCCACTCTCAATTCCTCTTCCCTCGAGACCATTGGCTTTCACTACCAATCTTCTTTCTGAAAAGTAAAGATCAACTACCCTTGTTACAACTCTTCTCCTTTTAATAGACTCAGAAGAGAACCTCTACACTCACTCTTTTACAAGAGGCCTCACACCTCCTACAACTGAGAATCACTTCATAACTCAAGGAGGAGGAAGAGACTCAACCAATGCTCAAAGAGAGAATCTCTATACGCACTCTTGCTAGGCGTGATAGGTTGGTGTTTAATTCATTTGTCTAAACTAGGATCTTTGAATCTTCTCCCCAACACTCTATTTAGTATTGGGAGTCACTTTCTTAATGATTGTCCCATTGATGATCCTAATTCTGCTTTAAATCTGTATTCTAATCCTACTTCTATAGAAAGATAATAAGGACTTAGCGCTTCAATAGTAATATAGTCTACCCTTCACAAAAAAGTGCCTGCACCCTAGATCAGCTTGAACTCTACTCCTTGCTTAATCTATTTGAAGTCAGATATCAAGCTCATAACATTGAAAGAAAGGGTGCCTCCATTCTATTAACTCGCGCTAGCACATGAGCACAAGTGTTAGCACTTAATCTTTCCAAACTCAACTCAACAAGCAACAGTGAAAGACATTATGCATTAGTGCGTTCCCCTATCCTCATGCCCTAGAAACTCCCATAAGCCTTGCACGTAACAGGGAAGCTTAGATATTTCAATGAAGGGAAGCAATGAAGTGTTGTTTACTCAATCATATCATATGCTGCTTATATTCAATTTTCTTCTTTTGGGTAGGGCATGAGAGTACTTGAGTCTAGGTTGAGGCTGCCTAAGTTCTATTCTTTAGAGAGAAATAATAGGGCAAGCAGCAAACTTATTAATTTATGGGGCGACTCTATTCTATTCAACGGGGACACAACAAACTTATTACTTTCCGGGATAACTCTATTGTATTCAACTAGCAAGCAAGGGAACAAGCAAAGTCTAACTCTAGTGAATTCAACTAGCAAGCAAGGGAACAAGCAATATATAGTGTTGCACATTAGGAGTTTGTAAAATATCTCTGTAAGAAAAGATATGAAAACAAAATTATGTTTCTACACCGCAATTTTGAAAACATAATAAAACTATTATATAAACTTCAATTATATACCTCAAGTCATTATTGTTTGAAGATTTTAATAATAATTTATCTCAGTATTTTGGTACTTCATGGCTCTGAATTATTACTTTATATAGCATAGGAAATTCTTATTTTATATAGATGTTCTCCCATCAAGAATGTTTATTACCATCAATTTCATAATTTTTAAAAATTAATTCAAGATCAAAACATTTGGACCATAATTAAGAATTTTAATTGTTATAAATGGAAAATTTTAACAATAACTATTATACTAATAATAAATAAAGACTAAAATATTTCAACCATAATTAATAAAATATTAATAATAAAAAAAATAATTAGAAAATAATTATATTCTCTTACTTGGTTTATACATTTAGTTTAATGACTTAAATTAATCCTAACGAACAATATTCTTAAGAAACAAATATATGAATCATAACGAAAAATTCTCTTAGAGCGAGTATTATCTTTTATGTATCACAATGTATTTAGTTTCTTAAGAATTAATCTTGATGTAATAACATTGCTTAACGAATAAACCCTATGTTTATTCTTTATCCATACAAAAATATTTTCTCAAATTAATATTCACATAAATATGAGAAAATATCATAATATATATGAATTTCAATACAATTACAGAGTGGAACCAAGTCCCATTTTCTCTACATGATCCTTGAATTTTATAGGTGTAATATCTTTAGGTAAAGGATCAACAATCATCAATTCAATGCTAATATGCTTAATGACCACTTTCTTTTCTTTTACACATTCTCTTATGGCTAAATACCAAATATCGATATGTTTAATTCAATGTCTACTTTTATTGTTCTTAGCCATAAAGACAGTAGCTGAGTTGTCACAGAAAATTCTTGATGGCCTAGAAATAGAATGCATTACTATAATCCTAGAAATGAAACTCTTAAGCCATAAGTAGACTCGAAACATGAGACAAACTCAGCTTCCATGATAAAAATAGCAATCAAAATCTGCTTGGCACTTCTCCAAGAAATAGTTCCACTAATAATTATGAAAATACATTTTGATGTTGATTTATGAGAATCAACACAACTGATAAAGTCTGAATTTCAGTAGCCAATCACATCTAGATTGTCTTTATGTTTATACATAAGCATATAATCTTTGGTTCTTTTAAGATACATCATTATCTTCTATGCAGCTCTCCATTGGTCCATACTTGAATTTCTTTGATATTGCCCGAGCATCCCTACAGCAAATGGTATATCAAGTCTTGTACAGACCTAAGTATACATAAGGCTTCCTACGACAGAAGCATATGAGATGTTTTTCATTGATTCCCTCTCAAGATCATTCTTTGAGCATTAGTTCAAATTGAACCTACCTTTCATAATGGGAGCAACACTTAGTGAATAATCCTTCATCCAAAATATTTCTAGAAGCTTATTGATCTAGATTTCTTATAATAGACCTAACATGCCTTGAGGTCTATCTCTATGTATTTTAATACCAATGGTATAAGATGCTACACCCATATCCTTCATGTTAAAGTTTTTAGAAAGGAATTGTTTCACCTCATGCAATAAATCCTTATAGTTGGTTACAAACAAAATATCTACGCATAAAACAAGAAAACATATTTTACTCCTACTGACCTTCTGGTATATACATTGATCCATGGGGTATTTAACAAATCTGAATGAAAAAATCACTCCTTGAAATTTAATATACTATTGACGGGAGGCTTATTTTAAACTGTATATAGATTTTTTAAGCTCACAAACCAAGTACTCACCAATACTAGAGGAGAAACCTGCAGGTTGTTTCATATAAACCTCCTTCTCTAGATCTCCATTAAGAAACATTATTTTCATATCCATTTATTGTAACTTAAGGTCAAAATAAGCAAATAATGCCAAAATGATACAAAAATAATCTTTCTTAGATACAAAAGAAAATATTTTTATATAATCGATTCGCTCTTTTTGAGTAAATCCCTTTGTAACAAGTCTTGCCTTGTTTCTCTCAATGTTGTCGAATGAATCTTTCTTGGTCTTAAATACCTATTTACAACCAATGACTTTTATACCATTTGGCAACTCTATAAGATCTCAGACTCTATTGCTCTTCATAAAATTCATCTTCTCCTTCATGGCATCATACCACAAGTCTGACCCTTTACAACTTATGGCCTATGAAAAGGTTTCAGGATCATTTTTGACTCTAATATTATAGTTAGATTCTTTTAGATATACAATATAATCACTAGGAATTGCTGATTTTTTATTTCTAGAAGATCTTCTTAATGTTATACTAATGTCTCCTTAGGAGACTTATGGTTCAACTTATTGTTCAGGAGCTTATTGTAATTCCTAAATTGTTTGATCTATTAGAATACTATCAGCGACTTGTGAAATCTATATGATTGGTTGTTCGACACTAGTTTAAACTTGAGGAGTGCTATGAACTATAACCAATCTATCATTTAATATGGAAAGTTGATTTCCTATATGATCATGTGCATAAACTATGTTCTTAAACTGATTGCTCCCATTGATAATGTCATCCTCAAGAAGCTTACATTTCTTGATTCCACAATCTTAGTTGTGTGAGATGGACTATAAAACTTATAACCTGTGGACTTTTTGGTATATGCAATGAAAAACCCACTAATAGTCCTTAGGTCTAGTTTCTTCTCTTGTGGATTATATATCATGTCCTCAAATAGACATCCCTAAATTTAATATATCGCAAACTTGATTTCTAACCTTTCCATAATTCAAATGGTGTCTTTGTGACAACCTTGGTTGGAACTCGATTTTATATGTACACAGTTATTAGTCCACAAGAATTTAGGAAGATTGGAGTTGCTAAGCATACTCCGCACCATGTCCAATAATATTCAGTTTCTTTTTTGTGCAATACCATTCTGGTCTGGAGAACCAAGCATAGTGTATTGGGCAATAATCTCATGTTCTTGAAGAAACTTGGCTAAAAGACTAGGTATTTATCTATTCTCAGTATATCTACCATAATATTCTCTACCTTTATATGATTTCACAATTTTAATTTACTTGTCACATTGGTTCTCAACTTCAGCCTTAAAGACTTTGAAGGCATCCAATGCTTCATTTTTGTTATGAAGCAAATAGATATACATGTATTGTGAGTAATCATCTATAAAGGAGATGAAGTATTTCTAACTATGTGTGTTCATGTCTGGACAACATACATCAATATGAATGATTTCTAATATGTTTGAACTCCTATTAGCACCTTTCTTGGACTTGTTAGTTTGCTTTCCCTTAATATAATCTACATAATTCTTAAAATTAGAAAAATCAAGAGTACTAAGTACCCCGTCATTAACTAATCTCTTAATTCTCTCTATGAAGATATGTCCTAATCTTTGATGCTATAAGATATATGAGTCTTCATTAATATTACATATTTTAGTACCAGTGTGAACATACATTAAACTATGAGTATCTTTATTTTGTAAGAGGATTTGATAAAGATCGTTCGACAAAATATCATTCCCAACACAATCGGATTTATATAATAAACTAAATGATGTGTCTTAAAAATAAAAGGAATATCTAATCGGTATGAGTCTGGAAACATAAATCAAGTTTTGTAAGAATCTTGGCACATAAAAGGTCCTTTCTAATTCTAAAACAAAGCTACTACTCAAGGTTAAAATATATGTTTCAATTCCCTCCACATGTGAGCCTATCTTATTGCCTGATAATATGCTTTGCTCACTTCCCATTGGCTTCCTCAGGTTTTGCATACCTTGCAAAGTGTTTACAATATGAATTGTTGATCTAGAATCAATCTACTAGGTGTTAATATTAACATTAATCATATTATATTCATGGCATACAAACGAGGTTGGTTTATCTTTTTTTTAGGCCATTATTAGAATTTCATGCATTCCTTCTTCATGTGTCCCTTTTTTTTTTTATAGAAGAAACAATTAGTTTCTTTCTTGATATTAGCTTGGGGTAGTATTTTATCATTTCCTTGCTGATTGGTTTGATTTTTGTCAGTTCTCTTCTTCTTGAACACACATGGTTATTAATTTATTAATTAACTATTTATCCTTATGTGTGTTGTGTGAAATCTTAAAAGGCCCATATTGATATCGAAGGATGTTGAGAATATAGTACACTAAGAATGATTCTAACATATCAATCTCAAGTTTCTTAAGTTGAGTCGCGACATCCCGCATTTGCATTATATGCTAATGCAAACCTTTTATATTAGTGAGTCTAAGGGATGAAAATTTTATTATTACGGTGCTTGCTAGTGCCTTATCCAAAGTGATGATCTACTCATCAATAGCCTTTAGCAAGTCTCGAACATTATTATGATGATCAATATAACCACGTATATCAGTAGTTATTTTAGTATTAATAAACATCACACTGAGTCGATTGGATTGCTCCCATCGCTCAAATAGCATGATCTCAGTTGGAGTGTTGGTATTAGTGACTACAGTTGGTTCATCCTTCCTAATAGCATAATCAATATCCATCCACCTTATATGGAGGAGAATTCTCTCCTTCTATACTTGTAGTTATCACCCTTAAGTTCGAGAATATCACATCGGATATCAGAGAAATTAATAGTTTGACAAACTACATAAAACCCAAAATGCTTATGTCAAAATTTGATGCTTAGTAGTCTAAATTACATGTTTTACCAATGTAAAATATACTAAAAAATGAATCTCATCATATAAAAATTGGTTGTGGGCTAAATTTTTAATTCAAATAGATTCAAATGATCTTTTATAATAGAACTATCAAATTATATACCAATTCATAATCCCTATGGGTAAATTATGAAAATAATTTAATTTTTATTTAGATTAATTATATAAATATAATAATAGATCCTATGAGATAATAATTATTATATTAAATAATTAATCATAATATTATATTTAATTCCTTATGTGATCCTAATTTATATATAATTTTAATTAACTAAGAATATTATGGCTATTTCTTAATTAATTAAGATTATATGGATCACTAAATATTTTGTTCATATAAATTTGATTCATAAGCATGAATTAATATAACAAAATATTCATGCAAAATATGAGCATCATAACATGAAGTGTTTAAAATCTAATATCTTCATTATTTCAAACATCTAATGCACCAAAAGATTCAAAAGAGAAATCAAAATTAAACCATATTTAATGACATAAAAATAAAATCTTCTCCATATCAAGGTAGAGGTTAATCTCTACTCTGATACCAAATATAAGAAAAGATATGAAAACAAAATTATGTTTCTACAACACCATAATAAAAACATAATAAAACTTTTGTGGGCCATTATTGTTGATAATTTTAATAATAATTTCTCTATTTTGGTACTTCTTAACTCTGAATTCTCACTTTAGATGATGTAGAAAATTATTCAACTTGAGATTGAGCCAAGAGACCAAAACACATATCTATAGACGTTCTCCCATTAAAAATACTTATTATCATTAATTTCGTAACGTTTAAGAATTAATTCAAGATCGAAACTTTTAAACATAATTAAGAATTTTAATTATCATGAATAAATAAATTTAACACTAATCATTATATTCATAATGAATTAAAACTAAAATATTTAAACCATACTTAATAAAATATTAATGACACTAAAAAAATTTAATTTATAAAAAATGATTACAATCTCAACTTAGCAAGAAACAAGCAACAACACAGTAGTGAGTTAGTAAGTTGGCTAAAGTGAGTTCGTAGATAAGAAACTTCTCTGGTCTCTCTGTGTTATCAATGAAAAGTATACTAGAACAGAGGTTAAACTATGCTAATGGCAAATTATGCATGTTGACCCCTATCAGCTCTAATAAATAATTTTTGCCTAATCAATTAAATGATGGGAATAAAACAGGAATAAACTTTGTATATGAACAAATACTAGTAGACTATCACATACAATGAAATCAAACAAAAATTACAATCAAATGAATACCAAGATTTACAAGAAAAACCTCTTCAACTCGAAGGGTAAAAACTATGGGACAAATTAAAGAAAATCTAATATCAAAATAATGAATATACAGATCTCAAAGCTTCTTGCCCAAACCCAAACAACAGTCACAAGAGAATCACAGGGATATAAGGACTATATTACTAAGCACGATATCCAAAACCTTCCCAAGTGATCATAGTAAGAATCTACTATAAACTGATCTAACATAAGATATGGATGATTGAGAATAGTCTTTCTCTATTATTGTCTTCTTCCTTTCTTGGATCTATTATTGTCTGCCCTCTACTATCAATCTGCAGCCTTCTTTCTTTCTCCTACGTTTTCAGCTGTCGTTGCCCTCTTTTTACAACCCTTAGCCCCCAAAACTAGGGTTTAAGTTAAGATAAATGAAGATTAAGGTTGTGGGCTTCACTAAAGCTCATTATGGGCTGAATCAGGGCCATCTGCCCAACAACCTCCCCATTCAGCCTAGAAGGGAGGCTGTCTCATGACTCCTCAATGTGACGTTATACCGACCAGCTGTCGACACATCTCCTATCTCTCTTTCAATAAAGTCTTTGTCAACATGTCTACCCCATTATCATCTGTATGAATTTTCTGAAGCTGTAATTGCTTTTCTTCAAGCATACTTCTGATCTAGTGATATCTGACATCTATATGCTTTGACTTGGAATGAAATGTTGGGTTCTTGCATAAATAGATGGTACTCTGGCTATCATAATATACCACATAGTTTTTCTATTTCAGCCCCAATTTAGTTTTTCTATTTCAGCCTCAATTCTTGTAAGAATCCTTTCATCCATAATATTTCCTTGTACACCTCTGTAGTAGCAATATATTATGACTGTGGTAGAGAGTGCAATACACCTTTGCAATCTAGACTATCATGACACAACTCCCCCTACAAAAGTAAGTACAAAACTTGATGTGGACTTCCTTGTATCAATATCTCTTGCCATATCTACATCTGTGTAACCTGTCAACACATGTGATCCACCTTCAAAGCTTAAACAAACTTTAGAACTTCCTCTAAGATATCTAAAACTCCACTTTACTGTTGCCCAGTGCTCTTTGTTTAGATTTGCAAGAAATCTGCTAGCAACACCCACTGTATATGTAATGTCCAGCCTCATATATATCATCGCGTACATTAAACTTCTAACTACTGAAGCATAAGGAACCTTTTGCATTTTCTCCTTCTTCTCATCACTTGACGGACTTTGCTCTAAGCATAACTTGAAGTGACCTGCAAAAGGAGAACCAATTGGCTTTGCATTGCTTATACTAAACCTATTCAAAACCTTCTTAATGTATTTCTCCTATGACAACCAAATCTTCTTATTTCTTCTATCATGAGAAATTTACATGCCTAGTATTTTCTTTGTGGCCCCATGTCTTTCATTGCAAAAGACTCACTCAGTTCCTTCTTCAACTTGTCAATCATAGACATATCTTTCCCAAGGATAAGCATGTCATCAACATAAAGTAAGATATTAATAAAATGCTCACCAAACTATTTGATGTACACACAATGATATGAAAATGTTCTTTTATATTTATTTTCAATCATAAATGAATCAAACTTTTTATACAACTATCTTGGAGGTTACTTTAGCCCATACAAGCTCTTTCTCAACATACAGATAAGATTTTCTTTACCTTTGACTTTGAAGCCTTCTGGTTGCTCCATATAAATTTCCTCCCCTAAATCACCATGAAGGAAAGCTGTTTTCACATCTAACTGCTCAATCTCTAAATCTAAGTTAGCAGCAATACCAAGAGCAACATAGATAAAAGACATTTTACCAATAGGAGAAAAAATCTCCTCAAAGTCAATACATTTCTTTTGACCAAAGCCTTTCATAATCAATCTAGCTTTATACTTTAGTTGAAAATAATATTCTTGAGTCTTTAACCTGAAAACTCACTTGTTCTTCAAGGCCTTACTTCCCTCTAGTAGTTGCACCAAATCATATGTGTGGTTCTTCTACAGACAATCCATCTCTTTCTGCATAGCAACAAACAACTTCTTTTTCTGCTCACTTTCAACTACTTCCTGGTAACTCTTTGATTCACCTGCATCAGTAAGCATCACATACTCATCTGTAGAGTATCTTCTGGAAGGTTGATGTGATCTAGAAGATCTTCTTAACTGAGGTTCTATGGGAACTTGCTCTTTTTCTTCTTTCTGCTCAACATGTCCTTAGGTAGATCAACATCTATCTCAACACCATCTTCCTGCATATCTCCCCCAGCACCCTAATTACTGGAGGAATAACTAGGTCACAGTCTACAAATCCCTCTACAGAAGTCTTAGCTGGTGCCTCCTTCTTTAAATTCTTAATGGTTTGATCCTCAAAAAGATAACATCTCTGCTTTTGAACACGTTCTGCTTTTCTGGATCCCAAAGCCTGTAACCAAACTGATTATGTGAGTAGCCAAGAAAAATACACTCATTTATCTTATCATCTAGCTTTGATATCTCATTGTCCGAAATATATACGAATGCATAACAACCAAGTACTCTTAAGTGCCTACATGAGACATCTTTTCCTGACCATACATGCTCTGTAACATCACCATCTAGAGTTGTACATAGTGATAAGTTGATCACATTAACTGTAGCCTCCAAGGCCTCATCCCAAAACCTTTTAGGTAACTTAGCCTGTGAAACATACATCTGATCCTTTCTATGATAGTGCAGTTCATCCTCTCTACAATTGCATTATGCTGAGGTGACTAAGAACTATCAACTCATGCTGGATGCCATGTGACCTACAATAATCATTAAACAATCCTATATACTCACCACCATTATATGATCTTATGCATTTCAATTGCCTTTTTGTCTCCCTTTCAACTCTGGTATGAAACTTCTTGAAGACATTAATAACTTAATCTTTAGTCTTCATAGCATAGGTCTAAACTTTTTTGAAAAAATCATCTATAAAAGTAACAAAATAAAGTGCACCATTGATACTAGGAATATTAATAGATCCATCAAGAGTTTTTGTCTTAAAAGGACCACTTGATACTAGGAATATTAATAGATCCATCATGAGTTTTTTCTTTAAAGGACCACACACATTTATATAGACACGGTCCAAGACATGCATTTTTCTAGATAAAGTAGGACTAGTAAAAGAAACTCTATGTTGTTTGCTAGCCAAACAATTAACACAAGATTCAGCATGTACCTCTGAGGTGTGGCAATATCTCTCTCTTGGAAAGTGCTTGCAACCTCTTCTCGCTTATGTGTCCAAGTTGCCTATGCCACAACTCTATGCTGAAGTCTTTTTCTTTAACATTCAACTACTCACTATAAGCTTTAACCTACAATCTGTATAAGGTGTGATATTTCTTTCCATTAGCTACAACAAGAGAACTTTTACTAAGCTTCCACTGCCTTCTATGAAATCTGATATCAAAGTCTTCATCATCCAGTCTTCCAACTGAAATTAAATTCACCCTTAAGTCAACCACATGCCTCTCTTCCTTAAGCACTAACTTGCAGCTAAGGCTAGTCTTTATATAGATATCACCAATGCCAATGATGTCTACTGTACCATAGTTGCCCATCTTGACAACACCAAAATTTCTAGACCTGTAAGTAGTAAAGAACTCCCTCTATAGTGTAGTATCATAAGAAGCACCTATGATAATTATCCACTCGAGATCCTGGTCCACACAAGAAAAAATATCATCAGAAGTAGATAAAATCAAATAATCACTACCTTACACTATAGTTGTGATATTCTCTTTTGACTCTGTATACTCCACTTCTTTTCCCTTTTTCTTGTTCTTTTTTAGGTTGCTTGTGCTAATTCTTACAGTGTCCTTTTTCACCATAATTATAGCAAACAATATCTTTTCTTGATCTTTACTTGCTTCTACCTATACGTGAACCACTTCTATCTTTTGATTTTGACCTTCCTTTGTTCTTTGAGACAAGTGCCTGTGAATCAATTTAAGAAGTTTCTAAATTCTTTCTCCTCAACTCTTCATTCAATAAACTACTTGTTACTTAATTTATGGTGACAACATCATCTGGTGCAGAATTACTAAGGGAAACCACTAGTGTCCCCTAACTTTGTGGCAAAGAATTGAGAAGTAGCAATGCTTGTAACTCATCATTAAGAGATATTTTCATAGAGGATAACTGGTTAGTAATACTCTACATTTCATTCAAATACTCAGGAATAGAAGTACCCTCTTTATATTTCAAGTTCACAAGTTTTCTAATCAAGAAAGCTTTGTTCCAAAGATAGTAAGTATAACTTTCAGTAGAAACATGGTGAAAGACACTATCATGAAGTCATTGACGAATAAATCTAACTATTTTTTTATCTAACCTCTTCCACTCATCATCTGTCATAATTGTGGGCTTTGCACTATCCGCTTGCAAAGGTCCATAAAAATCTTTACAATATAAGAGATCTTCCATTCTTGGTTTCCAAAACATCCAATTATTTTCGTTCAAACTAATAATGCGAGAAATATTATCGACCTCCATATTCGAATACAAAAATTAGTTGCTACCAAAACCCTGCTCTAATACCAATTGATGGAAAATAAAATAGGAAGAAACTTTGTATATGAACAAATACTAGTAGATATTGGTTACAGGTGCCCTGCAAGCCAATCACGTGAGTGATGGCATGTGTGACACACTGTGTAATTTTTTTTTCTTATGATTAATATTGATATATTCTCACATTATATTATTTGTTACACATATATTATGATGTCCTTGGTTTTGTGCAATGGGAATCAGATCGCAATGAGATCACAATAATGAGATCGATTCACCTTTAAACACAGATCCTAAATAATTCCGATCATAGGTTACTCAAGAGGGACATTGAGATAACCGGATAGATCGATGTACTATATACCTATCCACATAATGTAGGCGATTGGTTTCATAGCCACTTGTGTGGAGACACTAAGGATATAGTACATGTGCTTATTAGAGAATGAGTTCACTGATTGATCCGCTTATGAAATACTGTATAGTTAATGATACCTAATGTCAGACAGCGAGTCCATAGTCCTAGTTGTATATCTGGTTCTTAGACTTGAGACACCAAGGATGTCTTGTATGAGTACTCATTTCTTTGACGCCAGACTTACAGGTTTGAAAAGTTCCAAATCTGATACAATTGGTTATCGGGATTAGTAGCCAATCTTACGAAGGCAATTGAGTGTCAATAGAGGATCATCTACTCTCAGTATCATGGGAGGAATATCCCATATGTGCTTGCTCAGACAAATCCCTAGCTAGGGTCATTCGGATTGAGAGAGTTCTCCGGTAGAATCTGAATAGAGCAAGACAAACTGATTCTATATGTGACCTGACAATACCATGTCCAATATATGGTCTCTGGGATATTACTTGGATGAGGGATTATAGATACATAATAACTGTGGACAGATAGGTCCGTTAGATTCGATCCTCCTGTACCATCTGGGAACTATGGCATAGTGGCCTAGTACGTCCATAGTCGATGAGCCGAGTGAATTATTATGAGGATAATAATTCACTATATCAGAAGGAGTTCTGATAGAAGTGACTCATGGCTAGCTTGGTATCAGGCCTAGAGGGTCACACACATATGGTGGATGCTTTAGCGAATAGAGGATTGGATGAAGATCCAATTAGCCCCTATTCTCATTAGATGAGACCCTATGCTGATGATCTCTTTGCTTAAGGCCCAATTAGAGGCCTAAGGAGATTATTGGATAGAGATCTAATAATGCAAAGTTAGTGGGTTATTGGATGGAGATCCAACACCCACTAAGGCAGGAGCCCTAGGGTTTTTGGTGGCTCTGTATAAATAGGAGGGGAGACTTATAGTTGATATGTTGCAGCTTTAGCCACCACTTCCTATTCTCCTCCCTCCCTTTGAGCAGGAGTTGCAACATTAGATTAGAGGAGTTTCGCTACAGAGATCCATCATGTGGATACCGCTAGAGAGGAGGATGCTTGACCTCCTTCATATTATCTATCCGGATCTGGAATATAGGGATATACGATCTCCCTAGGTAAAATCAATCTCTCACATATCACAATTTTTTTGGTTTTTATAGTTTTTCTCGTGACCCCAATCTTTTGCACGATGATTATGCGAAAAATCAGTTTTTGTTTTGATTTCCACTACACATGTGATGTACCCACTGAGGTTTCCCAATAGTGGTATCAGAGCCAAGGTTTTGTACGAAAGATTAGTTATAAATTGCGTGTGATGAGATTGAATTACGTAGAATTGTTCTATACGTTCTTGTTGCATTTTCGCAGCAAAGGCAGCAAGACGGAGGGTCGGCCAGCCACGGCCAACACCCCATGGAGGGTCGGCCAGCCATAACCAACCCCCATGTAGGGCCACCCACGGCGGCCATGACCAACCTTACAAGGGGCGTTCGGCTCGGCAGCCTGCAGGCGACCACCGGCGGGAGCCCATAAGCGGGCGATCGTCTATGGGCGCGGTGCGGAAGGCCGCATGCGGGCAAAAGCACCGCCACCCGACCCATAGAGGCGGCGCTGCAGCATAGCCGTAGAGGGCCGGGCAAGGGCAATCATTGCTTATGCAGGGGCAGTGGCGGCGATGACATAGAAGGGGTTAGGGCATCCTTTGGTAAAAAGGATGATCCTGCCCCTATGAATTTAGAAAATTCCAAGGACTATCCTCGTGTACAGAATTTCATAAATGTCCTCAACAATTTTAGAAATTTCGAGGATTGTCCTCTCATCCAAAAATATGAAAATACCCTTGACAATTTTAAAAATTTTGAGGACTGTCCTCTTATCAAGAATTACAAAAATACCCTTGATAATTTTAAAAATTTCAAGCATGTCCTGATTTCCAGAAAAATAATTAATTAAATAGTTTAATTAATTATTATATATATCTAGTAATCGTACATATCATGTGATGTACATGTGATGTATAATGTGGATGGATGATCATGAGCCATGTGTTGTGATGTGTGTAATTGTGATTATTATTATTATTGGGGCCTACGAGCCTGCGTTTTTCTCATTTATTATTGGGTCTACGTGTCACTGATTATTTGTAATTATATGGAGAGGCGCAGCGGGAGCGTGGAGGTGACAGCAGGACCCATGATGCCATGGCGGGAGATTATGACGCATGGTGATGCGACGATCCGACGGAACCGTATGATGAGATCAATAATCACAAGGCATGGAGATGCACCAATGTACACATAGATCCTATTATGAGTGATTAGGCCCATTGTCTCGGGCTTAATCATATTAGGTGACGGCTCATGATCATCTGGTGTGGCTTGCATATATGATGTGTTATACATCTACTAGATATACGTATATAAATATTTGCATGCGATGTAGTTATATATTAAATATGTATCTGTGTGACACGACATATTAGGAGACCGATACGAAATAAAAACCCCTCCTATGATAATATTAAGTTGGTAAGCATGAGGTAATAAGATTGACCCACGTGGCCTTCCATCGTTATAGGAAGAAATTGAATCACAACATAGGTTGAGTTGGTCGAGTCCCTCGAGGCTCACCTATCTACGTGATCGAGTTCTTACCTACGACATAGAGATGTCACCGATGACCTGAGGATATTGTATGCTTGGTCGAGTCCCTCGAGGGCATATCATCAAATCAGACTCATCTTGTAACGATAGTGATAACTTGATTGAATATCATGGTTGGTCGAGTCCTTCGAGACCATGATGATTCGAAGGCTGATCATGACGTGAATCACAAGGAGTTATGATTGGCAAGAGTTGCTTACCTTTTGGGCTTAGTGTAATTAGTCGAATCCCTCGAGATTGCACTAAGATGTCAATTGGATCCCAATCCCCACTAGGAGTCTACCGGAGACTTCCGTCTCACGTGTCGAGGGTGTCGTGTGATTCGCTAAAAAAATAGTGGGAGTACATTAAGATAGAAGTTCATATCTTAATTAGTATTTTCTGTAGAATCTGCATGTTATTTATTTTTGCTATATCTTATTTTGTCATAAACATGTCGCTCACAAACCCGCTACGTGGCATACTTGATGCCAACCACCTCACTAGTCCAAACTATATAGATTGGCTCCGTAATTTAAGAATTATTCTCATGACGGAGAAAATCGCATATGTCCTTAATACAATTCTGCCCACGCCGGAAGAAGGGGCAAGCGAGGATGAGATCACTCGCTATGTGAAGTATATAGATGATTCCACGTTGGCAAAATGTTATATATTGGCCTCTGTGACTCTTGAGTTACAAAGGTAATATGAGAGCATGGATGCAGATTCTATCCTTCTTCATCTCCACTAGCTGTTTGAGAAATAAGGAAGAACTCAAAGATATCAGATATCTAAGAAACTCTTCTAAGTCAGGATGATAGAAGGGACATCGGTTAAGAACTATGTCCTAAAGATGATAGAATGGATCAAGAAACTCACAAGTCTAGGAATAGTCCTAGAGGATAACCTATGCATTGATCTTATACTTCAGTCCATACTAGATTTTTTTTCTTACTTCATCATGAATTTTAACATGAGCAAGTTTGAGGTGACTCTCCCTGAGCTCCTCAATATGTTGAGGGAAGCTGAGAGTGCCATCAAGAAGAAGAAGGCAGTTCTCTATATTGGTGAGACCAAAAAGAAAAGGAAGGCTAGCAAGACCCTTAAGAAGGACAAGGGCAAAGAAAGACTAGGTAAGACAAAGGTTACTAAGAAATACCCAGGAAAGGACAAAGGACAATGCTTCCACTGTGGCCAAGACGGACATTGGAAGAGGAACTGCATGGACTACCTTCCAGAGAAGGTGAGACAGAAGCTTGGAGAAGCTTCAGGTATATTCATGATCAGTCTCCACTTATCATATTTTCATGATAACAAATGGGTATTGGATACCGAGAGTATTTATTATATTTGTAATTCATTGCAGGTTCTAGCAAGACCTAAGAGATTGGCTAGAGGCGAGATGGACCTCAAGATGGGCAATGGAGCAAGAGTTGCTACAGTTGCTGTTGGAGAGGTCACCCTACATCTGCCTGGTGGAGCTATTATTACATTAGATGCATACTACTTTGTTCCCTTTATTATCAAAAGGTTGCCAAGAAATACCCAGGAAAGGACAAAGGATAATGCTTCCATTGTGGCCAAGACGAACATTGGAAGAGGAACTGCAAGGACTACCTTGCAGAGAAGGCGAGACAGAGGAGAAGCTTCAGATATATTCATGATCAGTCTTCACTTATCAAAATTTCATGATAACACATGGGTATTGGATACCGGGAGTATTTATTATATCTGTAATTCGTTATAGGTTCTAGCAAGACCTAAGAGATTGGCTAGAGGCGAGATGGACCTCAAGATGGGCAATGGAGCAAGAGTTGCGACAGTTGCTATTGGAGATGTCACCCTACATCTGTCTGGTGGAGCTATTATTACATTAAATACATGCTACTTTGTTCCCTTTATTATCAAAAATATTATTTCTATCTCTTGTTTGACAATTAGTGGATATAAATTAGTTTTCGAGAATAATAGTTGTTCAATAATTATGGATGATGAGATCATCACTAAAGGGACCCTTATAAATGGCTTATATGTGTTAGATACTTGTCCACATATCATGAATATAAATATGTCTAAGAGGAAACGAGATGAGATGAATAATGTATATCTATGGCATTGTAGGCTAGGTCATATACATGAGGGAAGGATTCAAAAGTTGCTGAAAGATGGATACTTAGATCTATTTGACTATGAGACATATACAACTTGCGAACCTTGCCTTCGTGGAAAGATAACCAACTCTTTTCTTAGTGGAACTAGAGAGAGAGCCACTGAGTTATTGGAACTCATACATAGTGATGTATGTGGTCTCATATTGACTCTGGCTATAGGTGGTTACTCATATGTCATTATATTCACTGATGATTTCTCTAGGTATGGACACGTGTACTTAATGAAGTACAAATCTGAGGCCTTCGAGAAATTCAGAGAATATAAGAATGAGGTAGAGAACCAAATTAGAAAGAATATTAAGATTCTTCGATCAGATCAAGGAGGAGAGTACTTGAGTACTGAATTCACCCATTTCCTCAAGGATAATGGGATTCTATCCCAGTGGATACCTCTTTATACACCTCAGCTCAATGGTGTATCAGAAAGGAGAAATCACACGCTATTAGACATGGTGCAATCCATGATAAGTTTCGTTGACCTATCCGTTTCATTCTGGGGGTACGCCCTAGAGACTGCAGCTTATCTTCTGAACTGAGTTCCATCAAGTCAGTAGTGTCTACACCATATGAGATATGAAAAGGAAAGAAGTTCGATCTTAAGATTATTAAGCTTTAGGGCTGTCATACCTACGTTAAAAGACACAACCCTGATAAGTTGGAATCAAGGACAGAATGGTGCATATTCGTGGGATACTCAAAGGAAACTTGTTGGTGTTATTTCTATCATCCCGAGGACTGAAAGGTTTTTGTTGCTAAGAGAGTTGTGTTCCTTGAGAAGGAACACATTCTTGGTGAAAATAGTGGGAGTGAGATAGAATTGAGCGAGGTTGGAGAACCTTGCTCAAGCACCATTTCAAAGCCCGAGTCTGTTCAGGTACCTAATATACAAGTTCCAACTTTACGTAGGTTCAATAGAGTATCTCACCCACCTAAAAGATATATGAGATATATTAGTGGAGATGACTCTCAGGATGTTGATCCTCAGACCTACGAGGAGATTATTATGAGTATAGACTCTGAAAAGTGATAAAAAGCCATAAATTCTGAGATAGGTTCCATATACTCTAACAAGGTTTGGAACCTTACGGATGCACCTGAGGTTATTGTACCCATCGATTGTAAATAGATCTTCAAGAAGAAGATCGAAGTGGATAGAAAGGTAGAGACCTATAAAGCAAGGCTGGTAGCTAAAGGATATCATCTAAGAAGTTGACTATAACGAAACCTTTTCACCTATAGCCATGCTTAAGTTCACTAGAATTATTTTGGCCATTGTGGCACACTATGACTATGAAATCTGGCAGATGGATGTCAAAATAGTATTCCTCAATGGCAACCTCGAGAAAAAGGTATATATGATACAACCAAAGGGATTCGTATCCAAAGAGAGTCTATATAAAGTGTGCAGGTTGCTTAGATCCATTTCTGGATTGAAGCAAGGTTCCCGAAGTTAGAACATAAGATTTAATGAGGTGATCAGATCTTATGACTTCATTAAGAACGAAAATGAGCCTTGTGTGTACGGGAAGGTAAGTGGAAGCGCTGTCACCTTCTTTGTACTATATGTGAATGACATCCCAATCATTAGGAATGATGTAGGAATGCTCTCCACAATAAAGGCTTGGCTATCTAGAAACTTCTCTATGAAAGACTTAGGGGAAGCATCCTATATTTTAGGGATCCAGATCTATAGAGATAGATCCAAAAGGATGCTTGGCTTGTCCTAGTTTAGGTACATAGACTCCATTGTCAAAAGGTTTGGCATGAAAAATTCAAAGAGAGGTCTCATACTGATGAGATATAAAATATCACTTTCTAGGAGTATGTCCTAAAGACTTCTGAAAAAAAGGGTAGATGTGGATAAGATACCTTACGCCTCAACGATAGAGTCTATCATGTATGCGATGCTACGTACTAGGCCTGATATAGCACATGCTCTAAGTGTCATGAGTAGGTATTAGACAGATCCAGGTTTAGCACACTGGAAGGCAGTAAAGTGTATCCTTAAGTACTTGAGAAGGACTAAGGATCTTTTATTGGCATATGGAGGAGATAGCCTCCAGGTTGAGGGCTACACAGACTCAAGTTTTTAGTCTGACATTGATGATAGCAAATCAAATTCACGGTATATTTTTACCATAAATGGAGGAGCAGTAAGCTGGAAGAGTTCCAAGCAAAATACTACTGTTGACTCGACCACAGAGCTAGAATACCTTGCTACAGCAGAAGCAGCAAAGAAAGGGGTGTGGATGAAGAAGTTCATCAAGGATTTGAGAGTCATACCAAGGAGCATGGAGCTGACTCCCATATATTATTATAGCGATAGGGCGATAACTGTAGCAAGGGAATCCAGGTCTCATCAGAATTGTTCTGAGAAGGTTCCATCTAATTATAGCGATCATAACCTGAAAAGATATAGCAATGGAAAGAGTTTCATCCGAAGATAACATTGTAGATTCACTGATGATGCCGTTGGCTCAGATTGTATCTGAGTGTCACATGAGTCTAATAAGGATCAGACATATAGGTGATTGGCTTTTGGTCAAGTGGGAGATTGCTGGTTACAGGTGCCCTGCAAGCCAATCACGTGAGTGATGGCACGTATGATATGCTGTGTAATCTTTTTTGCTTATGATTAATATTGACATATTCTCACATTATATTATTTATTATATATATTGTGATGTCCTTGGTTCTGTGCAATAGGAATTGGATCATGATGAGATCACGATAATGAGATCAATTCACCTTTAAACACAGATCCTAAATAATCCCGGTCATAGGTTACTCAAGAGGGACATTGAAATAACCAGATAGACCAGTGTACTATATACCCGTCCATATGATGTAGGTAGTTGGTCTCATAGCCACTTGTGTGGAGACACTAAGGATATGGTACAAGTGCTCATTAGAGAATGAGTTTACTGATTGATCCGCTTATAGAATGTTACATGGTTAATGATGCATAATGTTAGATATTGATTCCATAGTCTCAGTTGTATATTTGGTCCTTAGACTTGAGATACCAAGGATGCCTTGTATGAGTACACCTTTCTTTGAGCTAGACTTATAAGTTTGGAAAGTTCCAGATCTGGTATAACTGGTTATCGGGATTGGTAGCCACCTTTATGAAAGCAATTGAGTGTCAATAGAGGATCATCCACTCTCGGTATTATAAGAGGAATATCCCATATGTGCTTGCTCAGACAAATCCCTGGCCAGAGTCATTCGGATTAAGAGAGAATGAGTTCTTCGGTAGAATCCGAATAGAGAAAGACAAACTGATTCCGTATGTGACCTGACAGTATCATGTCTAATATACGATCTCTGAAATATTATTTGGATGATGGATTATAGATACATGGTAACTATGAACAGACAGGTCTGATGAATTTGATCCTCCTATACCGTTTGGGAACTATGACGTAGTGGCCTAGTACGTCCATAGTTGATGAGTCAAGTGAATTATTATAAGGATAATAATTCCCTATATATCAGAAGGAGTTCTGATAGGAGTGACTCATAGCCAGCTCGATATCAGACCTAGAGGGTCACACACATATGGTGGATGATTCAACGAATAGAGGATTGGATGAAGATCTAATTAGCCCCTATTCTCATTAGATGAGACCTTATGCTGATGGGCTCCTTGCTTAAGGCCCAATTAGAGGCCTAAGGAGATTATTGGATAAAGATCCAATAATGCTAGGTTAGTAAGTTATTGGATGGAGATTCAACACCCACTAAGGCAGGAGCCGTAGGGTTTTTGGTGGCTCTCTATAAATAGGAGGGGAGACTCATGGTTGATAGACTGCAACTTTAGCCACCACCTCCTATTCTCCTCCGTCCCTCTGAGCAAGAGTTACAAGATCAGATTAGAGGAGTTTCGCTGTAGAGATTCATTATGTGGATACCGCTAGAGAGGAGGACACTTGACTTCCTTCATCTTTTCTATCCGAATTTGGAATACAGAGATATACGATCTCCCTAGGTAAAATCAATCCCTCGACCCCAATCTTTCGGACGATTTTTTTAGTTTTTCTGATTTTTCTCGTGACCCCAATCTTTTGCATGATGATTTGATCTGCGTAGGAAACTGGTTTTTGTTTTGATTTCCACTACGCATGTGAAGCACCCGCTGAGGTTTTCCAACAGTAGATCATCACATACAGTGGAATCAAATAGAAATCACAATCAAATGAATACCAAGATTTACGTGAAAAACCCCTTTAACTCGAAGGGTAAAAACTATGGGATAAGTTATAGAAAATCTACTATCAAAATAATGAATATACAGATCTCAAAGCTTCTTGCCCAAACCCAAGCAACAGCCCACAATAGAATCACAAGGATACAAGGACTATATTACTAAGTACAATATCCAAAACCTTCCCAAGTGATCACAGTAAGGATCCACTGTAAACTGATATAACTTGAGATATGGATGATTGAGAATAGTCTTTCTCTGTTCTTGTCTTCTTCTCTTATTTTCTATCTTCTACTGTCAATCTATAACCTTCTTTCTCCCTCCCATGTTTTCAGATATTGCTGTCCTCTTTTTACTACCCTTAGCTCCTAAAACTAAGATTTAGGTTAAGATAAATAGAGATTAAGATTGTGAACTTTACTAAAATATATTATGAGTTAAATCTGGACTCTCTATCTACCCTCGACTGTACTTAAAAGCTAAGGTGCACACTATCTTCAACTCAATAAATTATTTTAGAGAATTAGCAAGGGCTACATACACCCTTCTGCATTAGGAGTTGAGTTCAGCGAGGCACTAATGCGATTTGTGCTCAGGTGGGATGCGAAAGGAAAGGAAAAGAAATAACTCGCGTAAGCTTAACTGGAACTTGTGCTGGAGCAAGACAAGTTCAAGAGTTGGGTGCTTCAGAAGCACATAAGAATAGTAAGGGCAATAAGGCAATCTGTTTAGTTACTCAATTTCTACAATCAGTTTATTACTCAATATCTATATGCAATCAGTTTAGTCACTCAAGATCCATATGTGGTGGAATGCTCAAAACTTTTGAACTAGTTATGATAGCACCATTCTTTTCAATAAGTCATGATAGCTCAATTCTGAGTGACGTTATCAATGAGAGGTGTTACCAACATCAAGCTAGCAAACAAAAGCTTCAATCAGAGCAACCAGCAGCGATATTAGCTATTAACGAAGCCTATTGTTCACTTGAATCTATACTATGTGACTTGAGCATTAACTTACTCTTGGGACTGGTAGGGTACAGATACTTTCGTTCAACGAGTGTTAGGTGTATTTTCAAGCAATAATAAAGTTAGCAGTGTTGTTTACTCAATTCTATACTAATATATGACTTAAATTCTTAAAGCAAAGGAACAAGCACCCAAAGATACTCTACTTGAGTGTGCTTGAGAAGGCCACAATCTCGGTTCACGCAATAAGGCTTTATTTTCATCGCTGTGGGATCCTTCCGAAATCAGTATAATCATCCTTTTTCTTTTTTTGCTCTTTGCTAAAATCAAATCTCCAGTAGGAAGGAAAGGAGCAGAGAAATGTTGGCTCTGTGATCAACATGTGGACTGATAGACTAGACCTCTTACTTTCTACACCTTAAAAGAGCACAAGGGTAGACCCCAACCTCTTGATTTTAGTCATGTGACTTGGTACCAAAAAATATATGTGACTTTGACCTTACCTTATTTACCTTTATCTTGAGAGGAAAGGGTAGAATAGTACCAAAGTCGATTGTGTCTAAAATTGACTTGGATCACAATGCCCTGAAGGAATTACTTGATTCTACCCTCGAAAGCAAGCCTGTACCTGATTCTAGCCCAAACAAGACTTGAAGTGAATATTACCCGATTGCTGCAGACCCGACAAGTGCTGCTCTTCCTTTCAACAATGCTGATGCATGCAGTAGAAATGAGCATTCGGCTTCCTTTCCTCTTACAATAATCACAGGACTTAACTCGAATTGTTAATTCTCTTAAAACTCTCTTCTCGTCGACAACTTCTATTAGCACAACTCATGAATTTTACAAACTTTTGAATTTAAATTTGACTCTCTTGCACAGTATATAATAGGAAAAAAAATCTTATTGCTCATAAAGTATCTTGTCAACAATATATCCAGTCATTATATAGAATCAACTAATAGGGCACTCATTTGCTCATAAAGTAAGCTTATTGCTTCCCTTTTTGCCTAGAAAGTCAGCTAATGGACAATGTCTTGCATCGGCAAAATCAGTATCAGAACTTCTTACTACTGATGCAAACCAGTAACATAACTTCTTACTACTGATGCAAACAACAAAGAATAAAATTGAGTCCTTGTTCCCTTGCTTGTTTGCTCATTTGTCCTTCTTGCTTGTTGACTTTTAATCTCCTACACCTTAATCAAATGCTTAGTTAGTTATTGTATTCTATTCAAGCTATATGATTTTCTTCGATTGCTCTAGTTTTCATTGCTTATTGAGTTGAGTTCAGTTTGATCGGGTGCTAACGCCTTTATGGGTGTTTTGCAGTGATTGTTTACTTTGTTCTATTTGATGTAAACTCAATTACATTATTGGTGTGGATAGTTCAATCCTTTTCAATTGTACTTCACCAACTTTAGCGGGACAATCACTGATAAGGTTTGTTTGCTAAAAAGAACCATGATTTCGAGTTTAAAGATTTCACTTAATCTTTTCTACTCGATCAAACCAAGCACTACTCAATCAAAAACCTTTCTCCTCTCCACAAAACTAATTAACGAAGATCATTGCTCGAACTCCACTGAAGAGCCACGTTAGAGTTATGCTCACATTAGAGTTCGATCATTGCTCCAACTCCACTTGCAACAAATCATTTCAACTTTCTTAGAGTTGTGCTCACGTGAGCTCCAGACAACAGTGTTAGGAGTTTGCAAACAAGTCCATCTTACGAGGTTAAATGCATTATAACAGTTGTAAGGGGCCAACATTACCATAAATCAATCAATCAGTAACTAAAGAAATGAGTCCACCAGCAACTGACTACTAGGTCATGCATTAACCGATAAGTCAAGATAGTTCATCTTTAGTCAACAAATAATGAAAATAATGAATTGAACTCACCCACCTACAATATAGGAAAGTCCTCTTGTGCTATTCATCTGTTTGACAACCTTTTGTGCCATTTGTTCATCTGTTTGACAACCTCTAGTGCCATTCACCTGATTAGTGAGTCAAGAATTAACCACAAAGCCTAGTACAGAGAGTGTAAATAAAATCAACAAATGAATTAAACAAAATAATTAACAACTGACGAATTAAAGAGAATGACAACTAATATAGTAAAGTAATCGGACTGATTACTCCTACAAGCAATTAACTATCAACCCAACTGTCTGGAGCAAGTTGTATTTTTGTCAAGCAGATTGTAAAACATTAATGTCATCTCTTGCATCATAATCAACAACTCATTTCTAAGTTAGATCCTAAATTTATTAATTTCATCTCTTGCATCATAATCAACAACTCATTTCTAAGTTAGATACTAAATTTATTAAGTCATAAAAGTTATGAGTCGTATAACCATAAACTAGCCATCACTTTCTTTAATTGAAAAAATCAACTAGGGTTAAGGAGTAGTTTAATTTGAGTAAAAGTCTACTATAACCACCGGTCACGCCTTTAGTAGAAGTTAGCTAGAAGTTAGGAGTTGGTTAGGAGATAGAGTCTATTAGAAGTAGGAGTTCTATTAGGAGTTAGGATTTTGAGACCCTATATAAACACTTATAGCCACAATCTTTTGATTATCAATAGATCAATATTTCTTCAATCTTGTGTCAAATACCTTGGAGAAGGAAACCCCTATAGTATTAGGAGGACCGATCCTCTATAGAGATCAACCCTCAAGCTTAGAATCCGCAAGGATTCTAACACTTGGTATCATCTGTTAGGACCCCAACTGAGTCGGGTCCTAGTCGATTGAGTTGAATCCTTAGATTGGATCTTATTGACCGGTCTAGATTTGACATTAGGTCGGCTATAAGGAGATTTGAGTCTAGTATAATAAATCAGTCCAAATCCAAGTAGAGTTAGGATTCAGTTAGACTAGAATCTGGTTAGGAGTCGGAGTCGGAATTGGATTCGGGTCGGGTCAACCAAGTCAAACTTGTAATCAACCCAATTGACCACCAACTTTGATGAGGGAGAGTTGACTAGGGCTAAAAGGAGGTCGATAGGGTTAGAGAGGGAGAGTTTTATTTAGTTAGGACTCTCTCTAAGATTGATTAGGAGTTAAATTAAGAGTTGGAGTCTTGGTTTAGTTAAAGTAGGATTCCTATTAGGATTAAGGTTTTGAGACCATATATAAACACTTGTAGCAACAACTCATTTTCTTATGAATAGATCAATCATTTTCAGCCATTGTGGCTGACTACCAAGGAGGGAGGAACTCCTATATGTTAAGATCAATTGGCACTAAAGCGTGGGTGGGGTGAATTAGTGTAAGAGTAAATTCTCATTTTAACTTAAAATTTTTCACTTGAAGCAAGAAAGGAAAAACTGAAGCTTTTAGTTTAAGTAAAGCAATTTAATCTTATAGAGAAATGTTAAGCTTCTTGCTTGAAGATGACTCAAAAAAGAATAAGCAAATCCGAATAAGGAGATAGTTAATGTTATAAGTGAAGTGCTTGATTTTGAAGCCTTGCTTTCAAAATTAAATAAAATCAGAAGTGTCAATATAATAGTAGTAAGCAAGATAAGCAAAAAAAACTCATAGTTTTATAGTGGTTCAGCACTAATCGGCCTACATCCACTCTCGAGTCCTCCTCCTTGAGGCACACCGACGTCGACTATCGATCTTCTATGAGTGAAGACCAAACCCTTACACTTGAGCTTACAAAGGAGTCTTCAAGATTTTTTTAACTCTAAGCTCTCTCCCTTTCTCTTTTTTTTTTCTTACAATTCACACATAATTTTTTTATAGAATGTAATCTCTAAAATTATTGTATAGAGTGCAAGAAAACTTAGGGTATTTATAGGCCCCAAATAGCTTCAAAAATTGGAGTCATACCCGAAAAATTTGGGTACGGGCAGTTGAACCGCAGGCCTGGGTGTGTCAATCTTCAAAAGTATCCATAATCTAGGGTATGGATGGTTCAGCCACCTAGCTTGGGTGGTTCAGTTGCTGACCATTACTCAAAATCTTGGGCGACAATTGTACACATGCTGCTCACTAGCGGTTTAGCCGTTGGGAATCTCGAAAAAGTGATTCCCTTCACTTTTCCCATCTTGAATTGAATCACACATTGACTAATTCTTTGGTCAACTAATTGAGCTCAACCTGAGTTCAATCATTCTC
Organism: Ensete glaucum; assembly: GCA_021527575.1. Lineage (NCBI taxonomy): Eukaryota > Viridiplantae > Streptophyta > Magnoliopsida > Zingiberales > Musaceae > Ensete > Ensete glaucum. The sequence continues at coordinate 26,677,286 of CM038559.1, read as the reverse complement.
CTTTAGTGGACCCGATTATCTCATTGAGTTGATTTGGATTCCTTTCAGATCACTCTCATTTAACCTATGACTTAAGGATTACAATCATACATGACCATTAAACTTAATGACCTCAGTCCTGCAATCTGACAACCTCCAGCATTCCTTGCAACGAGTCTCACGGTCCTCCTCCGGCAATCTCCCTGCATGTTCCCAGCGATCTTTCCAATACCTTCGGCGAAGTCTTAGCAAACTCCCGACGAGCTCCCACCACATTGTCCAAACCTTCGCCTAATACTTAAGCTTGATCTTAGGTCCATGACTGGTCTGTAACTCCTTTTCATCGTCATGGTTAAACCTATATGATGCTAACTACAACTTAATTAATTACAATCAACATGACCATAAATCCACTTTAAGTTCTTCCTAACTCTCGGCAAGCCTTTCGGCTACCCTCGATAATCTTCTGGAGAGTCTCAGTTTTCTTCGGACGAACTCCCTTGCACCATCCTAGCAAGCTCTCGATACTCTCAGTGAGCTCCCAATGCACTTCAGACGAGTTTCCAACCGCATCGTCTGAACCCCGACCTATAATAATCTCTCTTTCATAGTTAATCCTGCATCAATCAACTCTAACAACCTTGTTAAATCAAGGACTCATCTATTGAATCATCAAAATCCGAGATTCAACAGTCTCTCCCTTTTTGATGATGACAATTAATTGATAATAAGAGTTAATCCTAACTCCCCTTAAATTAAATCAATGCTTCAATAAAGAAAGCTTAAATTTCAAGAGAACCACACCCTCTTGAATTCAAGTATCATGAAACAAATCATATTCTAAGCAAATTTTAATAAGAATTTGTATCAAGTTATCGAATCATGAATTTCAAAAAGAATTATGCATCTATATCCAAGATATCCAAGTATATCATCAATATCATGTGTCATCAATACATATCATTAATATCATATGTCATCAATATATATTTCTCCCCCTTTATCATTAATAAAAAGGTGAAATATATAGCTAATAATTTCAAAGCATATGATAGCATTACTTTTCCTTAGTAAAATAGAATATGCATTATAAAATTTTCTTCCCTTTCGTGATTAATAAGGAGAGAAACAAGGAGTTGTGAAAGTATTATTAAGAAGAGTTCTCAATAATATTCAAAAATAATATTAAGATGAGCTCAAAAGTCCAATTTGAAACTATTTTAATCACATCATATGCAACATCATATCATTATAATAAAATCATGATTATTATTCCTAATCATCATGTATATTTTCAAAATTAATCATGCATTATCATCATACATGATTTCACTTCATCATATCTTCTCCTCTTTTGTCATCAATAAAAAGGAGAAGTGCAATTAGCAAGTTTTTTATATATGAAAGCTTGGCAATTTAGTAAATTTTTTATTACTTTAAAACATATAAGCTATTGAGTTCTTTCTTCTCTTTTGAGAAGTGCAAGCTAGCAAATTTTGCTTCCCTTGTAATGTTCAAGCTAGCAATTTTATATCATACAAGTTAACAAGTTAGCAAGTGTTACTTCTCTTAGCATGTTTTTTTTTTAATGTGAGGTTAAGCAAAATTTTTGCTTCTCTTGAGATAGCACTTCTTGCTTCTATTTTGAGATGAGCAAGTTAGCAAGTTTTACTCCCTCTTTGTTATTATAAAAAAAAAAGTGATAGTTACAATGGTGCAAAACTTTTCTTATTACATCATTTTACAAATCATCACATGAAATATATAAAAAAAATTAACATGGTGATGAGATATATAATTCATGAAGATAAATTATGAATATCAAGAGACAAATCATAAGAGAAATAAATAAAATATCTTGATTCATACATAAGAAATCTCAAATTGTCAAAATCATAATTTATATAAAAAATCTCCTTTCAAATAATACGAGAATATATAATAAGAGATTTGATTCATAAAAGATTTGAAGTTATAATTTCGAGGAATCAAAATCATGATATAGGTAACGAACTCATTCAAATTCAAGATCATGAAAATCACTTTCAAGATATTCAAAATAAAATTAATAGACTTATCGATCTCTTAAAATAGTAGTGATTTCTTTTCTTCACTTTGTGTAAACAAGAAGGTAGAATCAAGGTGGAGAAGTGAAAAACATCACAAAAATACTCAATTTTATAGATGTAAATTTCAAAATCTAAGAAAAAATCAAGAGCAACCTATGCAATTTAATTTATCTTATGCAAATTTCAAGCAAGGTAGCAAATCAAACAAATCATACTTTTTACATATATTTAGAAAATTTAAAATTTAAAATTTTCTTCTAAGCAAATTGTTTCTCATTCAATGTTATCAAATCTAATTTGCTTCTAACCATATTGATAATTTTATCTCCCACTTTTTGTCATTGTCAAGAAAGAAATATAATTGCATAATTTCTTCTTAACATCTATATTCAAATTACACCCAAAAGTAAAATGAGATCATGTCATAAAATCAAATCTTTAAGTACCAAGAGACACGATTTGAATTAATAAATTTGTCTCTTCTTATTGTTTGTGAATTTTAATAAAAGTAATCAAGAAATCTTATATATTCAAAATTCTAAGTAAAATAAAAATCCAATCATGCAAATCTCATGTATTTAAAATTCGTAATTTTTTTTTAGCAAATCGCTCCTCATCCAATGAAGGTTTTATATAATTAAAGTATTTAAATTTGTTATTGCAAAATATCACTTTTGTCTCTCCCATAGTCATTGTTAAAGTAACAATTAAGAAGTTTATATAAATTTCATAATCAAAGTATTTATGTAAAGATTTCAAGTTACATTTCTAAACTTGTCAAAAATCATGATAATAGTTTATTTAAGTTCAAATAATCAAAATCAATTTCATAGTTCAAGAGATTCATAAAAAATAACATAATTAATTTATCTATCTCTTTTAAAAAAATTTATAAGATAGAGAAATTTTTAAGAAAAAAGTATTCCCTTTTTATTTCATACATGCATGCCTTTGTCTTTTAAGCCAAATAAAAAACATGCATTTTCATTTAAAACCAAAAAGGAGATTTTATTATGGCAAAGATCAATAAGCTATATCATCATATATAATTTCAAAATATAAACTCATTAAGCATTGTCACTCTCCATTATTAATTCATCAAGCATGATTTTATAAAATATCTTCAATCAAAATTCAATCTATCTTAATTTCAACTTTTAAATGAGTCTAACTCTTTACACATAGTGTAAGGAATTGACAAACTCATTTTCAAATTTTTATTTATTTCATATTCAAATTCAAAAGTAATCTATCATTTAACAACACACATCCAATCTCAACATATATTTTTTTAACCATTTAAATCAATCATCCATAATGATATTTATAAGCTAACTTAGTCAAAAACATAATAACATTTAAGTCATTAAACAATAACCTTTGCATTTAAACCAATATTCAAACTAATGATTTTGAACCTATTTTTCAATCATCATCAAAATATTATTTTCATAACTTTTAATATGAAAAGTTTTTTATTAACAATAACTTAGGTTCTTTTAATCTAGTTTTAGTATGCTCTAGCTATGCATTATCAATCAAGGTTATGATAAAAAATAAATCCAGATGAGTAAATCACTTTCAAGTGGTGTCATTACTACGAGATATTCTTCAACCAAAATCCAATGATTTTTTTTAATGTTGGAAGATTCTATCATGTTATCAAGAAGTTTTTCCTTTAAAAAAAAATAATTTTGTATATGACTTTTAAGTTCAAATTCAATATTTGGTCATTTAATCTAAAGACAACATACACAAATACAAGCACACAAATCATTATATTAATCATCATCAAAATCTCCCTTTCATATTTATAATTTTTATTAAAGATAACTAATCTTTCTTCTTTCTAATATTAGCATGCAACGGAAGGGTTATGCATAATCATAATGAAAATTTACTTTTATTTTTAATAATTTATTTTATTAATATTTAGGCTAGTGAGCTTGTTAGATCTCAAGTTATATGTTTTGAGCATCTAAAACATTATTTAGTGCTCCTAGACTTGTTATGAGATAAATTTATAGTATGGGGGGTTTTAGTTTAGGTACCCATTTTATATTGGGTCCTTCATATAAAACTTTTTATTTTCTTTCTAATGTTTTTTGGTTGTTTGTTGTTCTCTTGGGAATCCAAACTAATTGGTGTGGACTATATTTTCTAAATAGACATTTATTTACATTATATCCTAATTTTTCATAAAATTATATTTAATTTTGGATGGCAAATTTAAGGTAGGTCCTATAACAAAATTGATTAATTTTTGTTGAATGTTATCAATAAAACCCATATGATTTCTTCTATTAATATGACCCTTATTGGCAAGGATCATATTTAGGGATTTGTTCCTAATTTTAAATTTTTCTATTGTTATCTTAAGCATAATGTTCTCTTCTTTAACATGATCTAGCATATTAAATTTAGAACATGGGTTATATGATACTAATGAATCATGCATTTCATCAAGTTTACTAACTAATAGATCATGATCATTCTTGAGCAACTTAAAAGATTTGTTAAGTTTTCTAAACTCATCAAACAAATCATGAACTATTTTTAGTAATTTTAAAAAAGAAATACTTAATGAATCACTAACCTCGTTGTTGATGACCGTAAGTGCGAGATTCTCCACTTCTTGGTTGTGCACTTCATCCTCGGAGCGCCTCGGCTTCTTGCATTTATAGCAAGAGGTTTTGTCCAATTTAAATTTATTTGTATGGTTTTTGTTTATTAATTTTTTTGATTCATTTGTTAATAGTTCAAGTTTAAAGTTCTCATCACTCAAGGTCTCACTCGAGGAGTCATATGTCAAGCTTAGTTCAAATTCCTTCCTATTCTTTGGAAGGTGTTCTTCAAGTTCATTTTTGTAAATCTTTTCATTTAATGATTCACTTGATTTAGTTATGCTTTCATGTGTCATTTCTAATGTATGTCATATATCGAAAGCCAAATCAAAACAAGAATCCCGATCAAATTCATGATAAGACATTCATAGCCTTTACATTCAACAAAAACATTTGTTTTTCATAATCATTCGAATAATTTATTAGATTGGATGACTTCTAAAAATTTTTTTCAATAATACACTATATATCAAGATCTATTGAAACAAAAAGATACATATTCGAATTTTTCAAGATGAGTAGTCCATCCTATTGAACATAGGAGGATTTGTGATGCATTGACTCTCATTCATACCAAATAAAGTCATTTACTCTAGTGGGTATTTAGTCTAAAAAGTAAGAACCTTGCTCTGATACCAACTGGCACTAAGAGAGGGGGTGGGGAATGAATTAGTTCAAGAGTAAATTCTCGTTTTAACTTATAATTTTTCGCTTGAAGCAAAAAGAAAAAATCAAAGCTTTTAGTTCAAGTCTTATAGAGAAATGTTAAGCTTCTTGCTTGAAGATGACTAAGAAAAGAACAAGCAAATCCAAATAAGGAGATAGACAACGTCGTAAGTAAAGTGCTTAATTTTGAAGCCTTGCCTCTCAAATGTAAATAAAATCGGAAGGGTCAATAGAAAAGTAGTAAGCAAGGTAAGTAAAGCAAGGTAAGTAAAAAGAAACTCATAGTTTTATAATGGTTCGTCACCAACCGACCTACATTCACTCCCGAGTCTTCCTCCTTGAGGCACACTGGCATTCACTACTGATCATTTTTAGGTGAAGACTAAATCCTTACACTTGAGCTTACAAGGGAGACTTCAAGATTTTTCTAACTTTAAGCTCTCTCCCTTTCCCCTTTTCTTTTTCTTACAATTCACACATAATTTTTTTTACATAATGTAATCCCCAAAACTATTGTATATAATATAAGAAAACTTGGGGTATTTATAGACCCTAAATGACTTCAGAAATTGGAGTCAAAATTTAAACATACCCGAAAAATCTGGGTATGAGTAGTTCAACCATAGGCTTGGTCGAGTCAACCGCTGAAAGTATCCAGAATCCAGGGTCTGGGTGGTTCAGCTGCCTAGCCTAGGCGATTAAAAAAAAAACCACTGACAGCATCGGCGGTTCAGCCGTTGGGAATCCTGGAAAAGTAATTCCCTCCACTTTTCCAATCTTGAATTAAACCACATATTGACCAATTCTCTGGTCAACCAATTAAGCTCAACCTAAGTTCAATCACTCCCCTTTAGTGACTATAATAATCACTTCAGGTGATTATTTCGAGCTCCCGATGTACTCCAAGTGAGTTCCCAATCGCATCATTCGAACCCAGCTCAATGCTTGGACTTGACTCTAGCCAAACCTGTGATTGTAATAATCTTTATGTCATAGTTAATCCTGCATCAATCAACTCTAATAACCTTATTAGATCAAGCACTTATCAATTAATTTCATCATCAAAATCTAAGATTCAACACTATAGAGTTCCAAGGAGGACCGATCCCCTATAGAGGTCAACCCAAGTTTAGAATCTTGTGGGGTTCTAACACTTAGCACGACCACCGAATTCTAACTCTACTAGGTAAACCACCAAAAAATACTCAGTCATATCCCTATCTCACCTTCAGAAGGTCGAAATAGAGAATAGTATATAGGAGATGCTTAAAACAGGGGTTATTCGGCCAAGTTGCAACCCCTATTCTTTATTAATGCTCCTTGTATGTAAGAAAGACGTAACATGGCAAATGTGCGTAGACTATCGAACCCTCAATAGCATAATGGTCCAGGACAAGTACCCTATTCTCATGATGGATGAATTACTTGATGAATTAAAAGGAGCACAAGTCTTGATAAAGTTGGATTTGTGGTTCGGATATCATCAAATTTGGGTGTGTGAAGAAGATATACTGGAGATCGCCTTTTGGATACACAATGGCCACTATGAATTTTTGGTAATGCCCTTCAGTCTCACCAATGCTCCCTTCACCTTTCAGAGCCTTATGAATGATATTTTTCGGAGTTATCTTCATAAGTTAGTATTGGTTTTCTTCGACAACATCCTTATTTACAGCCCTTCGCTTTAAAGTTACCTGTACCACTTATGAATTGTTTTGATGATTCTTCGAGAGCATAGTTTTTTTGTCAAAGAATCAAAATATAACTTTCTACAACATAAGGTGGAGTATCTTGGGAACGTCATCTCAAAGGAAAGCATAGTGGTGTGGATCCTTCAAAGATTGAGGCAACACAAAGTTGGCCAACACCTAAGAACGTAAAGGTGTTACCATATTTCTCGAACTAATGGGCTACTACCACAAGTTAGTCAAGGATCATGGAAAGATCAACATCCTCCTTATATTCTTGCTGAAAAAGAAAACTTTTTAATGGTCGGAAAAAGCCTCCGCTAGTTACAGGTATCTTGTATGCCAATCATGTGAGTGATGGCATGCGTGACACACTTTGTAATCTATTTACTTATGATCATTATTAGTATATTCTTACATTATATTATCTATTACATATATATTACAATGTCCTTCGTTCTATGCAATAGGAATCTGATTGTGATAAGATCACAATAATGAGATTGATTCACCTTTAAACATAGATCCTAAATAATCTCGGTCATAGGTTACTCGAGAGGGACATTGAGATAACCGGACAGACCGATGTATTATATACCCGTCCATATGATGAAAACGGCTAGTCTCGTAGCCACTTGTGTGGAAACACTAAGGATATAGTACAAGTGCTCATTGGAGAATGAGTTCACTAATTGATCTGCTAATGAAATATTGTATAGTTAATAATACCTAATGCTAGACAGCGATTTCATAGTCCCAATTGTATATTTGGTCATTTGACTTGAGACACCAAGGATGTCTTGTATGAGTACTCCTCTACCAAACTTACAGGTTTGGAAAGTTTCAGATCTGGTACAATTAGTTATCGCGATTAGTAGCCAACTTTACAATGGCAATTAAATATCAATAAAGGATCATCCACTCTCAGTATCATGAGAGGAATATCCCATATGTGCTTGCTTAGATAAATCCCTAGCCAGGGTCATTCGGATTGAGAGAGAAGTTCTCCGAGAGAATCTGATTAGAGCGAGAATATGACAGATTTCGTATGTGACCTGACAGTACCATGTTTAATATACTGTCTTTGGGATATTAGTTAGTTGAGAGATTATAGATATATAGTAACTATAGACAAACAGATCTGATAGATTTAATCCCCTTGTACCATCTAGGGACTATGGCGTAATGGCCTAATATGTCCATAGTCGATGAGTCGAGTAAATTATTATGAAGATAATAATTTATCAGAAGGAATTCTGATAGAAGTGACTCACGACCAGCTCGGTATTGGGCCTAGAAGGTCACATACATATAGTGGATGTTTCGATGAATAGAGGATTAGATGGAGATCTAATTAGCCCCTATTCTCATTAGATGTGATCTTATACTGATGAGCTCCTTGATTGAGGCCCAATTAGAGGTCTAAGGAGATTACTGGATAGAAATCTAATAATGCAAGGTTAGTAGGTAATTGGATGAAGATCCAATATCCACTAAGGTAGGAGCCCTAGGTTTTTTGTGGCTCTCTATAAATAGGAGGGAGACTAATGGTTGATAGGCTATGCAGCCTTGGCCTCTCCTCCTATTCTCCGCCCTCCCTCTACAAGAGCTACAAGATCAGATTGAAGGAGATTTATTACAGAGATCTTTCGTGTGGATACCGCTAGAGAGGAAGACACTTGATTTTCTTCATCCTCTCCATCCGGATCTGAAACATAGGGATATATAATCTCTCTACGTAAAATAATCTCTCACATGATGCAGTTTTTTCAGTTTCTGTGGCTTTCTCGTGACCCTAATCTTTTGCACGATGATTTGAACTACATAGAAAATTAATTTTTTGTTTTGATTTTTGCTGCACATGTGGTGATTCCGCTGAGGTTTCCCAACAGTGGTATCAAAGCCAGGCTTTCATGTGAAAGATTGGTTTTAAACTACATGTGATGAGATTATAGTGCGTAGAATTGTTATGTGCATTTATTGCAGTGATTGGCAGTAAAAATAGGCGCTACCTACGAGCGAGGGGTGACCACCTGCATGTTGTCTGCATGCAAAGGTGGCTGGCCATGGCCAGGCCCCCTACAAGGGTGGCCAACCATGGCATGGCCAACCATTGCAAAGGGGTAACCGACCGCAGCCAGGGACAACTCGCAAGGGTCGACGCTCGCCCGCGGCAAGACCGCAGGGGCAGCCACTCGAGGGTGGCTGACTGCAGGTCGACACCCGCAGGAAGGTTGCCTGCGGGTAGAGGCATCGCCTGCAAGGGCTACTGCTTGTAAGGGCGGCCACTGCAAGAGCGACCGCCATGAGGGGCAGCATCTGCAGGGGCGGCGTCTGTAGAGGAGAGCCACCCACGGGAGCAACACCGATGGTGTAGTGAGAGTGACGGAAGAGGGCTAGGGCATCCTTTTAAGAAAAAGATGATCCTGCCCCTTGAAATTTGGGAAATTTCAGGGTTTGTCCTACGCCCAGAATATCGAAAACACCCTCAATACTTCTGAAAATTTTGAGGGCTGTCCTCCTATCCATAATTATGGAAATACCCTTGACAATTCTGGAAATTCTAAGTATATCCTGATTTCCAAAAAAATAATTAATTAAATAATTTAATTAAATTATATATATCTAGTAATCTTACATATGATGTGAAGTACATGTGATATATGATGTGGATGGATGATCATAAGCCATGTGTTGTGTTATGTATAATTTTGATTATTATTATTATTATTATTATTATTATTATTATTATTATTATTAGGGCCTATAAGGCTCTGTTTTTCTCATTTATTATCGGGTCTGCATGCTTGTGATCATTTGTCATTATATGAAGAGACACGGCGGGAGCGTGGAGGTGACAGTGGGACTCACGATGTTGTGGCGGGAGATCATGACGCATGGTGATCCGACGAGGATCCAACAGAACCGATGATGATGAGATCAACAATCATTGTGTATGGAGATGTGCCGATGCACATATAGATCCTATTATGAGTGATTAGGCCTATTGGCTTAGGCTTAATCATATTAGGTGATGGCTCATGATCATATGATGTGGTTTACATATTTGATGTGTTATATACCTACTAGACATATGTATGTATATTTGCCTATAACATAGATATATATTAAATATGTATGTGTGTAACACAACATATTAGGAGATTAATACAAAATAAAGAACCCCTCCTATGTTAATATTAAGTCGGTAAGCATGAGGCAATAAGATTGACCCACGTGGCTTTCTATCATTATAGGAATAAATTGAATCACGACATAGGTTGATTTGGTCGAGTCACTATAGACTCACTTATTTATGTGATATAAGAACATGGTATGATTTGGTCAAGCAATTGAGAGCATATCCATCGAATCAGACTCATCTTATAATGATGATGATGACTTAACTGAATTTATGGTTGGTCGAGCAGTCGAGACCATGATGATTCGGAGGTTGAACATAACGGGAATCATAAGGAGTTGTGATTGGCAAGAGTTGCCTACCTTTTGGGCTTAGTGTAATTATTCAAGTCTCTTAAGGTTGCACTAAGATGTTGATTGGATCCTGATCCCCACTAGGAGCCTGCTGGAGACTTTCGTCTTACGTGTCAAGGGTGTCGCATGATTCACTAGAAAAATAGTGAGAGTACATTAAGATAAAAGTCTATATCTTAATTAATATTTTCTATAAAGTCTGCATGTTATTTATTTACACTATATCTTGTTTGTCGCTTGCAAAACTCTTATGTGGCATACTTGATGCCAACTGCCTCATTAGTCCAAAGGCTCTGTAATTTGAGAATTGTTCTTACGAAAGAGAAAATCATATATATCCTTAATATGATTGTACGCACGCTGGAGAAAAGGATAAGCGGGGATGAGATCGCTCACTTTGTGAAGTATTAAAATAGTCCTAAAGGATGTTGATCTTATACTTCAGTCCCTACCAGATTCCTTTTCCCAGTTCATTATTAACTTTCATATAAACAAGTTTGAGGTGACTCTACCTGAGCTCCTTAATATGTTAAGGGAAGCTGAGAGTACCATCAAGAAAGAGAAGTTAGTTCTCTATATTGGTGAGACTAATAGGAAAAGGAAGGCTAGTAAGACTCTTAAGAAGGGCAAGGACAAAGAAAGACTGGGTAAGACAAAGGTTGCCAAGAAATACCAGACAAAAGACAAAGGACAGTGCTCCCACTATGGCCAAGATGGGCATTGGAAGAGGAACTGTAAGGATTACCTTGCAGATAAGGCGAAACAAAAGCTTGGAGAAGCATCAGGTATATCATGATCAGTCTCCACTTGTCATATTATCATATTTACAATTAGTTATAATTTTTGACAAGACCTAAAAGATTGGCTAGAGGTAAGATGAACCTCAAGATGGACAATGAAGCAAGAGTTGCTATAGTTACCATTGGGGAGGTCACTCTACATCTGCTTGATGGAGTATCATTGCATTACATGCATGCTATTTTGTTTCCTTTATTATCAAAAATATTATTTCCATATCTTGTATGACAATTAGTAGATATAAGTTAGTTTTTGAGAATAATAGTTGTTCAATAATTATGGATGATGAGATCATCACTAGAGGGACCCTTATGAATGGCTCATATATGTTGGACACTTCTCCATATTGAATATCATATCTTGATGATGAAATCAATTGATGAGTTTTATTAATTAACTTATGTATTAAAGAAAATGGTGCAGGATTAATTATGATAGCAAAGGGCAATACAATCAGATGTTAGGCCGGAGTCAAGTTCGAGCATTCGGCCAAAGTTCGAGTATCGCTGCGGGTTCACTGGAAGAATGCTGGGAGTTCGCCGAAGGAAATCGGGAGCTTATCGGGGGTTCATCGAAAGGATATCGGGAGTTCACCGAGAGATGATCGGACAATGAAGATTATGTGTTGAGAGGTCTAGTTAGCATCATAATGAGAGTTAGTGTTTACTAACTCAATTAAGAGGTCATTAGGCCTTAATTTAGGCTGATTTATACTTATTATAAAAGTCATTTCAATAACCCATGGTCAGATGAGACATAGTCTTCGAAGAAATGGTCTCCAAGATGACACAGTCTTCGAAGGTGTGTCAGGTGGTTGAACCACCCAAACACGATCTCCCGGACTGTCAGGTGACTGAACTGCCCGGAATGTGGTCTTTGAGACTAGCACTTCAGGAACACTTAATAATTGATTTTTGGCTCCACTTTTAAAGCCATTTGGGGCCTTTAAATACCCCATCCATTCTTTCTAGTGAATGAGCAAGAATCAAGAGTGAAAAACTTGTGAAAACACTATTGTAATCTCTTGAGAGCTCCCATCATTTCTTTTGTGTAGTTTTTGTTTAACGGAGAGCTGAGAGAATTGTAAAAGTTATCTCCTGAACCTGTAAAAGGATAATAGAGCTGTAAGAGGGGTGTTTGATCCCAATAAAAAAGATCAGGAGTGGAAGCCAGTGGCCTTAAGTGAAGAGGAATCAAGAATGGACGTAGGTCAAGGGGACTGATCCACGTTTCTCTCTAATTAGCTTAAAATAAAAAAAAGATGGCTTTTTTTGGTAATTAAGAGGGACTTTCTATCACATGTCCTTGTATATTCAATGGGATGGACTACACATCTTGAAAAATTTGAATGTGCATCTTTTTAATTTCGATAGATTTTGATTTATGGTGTATTATTGAAAAAAGCTTTTAAAAGTCATCCAATCCAATAAATGATTGGAATGATTATGAAAATAAATATTTTCTTTAAATGTCAAGGCTATGAATGCCTTATATTGTGCTTTCAATAAAAATAAATTTGATCAGATTTCTTCTTGTGATTTGACTTTTGAGATTTGGCTTACATTAGAATTAACACATGAAATCACACTAAATCTAAATGAATTATTAAACAAAATATCTTACAAAAATGAACAGGAAGAATACCTTACTAAAAGTAAGAAAAATTTGACATTGAGAACCCAAGAACACCTTCCCAAGGACAGGAAGGAATTGGAACCAAAGAGAACACATGACTCCTCGAGTGAAATCTCGAGTGATGTGAACTTTGAACATTTGACAAATGAACCAAATAAATTAATCAACATGAACCATAAAAATGATTTAAAGATGGATAAAATTTATTGCTATGAACGCAAGAAGCCGAGGCGCTCCAACGATGAAGAACACAATTAATTAGGAAGAAGTGGAAGGTCTTGCGCTCGTGGCCAACCACTATGAGGTAAGTAATCCACTTAAAGACTCTTTTACTTTTAATGAGTTATTACTTTCTTTTCATGAGCTTTATGATGAATTTAGAAAGATTAGCAAATCCTATAAATTACTTAAGGTAGAGCATACATCATTAGTTAGTAAACTTAATGAAATACATAAAGTAGCACTATCACACAATACATGCACCAAATATGAAACCTTGCATGATACTTTACCATTATACATTTTTGCTCTAAATGTGAAACATTGGATAGTGTTAAAGAAGAAAATATCATGCTTAAAACTAAATTAAAAAAAATTAAAATTAGGAATAAATCCCTAAATATGATCCCTGTCAATAAGGGTCATATTAATAGAATAAATGACACAGACTTTGTTAGTAACATTCAATAAAAGCCAACTATTTTTGTTAAAGGATCTGCCTTAATTTTACCACCAAAAATTAAATATAATTTTTATGGTAGATTACGATATATAGCTTAATTTAAAAATTATAGTCCTCACAAATTAGTTTGGGTTCCTAAGGGAACAACAAATAACCAAAAATTATTAAATAACAAAGACAAATTTCTTCATATAGGTCCCAATGTAAAATAGGTACCTAAATCTTTCTTATAAGTTTGTCACCAAACTAAGATTAGACGCAAAATGAAATAATATCTTATGGATGCTCAAGCCATTTGACTTGAGATCTAACTTACTTATCAAGCTTCTTAGCTAAAATGTAAAAATAAGAAAAATTATTTGAATTAAGATGTTTAAAGATTAATAATCCTTGTTTCTATTATAACAAATCCTTTTATTGAAAATAGTTATCATTATACAATTATCTTGATGATGCATAGCTAGAATATATAAGTATGAAAACTAACTAGAACCAAAAAAACCATAGTTATTGAAAAATATGTTGAAATTTATATAAATGAGATTTTGATGATGATTGAATAATAAGTTCAAAATCATTGGTTTGAATATTTGGAAAGGCTATTGTTGAATAATCTAAATGTTATGAATGATTTATGGTTGAATAGTTATATGATTTGAATGTTATATAAATAGACTTGAAATAAATAAAAATTTTTGAAATAAGTTTGTCAACTCCTTACACTATGTGTAAAGAGTTAGACTCATTTACATGTCGGAATTGAGATTGGTTGATTTTTGCTTTGAAGATGTTTTATCATTTTGATATGTTATTGTATTGGCCTTGATAATGTTGAAGAAAGATTAAATTAATATTATTGAATCATAGAATTTGAGCATAGAACATTATACAAAAGGAAAGAAAAATCATGCTTCATTGTCTAGTATTTTTGAAAATTAAAAATATATTTAATGAGAATGAAATGAGTATGGTAACTCACTCAAAAAATCATTGGAATTGGAATAAATCAAAGTTTTTGTTTGAAAATGTTTTATGATTTCTTTTGGAAATGATACTTGATTTTTAGTTTTAAAAGGTTAAAAATGTTTTACTTATTTTAATGATCTTGATGATTTCTTTTTAGATGAAACTAGAATTTAAATGACAATCAATGCATGGATTTAGCATAAAAGGTGAAGAAATTTTTGTATGAAACAAATCACATAGATTGAAATAACTAAAAAGAGGAAAAGTTTTTCTTGGAAAATTTCTCAATTAAGTTTTTAGAAAGAGATAAAGTGTAATGATTATTGTTGAATCTATTGAACTACAAAAATGATTTTGATAATTAAAATTTGAATGAGATTTTTTTTTCGGCCAAATCATGAACTTTATCATGATTTTTGACTTGAGGCATCTTATATGAGAATCATTTTTTTTTTTACTCCTATAATTTTCTTTTTAGCAAAGAGGAGAGCCAATTTGGCTTCGAATAAGCCCAGCGATGTCATGACGCAAGGATCTCCAACCTGTCAAACAAATCGACTTAAAAGTGTAGCTACAATTTTCATGTTGAAGATAGTGAATGACAGCAATGTCGGGACTACGGGGGTGAAGTCTCCAAGTGGAGGATGGCAGCTATGGGTAGCTGCGACGGTGGAGGAAGAAGAGGGCAGCAGCAATGTCGGTTGTGACTTCATGGCTGCAAGTGACATCGGTTGCAGCAAGGGTACGGCTGTAATAAGAGGAAGATGGGGCAACGATGTACACGGCTACTGCGAAGGAGGGCAACAATGGTATGGAGTGAGAGATGGCTACTATTGTGTTCAATTTGTTATTGGCCGCGATCAAGATAGTTGGCAGCGAACGATTGTTGCAGGCTGCAATGTAAACAAATTGCAGTGAAAGATCGTTGCTGGTAGCTTTTTACCACAAGGATCGCTGCTGGCTACGATCAAGGAGGATGGCCACAAGAGGTTGTTATTGGCAGTATTGGACAGCAAAAGGTGCATGCTACGGTTGAAGGGATAAGGGAGATTGGGTGGTTGAAAGATTGGTGGACCGAAAGCTTCAATTTTTGGGTGCCGTTTGTGGCTGTTTTGGGTACGATTTGGGGCTACGGTTCTGTGGAGTTTAGGCTATGAATTAGTGTGGTTTTAGGGCTGTAATAGCAGTAGATGAAGGTTAGGGAAATAGATTTTAGATCTGAGATAGATGGCAGCAAAGGTAGGTGTATTGGTAAGGAAAGTTGGCTGAAAAGGTAAGTAGATTGATAAGGAAGTAGGCTGCAGTTAGGGTTGATTTGGGTGGCTATTTGGTTTTAGTTTAGGGTAAGGTTTTGAAAGATTTTGGTAAGGATGGTAGGGTTTGGTGATGAAGAAAAGAGAGTTTGAAATCTCACAAAAAATAGCACTCAAATCCGATAGAATTTGATGAAAAAAATTATGGTAATGTGTAGTCCTACCGAACAGATTTTATATTAGAGAAATGATAACTTCTCAACATAATTTTTAGAGAAAAGTTCAAGAAAATTATGCAAAAACCCTTGGTTTAGATCTTGGAAATACTAATAAAAAGTTTAGCAAAATTTTGGTACCATAATAGTAGGAAAATAGGGCAAAAGACGAAAGGTAGATCCTTCATCATAAAAATTTTAGAACTGTATACTGGTAAAAGATTGTACAAGAAAACCAGTTCTAGAAAGAATTTTTTTAAGAAATTAATCCCAAATGAAAGCCAAGTTGATCTTTGAAATTATATAAAAATTTTGGCCCAAAAGAATGAACAAAAGTTTAGTTTCAAGAGACCAATAGATGGAAGGCAGATTCTCCATTATAAAATTTTAACACTACATGATGAAGAATCACAGCACTATAAGTCCAGATCCAGAAGTAGTTTTTTTATGAGATTAGTCTTAGATGAAAGCTAAGATAATATATAATTGTATAAAAGTTTTATCCAAAAAGGATGATTAAAAGTTTAGTTCCAAGAAGCAATGATCAGTTGAAAATTTTTGTAGCATTTCGCCTTTGCAATGATGATAATATTTACGATTGTAAAATTTTATAGCAAGAAAATTTTAGAAAAACTTCTTCCACATATAAGATAGAGGAATAGCAGTAGCAAGAGGCATGGGCTTTTTAGTTTTTACTAGATCTTTGATGTTGATGCAGAGGAAGGCAGCAGATTGATGGATCTTTGGCTTAGTGGGCAACGATGGAGGCGACATCAAAAGCAATTATGAGAATTATTTGGGAAGGTAGAGGCATAGATGACAGCTACAGGGATAGCAAGATCACTGCTCTAATACCAGATGATAGAACCCCAGAAGGAGCTCTATAGATTTTGATCTTTGAGGGGGATCAACCCTTGGAATGCTATAGGGGTTCCTCCCTCCCAGACTCGGCACAAGAATAAAATAAAATTGATAATTGCTTGATTCAAGAGGAGGGGGCGACTACATCTTTAAATAGGGATCAAAACCCTATCCTAAGGGGGTGCTTACCTAAATAAAATTACTCTTTTGCCCCTCCTATAGTCGACCAAGCTTAATAGGAACAAGGGCCACTGGGTTGGCTCTATAGTCGACCTAAGTAGTGGGAAACCCTAACTGACCAACCCAGTAAGGGAGGTGGCGGCCACTAAGCCTTAAGGACTAATCTAAACCCTGGCCATACTCCTTTATAAGATAGGAGTGGCTTTATTACAATCTAGTAGAGTTTTCTTGACTACTTTTTAGGAAGATTAGGACTCAACCCTGCTGGAGTCCTATCAGAGTTTTAGATAGCTGAGGTTTATGAGAACCCTATTTATGACATAGCATGTCATGTTAATAGCTTTAGCTCAAAAGTAGTTAGGGAGGCTATGTTCATTAAGCATGGTTCTTACCATGTCTTGTAAACTCCTATTCTTTTTCTCAATAACTCTGTTTTGTTATGGATTTTTGGAGTAGAGATATTATAGTCATACCCATTAAAATCATAAAATTCATGAAAATCATGATTTTTAAATTCACCATCATGATCACTACGAATAGATGAATCCATAAAACCTTTTCCATTTTGGACTTGTTTGTAAAACTTGGTAAATTATTTAAAATAATCACTTTTATGTGCGAAGAAGTATATACAAGTATATCTATTATAATAATCAATAATCATGAAAGTATATTTACTACCTTATAGACTTGTGATATCAATAAGTCCAAATATATCCATTTGAATTAATTGTGGTCTAGAGGCACTCACTTGATTTTTAGGTTTAAAACTATTCTTTATTTGTTTTCCTAGTTGGCATGCATCACAAATTTTATCTTTGACAAATTTAATTTTTGGCATTTCTCTTACAAGTTCTTTAGTTCTAATTTGCAAGATTAATTTTATACTTCCACATCCTAATCTTCTATACCAAGTCCATATATCATCATTTAAAATTAAAAAATAAGTCTTATCATGAAAATCATCAAGATCAATAGTATAAAGATTATTGCTTCTTAAGGTAATCATAGATTTATTCTTATGGTATATCTATGATGCAAGCATTAAATTCAAATTTAACCTTATATCCTTTTACTAAAAAGTTGACTAATGCTTATTAAGTTTGGTTTTAAACTATATATCAAAAGAATATCTTCGATCAAAAGATTAGATTTATTACCAATATTTTCAATGCCAATTAATTTTCTGTTATTGTTATCTCCAAAGTTGATATACCCTCCATCTCGACTAGTGAGCTTTGAGTAGTATATTGGATCTCTGGTCAAGTGCCTTAAGCATCCACTATCAAGTTACCATCTTTTGCTCCTAGCTCTTGTATGGAGAGATACCTACAAGAAAGCGGGGTTTACTTTGGGTATCCATTTAATTTTGGGTCGTTCATTGTTAGATCTTCTCTTCTTGACTTTTGGCATCAAATTATTTATTGTTCTTTTAGGAACCCAAACTAATTTATAAGAATTGTACTTTCTAAGAAAGCATGTATAAGCATAGTGACCAAATCTTCTACATAAATTGTATTTATCTTTAGGAGGAATACATAGTATAGATCTTTTTACAAATTTGTTAGTTTTTGATATGTTACTACTTATAAAACCAATTCCTTCTTTTCTTGATATATAACCTTGATTAGCAAGAATCATGTTCAGTGACTTCTTTCTAATTTTAAATTTTTTTAAGATTTGTTGTAGGAACATATTTTCTTTTTTAAGTAATTCTAACTCTTCACATTTAGAATAAGATGTTGATATATAGTTGTCATTCTTATTTGTCAATTCATTAGAGAGAGATACAATATCTTTTTTTAGTAATTTATATTTCTTACTAACTTTTTTAAGTTCATCATATAAATCATGAAATGCATCAAATAATTCATCATAAGATAAAAATATTTTGAGAGAGCCAAATACCACATCGTTGAAGGGTATCAAAGTGTAGTTTGCCACTTCGTCTTTATTCATTTTCTCTTCATCTTTTAATGCACATGATTCATCTCATGTTGCCTTGAATTCTTTCTTCTTCTTTTGGGTAGGCAACTTATTCTTCAATTGTGGACACTCATTTTTGAAGTGCCTTAGCTTTTTGCATTCATAATATATGATTACAACTTTATTAGGTTTATTTTTATTCTAACCTTCTCGTCTTGTAGTATTAGTTTGGGTTCGCCTCATGAACTTTTTAAATCTTCTTGTAAGGAGTTCAATGTCATCATCGTTACTTGAGCTTTCGCTCAGGTAGTCTTCTTTGCTTCTAAGTGCAATATCCTTTCTATTCTTTGGAAGATTTTTCTCTTATTCATCATATACTTTATAGGTTATTTCATGTCATTAAAGATCCTATGAATTCTTCAAGAGGAAACTTTGCTTCTTAGATGGCAATTACTTTTGGATCCCAACTTTTGGAAGAGATCTTAAAATCTTATTTACTAATTCAAGATTAGTATAACTTTTTCCAAGAGATTTTAAATCATTGACAATATCCTATGAGTTCTTAAAGAGGAAACTTTGCTTCTTGGATGTCACCAATGTTTTTGCTTGGTTTAATTTTAAATAATTCATAACTATGTGCCAAGAGATTAATTTTAGATTCTTTAACTCTATTTGTGCTTTCATAAGTAACTTCAAGTATGTGCTAAATATTATATGCAATGTCACAAGTAGAATACGATTAAACTCATTTTTATCTAAAACATAAAATAAAGCATTCATAGCTTTAGCATTTAAAGAAAATATTTTTTTTTCAAAATCATCTCATTCATTCATCAATTTTGAAGATTTTTTAAAACCAACTTCAATGATGTTTCATAAATCAAAATCCATAGAAAGCAAGAAAATCTGCATTCATGTTTTCTAACTTAGAGAATCGTCCCATTGAATATAGGAGGATGACTGATGTAGTGACCCTCTTGGTTGTCCGAAAAAGTCATTAGATTTCTCTTGAGTGTTAATCGAACTGAGAGAACCAAGCTCTACTATCAATTGTTATGATCATAATGACACTAAAAGGAGAGAGGGGGGAATCAGTGTTATAGCAAATTTAATCGATTTTAAAAGTTTTACCGATAAATTTGTATTGAAAATGCAATTAGCAAAAAAAGTGAGTAAAGGTTACGAGTAAGTAAATCAGAATGCAACAACAAATCCAAGTAAGAGAAAGAATACAAACCAATTTATAATAGTTCGGTCGTCTCGACCTATGTCCACTCCTGATTCCTCTTCCCTCGAGGCCACCAGCTTTCACTATCGATCTTCTTTCTAATGGATGAAAATTAACTATCCTTGTTATAACTTTTTTCCTTTTAATAGGCTCAGGAGAGAACCTCCACACTCACTCTTTTATAAGAGACTTAACACCTCAGGCAATTGAAAATCACTTCTAAACTCAAGGAGGACAAAGTGACTCAACCGATGCTCAAAGAGAGCTCTACAACTATTACAAACTTCACCATTTGTTTCTTGTTAAAATCTAATCCTTGATAGGGGTATTTATAGCTCCAAATGGCTTCAAATATAGCTAAAAAAATTTAAATCAATGAAAATTTTATGATTTGGATGATCTTGCAATTGTAACTTTTGACGTCATAATTTCAAATGTTTGGGCAGTACTACTATTGTAAAAATTGAATTTTGGGTGGTATTACTACTGTCCGAGGTGATACCATAGCCTACACTGGCGACACCATTGTCGGCTACTCTGACAGGCATAAAATAGTGGTTGTCAACTATCTGGGTAGTACCACTACTTGGGCTTGGCAGTACCACTACCCAAGCCTACCTAAGGCCACTGATTTGGCCTTTCAATAAGCCTAACTTACTTCTAGTTCAAGCCCAATATGTTTCTTGACAAGTTGACATAGTTGCGGCCCAATACCAACATAATTTGACACCCAAAGACCTCGATCAAGACACAAATAATTCAACCACATTTTCGACACAATCACGAAGCTTTTCAGCATGTTGACTAGCATTCCGTCATATCATCTGGCACTTTGTTTGTATCTCCGACGCATTATCTATTCCTTCAGCATATCACCTGATCTATTGATATGTTGACTTTCTCATAACATCTAATCTTTTAGCGTAATACAAAATCCTTCTGGCACGATGCCTGAGCACAAAGTCTAATCTTTACCACATCAATCAATCCTCAAGCTCGATGTCCAATTTTCGACATGATACTTATCCAGCCCAACATCTAATTCTCCTGCTTCGTCAATTTTCCTTTTGAGGTTTGAGTCTATGATCGAAGTTTTTCCTACATCACTTATCTCAAGAATATATTAGTCTATAGACTTATCAATTGATTTCATCATTAAAGTTTGGGATTCAACATATGTAGATGAGGACAACCAAATCAATTAGTATTTCTTTCCTTTCTTTACCTTGTCATTACTTACTGATTTACTTACTCACTACTCCTGCTCACACTTCTTAGTTAAACGTATTTTTAATACATATTTTTTGATCAAAATTTTTAAATTAGAACCTCATTATGAAAGCACAAATTCACCCCCCTCTTAGTGCCACTACGATCCTAATAAAGGCCACCGATTTTTATTATCAATCTTTTTTCCAATGGGCAATAATCAACTACCATTGTTACAATTTCTCCTTTTTTAGACTAAGAAAATAACCTTTATACTTTCATTTTACATAAGATCTCTTACCTCCTATAACTTAGAATTATAAATAACTCAAGAGGAGGAGACTGCTTAAAATAAGAGTTTAAAATAATTTTTTTTCTCAAGAATAGATACTCTATCAACCAAATCTGAGTGAAGTATTTAAAGGCCCTAAAAGATATCAAGAATGGAGTCAAAAATTTAAATACCCAAAATTTCAATGTGGTATTACCATCTGCACATAGTGGTCCTACTACCACAATGGGGCTATGGTATTGTCTCTAGTATTACAACCACCAAAATAGATGGTACTACCACTAGGATAGTTAATCGGTCCTACCATCGATATAGGTGGAAACACTATCAGAAACATTGATAAAGCATAAATAGTGATTATCAACTGACTCAAGTTGTACTACCATTTGGGCCAAGTGGTATTATCGCTTGTGCCATTAGTTTAACCTTTTAATAAGCCCAATTTGGTCCTGATTTAAGCCTAATGACTTTCCTTATAAATTGACATAATTTCAGTCCAATACTAACTTAAATTGATATATAATGACCTCGATAAAGACTTTGATAAATCAACTATACACAATAATTTACGAATTTTTTGGTACATTGTACACTATTCTAGTACGCCATCCATTCTTCCGACACTTCATTTAAACTTTCAGCATATTATCCTTCAACATATTGCCTATTCCACTGGTATAACAATTTTTCTATAACATCTATTCGTTTGGCGTAATATCAGATCCTTCCAGCATAGTGCTCAAACCTTTAGCATGAAGTCTGATTTTTTGCATCTCGAAAAATCCTCTAGCTCGACGTCCAATTTTTGACACGATAATTTTTTTGGCACAACACTCAACTATTGGCCCTTCAGTGGTCTGAGTCTATGATCAAAGTATTTTTTCACTTATCACAAAAGCATAATAGTCCAATAAACTCATCAATTAGTGTCAACATCAAAATTCAAGATTCAACAATCTCTCCTTTTTTGATGTTGACAACTAAGTGTCATGATGTTTTAACTAGACTTCCCCATCTATTTTTTATTTTAAAAAGTTATGATAAACTTGAACTTAGATGATCATATATCCTTTTAAATGTATATACTGAATTCAAGTTGAAAGAAATTTGATCATATCGATATTATGATTCAATCATTTAATCCCAAAAGTAGTTTTCAATAAAGTTTCAAACTTCAAGTTATAATCATTCAAATTTTAATTTTTAATTTTTAATAATTATCAATGTGTAATATCAATCAAAATATAATAAGTTCACCATTTATGAGTTGTATAATAACAAAAAATTATAAGACATCATGATTCTTCTTGTTCATGCATGAGTCACCACTTCTCTCCCTTTATTAACAACAAAAATATAAGTTACTACTTCTCCTCCTTTTATCGTCAATAGGAAGAAGTAAGTGATATCATGGTATCATGGTACTCCCTTTGTATAAATGTTCCTATTGTGTAAAAATAAAAATTACTTTGATATTATTATACATGAAGGATCTCAATATTGTGTTATCGAAGATAAGTTCAAGTTATGGATACCAGGAGGCCAATTAATGACGGGTCTTAACAAGGATCCCCTATCTGTATATCATATTAAAAACATGATAAACTTAAATTTAAAAATAATATTTTTTTCAAGTTGAGACAAATTTGATCTATTGATATTATCATTGTAAGCCCAAATATTTAATAAGTTCTAAAATTTTAAAAAATTAATAAAATTTAGGCATGAGTCACTATTAATAAAAGGTTATAAAAGCATCATAACTCCATGTTCAATACATAAGCTAGCATAAATCACTACTTCTCGATCTTTGTCATCAACGAAAAAATATGAGTTACTTCTTCTGCCCCCTTGTAATCAACAAACTAGAGTATACAAGTCATGAATATAAAAGAGCCATACAAAATAAATCTTAAGTTGTGAATACTGAAAGATTATGAATCATTTGGATAAATCTCCTCTTTAGTCATTAGCAAAAAGAAAGAATGATAGGAGAACAAATAGTAAAAGGTCTTGAATCATGCAAAATAAATCTCATATCATGATTCATTTGGATAAATCTTCTCCTTAGACATTAGCAAAAGAAAATATTCATACAAAAATAAATAGTAAAAGGTCTTGATTCATACAAAATAACTCTTAATTAATGAACACCAAGAAGTCAAGTGAAAGATTATGATCTATTAGGATAAATCTCACATTTAGTAATTAGCAAAAAAAAGGATTATACGAGAATAAATAGCAAATGGTCTTTAATTATACATTGTCGAGACCCATGAGTCATATTTAAGAGTATCATCAATGCATTTAGGTTCAATTTGAGATTAAAAAAAGTAGTATTTACATAAATATTTATTGATAAAAAATAAGTTTGAACATCTTTTCATGTATCTTGAATAATTAGCTCCTTACTATATACATCTATATGCTTCCATTCCTAGGATAAGACTTTTTTAGAAGTAGATATCTCTAAGTTACTTTAGGGAGAAGAATCATCATTCAAACATAATTTATCAAATTCAAAATTATCATCAAAATTATTTTTCTAAGTTGCGAGAGATTCATCAAAAATAATATAAATAGGTACTTCAATGACTAATGATCTCTTATTGAATACTCGATAAGTTTTAGAGATAGAAGAATATCTAAGAAAAATATTTTCATCAAATTTTATATTAAATTATTCTATGGCATCCTTGTCATTTAAAATAAAACTTATATAACCAAAAACTTTAAATATGAGATGTTAAGTTTTTTATTGTTTCAATAATTTATAAAGAGTTTTAGATAGATGATATCTTATAAGAACCCTATTTATAACACAGCATGTCATGTTAATGATTTTGACACAAAAGTATTGGGATATGTTATATTTATTAAATATGATCCTTGTCATCTCTTGTAAGCTCCTATAATTTTTCTTAACAATTATATTTTATTATTGATTTCTTGAAGTATAGAAATTATGATCATACTTGTTCAAATCATAAAATCATGATTTTTAAATTCACTACTATAATCACTACAAATAGAAAATATCATAAAATATATTTTTATTTTGAACTTATTTATAAATTTTAATAAAATATTTAAAATATGACTTTTATATGCCAAGAAGTATGTCCAAGTATATCTACTATAATCATCAATAATCATAAAAGCATATTTGTTACCTCCTAGACTTTTGATATCGATAGGTCCAAATAAATTAATGTGAATTAGTTGTAATAGTTTAGAGGTACTTAATAGATTTTTAGGTTTGAAGCAACTTCTTATATATTTTCCTAGTTGGAATGCATTTACAAATTTTATCTTTAACAAATTTAATTTTAGGCATTTCTCTTATAAGTTCTTTAGTTCTAATTTATAAAATTAATTTTATATTAGCATGTCTGAGTCTCCTATGCCAAAGCCATACATCATCATTTAAAACTGAAAATAAGTTCTATCACGAAAATCATCAAGATTAATAACAAACCCGAAAGATTAGCAACGTTGAAGGGAAGTGCTTAATGTAAAAACTTTACTTTCAAAGAGTGAATTCAATCAGAAGTGTCAATACAAAATTTGTAAGTAATGAAAGCAAGAAAAGAACTCACAAATTTTATAGTAGTTCGGCACCAACGACCTATGTCCACTCCCAAGTCCTCCTCCTTGAGATGCATTGGCATCCAGATGAAGACCAAACCCTAACACTTTGTTTTACAAGGGAGACTTGGGAATTTTCTAACTCTAAGCTCTCTCCCTTACCATTTTTCTTTTTCTTAAAATCCCCCATATTGTTGTATGGAATGTAAGAAAACTTGGTGTATTTATAAACCCCAAGTGGCTTCAGATTTTTAGAGCGAAAAATCAAACTCACTCAAAAAATCCAGGTACGAGTAGTTTACTCATCGACCTAGGCGGCTCAGTTGCCCAAATACTAGGGTACAAGTAGTTAATCCACTGGCCTTGGGTAGTTTATCCACCGTCAGTTGCCTGGAAACTTGGGTGGTAGTGGTTTACCAATCGCTTAGCGGTGGTTTACTTATCGAAAATTCTATAAAAGTGGTTCCCTCCACTTTTTGAATTTCGGCTTGAACCTAATGTTGACCAACTCTTTGGTCAACCAATTGAGCTAGCTGAGTTTAATCAAACCCTATAGTGGACCCAATTACATTTTTGAGTTGATTTGAATTTCATCCAAATCACACACATTTAAGACTCAATCTTAACTTATGACTTAAAATTATAATGAAAACATGACCATCAAGCTTAATGACCTTACTCCCGTAAACCTACAACCTCCGGCTTCTCTGATGGTGAGTCTTACGGTCTTCCTCCGGCAATCTCCCAGTGTGTTCCTAGCGATCTTCTCAATATCTTCGGCAAAGTCCTAGCGAACATTTGGCGAGCTCCCACCGCAAATTCCAATCCTTAGCCTGATGCCTTAGCTTGATCTTGGGTTCATGTCTAATCTGTAACTCATCCCATCATGGTTAAACCTACACGATGCTAAATATGACTTAATTAAATAAAAAATTATAATGGCCATACATCCATTATAAGACTATCCCAACTCCCAACAAGCTTTTCGATCACCCCCAATAATCTTCTGGCGAGTCTCTGACTTCTTCTAACGAACTCTCTTATGACATCCTAGTAAGCTCCTGATACCCTCAGCGAGCTCCTGACGCACTCCTGGCGAGTTCCCAACCGCATCGACCGAACCCCGACCTAATGCATAGACTTGACCTTGGCCATTCCTAATTGTAATAATCTTCTTATCGTAATTAATCCTGTATCAATCAACTCTAACAACATATGTTAGATCAATAATCCATCAATTGATTTTATCATCAAAATCCAAGGTTCAACAATCTCCTTTTTTATGCTCACAGTCAATTGATGACAAGAGCTAATCCTAACTCTCCCTAAATCTATATCACTTAAATTTAAGAGAAACACATACTCTTAAATTCAAGCAATCAACATTCAATACAAATTTTAACATAAATTTTCATCAAGTCATCAAATCATGAATTTTAAAAATAATTATGCATTCATATCTATATCCAAGATATCTAATTCATATCCATATCCAAGATATCCATGTATTTAAACAATTATGCATCCATATCCATATCCAATATATCTAATTCATTTACATATCCAAGATATCCATATATTTCAATAATACTATATGTCATCAATCTTCATTTCTCCCCCTTTGTCATCAATAATAAGGTGAAATGTATAGCTAATAATTTTAAAATACATGATGGCATTACTCCCCCTTAGTATATGCATTATAAAATTTTTTCTCCTTTATGATTAATAAGGAGATAAACAAAAGAGATGTTGTTAAATCATTTCATCATTGAGAAGAGTTCTTAATAAATTTTAAAATCAATACTAAGATGAGCTCTAAAGTCCAAGAGATTTAAAGACTATTTATGTATTTCAAGTGTAGTAAAAAAAATCATCTCTTGATACTAAAAATTATCTTTTGCAAATTTCAAATGTAGCAATTCATCATCTTCATGCTATTTTTCTCCCCCTTTTTGTAAATAATAAAAATATGGAGAAAGTTTTCAAAAATATTATCACAAAAAGACTTTATCTCATGAAATTTAGATTAACAATTTATATATTTTAGCATTCCTAGGTCTCAACCTCAATCTTGTATATATAAAATTTCAGATATAAGCTCAACAAATCTTTTTCATTTAAATCTCAAGAAAACATAGCAAATAAAGCTAGTGAGTTCTTTCTTCTCTTTTGAGAAGTGCAAGCTTGCAAGTTTTGCTTCCTTTGCAATGTTTAAGCTAGCAATTTTATATTATGCAAGATAACAAGTTTTGCTCCCCCTTTGTCATTGTCAAAAAGAGGGGATGATTACAATAGTGCAAAACTTTTCCATTACATCATTTTTCAAATCATCACATGAAATATATCAAGAAAAATTAATATGGTGATAAGATATACAATTTATAAAAATAATTTATGAATATCAAGAGACAAATTATAGGAGAAACACATAAAATATCTTGATTCATACATAAGAATTCTCAAGTTATAAAAATCTCCTTTTAAATAATATGAACATATAATAAGATATTTCAATTAATAAAAGATTTCAAGTTATAATTCTAAGAAATCAAAAATCGCGATATAGGTAAAGAGCTTATTCAATTTCAAAATCATCAAAATCACTTTCAAGGGATTTGAAATGAAATAAATGTAATTATCGATCTCTTGAAATGCTAATGATTTTCTTTCTCCTCGTTTTGACTGTAAATAATGAAAATAAGTCTTAGGGGATCAAACAATCTTAATTCATAAATCCTAAGACATACAATTCATTTAGATATATTCTTTTTTAAATAAAATAGAAGAATGATCTTAATAAAAAGTTCCAACTTATAATTGTCAAGATCATAAATCTCCTTTTTATTAAAAAGAGAATATCATAGAGATCAATAACGTGATTCTCATAATGTGTAAGTCAAATCAAGAAATTAAGGAAATATTCATGATAATACAAATCTTTTTTAATTTTTAACTTATCATAAATTTAAGAAATACTAATTTTGGTGATAAGTTATGTGATTCATGAGTTTTAAAATAAGTCATGTCAAGAAAGATATTGATATCAAAAGACATTCATAAATACTAAAAGATATAATTTAATTAAATAAATCTCCTCTTAGATGATAAAATAGAATCTTAAGAGATCAAAGAAGAGGTTTCATTCATAAAGATATTATATTATAAATATCAAGATCATGAGTTAATTTTAAGGAAGAAAAAAATAAAACATCTTGATTTATATATATGAAACTTCAAGTTTTCAAGAATATGATTCATAAGAAGATTTTCAAGTTTCATTTTCTAAACTTGCCAAAATCATGATAATAACTTATTCAGGTTCAAATCATCAAATCGTCAAAATCACTTTCATAGTTTAAGATATTCATACCAATAATATAATTGATTCATTAATCTCTTTTTAAAAAAATTATAAAATACAAAATTTTTTAAGAAAAATGTATTCCCTTTTTATTTCATACAAGCATGCCTTTGTCTTTTGAGCCAAATAAAAACATATATTTTAATTTAAAATTGAAAAAGAGCTTTTATTATAGCAAAGATCAATAAGCTATAAATCACGACAATCATCATACATAATTTTAAAATATAAATTAATTAAGCATGATCACTATGCATTATTACATTATCAAACATGATTTCAGTGAACATAAAGAAAACATCTTCAATAGAAAAACAATACGAAAATCATGAAGATATGCATTAAATTATTTCTGAAAAGCAAATATAGGATTTATCTTAAGTATTTAAGTCTAATATTTTGTTCCTTTATCATATGACATGTAATTTTTATAATCAATATATTTTTCAAAATCACTAGAAAATGAATCATGATTTTTCTCTCCCTTTTCTATATTGTTCTATGCTTAAATTATATAATTCAATAATAATCATTTATCATACGACCCATACACTATCATAACATTTAAATCATGTAACATTTAGATCAATCATTCAACAATGATATTTTACTTAGCCAAATACACCATAATATTTAAGTCATTTAATGATAACCTTTGTATTTAAATCAACAAATATTCAAGCCAATGATTTTGAATCTATCATTTAATTATAATAATCATCAAAATCTTTCTTTCATAAATTTGAATTTAAATAAAATTTCTAGCATACCAAAGTTAGAGTGATCAAAGTTAATGAGTTATCCAAAGATTCATTAATAATAATTTTATTTTAATTTTTTTTTGTTATTACTTAGGCTAGTGAGCTTTGAAAGAGTATTAGATCTCAAGTCATGTGCCTTGAGCATCTACTTTCAAAATATTACTTAGTGCTCTTAGCCTTGATAGGATGTAACTTTATATTATAGGAGCTTTTGATTTAGGTACCCATTTGAGTTTTGGTCATTCATAATATGTTCTTTCCATTTTGTCTTATGGCTTAAGGTTGTTTATGGTTACTTTAGGAACCCAAATTAATTTATGTAAACTATAATTTTTAAATGAACACTTATAAGCAAAGTGTTCATATTTACCACAAAAATTACCTTATGAACATGACCCTTAACAACATGGATCATGTTTCAAGACTTATTGTCTATATTAAACCCTTTTTGAGTTTGTTGTAGTATGTCATTTTCTTGTTTAATTACCTCTAATGACTCATAATTAGAATAAGAAAAATATGATGTTGGTGCATCATTCAAGGTTTCATATTTAGTACATGAATTATGTGATGGTGATATATCATGCATTTATTCAAATTTACTAACTAAAGAATCATGCTCTTTTATATAAGATTTACTAATCATTCTAAATTCATCATAAAGCTTATGAAAAGTATTTGATAATTTATCAAAAGTAAATGAGACTTTGGAAGAATCACTTATCTCATTGTTGATGGTCATAAGCGCGAGATTTTTTATTGTGCTTTTCATCTTCAGAGTGTCTTGGCTTCTTACGTTCAAAGCAAGAGTTCTTTTCCATGATTTTAAGAGAATTTTTATGCTTTATATTTATTAATTTATCCAATTCATTTGTTAAATGTTCAAAGTCCTCATCACTCGAGGAGTCATATGTTCTTCTCGGTTCACATTCCTTTAGGTTCTTTGGAAGGTGTTTTTCAAGTTTATTTTTATAAGACATTTCATTTATTGATTCATTTGATTTAGTTGTGCTTTCATATCTCATTTTTAATGTATGCCAAATATCGAAGCCCGAATCACAAGCGGAAACATGATTAAGCTCATTTTTACCAAGTACACAGTATAAAGTATTTATAGCCTTTGCATTCAACGAAAATATTTATTTTTTATAATTATTCCAATCATTTATTAGATTGGATGACTTTTGAAAACTTTTTTTAATAATACACTATAAATTGAAATATATCGAAATAAAAAAGGTACACATTCAAATTTTCTAAGATATATAGTTTGTCCTATTAAACATAGGAGGAATTATAATGCATTGACCCTCGTTAATACCGAAAAGAGCTATTTCTCTTAGATGTTAAACCAAATGAGAAAAATGTGGCTCTGATATTAATTACAAGGATCAATTGGCACTAAGAGAGGAGGGAGGGGGTGGTGGGATGAATTAGTACAAGTGTATGTTTTTCATTTTAAACAAAAGCTTTTCACTTAAAGTAAGATAGGAAATTTAAACCTTTTTATTCAAGTGAGAAAATTGCTAAGTTAATAAGCAAACCTGAAAGATTAGCAACGTTGAAGGGAAGTGCTTGATGTGAAAATTTTACTTTCAAAGAGTGAATTCAATCGGAAGCATCAAAACAAAATTTGTAAGCAATAAAGGCAAAGAAAGAACTCATAAGTTTTATAGTGGTTCGGCACCAATGGCCTACATCCACTCTCGAGTCCTCCTTCTTAAGGTACACCGGCATCCAATATCGATCTTCTTTGGGTGAAGACCAAACCTTTACACTGCTTTATAAGGGAGACTTCTAACTCTAAGCTCTCTCCCTTACCACTTTTCTTTTTCTTGCAATCTACACAAATTTTTCACATAATTTTATCTCCCAAATTGTTATATGGAATGTAAGAAAACTTGGGGTACTTATAGACCCCAAGTGGCTTTAGATTTTTGGAGCTAAAAATCAAACTCACTCGAAAAATCCGAGTATGGGTGGTTTACCTGCCATCAACCGCTCATAAACCTAGGTAGCGACAATTTACCCATCGCTTACCGATGGTTTACCTGTTGAAAATTCTTACAAAAGTGGTTCCCTCTAGTTTTTGAATTTTGGCTTGAACATGATATTGACCAACTCTTTGGTCAACCAATTGAGCTCAACTTGAGCTGAACGAAACCCCATAGTGGACTCGGTTGCATCTTTGAGTTGATTTGGATTCCATCCAAATCATAATCATTTAAGACTTAATCTTAACCTATGACTTAAAATTACAATCAAAACATGACCACCAAGCTTAATGACCTTACTCCCGCAAATCGACAACCTCTGGCTTTTTCAACGGCGAGTCTCACGGTCTTCCTCCAACGATCTCCCGATGTGTTCCTGACGAGCTCCCACCGCATCATCCAATCCTTAGCCCAATGCCTAAGCTTGATCCTAGATTCACGTCTGATCTGTAACTTATCCCGTCATGGTTAAACCTGCACGATGCTAAATATAACTTAATTAAATACAATCATAATGGCCAATACATCCATTACAAGACCATCCTAACTCCCAACAAGCTTTTCGACTACCTTCGACAATCTTCCGACGAGTCTTGGTCTTCTTCTTATGAACTCTCTTGCGATATCCTAGTAAGCTCCCGATACCCTCGGTGAGCTCCCGACACACTCCTAGCGAGTTCCCAACTGCATCGTCCGAACCTCGGCCTGATACATGGACTTGACCTTGGTCAATCCTGATTGTAATAATCTTTATATCATAATTAATCATGTATCAGTCAACTCTAATAATATATGTTAGATCAATAACCCATCAATTGATTTCATCATCAAAATCTGAGATTCAATAAGATTTATTCTTATTTTGTATTTATATGATGCAAGCATAAGATTCAAACTTCATATTATACCCCTTATCACAAAGTTGGCTAATACATATTAAATTATATTTTAAATCATCTACCAAAAGTATATCTTTAATTAAAAATTTTGATTTGTTACCAATATTTTTAATGTCAATGATTTTTCCTTTATTGTTGTCTCTGAAGTTAATATATGCTCCATCTCAGCTAGTGAGCTTTGAGAAGTTTATAGAATCTCTGATCATATGCCTTGAGCATTCACTATTAAGATATCATCTTTTGCTTTTTACTTTTGTTTGGAGATATACCTATAAGAATAAGAAGTTCGTTTAAGGAAGAAAAAGAAGTTTATGGTTAGATTTACTTTACTTGCCTTTTGGCTTCAAAATATTTATGGTTCCCTTAGGAACCCAAACTAATTTAGGATGACTATATTGATTAAGAGAGCATGTGTAAGCATAGTGACCAAACTTTCTATAAAAGTTACATTTAGCTTTAGGAAGAATATATAGTATGGGTTCTTTTACAAATTTAGTTGGCTTTTGATATGTGCTACTACTTGTGAATCCAATATTTTATTTTCTAAATACATAACCCTATTTAGCAAGAATCATATCAAGTGACTTATTTTTAATTTTAATATTTTAATACTTATTGTTGAAACATATTTTCTTTTTAAATGATTTTATTACATCATTAATATCAATAGGCTTCTTTAAATAATGTTTTAGTTTTTAATTCATAGCAAGTAAGTTATCCTTTATATATTTTAAAGTATATAATTCTAGTGATTCTTGAACTAACTTATTTTTAAGTCCAAGATTAAATGATTCTAAATCTTCACATTTAGTGCAAGAAGTATAAGATATCGATACAAAATTATCATACTTATTTTTCAATGTATCAAATTCATTAACTAGTGAGACATGATCTTTTCTGGTAAACTATATTTTTTATCAATCTTTTTAAGTTCATCCCATAAATCATAAAATGCTTCAAGTGATTGATCATGTGATAGAAAAGTTTTCGGAGAGTCAAATACCTTTATTATTTTTTCTTCATCATGTGCTTTGCATATCATTTCATAGGTCATAAAGATCTTATGAGTTCTTCAAGAGAAAGATTGTTCAAGCCTTTAGCTTCTTGGATCATCGTTATCTTTGGATGGAACATTTAAGAAGAGACCTAGTCTTACTCACTAATTCAATATTAGCATAGTTTTTACTAAGAACTTTTAATCCATTCACAACATCCGTAAAATGGGCATACATGTCACCAACAGATTTGCTTGGATTCATTTTGAATAATTCATATCTATGAACAAGAAGATCGATTTTAGATTCCTTTACTCTATTAGTTCCTTTATATGTGACTTCAAGGATATATCATATGTCATCTACGATGCCATAAGTAGAAACTTGATTAAATTTAGTTTTATTTAAAGCATAAAATAAAACATTCATAGCTTTAGCATTTAAAAAATATTCTTTTTTTATAATCATTCCATTCATCTATCAATTTAGAAGATTTTTAAAATCCAAAGTTGATAACATTCCATTGATCAAAATCCATAAAATGTAAGAAAATTCTTATTAGTATTTTCTAATAGGGGAAGTCCATCCCATTGAATATAGGAGGACAACTAATGGAGTGACCTTTTTGATTGCCTTAGAAAGCCATTAGATCTTTCTTGTGTTAATCTAACTGAGAGAATCTTGCTCTGATATCAATTGTTAGGATCTTAATGATATTAAGAGAGGGGTGAATTAGTATAATAATATTTTTAATTAATTTTAAAATATAATCGATAAATCAACACATTTCAAAAACTCAATTAATCAAATTAAAGTTACAAGTAAAGAGAATAAAACCAAGTCATAAGTAAAGAGCAAGTAAAGAGATTCAAACTAATTTATAGTAATTCGGTTTTCCCCCGATCTATGTCCACTCTCGATTCCTCTTCTCTCGAGACCATTGGCATTCACTATCAATCTTCTTTCCAATAGGCAAAGATCAACTACCCTTGTTATAACTTTCTCCTTTTTCAAGCTGAGGAGATAACCTTCACACTCTCTTTTTATACAAGATCTCTTACCTCCTATAAGTTGGAATTATAACCACCTTAAGAGGAGGAGGAGGAGGAGACTTAAACTATGCCCAAATTGAGAGTTTATAATATTTTTCTTAGGAATAGATGCTCTATCAACCAATCTTGAGTGGGGTATTTATAAGCTTCAAGAGGCTTCAAGAAAGGAGCCAAAAATTTAAAAAATCTTTAAAATTTTAGGGTACAGGTGGTACTACCACTAGTATAGGCATTACTACTACTAGTATAGGTAGTACAATAGCTGAAAACATTGATAAAGCACAAATAGTGCTTGTCGACTAACTTAGGTAGTGCTATAGCTTGGGTCTAGTGCTATCACCACCTAGTCCTAGTTTAGGCCATTAGTTTGACCTTTTAACATGCTAATTTGGCCTTCCTTCAAACCCAATAACTTCCTTAATAAATGGTTTCAGCCAAATATCAACTTAAATTGACACATAATGACCTCGATCAAGATTTTAATAAATTAACTACAAATACGATATATTTACGAAGCTTTCAGCACATTGTTTGTTATTTCGACATGTCATCCGTTCTTATGACACTTTGTTCAAACCTCCAAGACATCATCCTTCCTTTGGTATATCATACATTCCACTGATATTTTGACTTTCTCACGATATATAATCTTCTGGCATAATAAATGATCCTTCTAGCATTGTGCCTAAACCATTTAGCATGAAGTTTGATTTTTGGCATGTCGAGCAATCTTCAAGCTTGACATCTAATTTTTAACATGATATATTTTTTTGGCACAACATTCAACTCTCATACTAAATAGTTGGCCCTTCAGTGGTTTAAGTCTATAATCGAAGTATTTCCTACATCACTTAACTTAAAAAACATCTTAGTCCAATATCACTTAGTTTCATCATTAAAATATGAGATTCAACATAATTACTAATTTGAATTTCTAACGAGCCCACTTCAGTCTTGCTTTAAGCCTAATGGCTTTCTAGATAAGTTGACTTTGTTTTAGTCTAATACCAGCTCAAATTAGCTGAATAAGACCTTGATCAAGACCTTAAATCAATCACTTATCTAGCATATCTCTGAAGCTTTCAACATGTTATCTACTCTTCCAACATATCGTTTGATCTTTTAGCACTTCATTCGAAACTTTAGCATATCACTCTTATCTTTGGCATGTTTACCAATCCTCTAGCTCAATAACTAATTTTTGATATGATATTTTTTGACACAACATCTAACTTTCTTGCTCAACAATTGGCCTTTTAGTGGTCTATTTATATGATCAAAGTATTTTTCTATATTACTTATATAAAAGAATATTAGTCCAATAAACTCATCAATTGATTTTATCATCAAAATCCAGAATTCAACAATTAAGCCAATCTTATGCGATGCTATGATTGATCCCAAGCATATCGTTGGGTGATCATACAAATACTTCTGAATTCAAATACAAGAAGTTGATTAACTGTTTCTTTCATTCCCAAGTTAATGTCGATCCCACTTTAATTATGGTTTGATCATTTAAGATTCAGAGGGATTTCCTCCAAAGTTTCTCCAACCTCTGGGCGTGGGTTTATCAGTGATAGCTCTCATGGATATATTTGTTGAATCGATAATGTTACTTTCTTTCCCAAGGTGATTAACATCAAATAGCACTATCTTGATTCCTTAGGGTTCACTTTTGATGTCCCTCACTCCAGAACTAGTTAGAAACTTCAATATCATATAATAGGTTGACACTACTACCCATATGTGGTTGAGAGTAGGTCATTCATGTTGAATCTCGAATTTTGATGATGAAATCAATTGATTAGTGTTTAATCTAATATGTGTGTTAGAGGAAGTAATGCATATTTAACTATGACAGAGAAAAGGAGTTACAACCAGATGTTGGACCAGGGTTATGTTTGGGCATCGGGCTAAGGTTCGGACGATGCAGTGGGAGCTCGTCAAGAGTTCGCTAGGAGTTCGTCGAAGGAATCGGGAAGCTCGTTAGAAACACATAGGGAGATAACTGGAAGAAGACCATAAAACTCATCGCAAGAATACCGGAGGTTATCAGATTGCCAAGGGTTTGGTCGTTTATTAAGCTTAATAGTATTGTATGGTTATAATTAGTGAGTCATAGTTAGATTCAAGTTCTAATTGAATTTGATTTGAAAGGAATCCAAATCAACTCAATATGAGGCAATCGGGTCCACTACAAGATGAATTGAGCTTAGAATGAGCTTAATTGGTTTACTTAATAATTTATTAACAGAAGGTACAAGTCAAGATTAGAAAAGTGGAAGAATCACTTTTTCGGGATTCCCAACGGTTGTACCGAGTAGGTCGATAGTTGTACCTAGCAGGTCGATGGTTGTACTATTATCGCATAGTTTTCTAGGTAGCTTTCGGTGGTAGTACCACCAGCACTAGCTGTTGTATCGCTCGTACCTAGATTTTTTGAATATGTTTGAATTTTGGCTCCATTCTTATGAAGCTAATTGCGGTCTATAAATACCCCAAGCTTCTTACATTTAGACTTGTACTTACAAAAGTCATTGGAAAAGAATCTATGAAAAAAAATATATGCTAAAAAGTGTGCAAGAAAAAGAAAAGGGAGGAAAGGAGTGAGCCAAGTGTTATAATCCTTATAAAAAGTCTCTCTTGTAAGTTAAAAGCCTGTAAGGATATGGTTTTACCCAAAAAAGATTGATAGTGGACGTCGATGGGTTTTGATGAAGAGGACTCAGGAAGTGGCGTAGGCCAAGATTATGCCTAAACCACTATAAATTGTGAGTATTTCTCTCATATTTATTTTCAGTATTCATTAGCTAAATTCGAGTTTCTCAATCTTTAGTTTGAATCGCTCATGTATTTAAAATTTCAAGAAATGCTTCTGATCTCAATTTTATTTAAATGAAAAATATTCTTTAAATAAAATTTTTACCACTTAATTCAACCCCCCCATTAATGTCAATTGATCCTAACAATTGGTATCAGAGTACGGTCTTACTTATTGGACTAACACTCACTTGAGTAAATGACCTTTTTTTATATGAATAAGGGACATTCCATTTCATGTCCTCCTATATTCAATGGGATGGATTACACGTATTGGAAAACAAGGATGCATATTTTTCTCATTTCTATGAATTTTGATTTATAGCACATTATTAAGAATGACTTTAAAAAATCTTCCAAACCAATGGAGGAATGGAATGATTAGGAAAGGAAGAATTTTTCTTTAAATGTAAAAGTAATGAATGCTTTATTTTGTGCACTTAATAAGAATGAATTTAATCAGATTTATATTTGTGACACTACTTATGATATTTTGCATACACTTGAAATCACACACTAAAGCACTAGTAGAGTTAAAGAGAATAAGATCAATATTTTAGTTTATAATTATTAATTATTTTCAATGAAACCAAGTGAAACCATTGGAGACATGTACACCCGATTCAGGAATGTCATCAATGGTCTTAAAAACTCTTGGTAAATATTTTTCTAATTTTGAACTTATTAGTAAAATATTAAGATCTCTTTTAAAAAGTTGGGATCCTGATAGAACCCTAGAAGGAACTATACAGATTTTGATCCTTGAGAGGGATCAACTCTTGGAACGCTATAGGGGTTCCTCCCTCCTAGACTCAGTACAATACTGAAATAAAATTGATAATTATTTGATTTAAGAAGGAGGGGGCGGCTACATTCTTAAATAGGGATCAAAACCATAGCCTAAGGGGGTGCTTGCCTAAGTAAAATTATTCCTTTACCCTTTTTATAGCCGACCTGCCTTAATAGGAACAAGCGACAGCTAGGTTGGCTCTATAGCCGACCTAAGTAGGGAGAAACCCTAGCCGACCAACCTAGTAAGGGAGGTGGTAGCTACTAAGCCCTAAGGGCTAATCTAAACCCTATCCCTACTCCTTTGTAAGATATGAGTGGCTTTATTATAATCTAGCAGGGTTTTATTGACTACTTCTTAGGGAGATTAGGACTCAACCCTATTGGAGGCCTATCAAACCCGCCCTCTTAAAATCAACCTTGTCCTTAAAGCTGAGGTTTTATGAACTCAGGGAATTGGGTCTTCAGCTCCTCATATGATTCTCATGCTATTATTAATTGAACTTTGGTCTTCTCATTAGTTGGGGTGTTAGTTGGAATGATTTGGGCTGAGTGATCTTTTTTAAATTTCCATTTGAGGTGGGATACCCAGCAGATCAATTATAATCTTGAACTGGTGCACGGATCTGATCTTCGGGTTAGGGCTCCAATGTGGTCCCCAATTTTGCAAGGCCTAAAGAAATAGGGAGACCACTTCCTTAAGGCTCGAGTTTCCTGATGATCGGGCTGGAGGTGTAAGAAAACTTGATTTTCAAGTTTTCATCCATTCTAAAGTTTGTCGAGAGGCCATTTCTTCTTTGCATGTGTTGGCGTGAGCATAGATGGTAATTCTTTTAGGCCTACTCCTCTTTCGTGTCATGGGCCTGTATCCAGCCAAATTTAAATTTGGTAGCAATAAGTATCCCCTTTAAAAATCTTGTGTGAAGTGTGGAGGAAGCCTCGGTGTGAATTAGGAGTTGAACATCTTACATAAGGGTGACGCTAATCCCAACTTTGGATGTGTCTGCTCCAAGTATGAACACATCGTCATGTTCAAGTAATGCTAGCATTAATACAGATGGCATCAGTGGGGGTCATGTGAATGTCTTTCTCCTGTTCCTTCTTGTGATCATGGGCCATGGATCCAATGTCATCATCAAGGAAAACTTTTAGCATCATGGTCCGCTCCTCGGTGAAGTCATGGAAATAGCCCGAGATGAGGGAGCACTATATCAGAACCCATAACTGGTTCAGCTGAATATGGTACTTCAAGAAGAGCTTATCCCTGTAGACAAAGAGATAAAGTTTTTGGAGATAAAGTGTCATTACAAGGAAAGATTATGGTCGAATGACCTTTATAGCTTCGGTCCTCTGAAAATGTGAACAGCAATATGTGCTGGTGGCCCTTGTAAGACCAACATACATGGTTCGTGCAGTATGGTAGGAAGGAGTCGGCTCGGTTCAACAGACATGCTTGAGATTTCAACGAGCTTCTTCAAGCACTATGTCAAGATCATCTTTTCTTTGTTCTCTCCTTTCCCACATAAGGTCACCTATTTTCTTTTATCATTTATAAGATCATTGGAGCTCCTGGTGTCGACAAGGATGGTGACAGGTTGATGCTTGATGAAGCCATCAAAAGCTATATCTTTGAGTTTAGGTTCTTTAGTGGGCTCAACCAATATAGGTCTCTCTTTTTTATAATGGTGGTCTCGGCTCCACAGTTTATTATAATACCAAATAGGCCCTTTGTCGATCTGTCACGAAACTCTTCTCTTGTTAACTTTTTCGGCTAAGGTGACCAGCTGGTGGTAGATGGGGTCGAGAGTCCCTGTGCTGTTGGTCATGCAGCGGTTTTAGTCCTCCGAGCATCTTGATTAAGCCTGTCTTCATATAGTCATGCAAAGGAGATGATTGCCTTAAGTGTGTACGATTGTTGTGCTTTAACTGCTGCGATTGTGTCTTGCTAGGAGTAGCACTATAGACTATAAAAAGGATTATATATATATATATATAGGCTCCCCCTCTAAGGAGTCTCGTATCAAGCCCACATTATTAATGCATTAGGAATAGAATCACCTTTCATGTGTTCGGTTAGTTAACTCAAAGTAAAGGAACAAAAGGACAAGCAATATTTGGCTAGTAAGCTTTACTTCTAGAAAAAGAAAGAATCGAAGGCTGTTTCAGAAAGAAGACAGAAGCATAAGCTTGATAAAGTCATTGTGATGTAGAAGTTGGTACAGAAATGAGAAACGAACTATATGCAAGCCGATCAATCTCCTAAGATAAGGGCGCTTTCCCCCTGGTTAATGATCCTTCCGGATCAAACCATTAAGTGACTTTCATGCTTTTTTGAAAAATAGGTGTGCAGGTCGAAAAAAGACCTTGACTAGAAAAGAAATGAGAGCAAGGAGCCATGTCCCGATCGGCTTTCAGGTCGAAAGGAACATATGGGAATAGCTCCTCGGATCTAAGATATAAAATCATAGAACGAGTCAACCCTAGTTCTTCACTATTCC
Organism: Ensete glaucum; assembly: GCA_021527575.1. Lineage (NCBI taxonomy): Eukaryota > Viridiplantae > Streptophyta > Magnoliopsida > Zingiberales > Musaceae > Ensete > Ensete glaucum. Next base: position 26,636,757 of record CM038559.1, on the reverse strand, counting down.
ACTTCCCTTTATGTTTCAACGAGTGAGAGCTACATCATGCCAAAGCCATGTTCTAATTAGTTCTCGAATTAGTAAGTATGAAAATAACAGTCAAAGAGGTAGCTAAGACTAAAGGAGCTCCGCGATCATATAGAAAACTTATTATAGTCATTCCTTTACATGTTGTTAAGAGTAGAAGCAGCCTAATAGAAAAATCTGAAGTTTCACCTATCCATATGAGGTAAATCGTTGGCTATAATACAGGATGCTTGTTTTCTTGAATTTAGAAAAGAGAAAAAGGAAGATCGACCAACCCCCGCAAGCTTACTTTGTCTTTGCTAACAAGCGATCTATGGGCTAACCAAGGAACCTAACCATAGAGTACAATATATCCAACCCGAGACAATTAAGAGGCAAGCTAGTAGCTTCATTGCGACAGAATTCTAGAAAACCCTTATTGACTCTATAAAGCACTTATTCCTGATACTTTCACAGGCAAGTCCACTGAAGCACTCACTCTTGGCTTACTATGAAAAGGTGTGATAACGAAAAATTTCTCTCTCCTCAGGGGTTAGGAATGTAGGGGCTTATTTTCTCTTTAGCATTGGCGCCTTTCTTTGCTTTTCTTTACTTTGTTTGGCATTAAGACTTGAGTGAATAAAGAAGGGAAGCTTTGCATGTTTTCATGAAAGTGGATAACCGAGAGTGGGTAACATTTCAATATACTGAATAAAAACCTTTGAATTTGATTACTTTATCTTAAAAAGTAAATCAGAAGAATTGAAAAACTCCTATCGAACACATCTAAAAATCTATATAGAAAATACATCCCATAATTGTGGCATCAAACCAAAATTTCAAGCAATCAAAGAAGAGTGCGAGCTTTCTTCTACTATTATATACAGGTCTTGGGCTACCGTATCAGTGCCTGGCTTACAGGACTACCACTTTTTCTTCTGAGCAGTAACCTGGATCTGTCTTAATGTCATTCATTCAGGGATAAGCAAAATACTTTTTACATTAGATATTTGTTGATGGGACCCTATAAAAAAAAAGAGAGGACCAAGGCTAGATTCCAAATTCTCTATACATCTAAAAAATCGTTGTAATTCTATCTCTCTTTCTTGTCTTCATCTAGTAGAAAGTAGAATGAACCTACTTGAAAGTAGAATGGACCCAGGTTTGCCCAACTTATGTTGCAGGTGAGTCACGACTTAAACATTAGACCCAACAAGGCCTTTTTGGCTTCCCGAGTGTTGCAATTCGGCTCATTGGTGGGAGAGATAATATTGCTCTGCTTTATGAACTAAATTGACCGAGGAGGACACAGAGACAAGGAAGGAGAATAAGAGAAGGCTATAGAATAGGAGCTACTTGAACTGTCTTACCTTCTACCACATCTCTAGTTAACTGTACTTGGTATCTGCTAACTCTCCTGGATCCCAGTCCTCCTTAAATATAAGGTGGTATTCTATAACTTGGTAGGGGAGTCTTAAGTTATGAGTTTCAGTCACCTGAACTGAACCCCGACGCCAGCGGAACAAGGAGCTTAGGAGGTGCTGTGCTATCGAGAGCGGAGGATGTGGCTGCTACTCCGAATGCATCTGTGGGGACATCTCGTACTGTGGGTTAGGACTTATGTATATGTGCCATTTTATTACAATCTGGGTTGCATCCAGAAGTTATCATACTTTGGTAAGGGCTTCCGCCTTTAGTGTCCCTGGCCATATTTTATGTAACTATTGTTTCCTAGATATACTTTAAGAAGAATTTATTAACAAATAAATGACTCCTTGTGCACATATAAGGTTATACTACTGGATGAATAAGGGTAAAAGCAGCTTCTTTCTCTTTTCTCTTGTGATCTCTCAAGTCGGTCTTCTCTTCTGAGTTGGGTTGAGAGAATACTTATTTCTTTATTCAACTACAGACCTTATTTCTCATTAGAATATATGAGATCCACAAAATCTATATGAAAACGAAATGAGTACGAAATACCTCTATCTTATTACATCAATTTCTTTTTGATCTCTTGATTGATTTGATTTTACCATGCATTACATTATTTCCTATTCATAATGCCTCTAAACCAAGAGACTTATCAAATGTTTTTAGATGCTAATATGTTTTCAAATGCGGCTATGATGTGGCGCGCCAACTAATCACCTCTTCTACTATGGAGCTAATAAACCCCCTATTGACTCTTAATATTTGATAAAGATTCTGGAGGGCCCAGTTTCATTGTCTGCGAGAGATAGAGGTGATTCTGTTACAGGAAAGATCAGGAGAAGGTGAGTTGTTGTGTCTTGAAATTATTCTATACTACAACCCCATTGCAAGAGATCTCAAATAATATCCGATATACTATACTGTGTGGAAAAGTCTGAAATGGATGTTTTACTTTTTTTTGTTCAATTTCATTAAGCGCTACAAGGATGGGTATTGTCTGCGAGAGAGTCTGCGAGATAGGGTCTTTCTTGCTTGGTGTTAGTGCTTATGCTTCTACTCTTGGTGATTGTGTTGCTGTAAAAGAATAAAGAAGCAATTCTAGTGATTGTCGATGTCGACTCGAGAAGTAATTGGCTTGTTGGTTCCTAAAGTAAGAGAAGAGGTCAGCTATAAATAAAGTTTAGGTAGTAACGGTACCGGTACAAACAAAGAATAGGTGTTGCCCGCGCCAAGTATATAAATCTATTTGTCATTATAGAATAATAGTCGTTTTTAGATTAGTCGTCAGCAGCATAAAATTAGTCACCAGGAGCAGGGTACGCAATTCTGTTTAGGTTTCAAAAAGTGTCGATAGGCTTGGTTGACCCGATAGGCTTGGTTGACCTTGGGGTGCTTTTGATTTCCCTCGCCAAAACCTAGTTCAGGCTACTTCCTCTCCATTCTGACTTTTCAGCTGAAAAAAAAGGAGACAGGTGAGGAAGCAAGATGCAAGTTCATTCCTTAAAGCAAGGCAGATCAGGCCGATTTTACAAGTTAATAAGAATAGGATTATCAATCGTATAGCAGTCCTGTTAATACTAGTAGACTTCCTATTTATTGGTTAAAGTCTTGTTAGGCAGTAGTAGATTCTTGTTAGTCACAGTTTCATTTTTTTTATCAGTGCTTTCATTCTAATCGGCAGCCCGAGTTGGTAATATAAATCTTGTTGACAGTGGTTTTATTCTAATTGTAATAGTTGAATTCCTGTTGACACCAGTACCATTTTAAGACAGGTGAGACAGGCTTAGACCACTACCCAAAAGAATGAAAGCACTACTGCTTGTCAAGTACTCTACATTCTTTCTAATCTTTATCTTAACACGGAGTAAACGTTAGGATGCAGCTCTCCTATCTTCTTCCCCTCGTTTGCTTTACTTGAAAGTTCTGCACTAACAACTAGATCCCTGACTTTGGACAGTGCAGTTACCCTCTTCTACTGACTTCTTTTTCTTCTCTGGTTAAGAGTACAGGGAGAGGAGGGGGTGGGTTAGTTACCTTAGAGCATAGGGTTGAGTTACCTACTATATCAATTGTGCCGAGCTCAAGCCCAGTATTTTTATCTTTCGGTTTCAAGTTCTTAATGAAAGTTCTCAATATATGTTTTTTAGAGCAATCATGAGTTTGATTAGTTAACATTTCAAACCTGATTTGGTACTCTTGGATGGTAGAGATTTGACGAATCTTCCCTTAATGAAAGTTCGCAATATATGTTTTTTAGACCAATCATGAGTTTGATTAGTTAACATTTCAAACCTGATTTGGTACTCTTGGATGGTATAGGTTTGACGGATCTTCGTTAGTTCTTCATCAAGGTTCTTGTAATTGATTAGTGCAGAAGGTTTATATGCTCTTAGTTAGGACGTGGCTCTCATGCTCTGAGCATCTTGATTGGGGTGTCCTTCTTGAAGTTGTATAAAGGATATCGACGTCATCAAGGTATAGGGCTGCCATGTCTTATCCTCACTTCTTATCTCTGATGGGTTCTTTTTGCAATCAAAATTTGCTCCATGTTGTGATCTTCTTAGGCTTAGTGATCAGTCCAATATAAACTTCTCGAAGAGAGTGCATAATTTAGCATCCATACGTGTCTCGAAAGCCTCCAATTTGACTTCGAATAAGTCCAGCGATGTCATAACATAAGGATCTCCAACCTGTCAAACAAACTAACTAAAAAGTGTGGCTACAATTTTCAGGTTGAAGGCAGTGAATGATAGTAATGTCGGGACTACAAGGGTGAAGTCTCTAAATGGAGAATGGCAGCCAAGGGTAGCAGCGATGGTGGAGGAAGAAGAGGGCAACAACAACGTTGGTTACGACTACGCTGTGACTTCGTGACTGCAAGTGACATCGATTGTAGCAAGGGTGCAATTGTAATTGGAGGAAGATAGGGCAGCGTTGTACATGGCTATTACAGAGATGGAGGAGGGCAACAGCAGTATGGAGCGAGAGACGGCTACTATTGTGTTCAACTTGTTGTTGGTCGTGATCAAGATAGTTGGCAGCGAATGATTATTGCGGGCTGCGATATAAACAAATTATAGCAAAAGATCACTACCGGTAGCTTTTTGCCATAAGAATCACTCCTAGCTACGATCAAGGAGGATGGTAGCAAGAGTTCTCTGTTGGTAGTGTTGGGCAGCGAAAGATGCATGCTGCGGTTGAAGGGATTGCTGGTTACAGGTGTCTTACAAGTCAATCACGTAAGTGATGATACGTGTGGCACGCTGTGTAATCTTTTTGCTTATGATTAATATTAACATATTTTCACATTATATTATTTGTTACATATATATTGTGATATTCTTGGTTTTGCGCAATGGGAATCGGATCGTGATGAGATCATGATAATGAGATCGATTCACCTTTAAACACAAATCTTAAATAATCCTGGTTATAGGTTACTCGAGAGGGACATCGAGATAACCGGATAGACCAGTGTATTATATACCCGTCCATATGATGTAGGCGGCTAGTCTCATAGCCACTTGTGTGGAGACACTAAGGATATAGTACAGGTGCTCATTAGAAAATGAGTTCACTGATTGATTCGCTTATGGAATGTTGTATGATTAATGATACATAATGTCAGATAGTGATTTCATAGTCTCAGTTGTATATATGGTCCTTAGACATGAGACACCAATGATGCCTTATATAAGTACTCATTTCTTTGACGTCAGACTTACAGGTTTGAAAAGTTTCAGATTTGGTACAGTTGGTTATCGGGATTAGTAGCCAACCTTATAAAGGCAATTGAGTGTCAATAGAGGATCATCCACTCTCGGCATCACAAGAGAAATATCCCATATGTGCTTGCTCAGACAAATCCCTAGCCACGGTCATTCGGATTGAGAGAGAAGGAGTTCTCCGGTAGAATTCAAATAAAGTAAGACAAACTGATTCCATTTGTGACCTGACATTACCATGTCCAATATACGGTCTCTGGGATATTACTTGGATAAGGGATTATAGATACATGGTAACTGTGGACAGACAGGTCCGACATATTCGATCCGCCTGTACCATCTAGGGACTATGGTGTAGTGCCCTAGTATGTCCATAGTCGATGAGTCGAGTGAATTATTATTAGGATAATAATTCACTATATCAGAAGGAGTTCTGATGGGAGTGACTCACGGCTAGCTCGGTATCGGGTCTAGAGGGTCACACATATATGGTGGATGCTTCAGTGAATAGAGGATTGGATGAAGATCCAATTAGCCCCTATTCTCATTAGATGAGACACTATGCTGAGAGGCTCCTTGCTTAAGGCCCAATTAGAGGCCTAAGGAGATTATTGGATAGAGATCCAATAATGTAAGGTTAGTGGGTTATTGAATGGAGATCCAATACCCACTAAGGCAAGAGCCTTAGTGTTTTTTGTGGCTCTCTATAAATAGGAGGGGAGACTCATGGTTGATAACCTACAGCTTTAGCCACCACCTCCTATTCTCCTCCCTCTAAGCAAGAGTTGCAAGATCAGATTGGAGGATTTTCACTGCATAGATCCATCGTATGGATACCGCTAGAGAGGAGGATGCTTGACCTCCTTTATCTTCTCTAGCCGGATCTGAAATATAGGGATATAAGATCTCCCTAGATAAAATCAATCTATCATGCATCGTGATTTTTTTTTGTTTTTATGATTTTTCTCATGACCCCAATCTTTTGCACGATGATTTGATCTGCATGGGAAACTGGTTTTTGTTTTGATTTCCATTGTGCATGTGATGCACCCGCTGAGGTTTCCCAATAGTGGTATCAGAGCTAAGGTTTTCGTGCGAAAGATTAGTTTTAAACTACGTGTGATGGTATTAAATCACGTAGAAACGTTCTACGCATTCTTGTTGTGTTTTTGTAGCGAAGGCAACGAGGAGGAGGGGCAGTAGGGCATGGCCTGACCACTTGCAAGGGGGCAGCTGGCTACAGCCAAGGCCCCCTTGCAAAGTGGCGGCCAGCTGCGACTAGGCCACCTGCAAGGGGCGGTCGTCCGTAGGGGCAACAACGCCACGGCACGACACCGCGACCGGGCAGGCTACCACCAGACCAATAAGGGGCCGCCAATGGCCAGCCCAAGGGCCCGCCCATGGCCGTGAGGGCGGCTACCCGCGCAAGACATGCAAGGCGATGCTGCCGCCGTGACCCCCACGCCACGGGCGGGCGACGACAAAAGGGGCAAAGAGAGGGCTAGGACATCTTTTTGAGAAAATGATGATCCTGCCCCTCTGAATTTTAAAAATTTCGAGGACTTTCCTCATGTACATAATTTCAAAAATACCCTCAATGATTCTGAAAATTCTGAGGACTATCCTCATGTATAAAATTCTAAAAATACCCTTGATAATTCTAAAAATTTTGAGGATTGTCATCTCATCTAGAATTTCAAAAATACCCTCAACGATTCTAAAAGTTTAATAAGTTGTTTCCCTATTTTTTGTGAATAATAAAATGAGTCTTAGGGGATAATCTCAATTCATCCAAGATAAATCTTTTTAATAAAGAAGAATGATTTTGATAATAATTTTAATATTGTTAAGATCATAAATTATATTTTTATTTAAAAGAGAAAATTATAGAGATCAATAATGTGATTCCCATAATATATATGTCAAGTCAAGAAATTAAGATAATATTCATGATAATATAAATATTTTTTAATTTTCAACATATCATAAATTTAAGAAATACTAATTTTGATGATAACTTATGTCATTTATGACTTTTCAAATAAATAACGTCGAGATAAATATTGATATCAAAAGACATTCATGAATATTAAAGACATGATTTAATTTAATAAATCTCTTCTTAGATGATAAAATAGAAGATTTTCAAGATTTATTTTCTAAACTTGCCAAAATTATGATAATAATTTATTCAAGTTCAAATTATCAAATGGTCAAAATCACTTTCATAGTTCAAGAGAGTCATAAAAATAACATAATTGATTCATTAATATCTTTTTAAAATAAAATTATTTAAAGACTTATCCAAAATCATCATCAAAGTTCACTTTTCAAAAAATTCAATGAAAGTATCATAGATTAACTTTCAATAGCTAAAATTCTCTAATCCATTTTTGTAGCTTAAGAGATTCAACAATAATAGTATTATTTTGTCTCTTATTGATGGATGATGATAGAACCCCAGAAGGAGCTCTATAGATTTTGATCTTTGAGGGTGATCAACCCTTGGAACACTGTAGGGGTTCCTCCCTCCTAGACTCGGCACAAGGCTGAAATATAATTAATAATTACTTAATAAAAGAGAGGGGGTGGCTACATCATTATATAGGGTTGCAAACCCTAGCCCATGGGGTGTTTACCTAACTAAAATTACCCTTTTACTATTTCTATAACCTACCTGCCTTAGAGGAAATAGGTGGCGGCTAGGTTGGCTCTATAACTGACCTAAGCAAGGGGAAACCCTAGCCGACTAGCCTAGTAAATTAGGCAACGACCACTAAGCCCTAAGGCCCCAAAATAAACCCTAACCACACTTCTTTATATGATAGAAGTGACTAGGTGAAGTTTTATTACAATCTTATAGGGTTCTTATTGATTACTTCTAATTGATTAGGACTCAACCCTCCTAGAGTCCTATCAAACCCGCCCTCTCCAAATCAGTCTTGTCCTTTCGGCAGGGGTTCCATGAGCTCCTCGTATGATTCGCATGCTATCATCAACTGAACTTTGACCTTAGTTGGGGTGTTAGTTGGAAGGATTTGGGCTGAATCGTCTTCTTTAAATTTTTATTTATGGTAGGATACTTAACGGATCAACTGTAATCTTGATTTGGTACGCGAATTTGATCTCCAGGTTCGGGCCCCAATGCGATCCCCAATTTTGCAAGGCCCTAAGAAATAAGGAGACCACTTCGTTAAGGCTCGAGTTTCCTACTGATCGGGTTGGAGGTATAGAAAAACTCAATTTTTAATTTTTCATCCATTTTGAAGTTTATCGCGAGGTCATTTCTTTCTTATATATGCTGTCATATGGTTAGTCTTTAGTGATAGCCAATCTTTCTTCTGGAATAGTAACTACCCTCTAGTATGGTTTAGGATGATGAGAGCTCAATCTGACATGAGCATGAATTACAATTCTTCTAGTTTTACTCCTCTTTCGTGCCATGGACCTATATCTAACCATATTTTAAATTTGGTAGTAATTAGTATCTCCTATAAAAGCCTCGTGTGGAGTGTAGGGGAAGCCTCAATGTAAATTCGGAGTCGACCATCTTACATAAGAATAGTCCCAATTCCAACTGCTGATGTGTCAACTTCAATAACAAAAGTGCGACTAAAATCAGGCAGTGCTAGGACTGACATCATCGTCATAGCGGCCTTGAGTCATTTGAAGGTTGTAGAAACTTGTTCCGACTACAAGAAGAAGTCTTTCTTTAGTAGGGACATGAGCGGGGCATTAATTTTTTCATAATCTTTCATAAATTTACAGTAGTAGCCCATGAGTCCAAGGAAGCCGCACAGTGATTTTACGTTTATAGGTTTTGACCATCTTTACATTACCTCAATCTTCGTCAGGGCTACCACCACTCCATCCTCTGATATAATGTGCCTGAGATACTCTACTTTACGCTATAAGAAGCTGCACTTTGACTGTTTAACATAAAGAGTATTCTCTCGAAGAATCGTTAGAACAGTTCGAAGTGCTAAAAATATATATCAAGTGCAGGGCTATAAATAAGAATATCATCAAAGAACACCAACATGAACTTGTGTAGAAAACTCTGGAAGATATCATTCATTAGGCTTGGGAAAGTAGAAGGAGCATTCGTAAGTCTAAAAGGCATTACCAAAAACTGTGGTGCTGTTATGCATGCGGAATGCAGTTTTTGGAATAGATTCAGTGCGTACCTGAATCTGATGATAACCGAAACAGAGATCTAATTTAGTGAAGACTCAAACTCCTTTTAATTCATCTAAGAGCTTATCTATGACTGGTATAGGATATTTATCCTTGACGGTGATAGCATTCAAGACCCTATAATCAATGCACATTCTCCATGTACTATCCTTCTTATGCACTAGCAACACCAGTGAAGAATAAGCAATGCAACTCTGTCGAATCACCCCAGTGTTAAGCATCTCTTGATGATGTTCTCGATCTCATTCTTCTGCCAGTAAGGATAGTGGTATAAATATAAATTTGCTAGAGATTTGCTCGGTAGAATAGGAATACAGTGGTCATGCGGTCAGTTAGGGTGTAGCTCAGGCAGCTTCATGAAAATATCTACAAATTCATCTAGCAAGAGGGCAAGCTTAAGATCTAAATTTTGTATATTCTCCCCCTTAGATGGCTGCTAGATATGCATCAAAAATCCACCATGTGCTTTGTGCAAAACTTTCTCCATTCGTTGTAACAAAATAGTAGAAATTTGGCTCTTGCGTTTGCCTTATAACATGACCTGTCTCCCTTTATAATAAAATTTCATGATTAATTTAGAAAAATTCAAGGAGATATCATCTACTATTGTGAGTCATTCGATCCTGAGTATAGCTTCATAATCATTGATGGGTAGGAGGAAGAAATTAGCTGCAACTTCTTGGTCTTGGAGAAGTAGTTTCACCCATGGGCACCGTTGGTCGTAATTGAAGATTCGACCGTCGGTGACCTTTACATCAAACTTGTTACAACTTTCGATTTGAAGCACCAAACATGCAGCAACCTTAGTATTGAGGATGTTATTTGTTATGTACGTGTTGATGAGAATGGTGATGGGTTGCTGTTTTAGAAGTCCTCTAACTTTCATCGTCTACAGGTTGGATTAGCCGGCTAATGCATGCACTACATAGTCAGCCAGTTGGGACTCTACCTCTATGGCTTTTTCTTTAGGTTCAAGGGCTTCTTTAGATGTTTCATTGTCCTCATCCTCTGCTGATTCAATCATAAAGAGCTAGCCCTTTTTGCAGCGATGTTCGCGGCTCTATAGTTCATCGCAATGCCAACACAACCCCTTGGCCGATCGTTCGCGAAGCTCATCTCTTATCAACTTTTTTAGTGTGGGGGCTTAGATGGCAGTAGAGGGGGCAGTAGGCCTTGGCATGGCTAGTTGGGGAGTGATCCTTGTCCTTTATACCTCGTGATTCAATTGTTCTTCCTAGATACGTGCGAAGGAAATTGCCACCATAAGTGTGTACGGTTGTCATGCCTTTACTTCTCATCGGATCTCTAGCTTTAGGCCCTCAATAAAAGTACCTAAAAGTTTCTCAGACTAGTTCTCAGTTTGGTTAGATAAATGCTTAAACCTTATTTAGTATTCTTGTATCGTAGAGGTTTAACGAATCTTTGCCAATTGTCCGTCGATGTTGTCGAAATCGATCGGACCGAAGCGGTTTAGAAGTCCTTCCTTGAACCACTATCAAGAGAGTCCTCTATGGGTTGTTCAAATCAATTGAACTACTGAATAGCATCTCCCTCAAGGTGTATGGTAGTGATCTCTACCTGTGTAGCGTCGGCGGTTCGGTAGAACTGAAAATAGTGCTCTATGCGAGATCCATCCGATCGAGTCTCCTTCTTCCCATCTTGGGAAATCAACCTTCATGCATGGATTGTTAGGATCAGAGGTGATGTGTCTATGCTCTTGAGGATCATCTTACCGATCTGAAGTCTCTCCATAGTGTGACCTCCTTGGGCTTGACGGTCGACCAATGCTGAATTCGGCGAATAAGGATCACATCTTCTCCTCCATGCGGCTTTCAAAGGCTTCAAACTTGGTATTGATGGCCTCCTTTGATGCCATGGTGTATGCCTCTAGATCTATAATATTGAGATCTTTCTTTTGTTGTCAGGCTAGTGGCATGAGAATTTTGGAGAAGGAATGGCCGGTTGGAAGGTGAATCAATTTGGATGGGAGTAGGCTGTAGTTTAGGGCTGAATTTGGTGGCTGTTTGGGTTCTGTTTAGGGTAGAGTTTTGAAGGGTTTTTGGTGAGGATGGTAGGGTTTGGTGATGAAAAAAAGAGAGTCCAAAATCTCACAAAAAATAGCACTCAAATCTGATAGAATTTGATGAAAAAAAAAGTTATGATGTGTAGTCCTGTCGAACAGATTTTACGTTAGAGAAACGATGACTTCTCGATGTAATTTCTAGAGGACTATCCTCATGTATAGAATTTCAAAAATACCCTTGATAATTCTAGAAATTCTAAGGATTGTCCTCTCATCCAGAATTATGAAAATACCCTTGATAATTCTAAAAATTCTAAGCATGTCCTGATTTCCAGAAAAATAATTAATTAAACTATTTAATTTTAATTCTATAAATTCTGAGCATGTCCTAATTTCCTAATAATTTTAAAAATTTCAAGGACTGTCCAGGTATTTTCAAAATTTTGTACATGAGGACAGTCCTCGAAATTTTTAAAATTTAGAGGGGTAGGATCGTCCTTTCCTCAAAAGGATGCCCTAGCCCTCTCTTTGCCCCTCTCGGTAGTCGCCATCACTGCCCCTGCACAGGCGGGGATGGCCGTGAGCGAGCCACTGGTGGTCGCCCCCTTGCAGGCGTGCCATGGGCGGTTGCCTGCGGCATGGCCGTGGGCGGCAGCCCTTGTGGTCGCCATTGGCGGTCGCCTTGCGTGGGCAATCGCCTCTTGCGGCTGGCCGTGGGTGGCGCCTTGCTGGATGGCGGTTGGTCATGCCGCGGTTGATGCCCCTACGGCGGCCGCCTCTTGCGGGGGACCTGGCCACAATCGGCCGCCCCTTTGCAAGGGGCCTTGGCTGCAATGGGCCGCCCCCTTGCAAGTGGCCTGGCCATGCCCTGCTGCCCCTTCTCCTCGTTGTCTTCGCTACGAAAACATAGCAAGAATGCATAGAATGATTCTACATGATTTAATGTCATCACATGTAGTTTCAAACTAATCTTTCACACGAAAACCTTGGCTCTGATACCACTATTGGGAAACCTTGCACCCCTTCTACACTACCCGCGACCAGCCCTGCCGCCTGCGTAGGGGCAGCGGCAGTGGCAGTGCAGAAGGGGGCAAAGAGAGGGTTAGGGCATCCTTTTGAGAAAAGAACGATCCTACCCTTTTAAATTTCAAAAATTCTTAGGACTGTCCTCATGTCCAAACTCCAAAAATACCTTTAATAATTCTAAAAATTTCGAGGATTTTCCTCTCATCCAGAATTATAAAAATACCCTTGAGAATTCTGAGCATGTCCTGATTTCCAAAAAAATAATAAATTAAATAATTTAATTAATTATTATATATATCTAGTAATCCTACATATGATGTGATATACATGTGATGTATGATGTGGATCGATGATCATGAGCCATGTGTTGTGATGTGTGTAATTGTGATTATTATGATTATTAGAGCCTGCGAGCCTGCATTTTTCTCATTTATTGTTAGTCCTACGTGCCTGTGATTATTTATAATTACATGGAGAGGTGCAGCGGGGGCATGGAGGTGACAACGGGACCCATGATGCCATGGCAGGAGATTACGACGCATGGTGATACGACGATCCGATGAAACCGATGATGGCAAGATCAACAATCACAAGGCATGGAGATGCACTAATGCACACATAGATTCTATTATGAGTGATTAGGCGCATTGGCTTAGGCTTAATCATATTAGGTGATGGCTCATGATTATCTGGTGTGGCTTGCATATATGATGTGTTATACACGTACTAGATATATGTGTATATATATTTACATAAGATGTAGATATATATTAAAATATGTATGTGTGTGATATGACATATTAGGAGATCGATATGAAACAAAAACCCCTCCTACGATAATATTAAGTCAGTAAGCATAAGGCAATAAGATTGACCCACGTGGCCTTCCATCGTTATAGGAAGAAATTGAATCATGACATAGGTTGAGTTAGTTGAGTCCCTCGAGACTCACCTATCTACGTGATCGAGTTCTTACCTATAATATAGAGATGTTAGCGGTGACTTGAGGACATGATATGCTTGGTCGAGTCCCTTGAGGGCATATCATCAAATCAAACTCATATTGTAATGATGGTGATGACTTAACTGAATATCATGGTTGGTCGAGTCCCTCAAGACCATGATGATTCAAAGACCGAACATGACAGGAATCACAAGGAGTTGTGATTGACAAGAGTTGCCTATCTTTTGGGCTTAGTGTAATTGGTGGAGTCCCTCAAGGTTATACTAAGATGTCAATTGGATCCCGATCCCCACTAGGAGTCTGTCAAAGACTTCCGTCTCACGTGTTGAGGGTGTCGCTTGATTCGCTAAGAAAATATTGGGAGTACATTAAGATAGAAGTCCATATCTTAATTAGTATTTTTTATAAAATATATGTATTATTTATTTTTATTATATCTTGTTTTGTTAGAAACATATCGCTCATAAACCCCCTACGTGGCATACTTGATGCCAACCACCTCACTAGTCCAAACTATACAGATTGGCTCCGTAATTTGAGAATTATTCTCATGGTAGAGAAAATCGCATATGTCATTGATATAATTCTGCCCACGCTGGAAGAAGAGGCAAGTGAGGATGAGATCGTTCGCTATGTAAAGTATATAGATGATTCCATGTTGGCAAAATGTTATATGTTGGCCTCCATGACTCCTGAGTTATAAAGGCAATATGAGAGCATGGATGCATATTCTATCCTTCTTCATCTCCGCTAGCTGTTTGAGAAATAGGGAAGAACTCAAAGATATGAGATATCTAAGAAACTTTTCCAAGCCATGATGATAGAAGGGACATCGATTGAGAACCATGTCCTAAAGATGATAGAGTGGATCGAGAAACTCACAGGTCTAGGAATAGTCCTAGAGGATAACCTGTGCGTTGATCTTATACTTCGGTCCCTACCAGATTTCTTTTCTCACTTCAGTATGAATTTTAACATGAGCAAGTTTGAGGTAACTCTTCCTGAGCTCCTCAATATGTTGAGGGAAGCTGAGAGTGCCATCAAGAAGAAGAAGCCAGTTCTCTATATTGGTAAGACCAAAAAGAAAAGGAAGGCCAACAAAACCCTTAAGAAGGGCAAGGGCAAAGAAAGACCAGGTAAGGCAAAGGCTGCCAAGAAATACCCAGAAAAGGACAAAGGACAATACTTCCACTATGGCCAAGACGGACATTAGAAGAGGAACTGGAAGGACTATCTTGTAGAGAAGGCAAGACAGAAGCTTGGAGAAGATTTAAGTATATTTATGATCAGTCTCCGCTTATCAGATTTTCATGATAACACATGGGTATTGGATACCGGGAGTGTTTATTATATATGTAATTCGTTGTAGGTTCTGGCAAAACCTAAGAGATTGGCTAGAGGAGAGATGGACCTCAAGATGGGCAATATAGCAAGAGTTGTTGCAGTTGCTATTAGAGAGGTCACCCTACATCTACCTGGTGGAGCAATTACTATATTAGATACATGCTATTTTATTCCTTCTATTATCAAAAATATTATTTCTTTCTCTTGTTTGATAATTAGTAGATATAAATTAGTTTTGAGAATAATAGTTGTTCAATAATTATGGATGATGAGATCATCATTAGAGGGACCCTTATAAATGGCTTATATGTGTTAGACACTTCTCCACATATCATGAATATAAATATGGCTAAGAGAAAAAGAGATGATGTGAATAATGCATACCTATGACATTGTAGGCTAGGTCATATACATGAGGGAAGGATTCAAAAATTGTTGAAAGATGGATACTTAGATCCATTTGACTATGAAACATATGCAACTTGCGAACCTTGCCTTCGTAGGAAGATGACCAACTCTCCTTTTAGTGGAACTGAGGAGAGAGCCACCAAGTTATTGGAACTCATATATAGTGATGTATGTGGTCCTATGTTGACTAAGGCTATAGGTGGTTACTCATACTTCATTACATTCATTGATGATTTCTCTATGTATGGACACATGTACTTAATGAAGTACAAATCTGAGGCCTTCGAGAAATTCAGGGAATCTAAGAATTAGGTAGAGAACCAAATTGGAAAGAGTATTAAGACTCTTCGATCAGATCGAGGAGGAGAGTACTTGAGTACGGAGTTCACCCATTTCCTCAAAGACAAAGGGATTTATCCCGGTGGACACCTCATTATATATCTCAGCTCAATGGTGTATCAAAAAGGAGGAATCACATGCTATTAGATATGATACGGTCCTTGATGAGTTTTGTTGACTTACCCATTTCATTTTGGGGTATGCCTTAGAGACTACAGCTTACTTTCTGAACAAAGTTCCATCAAAATTGGTAGTGTCTACATCATATGAGATATGGAAAGGAAAGAAGCCCGATCTTAAGATTGTTAAGATTCAGGGTTATCCTGCCCATGTTAGAAGACAACCCCGATAAGCTGGAATCAAGGACAGAATGGTGCACATTCGTGGGATACCAAAGAAAACTTGTGGGTATTATTTCTATCATCTTGAGGATCGAAAGGTCTTTTTTGCCAAGAGAGCTATGTTCCTTGAGAAGGAACACATTCTTAGTAGAAACAGTGGGAGTGAGATAGAACTGAGCGAGGTTGGAGAACCAAGCTCAAGCACCATTCCAGAGCCTGAGTCTGTTCAGGTACCTAACATATAAGTTCCAACTTTACATAGGTCTGATAGAGTATCTCGCCCTCTTGAAAGATATGTGGGACATATTAGTGGAGATGACTCTCAGGATGTTGATCTTCAGACCTACGAGGAGGCTATTATGAGTATAGACTTCGGAATTCTGATATGGATTCTATATACTCTAACAAGGTTTGAAACTTTGTGGATGCACCTGAGGGCATTGTACCCATCGATTGTAAATGAATCTTCAAGAAGAAGATCAGAGCGAATGGAAAGGTAGAGACCTATAAAGCAAGGCTGGTAGCTAAAGGATATCGTCAAAGACAAGGAGTTGACTATGATGAAACCTTTTCACCTATAGTCATGCTTAAGTCTATTAGAATTATTTTAGCCATTGTAGCACACTATGACTATAAGATCTGGCAGATGGATGTCAAAATGACATTCCTCAATGACAACCTTGAGGAAGAGGTGTATATGATACAACTAAAGGGATTCATATCCAAAGAGAGTCTAGATAAAGTGTGCAGGTTGCTTAGATCCATTTATGGATTGAAGCAAGCTTTCCGAAGTTGGAACATAAGATTTGATGAGGTGATCAGATCTTATGACTTTGTTAAGAATGAAGATGAGCATTGTGTGTACAGGAAGGTAAGTGGAAGCACTATCACCTTCTTGGTGCTATATGTGGATGACATCTTAATCATTAGGAATGATGTAGGAATGCTCTCCACAATAAAAGCTTGGCTATCTAGAAACTTTTCCATAAAAGACTCAGGGGAAGCATCCTATATTTTGAGGATCCGGATCTATAGAGATAGATCTAAAAGGATATTTGGCTTATCCTAGTCTAGGTACGTAGACTCAATTGTCAAAAGGTTTGGCATGAAAAATTCCAAGAGAGGTCTCATACCGATGAGATATGGAATATCACTTTCTAGGAGTATGTCCCCAAAGACTCATGAAGAAAGGGCATACATGAATAAGATACCTTATGCCTTAGCGATAGGGTCTATCATGTATGCAATGCTATGTACTAGGCCTGATAAAACACATGCTCTGAGTGTCATAAGTAGGTATCAGGCAGATCCAGGTTTAGAACACTGGAAGGCAGTAAATTATATCCTTAAGTACATGAGAAGGACTAAGGATCTTTTACTAGTATATGAAGGAGGTAGCCTCCAGGTTGAGGGCTACACAGACTCAAGTTTTCAGTCTGACATTGTTGATAGCAAATTAAATTCAGAGTATGTTTTTATCATGAATGGATGAGCAGTAAGCTGGAAGAGTTCCAAGCAAGATACTACTGCTGACTCGACCATAGAGACAGAATGCATTATTGCAATAGAAGCGGCAAATGAAGCAGTGTGGATGAAGAAGTTCATAAAGGATTTGAGAGTCATACCAAGCAGCATGGAGCTGACTCCTATATATTGTGACAACGACAGGGCGATAACTCTAGCAAGGGAATCTAGGTCTTATCAGAATTATTCTAAGGAGGTTCCATATGATTAGAGTGTTCATGACATGAAAAGATATAGTAATGGAAAGAGTTTCATCCAAAGATAACATTGTAGATTTATTGACAAAGCCGTTGGCTCAGATTGTACCTGAGCGTCATAGGGGTCTAATGAGGATCAGACACATAGGTGATTGGCTTTTGATCAAGTGGGAGATTGCTGGTTATAGGTGCCCTGTATGCCAATCACGTGAGTGATGGCACGTGTGACACACTATGTAATCTTTTTGCTTATCATTAATATTGGCATATTCTCATATTATACTATTTGTTACATATATATTATGATATCCTTGGTTCTGTACAATGGGAATCGGATCGTGATGAGATCACGATAATGGGATCAATTCACATTTAAATACAGATTCTAAATAATCCCGGTCACAGGTTACTCGAGAGGGACATCGTAATAACCGGATATACCAATGTACTATATACTTATCCATATGATGTAGGCGGTTGGTCTTATAGCCACTTGTGTGGATTCACTAAGGATATAGTACATGTGCTCATTGGAGAATGAGTTTACTGATTGATCCGCTTATAGAATATTGTATGGTTAATGATACCTAATGTTAGACAGTGATTTCATAGTCCCAATTGTCTATCTGATCCTTAGACTAGAGACACCAAGGATGTCTTATATGAGTACTCCTTTCCTTGACGCCAGACTTATAGGTTTAGAAGGTTTCAGATCTGGTACAACTGGTTATCAGGATTAGTAGCCAACCTTACGAAGGCAATTGAGTGTCAATAGAGGATCATCCACTCTTGGTATTACAAGAGGAATATCTCTTATATGCTTGCTCAAACAAATCTCTGGCCAGGGTCATTCAGATTGAGAGAGGAGTTCTCCGGTAGAATCCAAATAGAGTAAGACAAACTGATTCCGTATATGACCTGAATCAATTTATCTAAGTTGATTTTTGGAATTGTACAAAAATTTTGGCTAAAAAGGATAAACAAAAGTTCAGTTCCAAGAGGCTAATAGACGGAAGACAGATTCTCCATCGTAAAATTTTAGCATTGCGCGACAAAGAATCACAGTACTATAAGTCCAGATCCAGAATGAGTTTCTTTATGAAATCAGTCTTAGATAAAAGCTAAGACGATCTATGAAATTACATAAAAGTTTCAGCCAAAAAGGATGATTAAAAGTTCAGTTCCAAGAAGTAACAATCAGTTGAAAATTTCTATAGCATTTTGCCTTTGCAACAATGATAACGTTTACGACAGTAAAATTTTATGACAAGAAAATTTTGAAGAAACTTCTCCTACATATAAGATAGAGGAATAGTAGTAGCAAGAGGCATAGGCTTTGGAGTTTTTACTAGATCTTTGATGTTGATGTAGAGGAAGGCAGTAGATTGATAGATCTGTGGCTTTGTGGGCGATGATGGAGGCGACATCAAAAGTAATTATGGGAATTGCTTGGGAAGGTGGAGGCATGGATGACGGCTATAGGGACAGCAAGATCGCTACTTTGTTATCAGATAATAGAACCCCAGAAGGAGCTATATAGATTTTGATTCTTGAGAGGGATTAACCCTTGGAATGCTATATGGGCTCCTCCCTCCTAGACTCGGCACAAGGCTGAAATAAAATTGATAATTGCTTGATTTAGGGGGGGGGGCAGTTACATCTTTAAATAGGGATCAAAACCATAGCCTAAGGGGGTACTTGCCTAAGTAAAATTATCTCTTTACCCCTCCTATAGCGAACTTACCTTAATAGGAATAAGAGACGACTATGTTGGCTCGATAGCCGACCTAAGCAGGGGGAAACCCTAGCTGACCAACCCAGTAAGGGAGGTGGTGGCCACTAAGCCCTAAGGGCTAATCTAAACCCTAGCCATACTCCTTTATAAGATAGGAGTAGCTTTATTATAATCTAGTAGGTTTTTATTAACTATTTCTTAAGAAGATTAGGACTCAACCCTGTTGGAGTCCTATCAGATCCTAAAATAACCGCAATTCAAGAGGCTAAAGATCTAAATAATCTTCCTCTTAAAGAACTTATTAATTCTTTTATGACTTATGAACTGAGCTGTAAAGCTTATGACAAACTTGAAGAACCCATTCCAAAGAATAAAAAATATTTGGCATTGAGAACTGCTTATGACTCTTCAATTGAAACCTCAAGTGATGAGAACAATGACATTACACTATTGATAAAAATAATCAAAAAATTTATAAAAAAGAACAAAAATCATAAAATTAAAAATGAATCAAAACGGGACAATATTATACACTTTGAGTGCAAGAAACCTGGGCATTTAGAAAATGAGTGTTCTCAATTAAAGAAGAAGTTGTCACACAAGAAGAAAGCTCTTTTGGCAACTTGGGATGACTCAAACTCATCGGATGAAGACCATACCAAAGAAAAAGTTATCAACTATGCTCTCATGGCCATCTATGACAAAGTAAGTGAGTCATCTAATATTTCTTTTGTTGAATTATTAAATTTTTTATAAGCTTTATGATGAATTTAAAAAATTAGCAAGTCTTATAAACTACTTAAGAAAGATCATGATTCATTAGTTAGTAAATTTAAACAAATACATACATGCATAAAATGTAAAAGTTTAGAAGAACTTAAAAAAAAAAATTGTATTACAAGCAATATTAGAGAAATTTAAGATAGAGAATAAATCTCTAAACATGATTCTTGCAAATAAGGGTCATGTTCATAGGAAATAAGGTATAGCCTTATGGGTAATACCCAACGAAAGCCAACTACCTTCGTTAAAAGATCCACTCTAAACTTGACACCAAAAATAAATTATATATGACTTACAAATGTTCATTTAAGAAGTATACTCCACATAAATTAATATGGGTTCCTAAAGGAACCATAAATAACCAAAGACCTTTAGATAAATTAGGTAAAGCTCTTTATAAAGGATCCAAAGTAAAATGAGTACCTAAATTAAAATGATCTTTCTTGTAGGTTCATCTCCAAACTAAGGTTAGGAGCACTAAATGGTACCTTGATAATGGATACTCAAGGCATATGACCGAAGATCCAACTTCTTTTTCTAAGCTCACTAGCCCAAATAAAGGAGTTGCCACCTTTGGAGACAACAACAAAGGAAAAATCATTGATAAATGAACCATAAGTAATATATCAAACCTTTTGATTGAAGATGTACTATTAGTTGACGGCTTGAAACATAATCTACTTAGTATTAGCCAATTATATGATAAAGGATATATTGTTAAATTTGAATATAATGCTTGTATAATTAAAATATCATACAAAAATAAATCTTTGATTGTCTTAATAAAGAAAAAATGTGTATACTATTGATATTAAAAAATTTTATGATGAAACATGCTTTTTCGCTTTAAATAATAATACTTGGATTTGACATAGGAGACTTGGTCATGCTAGCATAAAACTACTCAACCAAATCTCAACTAAGACTTAGTAAGAGGATTGTCTAGCCTTAAGTTCATTAAAAATAAAATATGTGATACTAGCAAATAAAAAGTAGCTTTAAGTCAAAAAATTAAATAAACACCTCTAGGCCATTACAATTGATCTATATGGATTTATTTAGACCAATTGATACTACAAGTTTGGGAGGTAGCAAATATGTATTTGTCTTATTAGATAATTATAATAGATATACTTGGACTTATTTTTTAGCACACAAAAGTGATTTTTTAAATATTTTTTAAAATTTTATAAAATTATTCAAAATGAAAAAGTTTTTATGATTTTGTCAATACGTAGTAATCATAGTGGTGAATTTCAAAATAATAAGTTTCAAAATTTTTATGAGTCAAATGAAATGACTAGAATCATGTTATAAGAAATGACTAGAATCATGTTAAACGAACGTAGTCTACCCAAATATTTTTACTCCAAAACCGTTAACATGACATGCTATGTTTTAAATAGGGTTCTTGTAAGATCATTACTCAAAAAAACTCCTTATGAATTGTAGAATGGTAAAAAATCTAATATTTCTTATTTTAAAGTATTTGGCTGTAAATGTTTTATTTTAAATGAAAAGGATGTCTTATGAAAATTTGATGCAAAATCAAATGAAGTTATTTTTATTGGTTATTCTTATATTTCAAAAGCTTATCGTCTATTCAATAAAAGAACTTTAGTAATTGAAGAATCTATTTATTATTTTCAATAAGATTTCTAAACATAAGAAAATTAAATTTGTTAATAAACTTAATTTTAGCACTTTGAATTTAAATGATAACTCTTCTAAAAGCAACGTGGATGAATCTACTTCTAAATCCTTACCCAAGGAATGGAAGTATGTAAATACTCATCCTATAGAGTTTATAATAGGAGATTCATCAAGAGGTGTTCAAACCCGTTCTTCTTTTAAAATTTTTTGTATTAATGCTATATTTATTTCTCAAGTTAAACCAAAATGCATTGATGAACTCATAAAAGTTAACTTTTGGGTTGTTGCAATGCATGAAGAGTTAAATTAATTTGAGAGAAACGAGGTATGGGAGCTTGTTCCTACACTTAATGACCATTTAGTGATTGATACTAAATGGGTCTTTAGAAACAAGTAAAATAAAAATAGTATCATATTTAGAAACAAGGATAGATTAGTAGGCAAGAGTTTCAACTAAGAAGAAGGAATCGATTATGAAGAAACCTTCACTCCTGTGGCTAGACTTGAAGCCAAAAGAATGCTCCTTACCTTTCCATCTTTTAAAAAGATTTTAAGTTATTTCAAATAGATGTTAAAAGTATTTTTCTTAATGGTTTTATTTTCGAATAAGTGTATATTGAACAACCTCCTGGTTTTGAAAATAGTCTTCTTTCAAGTCATGTTTTCAAACTTTCTAAAGCTCTTTGTGGATTAAAACAAGCTTCTCGCGCTTGGTATGAAAGACTTAGTTTTTTTCTTATTATTTTTTTAAAAGTTAAGGTTGATACAAAATTATTTTTTAAGTATTTTAAAAATTATTTTATTGTTATTCAAATTTATGTTGATGATATAATTTTTGTTTCAACAAATGAATTCTTATGTGAATCTTTTGCCAAGAGTATGAGCTAAGAATTTGAGGTGAGCTTAATGGGTGAACTAACTTTTTTCTTAGGATTGTAAATAAAATAATTGAATGATGGTATCTTTATTAGTCAAACTAAATATACCTTAAACTTGTTAAAATATTTTGGTATGGAAAATGGTAAGGTTATAAACACACCCATAAGCACTTCTACAAAATTAGACTTAGATAATGAGGGAGAAAATTTTGATCGAAGAACATATAGAGGAATGATAGATAGCTTATTGTATTTAACTACTACTAGACCGGATATAATGTTTAGTGTTAGATTATATATAAGATTTCAGTCCAATCCTAAACTTTCTCATCTTAAAGTAGTTAAACGAATATTTAGATATTTAAAAGGAACCTCTAACTTAGGGTTATGGTATCTAAAATCTAAAAACTTTAATTTACTTGCTTATATGGATGCCAATTTTGGAGGATGTAGAATAGATAGAAAAAGTACTACCGAGACATGTCAATTTTTAGGACATGGTCTTGTTTCTTAGTCTTCCAAGAAACAAAAATTTAGTTGCCTTATCTATAGCTGAAGATGAATATATTATAGCTAGTGCATGTTGTGCCCAAGTTATTTAGATGAAAAACACATTAGAAGATTATAAAATTTATTTAAAAAATATCACTATTAAATATGCAACACAAGTGCAATATGTTTAACTAAAAATCTCGTTGAACACTTAAGAACTAAACATATTAATATTAGGTATCACTTTATTAGAGATCATATAAATAATTTAGATATATCTTTGGAATTTATTGATACTAAGCATCAATTAGCAGATATTTTTACTAAGCCATTAAATGAAGAGCAATTTGACTTCATTGGAAGAGTGCTAGGAATGCTAAACCATCAAAATGTATGATTTACTATTTTTGTTTAAAATTTGTATAAGATGAATTTAAATACATAAGTAGCTCTTAGATTTTTTAATCTTCATAGATTTCTTAGATTATTGAGCTCATCTTCGAAATATTCTTTTGTAATTCCCTTCTATAAGATTGAGAGCTCTTCTTAATGATGTTTTACAACTCCTCCCTTGTTTCTTTTCTTCTTATTCACAAAGAGGAGGAAATTTTTATGGCCCATATCCTATTTTACTAAGGGAGAGCAATGACACATGTGCCTTGAAATCATTAGCTTTACATTTTACCTTTTTGTTGATGACAAAGGGGGAGGAATGGATATTGATAACACATGTAGAAAACATTTTAACATGGACATTTCTCTTTGTTTATTGATAAACAAAGGGGAGAAATAATTAATAACTTAAGGGAAGATTTTCAAATGTATAATCGATGCATAATTTTGAAATTTATATTCGATTCTTTGAAAATTTTTGATGAGTTGATAACTTGATAACTTAAAGCAAAATTTTTGTTGAAATTGATGTTATATCATTTTTGAAATTGATGTATGAGTATCTTGTTGCATCCTTGAAATATTAATAAAAATTGCTTGAAAAATCATCTCATGATACTTAAATTCAGGAGTGGGTGGTTCTCTTGAATTTAAGATTATATTATTTGGTTATGACATGAAAATAGGAGGAGTTAAGGGTAACTCTCGTCATAATCAAAAGGGGAGATTGTTGAATCTCAGATTTTGATAAAAAATCAATTGATGAGTATTTAATCTAACATATATGTTAGAGGAAGTAATGCAGGTATAACTACGATGTAGAAAAAGGGTTACAACTAGATGTTGGGCAAGGGTCAAGTTTGGGCATCGGACCAAGGTTCGGACAATGTAGTGGGAGCTCGCCAGGAGTTCGCTAGGAGTTCACCGAAGGAATCAGGAAGCTCACTAAGAACATGTCGGGAGATTGCCAGAAGAAGACCGTAAGACTCACTATAAGAATGTCAGAGATTACTAGATTGCTTGGGGTTAGGTCATTTATTAAGCTTGATGGTCTTATATGATTGTAATTAGTGAGTCATAGTTAGGTTCAGGCCTTAATTAAATTTGATTTAGAAGGAATCTAAATTAACTCAATGTGAGGCAACTGGGTCCACTATGAGGATGAATTGAGCTCAGGTTAAGCTCAATTGGTTGACTTGAGAATTGGTCAACATAAGTTACAAGTTGAGATAGGAAAAGTGGAGGAACCACTTTTTTATGATTCCCTATGGTTGTATTGCCAGACCGACGGTTGTACCGCTCAGGTCGATCGTTGTGTAGTTATTGCCTAGTTTTTTGGGTAGTTTTCAGTGGCAGTACTATCAACGTTAACGGTTGTATCATCCATACCCAGATTTTTTAGATACATTTAAATTTTGACTTTATTCTTTTGAAGCCAATTGGGGTCTATAAATACCCCAACTCTTGTTGCATTTAGTACATGCATTTACACAAGTCATTGGGTAAAAATCTCTGAAAAACAAGTGTGCTAGAAAAAGAAAAGGGGAACGGGAATAAGCCAAGTGTTGTAATCCTTATAAAAAGTCTCCCTTGTAAGTTGAAAGCCTGTAAGGGTTTGGTATTCACCCAAAGAATATCAGTAGTGGATATCGATGGGCCTTGATGAAGACGACTCGAGAATTGGATGTAGGCCAAGATTGCAACCGAACCCCTATAAATTGTGAGTGTTCCTCTCGTGTTTATTTTCATCATTCATTAGCTAAATCAGAGTTTTTTCGATCTCGATTTTATTTGAATGAAAAGTTTTCTTTAAATATAGTTTTCACCACTTGCACTAAATCACCCCCCCCCCCCCCTCTCTCTTAGTGCCAATTGATCCTAATAATCAAATGTTGGAATTATAAACTTATGGAATATCATTCACCAAAAACTTAGTCTTTACCATCTTTGAACAACTATTGGATCTGAAGGTCATTGAAAGATCTATTATTCTTATTGGGGTGATTGAGTCCCCATGAACCCAATAAGGGTGGAGGAGATAGGTTGTAGATCCTTAGTTGATAGGCTAATTTTTTGATATGCATAATAGTACAACATGTCCATAGAGCTTCCTCTGTCGAACAAAATCCTCTTCACTAAGGCATTTGTAATTTTGATGGAGACCACTAGTGTGTCTTCATGCTCGTGGTCTAAGCGCTCGACCTCTTCTTCCTTGAAGATGATGGGTTGATCTTCGTTGGGACAAAGCTTTTTTGGTTGTGGTTTCATTCCATATAATTTTTATGCAAATGGGCTACTACTCCTACCATTGGTCCACCAACAATTACCTTAACATGTCGCTCGATAGGGCCTTTAGATCTTAGCGAGGTTTCATGAATCTAGGGAAGGAACTTATCAAGGTGTCCCTTTTGAACCAGATCTTCAATTTATACTTTTAGGGCATAGTAGTCCTTAGTGTCATGCATATGACCTCAATGAAAATGATAGTACTTGATCATATCTCTCCTTATTGATGTATGTCTTAAGGAGCAAGGCATCCTCAAGAATCCCTTCTCTAGGATTTGAATAAGGACCTTAGTGTGGGAAATATTGAGTGACGTTAACCAAGATGAACCTCATAGTTACACCTCCTTGTGTAACTCTCTAAAGATTCCTTTTCTTCTTAGCAAATGTCTAAGAGAAAAGTGGTGGGCTTCTTTAGGAGTCTATAGCTGATAAAACTAGTTTCGAATTCCTTAGTCAATTATCCGAAGGAAGAGACTAATTCCTAGGCAAGCTTAGTGACCATTTATGTGCTACTCCCTGAGGGTTGTAAGGAAAGTCCAATACATAAGGGAGTCTATAGTCCCATAAAGGGCCATCCGTGAGGTAAACTGATAGGACTCCAGTAGGGTTGAGTTCTAATCATCTTAATACTAGTTAATAAAAATTTTGTTAGATTATAATAAAATCACTCCAATCTTATAAAGGAGTATGGCTAGGGTTTATATTAGTCCTTAGGGCTTAGTAGCCACCACACCCCTTATTGGGTTCGTCGGCTAGGGTTTCCCCCTGCTTAGGTCAGTTATAGAGCCTCTTAGCCACCTCCTGTTCCTATTGAGGCCGGTTGACTATAGGAGGGGCAAAGGGATAATTCTACTTAGGCAAGCATCAGGGTTTTGATCCCTATTTAAAAATGTAGCTGCCCCTCCTCTTGAATCAAGTAATTATCAATTTTATTTCAGCCTTATGCTGAGTCTAGGAGGGAGGAACCCCTATAGCGTTCCAAGGGTTGATCCCCCTCAAGGATCAAAATCTATAGAGCTCCTTCTGGGGTTCTATCATGATAGGAGTTCCTCACGAGGATCAATCCTTGGAATGCTAGAAGGGATCATCTTGCTGACCTGAAGTTTCTCTGTGTTGTGATTTCCTCGGGCTCGACGGTCAGCTAATGCTGAATTCGACGAAAAGAGATCACATCTTGTCTTCTATGTGGTTTTCAAAGGCTTCAAGCTTTGCATCAATAGCCTCCTCTGATGCCATAGTATATGCCTCTAGATCTGTAATATTATGATCTTTTTCTGATGTCAAGTTAGTGGCATGAGAATTTTGGAGAAGGGGGTGGCTGGTTGGAAGGTGAATCGGTTTGGATGGAAGTAGGCTGCGGTTTAGGGTAGATTTTAGGCTATGATTTTATGGAGTTTAGGCTGTGAATTGGTGTGGTTTTAGGGTTGTGATAGTAGTAGATAAAGTTAGGAAAATAGATTTTAGATCTGAGATAGATGGCAGTAAATATAGGTGTCTCGGTAAGGAAAGTTGGCTAAAAAGGTAAGTGGATTGATAAGGAAGTAGGCTGATTTGGGGGGCTATTTGGATTTAGTTTAGGATAATATTTGGAAGGATTTTTGGTGACGATGGTAGGGTTTGGAGATGAGGAAAAGAGAGTCTAAAATCCCACAATAAATAATACTCAAATCTGATAGAATTTCGTGAAAAGAAGTACTGCGATGTGCTGTCCTACTGAATCGATTTTTTACGTTGGAGAAACGATGACTTCTCAATATAAATTCCAAAGGAAAGTTTAAGAAAATTATACAAAAACCCTTCCTTGGTTTATATGTTGTCAATACCAATAGAAATTTTGATAAAATTTTGGTAGCATAACGGTAAGGAAATAGGGCAAAAGATGCAAGATAGATTCCTTCATCGTAAAATTCTAGAATTGCGTAATGGTAAAATATCATATAAGAAAACTAGTTCTAGAAGGTGTTTTTTCATAAAATTAAATCTAGATGAAAGCCAAATTGATCTTGAGAATGTGTAAAAATTTCAGCTAGAAAGGATGAACAAAAGTTTGGTTTCAAGTAGTAATAGTCGGTTGAAAACTTTTACAGTGTTTCGCCTGCACAATGATGATAATATTTATGATGGTAAAAATTTATAGTAAGGAAACTTTAGAAAACTTCTCCCATATATAATATGAAGGATCTTATAGTATTGAAGAGGCATGGGTTATAAAAATATACCAGAATTCTAGATCAAATGCAAGGGGCAGCGGTAGACTGATTTGATTTGTTGCTGGGGTGGAAGGTGGAGGCGCATGTCATAGCAATTGTGGGAATTGCTTGGGAAGGTGGAGGTGGCTGAGATGGCTATAGGGCAGCAGAAACGTGGCTATGATACCATATGGTAGAACCCTAGAATGAGCTCTATAGATTTTAATCTTTGAGGAGGATTAACCCTTGGAACGTTATAGGGGTTCCTCCCTCCTAGACTCGGCACAACGCTGAAATAAAATTTATAATTGCTTGATTCAAGAGAGGGGTGGCTACATCTTTAAATATAAATCAAAACCACAGCCTAAGGGGGTGCTTGCCTAAGTAGAATTATTCCTTTGCCCCTCTTATAGCCAACCTGCCTTAATAGGAACATGGGGCGGCTAAGTAGCTCTCTAGCCGACCTAAGCAAGGGGAAACCCTAGTCGACCAATCCAATAAGGGGAGTGGTAGCTACTAAGGGCTAATCTAAACCCTAGCCATAGTCCTTTATAGGATATGAGTGACTTTATTATAATCTAACATGATTTTTATTGATTAGTACTAAGATGATTAGGACTCAATCCTACTGGAATCCTATCATAAAGACAATCATATATTCTAAGGGGTCAGATATTCTGCCATAAATATCCAACATAGAAAGCCTAAAGTCCTAAGGGATTAGCTCTTGACTTATGTTTTTCATAAAAAAGAATAATAAGTATGAATATATCTCTAACTACTTTCCATGCTTTACTTTTCTATAAATATTCTTGAACTATTGATCCATCTTAGAAAGGTGGTTTCAAACCTTGGTGGAAAGATTGAATGATTGAGCAATCGAAGAATTCTAGTTGCAGTGGATGGGTTGGGTTTTGGGCCAACGACGAGGAATGTACTTTGGGCAATACTTGGTTGGGCCTAAGCTAACTTGGCTATTAGGCTGGGAACAAAAATTGATGGTGGAGTAGGAGCTGAGATTGGTGGACTAAATGTAAGTGGGGTATGATGAACTAGGAATGTACTTTGGGCAATACTTGGGCCTAAGCTAACTTGGCTATTAGGCTGGGAACAAAAATTGATGGTGGAGTAGGAGCTGAGATTGGTGGACTAAATGTAAGTGGGGTATGATGAACAAGTTGGACAAGCTGAGGAAGGTAGGAAGCAACGATTTAGACAATTTTCATTAAAACCTATTGTTATTGGATTAAGGTATGAAAAGTTTCTAATAAAAATAGCCATGGTTGCAGAAGCTGTGGGACATGATTGTGTAAATATTGGGGTCTTGAAAAAACTATTGAAAAAGATTGGGGTTTGGTATAGGGAGATTATTTAGGTTAGGGAGATTGTTCTCTATTGTTTATCCCTGATTCAAGATCATCAAAATCAAGGGATTCAGCAAAGGAGCATTTGGGGCTTCGGAGTTCGTTCATTAAGATACAAGGGATTCTAGTCCTTAGGATCTATCCGAGATGGACCCATGAAATTTCCTTAAGATGTACTAGTCAAGCCTCCTAGTGTCAAACTATTAGAGTGGGTTTTGGTTATTTAGGTTGGAAGCTGACTCAGATCTAACTTAGTCCTTCTTTGAGCCTGTTTAAAGGCAAAACTCCTCAAGTTAGATGTTTGAAGCATACTAAACTACATCGGGGGCATTTTAGATAAAGTCTCTCTAATATTTAAATTAATAATTTAGTCGTACAAGTCAAATTTAGGCTATTCTATGTGTTTTGAACATACTTGTGTGGCTACTTTTATAGTAGGCATCTATGGGGGGGTCGTTGCGTAGTCTGTTTAGTATTAGAAGCATGAGAACTAATTATAACTACCCTTGTTGATGTCAAATCATTATATCCATTTGTTATATTGGTTGAAACTATTGTCAACTGATACTACAGTCTATTCAGTAATAGAAGCGTGATAATCAATCATAACCACCCTTGCCAATGTCGAGCCATTATCTTTGTTTGTAAATTTGGTTGAAACTAATATTGGACCATTATGCTTGTTTACCACACTATATTAGATTGATCATATGTTAACTAGATAGCTCCACCACGTGCAGAGGAGATGTTGAATGATAGTGCTAGCATAGAGTTAGTGGATCAATCGCATCGCTTTTGTCATAACAAAAATAAAAAATAAAAAAATTCTCTTTTCTAGCTTCTTTTCCTAAATTTTACATAATTTTTTATTTTTGCTAAAATTTTCTATGGGAATAGGCCTATTTATAAGCTGTCCCAACCAATGGGAAAATGTCATGTGGCACTATTTTGCAACGGAAGTGGGGAGCGACACTCTCCCACTATGCCCCGACTAATGTTACATGGGCAATATGATAATTTCAAAAATAAAATATCTAAAAGTACTAAAAAATGACTCTATCTTGGGTTGACACTTGAAGTATCGTACATTATCGTCAAGCCCTTCATATGTATTATCATCCTTCACATCAATTAAGTTTGGAGTTAAAAGTAAAACGCATGAATCAACTATTGGAACAACTATACAAAAATCTATACTTCAGTTACCTCCAAAACAAACACTACGAGTTAAATAAAAATTTTAGAAAAAATTACCATAAGCATATTCCTCAATCATACAATTGAATGGATTACTGTACTAGCACAACCTTGAAGAATTAAAAAATATTTTAGTATCAAAAGAATTTAAAAATAAAAAATTAAAAGTATAATTTTTCTCCTTTTTTTATTTTTCTAATAAATTTATTTTTTTTGTAATTTTTTTCAATACATCAGTTTGGGAAAAAGCTTATTTATAAGCTCCTCTAGCCAAGAAGAAAATAGATAGTACACACAAGTGTTGACTATTATAATAGGGGTAATAAGATAATTTTAAATAAAATATTAAAAAATAAGTAAAAAGAGAGTTTTTCTTTCATAAATTACCCCTATATTTTATAATTTTTTCCATGCTATCAGTTTAGTAAGAGGCTCTCCTAACCGATGGAAAAGTGCCAAAAATAATATCATAATTTTACAAGTAAAATATCTAATGATAAGAAAAAAAATTGACAAGCTAACTTGTACCTATTGAAGCTCCAACTTGACCTGATCATCCTTTCTTTCAGTGGGCATAAGTACAAAGACATAGAAGGGGTCTCAAGAGGAAGATAATGAGTCATAGGAGCCTGTGCATGATACCCGAGAAGGAAGAAAAAGGAATAAAATTCGAGAAAAAAGAGATCGATGGTCGAGTTATAGAAAAGAAACAAACTCAGGATAGAACTTGCATAAAATTGATAAATAATTCAACACCAAGTTTAAAATCATAAAGGGATACAAAAAATTCACCACTCCAAGGATATTAAATATGGATATATAACTATAACAAAAGACTCATCACTCAAGGAAGCATCTAAAAGATATATAATTTAAAAAAATTCAAAGAGCTTCTATTAATATCATCATATTCTAAACTCGTTTCTAATCCTAAAATACCAAAACAATACTAATGCATGAAACAACCCTTCATGCATAGGGAACTACGAAATTAAATGCTTTACATCTGATAACTAACCTCTAATATATTCCTTGGTCATGAAGAAAAGCATCTTGAAATAGCTTTAACATTTTACCTTCCAAACTACTTATTAATGAATTAACTATAACTTTCTCTAGTGAAAATGCTCATAATATGTTATATTTAAGTGGGCAAGGTTAAACGCTATGAGATAACATTGTGAACTATAGGGAATAGGATTACCAAGATCCATACGTGCTGATTGTAGCAAATTAGGTACTCCTGTGTCAATCTTCCATGGTTAAAAAAGACGTCCTACAGTCTTCATTTATTTTATTATCATGATGATAACTTAAATCAACCACATTGAATATTGAGAACACCCCATAATCTTTAAGTAGCTCGATATCATAAGCATTTTTACCAATTCTCTTAAATATATTGAATGGACTATTAGTCTTTATTTTCATTTTTCTAAATTTGTCTTATGGTAATATCTCATTCCTTAGATAAATCTAGACTAAGTCATTCGCATTGAACTCTATATGCTTTCTGTGTTTGTTGGCAGCTTGCATATAACTCTCATTTTGCTTCTCAATGGTTGTTTTAATACTCTCATGCAACTTCTTTATCTGCTTCGCCCTTTGTCAGCATCTCTACTAAATTGCTTAGTTGTAGAATAAGGGATTAAGTTTAAAGGACCAATAGGATTAGCACCATAAACAACCTCAAAAGGACTCTTACCAACACTACGATGTAGGGAATGATTATAGGCAAACTTGATTTATGAAAGAATGAGATCTCATTGCTTAATGTTCTTGCTAATATAGCTTCTAAGCAAGTTTCCCAAGCTTCTATTTATAACCTCTGTTTGCCCATCAGTTTATCGATGATGAGAGCTATTGAAATTTAAAGATGTATCGAGGTTCCTCCATAGAGTTCTCCAAAAATGGCTAAAATTTTTTTCTCGATCAGACACTATAGTTCTTGGAATGTCATACAATCTAACAATCTCTTTGATGTATAAATTAGCAATATGAGATATATCATTTAATTTATTACAGAAAATAAAGTAAGACATCTTTAAGAATCTGTCAACAATAACCATGATAGATTCTTTATTCCTTTGAGTTCTTGGTAGTCTCAAAACAAAATCAAGACTCACATCCTCCCATAGAGCATTAGGCATTGGCAATGAAGTGTACAAACCTGAATTTTGGCTTCTTGTTTTTGCTGAATGATACACTTGACATTACTTTACAAGTCACTTCACATCTCTGAACATCTTAGACCAATAGAAATTTAATTAAACAAGAGATAAAGTCTTGTCCCTACCAAAATATCCTTCCAAAACACCACCGTAAGCTTCAACCATAATTACATATCTCAAAGAATAAGATGGAACACCCAAGGCATTAGCTTGAAAAAGACAACCATTAAAGATAGAAAATTATTAAAAAGAACCTGATTTACAATTCTGCCATATTAAGCTGAAATCCACATCATTCTCATAGAGATCTTTGAATGTCTTAAATCCAAGCACCTTGACTTCCATGGCTACTAACACAGAATGTTTTCTACTCAATGCATTAGCAACTACGTTTTAAACACCATATTTGTGTTTAATTTTAAAGTTATAAGATTGTAAGAACTCCAACCAAGCTTCATGCCTTTTATTTAGTTTGTGCTGGTGATTAATAAACTTTAATGCCTCATGATTTGAATATAGGATAAATGACTTAGCAAGAAGATACTAACTCTAATGAGATAAAGCTCGATAAATGACATAGAATTCATTATCATAGGTAGAATATCTCCTTCTTGTATCATTCAATTTCTCACTAAAAAAGGCATTGGGCTTTGCTTCTTGGCTCAAAACAACATTAATTCCCACATTAAAGACATCACATGCAACCTCAAACACTTTGTCAAATTTGGGTAGTACCAAAATAGGAGCTTTAGTCACCTATTTTTGAATAGCTTAAAAGCTTCATCATCTTCATTACTCTACTTGAATTTATTACGTTTTAGGCATTAGGTGATTGGAACAATAATCAAGCTGAAACTCCTGATGAATCTGCAATAAATAAACCATGGAAACTCCTCACATCATGGAATGAAGCAAGTGTTAGCTAATTAAGAGTAGGTTCTACCTTTGATCCATCATGAATCTGCAAAAATACTATCCTAGGAGTAAAAAATTCACACTTCTTCAGTTTAGCATAAAGCTTTTACTACTTCAAAATAAGAAAGATCTTCTTAAGATGATTCATATACTCTTTATCATTCTTGTTGTACACCAATATGTCATTAAAGTAAACTATAACAAAAGTCCCAATGTACAGTTTAAGTATGCAAACATGATATTAATCTCACAAATCAAACCTGAAGAACTTGTAAGAGGAATGACTATAATTAAATTTGTCAACGATAAGATTTGTGATATATGTCAACTAGGAAAATAAATAAAAAGTAGTTTTAAATCTAAAAATCAAGTGAGCACCTCTAGACCATTACAACTGACTCATATAGATTTGTTTAGACCAATTGATATCACAAGTCTATGATGTAGTAAATATACTTTTGTGATTGTTGATGATTATAGTAGATTTACTTGGACACACTTCTTGGCATATAAAAATAATTATTTTAAATATTTTATAAAGTTTTACAAACAAGTTCAAAATGAAAGATATTTTATAATTTCTTCTATCCATAGTGATCATGGTGGTGAATTTAAAAAATTATAATTTTTAAGAATTTTGTAATTCTAATAGGTATGATTACAATTTCTCTACTCTAAGAAATTTACAACAAAATTGAGTTATTGATAGAAAGATTAGGAGTTTACAAGAGATGACAAGAACTATACTTAATGAATATAGCTACCCAAATACTTTTGAGCTAAAGTTGTTAATATAATATGCTATATCATGAATAGGATTCTCATAAGACCTCTACTACCAAAAACTCATTATAAGTTGTGGAACAATAAAAGACTGAACATTTCATATTTTAAAGTTTATGGTTGAAAGTGTTTTATTTTAAATAAAAAGGATGCTTTAGAAAAATTTGATGTAAAATCTAATGGATGCATTTTTCTCTGATATTCCTCTATTTTTAAAGCTTTTTGTATTTTGAAAAGAACTTTAGTTATTGAGGAATCTATCCATGTAGTTTTTAATAAGCTTCTTGAAGTTAAGAAAAATGACTGATGATAATTTTGAGTTTGATATTTTAAATTTAAATGAAAATTCTCCTCTCCAAAGCAATTTAGATACATCTAATTCCAAAGATACCTTACCTAAGGAATGGAAGCATGTAGATGTTAGGATCGAAATCACCACTAAGTGGGGGGGTCGTTTGAATTCATGCTTTTGAGAAAATGACAATGATTTAAAAATTCGTTCAATAAAACCCGTGTTGAAATGCATCTAAACATAGAGATATTTTGAAGAGTGTAAGAAAAGATAATAGATAGTTAAATAAGAAAGCAATGAATGTAAACAATAAAAGAGAAAAAGCACACCAATTTTATAGTGGTTTGGTCTATGTGACGTATATCAACTTTCAATTCTTTTTCCATTGAGGCCACCGACTTCTATTATTGATCTTCCTTCAATAGATAAAGATCAACTACCCTCGTACAACTCTATTCTCATTTTCATTAGTTTAGAAGATAACCTTTACAATTCTTTTAGCCCTCCCTTAAGCAGAATTCACACTTAGGGAAGAGGAAGGGAACTCTATAAGAATTACAATAGTGTTTTCATAAGTTTCTCTTATACTTTTTTGCTATCCCAAGCAAGAATACTTAGGGTATTTATATACCTCAATTGACCTAAAAAATTAGTGTAAAAAATTTAACCACCCTAGAATTTTGTGGTAGAGGCGATACCCGGTGGTACAATCATTAAATAAAGCCCAGGTTTCTAGGCATGGGTGGTACCACCACCCAAAATAGGTGGTACTACCATCAAATGGTGATACTACCACCAGTAGCCAATGGTACCACCACCCAAGTTATTCGACAAAAGTACTTTTTAATACTTTTTGTACCTAAGCTGTACCATCTCTTGACTTGGGTATACCTTTTTTCAAGTCAACTAAATGAGCCTCCTAATGGACTCAAGTCAGCCTTAATTAAGGCTTAATCAAGGTCCAATGGCCCTTAATTGAGTTAGTATGATTACACCAAAAACTAACTCAATTAAGACTTAAATTACTTCAATCCAAATAAATTATTACAAAGCATAAATCACATGTTGTTTGGCATATCATTTGTTCATCTGGTGTTTCGTCCGAACATTCGGCACATCATTCTCTCTTGTTGTATATTACCTAATCGGCATGTTGATCTCAAGAATATCCAATCGCCTTGGTGTAATGTATGATCCTTCTTGCCACGGGCTTAGCTGATTTTGCCTAAGCCGTGCGGCACCCATGCGTGTCCGTCCTGCAAAGGTCAGCCCTCCCCGAGATCTCCTAAAGTTCCACAGACTTACAAAAAGAGAAAACGGGCCTGAAGAAGCAATTCCCACAGGATCCACAAACAACTGCTCAAGAAAACATTTTATAAAGTCAAAATACAAATTACACCCATGGACATTACAAACTCAGAGAGGTTGCACACAAAGGATAATAGTCCACTACAGACCGAAGTCCCCACAAGTGCTTATAAGACACACTTGTATTTACAAGCTAAACTTCGCCATAAAGTAAATCAAACTAGGGCTGCCAAACCTACTGCAAGCCCGCTTCTTGTTGTACAAGATATGTACCTAAACCGAAGGACACAGACTAACACAAGCATTTCATCGAACACCTTGTTTACATTGTTGTCCGTGACATTCTCCCCCACTTGTTCCTTCGACGTCCTCGTCGAAGCCACTGTAGATGCTGCATCTTCTCGCATCCTGTTGAATCTTTAATCTTCTGCTTTGGCTGCAACAGGCCTCTTTGGCTCCTAGCCGCTCTTCGCCGCTATTGTTGAGTAGTCGAACTCTAATCCGCCATGCTGCTTCAACTCACCAATGACTGAATCTGGTATGGGGTTGGCTGAGTTGTGCTAATCCTTGTTGGTTCTCGCGGATCCCTCTGATGAAGGAAAAGACCTGCCTTATTATGTGCCAGTATCGCAGTATACTCATATTGCTTGAACTGGGTAGATGCTTGTTGGAGCTTTAATGAGCATCGCCTCACAGACTTTAAAGTTTTTAAGATCCTTTCTCCATAATGTTTGCCCATTGAACCTTCTTCCGCTGTTAGTTGTCACTTCCAAGTATGTTCGCATCACTCCCTCTTAGTCAATTGGAAAATGAAGTGGAAAAACTACTCTCAATAGCATTGATTACCAACGGTGAAGATTTGACAACCATTGTCTTCCATAAGCTTTCTTTGAAGGGTCACTGAACTTGTGCAGAGCTCCCCTGCTTGGATAAGTAAGAGAGCTGGGATACTTGACTTCACCCATTCTCTTCGTAGTTGAGAAGGTAAGGTTACTTGGCTTCGCTCACCTCCTCGAGTTAAGAGAATTGGGGTACTCGGTTTTGCCCATTCTCTCGAGTTGAGAAGGTAAAGGTTACTCAATTTCGCTTGGCAAAGGTTACTTGATTTCGCTTGCCTCCTCGAGTTTGTACTTCATGCATTAAGCTGGGTACTAACATTCGCCTGCTCTTTGCTCACACTTCAGAAGCACTTGAAGTGGTTGCACTCCTTGCGTTGGGTTAGCTACTGTGATTCGCCTTCCCACTGCCATTGAACTGGAATGCAAGAAGTTTTGCCCGAAAAGAGCAAAAGTTTACCCCAACTTGGAGTCCCCCAACTTGGAGTAAGTCTTTGATAGATCTGGTCGCCTTTGGGATTGTACCGTCTTCTCCATCACTTTTGCCGCCTACTCCTCTTGAGTAGAAAGGCATGCATCACGCCTACTTCGTTCCTTGGTCAAGCACTCCTGCATCAACCCGAAGTCCCTTAATTTCGGCTATCTGGATGAGAAGCCCATCGACATCGGTCTTATGAAGTTTCTTGGCCTTTGCCCTTCTGCCTCGTCTTGGTACTTGGAGTTTGCCTCTGCATTCTCCACCTCCTTGGACCCTTTTACGACCAATGTTATCCCTTCATGAGAGCAAAAAGTTTACCCCAACTTGGAGTCCCCCAACTTGGAGTAAGTCTTTGATAGATCTGGTCGCCTTTGGGATTGTACCGTCTTCTCCATCACCTTTGTCGTCTACTCCTCTTGAGTAGAAAGGTACAGTACCATGGACTGCCTACTTCGTTCCTTGGTCGAGCACTTCTGCATCAACCCGAAGTTCCTTAATTTCGGCTATCTGGACGAGAAGCCCATCGACATCGGTCTTATGAAGTTTCTTGGCCTTTGCCCTTCTGCCTCGTCTTGGTACTTGGAGTTTGCCTCTGCATTCTCCACCTCCTTGACCCCTTTTACGACCAATGCTGTCCCTTCATGAGAGCAAGGGATCGATGACTTCACGGAAGTCTCGCATCTGCGGTACCATAGTGCTACCAAGCCCATAGCACTACTATCCGTTACCTTACATCTTCATCCCTTCCTTTGCGATCGGTAGATCTGCCTCTGTGGCACTGTGGAGCTCCTCCGAGTCCACCTCCTCTCTAACTGACGCTTTTGTTTTGGGTAGCTGAGCCCCGTTGGCCTCGTCGTCGCTTCCTTGCCCCTTTCGATCACCTACTTTGACACCACTGTGTCCTCCTAGCAGTTCTCCTTGGTCGATGGAGAGAGAGACTGCAACTCTCATACATGGCCTCCGCCATCTTGTTGTAGGGCTCGTGCCGATTCTGTTCTCCTTAGCTTCCATGGTAGCAACGTTCGCTTACTCGGCCTTGTCCTCTGACTTGTCGGGCTCCATTAAGCGAATGTGAGCACTGAAGCAGTCCAACTCTCCAACTACTCCGATTAATCAAGTCTCCTCTATGGGACTCACTGGTACTTACAATCTGACTACTCTCTCGGTGGTACACAACCCCCATATGCTGATGACTAAGGCTTTCATCTGATGCAAGCTTCGATGCATACACACGGAAGACCCGCCTCTGTGGTACTGTGGCATTCACTCCATGAATCCACAGCCCTTCTTGCCGTTGCATTGTTCACTGAAGTGGAGCTCCCAGCAGCTCCTGATCATTCACATGATCATGTCCCCTCCATGGGACTCACTGCACGTGCACTTGGACTTCTTCCTCGGTGGTATCTGACTCCGTATCGATGACTAAGGCTTTCCTCCAATGCAAGCTTTGATGCACACACGAAGACCCGCCTCTGCGGTACTACGACATTCACTCCTTGAATCCATAGCCCTTCTTCTTGTTGTGTTGTACACCAAAGTGGAGCTCCCAGTAACTCCTGATCATACCTCCGCATGATCTTTATCCCTCACGGGACAAAATTGCCTGTATTGCATTGCCACGAACTATTCCACCACGATCCGCTGCACCATGTCACCTCCTGGTGACATCTCCATTGCATACAGATTCTCGTGTGATGAACTCAGACTACGACTTCTCCATGTGTGGCCTTTGCCAACACATCGTAGGGCCTCCGCCATCTCTGATTTTTAGTTCGCTCCCTTGGCAATTCCCCTTCGTCCCCCCCACTCCTAGGTTACACTTGGATGAAGCATAGCTCTAGGACAGTCCGTCGCCTAGTAGCTCCTGAAGTCCTCTGACTTCACTAGAGTTGGTGCACCATTGTCTGGATCTTGGGCCTCTATTCCCTACCAACATAATCTTGCTATGCACCTCCTATTCCTGACAACTCGAATGGCAACACTGTGGCATATTCTTCAAGAGTACCCGCTTCTGCGTCCTCTTGCCCCGTACTAAGGTCTCATGATCCTAACTTTGCCTCCACTAGTTGAATCACCTTAGTTACTCCATCAAGTACATCTCTTAGGTAGCTTGCATGTGCCTTGAAGCTCCCTTCATCTTTGGCACCATGCCAAATAAGTCTGTCCCATCAGAATGAAGAACCCATGGAACGACATGATCCCACTCTTGCCTCTACAAGAGTTCATGCCCTTGACCTCTGTCTAAGGAAAGCTCCGTGCCTCCGCTCCATGTTCCATCTTCTATGTCGACTCCCTTCATGCAGCTTGGATACTTCACCGAGTTCCACCCAAGTCGCTCTGCTCCTCGATTTGCACTGAGTTGATAGTGGCCCTCACGTCCACCATTCCACGGGTCAGCCCTCTGTTGAGTTCGATTTCTGCCTCGACTCTAAGTGTGCCTTCATATGATGTTGCCTTGGATTGCTGCCCCACTTGATCTCGAAATGCATCCACCAATGCATTATCTCCTTCGAGATCATGCGACAACTCTTCATCGCTCACTCGGTCCGTTGAGCTTTATGGAGATATAACCTTGAGAAACTCTTCCTCAATATGTGCGATCGATTACATGATTCTCCCACTAGAGAACTAGGACTTATCCCTCCTGGATATCTGTCTTGCTGGAGCAACTTTTCTCTTTACATACTTTCCACTGGATGTTTCGGGGACCATCATCCCCTTTAGACTACTCCGTCTTGCTGAACTCGAGCTTTGTTCTGCCCCCACAAATGTACTTGCTAGATTGCGACCCTTTTCTAATACAGTCTCCACTGCACCCTTCAAGGTCTAGCAACATGCGGAACTTGTTGCACATTTCAGCCGCCTACGGACATATCCTTTCCATGTCGAAGAGAAAGTTCTGATGCTCCATGGCGCCGAGTTCTAATCGCGCCTTGGGATAGCCACGAACACTCCGTCATCCGTGTACAAGCCCTTGCATGAGTTTTGAATCCTTCGAGTTAGCAATTCCCCTCACCTCTGTGAGCTTTGCACAACTCTTTCGGTCATTACACAACACCTCCCACCTTGCACGGTCTCATCTTTCACCAAGCGCCCTGCTTTGCCTTAAGCACCGTCAAGTTTAGTTTCCAACGTCGAGCTATAGCTCAAACTCAACCATCCCAATCTTTGTGTGCTATACATTCTTCTTCGCTTACTTGTCCTCGTGGTGCCTCTCGCGCAAAGGGGTCGGCTATTCCTTGAATGTCAAACCAGGATGCCCGCTCCTCTGAGCGACTCCTTTCCCTACATCTCAATGTCCGTTTCCCCCAAACGGTTGCGCGTGCTAGCTGTCCTCCACACAGCCCAGCTAGGTCCCCCACGTTTGTATGGCGAGTGTTTCTGCGTATGCTTGTCCCGCTCTGATACCACATTGTCACGGGCTTAGCTGATTTTGCCTAAGACATGCGACACCCATGCGTGTCCGTCCCGCAAAGGTCAGCCCTCCCCGAGATCTCCTAAAGTCCCATAGACTTACAAAAAGAGAAAACGGGCCAGAAGAAGCAATTCCCACGGGATCCACAAGCAACTGCTCAAGAAAACACTTTATAAAGTCAAAATATAAATTACACCCATGGACATTACAAACTCAAAGTGGTTGCACACAAAGGATAATAGTCCACTACAGACCGAAGTCCCCACAAGTGCTTATAAGACACACTTGTATTTACAAGCCAAACTTGGCCATAAAGCAAATCGAACTAGGGCTGCCAAGTCTACTGCAAGCCTGCTTCTTGTTGTACAAGATATGTACATAAACCGAAGGACACGGACTAACACAAGCATTTCATCGAACACCTTGTTTACATTGTTGTCCGTGACATTCTGGCCCGATGCCCGAACTTACAGCACGAATCCTTCTACTGACATGTTAACCAATCTTTTGATGTGTTCCACTCTGACCCAACCATTAGTTCTACTTGCTTTAATCAATTTGCCTCTCCTTGATTAAAGCTAATCTCATATCACTCAAACACACATTAGATTATAATTTTATTAATTAGTCTCATCATCTAAATCCGAGATTCAATTGTAGATAG
Organism: Ensete glaucum; assembly: GCA_021527575.1. NCBI lineage: Eukaryota > Viridiplantae > Streptophyta > Magnoliopsida > Zingiberales > Musaceae > Ensete > Ensete glaucum. The sequence goes on along the minus strand of CM038559.1, from coordinate 26,595,409 downwards.
TTATCCTAAGGATCTAACCATTAGATACATCAAAAGGTATTGAAACTTGTTCTTCACTTTAAAATATTTATACAAATACTACCTTTTTATCTCAAATCGAACGTAAATGCATTGACGATGCTCTTAAAGATGCCTAATGGGTCTTGGCAATACATGGAAGAATTAAATCAATTTGAAAGAAATAAGATTTGGACGCTTGCTCCTAGACATAGTGATCACATGTCTCTAGGAATAAACAAGATGAACAAGGTTTCGAGATTCGAAACAAGACTAGACTAGTGGCCAAAGGTTTCACTAAAAAGAAGGTATAGACTATGAAGAAACCTTTCCTCATGTGGCAAGACTTGAAGCCATAAAGATACTTCTTGCCTATGCTTATTTTAAATTTTTTAAATTATTCAAAATATATGTTAAAAATATATTTCTTGATGGTTTTATTTCCAAAAAAAGCTTATGTGGAGCAACCACTCAGATTTGAAAATGAATTTTTTTCAAACCATGTTTACAAATTATCTAAGGCTCTCTATGGATTGAAACAAGCCCCTAGGGCTTGGTATGAGAGACCTAGCTATTTTCTTGTTCAAAATAATTTTTTGAAAGGAAAGATCGATGCTATATTATTTATTAAACACAAAACATATTTTTTTATTATTCAAATTTATATTGATGATATTATTTTTGGTCCTATTAATAAATCTTTATATGAATCATTTGCAAAAAGTATGAGCCAAGAATTTGAAATGAGCTTGATAGGTCAATTGATATTTTTCTTAGGATTATAAATTAAGCAACTAATAATGGAACCTTTATTAGTCAATCTACATATGCTTTGAATCTATAAAAAAAATTTCACATGGACAGTGCTAAAGCCATTAATACACAATAAGCACTTCTATAAAATTAGATATGGACACTAAAAGTGAATGTTTTGATTAAAAGACTTATAGAATTATGATAGGGAGCTTATTATATCTTACTACAACTAGACCTAATATAATGTTTAGTATTAGACTTTATGCAAAATTTTAATGAAATACCAAATAATCTCATTATAACGCAGTTAAAAGAATTTTTAGACAGAGATTATAACGCAGTTAAAAGAATTTTTAGACACTTAAAAGCAACTCCAAATCTAGAATTATGGTATCCAAAATCTGAAAATTTTGATTTGATTACATATGCTGATGCCGACTTTACAGAGTGCTGAATAGATATAAAAAGTACATTTGAAACATGTTAATTCCTAGGTCATGCCCTTGTTTCTTGGTATTTCAAGAAGCAAAACTCTATCACATTATCCATAACTGAAGTTGAATACGTAGCAGCAGGTGCATATGATAGAACCCCAGAAGGAGCTCTATAGATTTTGATCTTTGAGGGGGATCAACACTTGGAACACTATAGGGGTTCCTCTTAGTAGTCAGCCATATGGTTGAATTGTAGATTTGATCTTGCTTAATGAAAAGAGGTGGAGGCTACAAGCTTATATAGGACTTAAAACCCTAGCCCTAGGGGGGATGCTTCCTAAGTGAATTTTCCCTTTTGGCCCTCTTATAGCTGTCATACCTAAATAAAGGGGGCAGCGGCCTAAGTGGCTGCATAAGCCATGCCCCTCTACTAGAAACCGTAACCAACCAGGGAGGGGAGGGGCTAGGAAGCCCTAAGGCCCCAAAATAAACCCTAGCCACACTTCATTATAGGATAGAAATGATTAGGTGGGGTTTTGTTATAATCTCATAGGATTCTTATTAATTACTTCTAGGGTGATTAGGACTCAACCCTACTGGAGTCCTATCAAACCCATCCTCTTTGAATTAGCCTTGTCCTCAAGACTCAGGATCCACCAACTCTGGGAACCAGGTCTTTGGCTTCTCACATGATTCCCAAGTGATCATCAACTGATCTTTGGCCTCCTCATCAGCTTGGGTGTCAATTGAAAGGATTTGGGCTGATTCGTCTTCTTTAAATTTTCATTTGAGATGGGATACCTGGAGGATCAACTGTAATCTTGATCTGGTATACGAATTTGATCTTTAGGTTAGGGCCCTAATGTGATCTCCAATTTTGCAAGGCCTAAAGAAATAGGGAGACCACTTTCTTATAGCTCGAATTTCCTGTTGATCGGGTTGGAGGTGTAGAAAAAATCGATCTTCAATTTTTCATCTATTTTGAAGTTTGTTGGGACGTCGTTTCTTCTTTGCATGTGCTGTCATATGGTTAGTCTTTAGCAATAGCTAATATTTCTTCTTGAATGGTGACTGCTCTCTAGTATGGTTCAAGATGATGAGAGCTCAATTTGTCATGAGCATAAATTACAATTCTTCTAGGCTTACTCCTCTTTCATGCCATGGACCTGTATTCAGCCAAATTTTAAATTTGGTAGCAATGAGTATCCTTTTTAAAAACCTCATATGGAGTGTGGGGGAAGCCTCAATATGAATTAGGAGTCAACCATCTTGCATAAGGGTGACGTTGATCCCAATTTTGGATGTGTCTACTCCAATCATAAATATCTAGTCATGACTTGGTGTGCACAATATCATGATCATAAGGGCTATAGTTCCATTCAACCAAGGTGGTGCATCGTTCTTCACAGTGAGAGGGATGATGTTTTAAAATCTATAAATGATCATTCTCTTATTTTGATTTTGCCACTGGAGGGGCTCAATTTTCTCATGGTCTTGGGCTGTAGATCGGAAGTCATCATCAAGGAGGTATTTGAGTATCATGGTCCGATCTTAGAGAAAGTCATGGAAGTCACCTGAGATCTAGAGGTGCTACATCAGCAACCATGGTGAGTTCGACATAATGTAACATTTCAGAAGTAACTTATCCCTGGGGAAAAGGATGTAGGGATGTCTTGTAGCGGGAAATAAGCACGGCCAAACAATCCATGTCTTTACATCTCTTGAATGACCATCTTATCTTTGATCTTCTATGGGTAGCAATCTAGCCGAGCAACAACTGGTAAAAGTTTCGACCAGTTCAACATATGAGGGTCGGGCAACATAAGAGAAGGTAGTTGGCTCGGTTTGGTGGGGGAGCCCAAAATTTTAGTTAGCTGTGGGAGAGGGTTCTTATCTTCAATCTCCTTTGGCTTCATCTCCTAAAATCCTTAAATTTGAATTAAGGAGTTGTTGGATTCTTCTTTTGGTACCTTCTCTAAGTATTATGTTGTGATCGTAGTCGCTTAGCTCCCTCGTAGCACTACCTATTTTCTTTTGCTGAAAAATTTCATGGTTAGCTTCAAAAAATTCCAAAAAATATCTCCCAGTGTAGATAACCAATCAATGCTAAGCACTATATCAAAATCATTTAGAGGGAGGAGGAAAAAATCAGCAACTATGTCTTGACCTTGTAGAATCAGTTTTAGTCGTGGGCACTTCTTGTTGCACTTCAGAAATTGGCCATTACATACCTTGACTTCAAACCCACTGCAATCTTCTTTTTAGAGCATCAAACAGGTATTAACCTTACTGCTCATGAAGTTGTGTGTGCTCCTTGTGTCGTCGAGAACGATGATGGGCTGCTGATCAAGAAACCCTTCGATCTTCAATTTCTACGGGTTTGTGTAGCTGGCTAAGGTAGAGATTGTGCGAGTGGCCAGTTGTGATGTATCCTTCTACTTGGGCTCGAGAGTCGTATCTTCAAGTTTAGGTTCTTCAATGGGCATGATCATCAGAGGTCTCTTCTTTTTACAATGGTGTTCTAGGCTCCATAGTTTATTATAACGCCCATATAGGCCCTTTGCTGAACCATCATGAGGGTCTTCTCTTGTTAATTTCTTCGGCTGAGGGGGTCAGTTAATAGTAGAAGGATGTAAAAGCTTTAGTGCCACTGGTTTGGGAGCGACCCTAGTCCTCCGGGCTTCATAGTTCAATCACTCCTCTTAATATCGCACGAAGGAGATGACTGCCTTAAGTGTGTATGGCTGTCACACTTTAACTTCTTCCTGAATCTCCAGCTTCAAGCCCTCAATGAAAGTCCTTAATATCTATTTTTTAGACCAATCATAAGTTTGATTAGATAACCTTTCAAACTTAGTTTGGTACTCTTGGATGATGGAGGTTTGATGGATCATCGTTAGTTCTTTGTAAAGGTTCTTGTAATTGATTGGTGCTGAAGGTTTATATGCTTTTGGTTGAGATGTGATTCTCATGCTCTGAGCATCTTGATTGAGGTGCCCTTCTTGAAGTTGTGTGAAGGAGATCGATATCATTGAGGTGTAGGGATGTCGTGTCTTATCCTTGCTTCTTATCTCCAATGGATTCTTTTTACGATCTGAATTTACACAATGTTGTGATCTTATTGGGCTCGGTGATCGTCCCAATCTAAACTCCTTGAAGAGAGCACATAATTTAGCATTTATATGCATCTAGAAAGTCTCTAATTTGGCTTCGAATAACCCATTGGTGTCATGATGTAAGGATCTCCAACCTATCAAATAAATCGATTGAAGATTATAGCTACAATGTTCAGGTTGAAGGCAACAATGGCAGCAAAAGGATGAGAAAGTGCTACTGTGATGTTGCTACAAAATTGTTGGGGCTACGATGGTGAAGTCTCCAAGTGGCTACTATGTTGATAGAGGATGGCAGCCAAGGGTAGCAGCAACGGTGGAGGAAGAAGACAACAATAGTAACATTAGCTACTGTTCTGTGGTGATGCTGCAAGATTGTCGAGGCTACGATTTTTTAGGTGGCTAATATCTATTGGAAGATGGCAGCTAAGAGATATGAGTTAGAAGGCAACAGTGATGGTAGAGGAAGAAGAGGGCAACACCAATGTCAGCGATGACTGCGGTGCGACTTCATGGCCGAAGGTGGCGTTGGTTGCAGCAAGGGTGTGGCTGTAATAGGAGGAAGATGGGGCAGTGGAGTGCACGACTATTGCAGAGGAGGGCAGCAGTGGTCTGGAGCAAGAGATTGCTGCTAGTCATGTTTAATGTGTCACTGGTCGTGATCAAGACAATAGATAGTGAAAGATTGCTACGGGCTGCGATGTAGATAGATTACAGTGAAAGATCGCTACTAGTAGCTTTTTGCCACAAAGGATCACTATTGGTTGCGATCAAGGAGGATGGCAGCAAGTGGTCACTATTAGCAATATTATGCAATGAGGGATCACTGCTAGACATGATTAAGTTACTGCTGGTTGTAATCAAGGTAGATGGTAGTAAGAGATTACTGCGGCTATGATGAAAATAGATGGCAACGAAAGATTGCTACTGGTAGCATTTGTGCTACAATGGATCCATATTGGCTTTGATCAAGGAGGTTGGCAGTGAGAGATCACTGCTAGCAGCATTGTGTGGTAAGAGATGCATGCTACATTTGAAGGGATAAGGGAGATTGGGTGGCTGAAATGTTGGTGGACCAAAGGTGGAAGGCTGTAATTTTTGGGGCTTATTTTGTGGCCATTTTGGGTGTGGTTTTGGGCACAAGTTGGAAGGGTTCTTATGAGGATGGCAGGGTTTGAGGATGAGAGAAAGAGAGTCCAAAATTTAGAAAATATAGCACTCAAATCAGATGGAATTCGATGAAGAAATGGCTATGTACCTACTGTCCTATGGAACACAATTTATGTTGGAGAAACACTAAATTCTCGACATAAATTTCAGAGGAAAACCCAAGTAAAATATATAAAAATTTATCACAAATCCTTGGTTAAGATATGGATAATATCAGTAAATAAGTTTGATAAAATTTTGACAGCGTAATGGTAGGAAAGTGGATGAAAAGATGGAAGGTAGATTCTTCGTCGTAAAATTCTAGCAATGCATGATGAGGAATTGCAGTACTATAAGTTCAGTTTCGGAAAGAATTTTTTTTAGAGATTAATCTTAGATAAAAGCTAAGATGATCTATGAATTTATGTAAAAGTTTTATCTAAAAAGGATCAGCAATAGTTAAGTTTCAAGAAGCAATAATTGGCTAAAATTTTTCTACAGCATTTCCCCTTCATAATAATGATAACTTTTGATGGTAGAATTTTATAGCAAGAAAAATATGGGAAAACTTCTTCAACATGTAAGGCAAAGGAATAGCAGTAGTAAATAGGCATGAGTGATAATAATATATCAGATCTTTAGTTCAAACACAGGGAGTAGCAGCAGATTAATTTGATCTACGACTTGGGTGGAAGATGGAGGCGTATGTTGCAGCAACTATGGGAATTGCTTAGAAGGGTGGGGGTGGCAGAGATAGCAGTAGGGGCAGTAGGAATGCGGCTCTGATACGAGATGATAGAACCCTAGAAGGAGCTCTATAGATTTTGATCTTTGAGGGGGATCAATCCTTCGAACATTATAGGGGTTCCTCCCTCCTAGTAGTCGGCCACATGGCTGAATTATAGATTGATCTTGCTTAATGAAAAGAGATTGAAGTTACAAGGTTATATAGGGCTCCTAGCCCTAGGGGGCGCTTCCTAAGTGAATTTCCCTTTTACCCCTCTTATAGTTGCCATACCTAAATAAAGGTGGGGACGACCTAAGTGGTTGCACAAACCATGCCTCTCTACTAGAAACTCTAACCAACTATCCCAGTAAAGGTGGTTGTGGCTAGGAAGCCCTAAGGCCCCAGAATAAATCGTAGCCACACTTCTTTATAGGATAGAAGTAATTAGGTAGAGTTTTATTACCATCTCACATGATTCTTATTGATTACTTCTAGGGTGATTAAGACTCAACCTTGCTGGAGTCTTATTAACATGTTGTGCATAAGTAATTTAGATGAATAGTACTTTGGAAGATTATGGACTTTACTTAAAAAATATTCTTATAAAATGTGATAATACAAGTGCAATTTGTTAAATAAAGAAGCCTATTCAATACTCTAGGACTAAACATATTGATATTAGACATCATTTTATTATAGATCATGTTAGCAATCATGATATATCTTTAGACACAAAACATCAATTTGTGGATATTTTACTAAACTACTGAAATGAGGAACAATTCAATTTCATTAGAAGAGGATTAGGCATGTTGAATCTTTCAAACACATGAATTATAATTCTTCTTATTTTTTCCTCTTTTGATCATTATCTTAATTTCAAATACTTGAATGATGTGAGATTTATGTTATATAACTTCTTTATATTCATATCCTTCATTGGCACATTGATATAAACAAAGAAGTAGCATCATGATAAAATGATATCATTCTCTTCCTTTTGATAATAGCAAAGGGGGAGAGAAAAGTAGTGGCTTACTCGTTTCTTTTTTCTCTTTTTATTGATGACAAAGTGGGAGAAGTAATGGTAACTTTTTGATGCTATCTGATAAGACTCCAGCTGGGTTGAGTCCTAATCATTTCAGTAGAAGTTAATAAAAACTCTACTAGATTGTAATAAGGCCTATCCTATCTTATAAGGGAGTATAGCCAGGGTTTGGATTAGCCCTTAGGGATTAGCAGTCATCGCCCCCCTTACTAGGCAAGTCGGCCAAGGTTTCCCCCTGCTTAGGTCAGCTATAGTGCCAACTTAGCCGCCCCTTATTCCTATTAAGACATGATGGCTATAGGAGGGGCAAAAGGATAATTCCACTTAGACAAGTGCTCCCTTAGGCTAGGACTTTGATCCCTATTTAAGATGTAGCCACCCCCCCTCTTTAAATCAAGCAATTATCAATTTTATTTCAGTCTTGTGCCGAATTGAGGAGAGAGGAACCCCTATAGCGTTCCAAGGGTTGATCCCCCTCAAGGATCAAAATCTATAGAGCTCCTTCTGGGGTTTTATCATCTGGTATCAGAGCTACATTCCTGCTACCCTGTAGCCATCTCAACCACCTCCACCTTCCCAAGCAATTCCCATAATTGCTATGACACGCGCCTCCACCTTCCACCCCAACAACAGATCAAATCAGTCTGGCGCTGCCCCTTGCGTTTGATCTAGAATTTTGGTATATTTTTATAAAATATGCCTCTTCAATACTACAAAATCTTTTATATTATATGTGGGAGAAGTTTTCCAATTTTTTACCGTCACAAATGTTATCATCGTTGTGAAGGCAAAATGCTATAGAAATTTTCAGCCGTGTTTTTGCCTCTTGAAACCAGCTTATTCCTTCTTCTTTTTGGCTGAAATTTTTACACAATTCTCAAAATCAAGTTGGCTTTTATCTGGATTTAATTTCTTGAAAAAACTCTTTGTGGAACTAGTTTTCTTATACAATCTTTGACCATCATGCAGTTCTGAAATTTTATAATAAAGGAATCTACCTTTCATCTTTTGCCCTATTTCCCTATGATTATGTTGCCAAAATTTTGTCAAACTTTTTATTAGTATTAATAACATCTAAACAAGGGTTTCTGTATAATTTCCTTAAACTTTTCTCTAGAATTTATGTCGAGAAGTCATCATTTCTCTGATGTAAAATCGGTTCAGCAGGATAGCACATCGTAGCACTCTTGTTCGTTGAATTCTATCAGATTTGAGTGCTTTTTTTATGAGATTTTAGACTCTATTTTTCTCATCTCAAAACCCTACCATCCTCACCAAAAATCCTTCAAAACCCTACCCTAAACAAAAATCAAATAGCCCCCTAAATCTATCCTAAACCGTAGTCTACTTCTATCCAAACTGATTCACCTTCCAACCGGCCACCCCCTTCTCCAAAATTCTCATGCCACTAACCCGACAATAGAACAAATATCTCAATATTACAAATCTAGAGACATATACTATGGCATCAGAGGAGGCTATTGATGCAAAGCTTGAAGCCATTGAAAACTGTATGGAAGAAAAGATACGATCCCTTTTTGGCGAATTCAGCATTGGCCGACCGTCGAGCCCGAGGAAATTACAACACAGAGAAACTTCAGAATATGGCCACATCACCTTTGAGGACCAACTGATTTCGATAACATCGATGGACAATTAGCAAAGATTCGTCAAACGTCTACAATATAAGAATACCAAACAAGGTTTGAGCGTTTGTCTAACCAAGAAGAACAATTGAACCACGGGGTACGAAAAACAAGGGTCACTCCCCAACCAGCCATGTCAAGGTCTACTGCCCCCTCTAATGCTATCCAAGCCCCTGCACCAAAAAAGTTAACAACAGATAAGATTCACGAATGATCGGCCAAGGGGTTATGTTGGCGTTACGATGAACGTGTAGCCGCGAACATAGCTGTAAAAAGAGTTGGCTTCTCATGATTGAACCAGTGGAGGATGAGAGGATAATAAAATATCTAAAGAAGCCTTTGAACTAAAGAAGAAGTCATAGAGGAAGAGTCCCAACTGGTCAACTACTCAGTGTCCGAATTGGTCAGCTACTCCAACCCGCAGATGATGAAAGTTGGAGGACTTCTAAAACAGCAACCCATCACTGTTCTCATCAACATGGGTGGTACCAATAACTTCCTCAATAGTAAGGTTGCTACATATTTGATGCTACAAAATCAAAGGTTGTAATAAGTTTGACATAAAGGTTGCTGATGGCTAAATCCTCAATTGCGACCAACGATGCCCGCGGGTGAAGCTACTCCTCCAAGATTAAGATAGCCGATTTCTTCCTCCTACCCATCAATGATTATGAAGCCATGCTCAGATCGAATGGCTCACAATGCTAGGTGATATCTCCTGAAATTTTTCTAAATTACTTATGAAATTCTATTGCAAAGGGAGATAGGTCACATTGCGAGGCAAGCGCGGGAGCCATATCTCCACTATGTTGATGCAATGGATGGAGAAAGTTTTACACAAAGCACATGGAAGATTTTTGATACATATCTAGCAGCCATCTAAGGGGGAGAATATACAAATTTTAAATTCTAAGCTAGCCCTCCTGCTAGATGAATTCACGGATGTTTTTATGGAGCCATGCTGGCTACCCCCTAACCGATAGCATGACCACCATATTCCTATCCTGTTGGGCAAACCTCCAATAAATTTCTGTCTATATCACTACCCTCACTTGCAGAAGGATGAGATTGAGAACATCGTTAAAGAGATGCTTGATACCGGGGAAATTCGATCGAGTTGCAGCCCTTATTCATCACCAGTGTTGCTAGTGCGCAAGAAGGACGGTGCATGGTAGATATGTATTGATTATCGGGCCTTGAACGCTATCACCATCAAGGACAAGTATCGTATACCTATTGTAGATGACCTCTTGGATGAATTAAAAGGAGTCCGAGTCTTCACTAAACTAGATCTCCATTCCGGGTATCACTAGATTCGGGTATGCATTGAAGATATTCTGAAAACTACATTCCGCACGTATAATGGCCGCTATGAGTTTCTGGTAATACCTTTTGGACTTACGAATGCTCCTTCTACTTTCCAAAGCCTAATGAATGACATCTTCTAGAGTTTTCTATGTAAGTTTGTATTAGTGTTCTTTGATGATATCCTCATTTATAGCCCTACGCTTGATATACAATTTCAGTACTTACGAACTGTTCTAACAATTCTCTGGGAGAATACTCTTCATATGAAACAGTCAAAGTGCAGTTTCTTATAGTGTAAAGTGGAGTATCTTGAGCACATTATATTAGAGGACAGAGTGGCAATCAACCCGATGAAGATCAAGGCAATGCAAAGATGGCCAAAATGTATAAACGTAAAATCACTGCGTGGCTTCCTTGGACTCATAGGCTATTACCAGAAATTCATGAAAGATTACTATAAGATCAGCGCCTCGCTTACATCTCTACTAAAGAAAGACTCCTTCTTATGGTTAAAACAAGCTTCTACAGCCCTTGAATGACTCAAGGCTGCCATGACGATGACGCTGGTCCTAGCGTTGCTTGATTTCAGGCACACCTTTATGATCGAGGCTAATGTGTCCGGAGTCGGGATTAGAGTTGTTCTAATGTAAGATGGCCGAACTCTTGCTTATACCAGCAAGGCTTTGTCTCCCTCACACTTGAAAATGTCGGTATATGATAAAGAAATGTTTGCCATTGTACACGCTGTCACAAGGTGGAGACCCTACTTGATCGGTCAGCGCTTCTAGATTAAGACTGACCACCGAAGTCTTAAGTATTTCTTGGAGCAGAAAATATCTTCTCAAGAGTAGCAACATTGAGTAACTAAACTTCTCGGCTTTGATTATGAAATTACTTATTGAAAAGGAAAACAGAATGTTATTGTAGATGCTTTATCTTGGCTCCTGGGGCAAGCCGAAATTTCAGCCATCTCCCTTCCCACCATCGACTTCCTCGAACACATTAGGGAGGAGTGAAAGAATGATCCATAAATCTGAGGCATCATAGAAAAATTGGAGAAGGATCCAAATTCCGCATGGCACTACACACGGGACTCGAAGGACTTACGCTACAAAGACCAAATTGTTGTTGTTCCTTCTCCTCACATCCAAGTTATTTTGCATGAAATGCACTCTTCACCTTCAGTAGGGCACTCTGGATTTCTGAGGACTTATAAAAGGGGGAAGCAAAACTTCTTCTGGAATGACATAAAAAAATTAATTTATGACTACGTATCTAAATATGATGTATGTTAGCGGTATAAAGGTGAAACAATGGTAAGTCCCGGTAAACTACAGCCGCTACCTATACCAGATTCGACTTGGATGAACATCTCCATGGATTTCATCGAAGGACTGCCACTATCTCAAGGTAAAAGCACGATCTTTATGGTGGTAGATCGCCTAACTAAGTATGCTCATTTTTGTGTTGTGAGACATCCCTATACTGTTGCCACTATTGCTCAAATTTTTGTGAAAAATATTATGAAATTACATGGGATACTAAGGTTGATAGTAAGTGACCGTGACAGAGTGTTTACAAGTAAATTTTGGATCGAGCTCTTCCATCTACAGGGCACCCAATTGAAGATGAGCATAGCCTATCATCCACAAACAGGCGGCTAAACAGAAGTGGTGAACAAATGCCTCGAGACTTACTTACAATGCTTCACCAATGACCGGACCAAAGAGTGGACAAGATGGCTTCCTTGGGCCGATGGTGGTACAACACAACTTTTCATTTGTCGACTAAATATACCCCTTACGAGGCACTGTATGGCCGATCGCCCCTTGTAATTCCCAGATATGTACTTGGTTCAGCCAAAATGGATTAGGTCGACCAAGACCTAATTAATAGGGATAAACTGCTACAGCTGCTGAAGGACAACCTAACTGCCACTCAAGCCCGCATGAAGCAACAAGCAGATAATCACCAGAATAAGCAAGAATTTTTAGTAGGAGATTGGGTTTACCTTTGCCTACAACCATACAAGCAGCTATCCATCAAACTAGAGCATCGATGAAACTATCTCCATGATTTTATGGACCATATCAGATTTTGGAACGCATTGGGGTCGTGGCATACCGACTTAAACTTCCAAATGATGCCAAAATTCATCCCATCTTCCACGTATCCCTACTGAAGCCGAAATTGGGTGAACATGAATTGGCTCAGACTCAGCTGCCGAGTACTACAATTGAAGGTGAAATCCAAGCCCAACATGAAGCTATACTTGATTGAAGAATTGTGATACACCGACGAAGCCCCTCCACTGAAGTACTTGTATAGCGGAATAACTTACCATCTGAAGATGCAACATGAGAGTCACACAAAGAGCTGAAGACCCGGTTCCCAGAGTTTATAGATCCTCAACCTTAAGGATAAGGCTGATTCTAAGAGGGCAGACTTGATAGGACTCCAGCAGGGTTGAGTCCTAATCATTTTAGTAGAAGTCAATAAAAACTCTACTAGATTGTAATAAGGCCTCTCCTATCTTATAAAGGAGTTTGGCTAGGGTTTGGATTATCCCTTAGGGCTTAGTAGTCATCGCCCCCCTTACTAGGCAAGTCGGCCAGGGTTTCCCCCTGCTTAGGTCGGCTCTAAAGCCAACCTAGCTGCCCCTTGTTCCTATTAAGGTAGGATGGCTATAAGAGGGGCAAAAGGATAATTCTACCTAGACAAGTGCCCCCCAGGCTAGGACTTTGATCCCTATTTAAGATGTAGCTGCCCCCCTCTTTTAATCAAGTAATTATTAATTTTATTTTAGCCTTGTGTCGAATCGAGGAGGGAGGAACCCCTACAGTGTTCCAAGGGTTGATCCCCCTCAAGGATCAAAATTTATAGAGCTCCTTTTGGGATTCTATCACTATCCTTCATGGTATATTGTATTTGATGACATTAACCTATGATATTTAAGATAAATGGTTATGATGTAGAAATTATGCATATGTTTCTTGCAATAATTACTATTGAATGTTGCTACGAGTTATGATTAAAATTGTTTTGACTTGAATTCAAATAATTGAAAGCTTATCATGTTTCTTAAAAAAATCAAGTTCATTATGCCATATAGACAACAAGGGTTTAGTTAAAACTCAATTACTAATTGGCTGTCATCATAAAAAAGAGAGAGATTATTTGAATCCTGAATTTTGATGATGAAATCAATTGATAAATATATGAACTAATATAATTTCAAGATAAGTACATTAGGAAAATCTTTGATTATAGACTTGAACCATCGGAGGGCAATTTATTGAAATAGATGTTAGGTTAAAAAGCATCATGTCAAAGATTGGACGTTGAACTAGAGGATTAATCAACATGCGGCAAGATGGACTTCGTGCGGAGTTTGGGCATCGAGTCGAAAGTTGTATCGAAGGTTTAAATGAATTGTTAGATGATCAGATAACATGTCAGAATGATGGACAACATGCCTCATGATTGTAATTAAAGTGGTTAGGTTTTGATCATGGTGGTTTAAAATCAAATTAAATTGGTATTAGATCGAACTTATGCCAGTTTGATTAGGAGCCTCATGGGTCTGGTGAAAGGTCAATTCGATGACTTAGAGTTGACCTCGATGATGGTACCACTAGGTCCAATGGTGGTACCACCCAAAATATCGAAAAGCATAGTTTATGCTTTTCTGAGCTTTCTAACAATGGTACCACCACCAGCCTATCATAAACTTAACTAGTTTTACTTAATTCATATGGTACCCTTGCATGTTCGTTCACAAAGGTCAGCCTCCCCAAAACCTCCTATAGACTATTAGGACCTACAAAAGAGAAAACATGTTAGAGAAAATATTTCACACGGGATCCACAATCAACCATTTCAGTAAATACTTAAGCTAGTACAAGTTACAAATATGGACTTCATAAACTCTGAATGGTCACCAATAAAGGATCATGACTCATTACAAATTGAAAGACCCCACATGTGTCCACACGACACAATTCTTATTTACAAGCCAAAAACAGCCACGAAAGCCAACCAAACTAAGCTACCAAGCCTACTCCTAGCCCATTACTTGTTGTACAAAGTATGAATAAAGATCGAAAGACACGGACATATATAAGCATTACAATGAGCACCCTGTTTATATTTTTGTCAATGGCATTCTCCCCCACTTAGTCCTTCGATGTCTTCATCGAAGCCATTATAGACGCTACATCTCCTTACCTTTTTGTCATGGGCTTAGCTAGTTTTGCCTAAGCCGTGTGACACCCATGCGTGTCCGTCCGCAAAGGTCCGTCCTCCTCGAGATCTCCTAGAGTCCCTTAGACTTACAAAAGAGAAAACAGGCCAGAAGAAGCAATTCCCACATGATCCACAAGCAACTGCTCAAGTAAACACTTTATAAAGCCAAATACAAATTATACCCATGGATATTACAAACTCAGAGAGGTTGCACGCAAAGGATAATGGTTCATTATGGACCGAAGTCCCCACAAGTACTTATAAGATACACTTGTATTTACAAGCCAAACTTAGCAATAAAGCAAATCAAACAAGGGCTGCTAAGCTTACTACAAGTCTGCTTCTTGTTGTACAAGATATGTACCTAAACCGAAGGACACGGACTAACACAAGCATTTCATCGAACACCTTATTTACATTATCATAGTCCGAGTTCATCACACAAGAATCTGTATGCAATGGAGATGTCATCAGGAGTCAACATGGTGCAACAGATCGTGGTGGAATAGTTTATGATAATGCAATATAGGCAATCTTGTCCCATGAGGGATAAGATCATGCAGAGGTATGATTAAGAGTTACTAAGAGCTCCACTTTGGTGTACGACATAATAAGAAGAAGGGCTATGGATTCAAGGAGTGAATGTCAGCAGGCAGAGTCTTCGTGCATCGAAGCTTCCATTGGCTATGTACCACCGGAAGAAGTCTGCAAGTGCAGAGAGTCCCATGGGGATGTGATCATATGGATGATCGAGCACCGGGAGCTCCACTGGTGAACACGACAAGAAGCGGTGGATGAGTGAATGCCACGAGGCGGTCTTCCGTATGCATCAAAGCTTGCATCGATGAAACCCTTGGTCATCGATATGAGGGCTATGTACCCCGGAGTAGTCGTAGGTACCAATAAGTCCCATGGAGGGACTTGATTATACTAAGGTATAATCGAGCAGAGAGTTGATCGCTTGCTCACATTCGCAAGGGAGTAAGTCGAGGACGCGCAGCGAAGCGCCAAGGAAGCTAAGGAGAAGAGAATTGACGCAAGCCCCGCAAGATGACGGAGGCCATGCATGAGTGCGATCTCTTTCCATCGACCAAGGTGAGCGCTAGGAGGCCACGGTGGTGTCGGGCGGTGGTTGAAAGGCGAGGCGACGAAGCTACCAGCAGTCGGTTAGAAATGTGGACTCGGAGGAGCACGTGCCGCAGCATCTCTCGAAGCGAAGGAATGAAGATGCAAGATAATAGATAGTAGTGCTATGGGCTTGGCGTTACCATGGTACGGGACTGGAGTTATCGATCCCTTGCTCTCATGGAGAGCATTGGTCGCCGAGGAGGTGGAGGCAGGCAGTACCAAGGCAGGCAGGCGGCTAAGAAACTCATAAGACCATCGATGGGCTTCTCATCATGATAGCGAAATTAAGGGACCTCGAGTTGATGCGAGTGCTCGACCAAGGGCAGGCGTGATACTATACATTTCTACTCAAGAGGAGTAGGCGGCAAAGGTGATGGAGAAGACGATACAATCCCAGAGGCGACCAGATCTATCAAAAAGTTTACCCAAACTTGGAATCCCCCAACTTCGAGTAAGTCTTTGATAGATTTGGTGGCCTCTAGGATTGTACCATCTTCTCCATCACCTTTATCACCTACTCCTCTTGAGTAGAAAGGTACAGTATCGTGTACTGCCTACTTCGTTCCTTGGTCGAGTACTCCTGCATCAACCTGAAGTCCCTTAATTTTGGCTATCTTGATGAGAAGCCCATCATCGCCTTCAAGTTTGGCCTCTGCCCTTCTGCCTGTCTTGGTACTTGGAGTTTGCCTCTGCATTCTCTACCTCCTCGGCCCCTTTTATGACCAATGCTCTCTCTCCATGAGAGCAAGGGATCGATGACCCCACGAAAGTCCCGCATCTACGATACCATGGTGCTGCCAAGCCCATAGCACTACTATCCGTTATCTTGCATCTTCATCCCTTCCTTCGTAATCAGTAGATTTGCCTCTGTGGCATTGTGGTGCTCCTCTGAGTCCACATTTCTAACCGACGCTTTGCTTTTGGGTAGCTGAGCCCCGCTGGACTCGTCGTCGCTTCCTCACCCCTTTCGACCATCTACTTCAACACCATTGTGTCCTCCTAGCAGTTCTCCTTAGTCGATGGGAAGACAGACTACAACTCTCATACATGGTCTCCGCCATGTTATTACAGGGCTTGCCGATTCTATTCTCCTTAGCTTCCTTGGTAGCAATGTTCGCTTACTCAGATTTGTCCTCTGACTTGCCGGGCTCCCTTAAGCGAATGTGAGCACTGAAGCAGTCCAACTCTCCAGCTGCTCCGATTATACCTTAGTATAATCAAGTCCCCTCCATGGGACTCACTGGTACTCCGACTACTGTACACCCATATGCTGATGACCAAGGCTTTCATCTGATGCAAGCTTTGATGCATACATACGGAAGACCCGCCTTAACGGTACTGTGTCATTCACTCCTTGAATCCACAGCCCTTCTTGTCGTTGCATTGTTCACTAAAGTGGAGCTCCCAGTAGCTCCTGATCATCCATTTGATCATGTCCCCCTCCATGGGACTCTCTGGTACTTGCACTTGGACTTCTTCCTTGGTGGTACATAACCCCCATATGCTGATGACTAAGGCTTTCATCCAATGCAAACTTCGATGCACACACAAAGACTCACCTCTGCGATACTACGACATTCACTCCTTGAATCCATAGCCCTTCTTCTTGTTGTGTCGTACACCAGAGTGGAGCTCCCAGTAACTCCTGATTATACCTCCGCATGATCTTGTCCCTCACGGGACAAGATTGCCTGTATTGCATTGTCACGAACTATTCCACCATGATCCGCTGCACCATGTCGCCTTCTGATGATATCTCCATTGCATACAGATTCTTGTGTGATGAACTCGGACTATGACTTCTCCACGTGTGGCCTCAGCCAACACATCATAGGGCCTCTCGCCATCTCCGATTTATAGTTCACTCCCTTAGTAATTCACCTTCATCCACCCACTTTTGTGTTACACCTGGACAAAGCATAGCTCTAGGACAGTCCGTCGCCTAGTAGCTCATGAAGTCCCCTGACTTCGCTAGAGTTGGTGCACCATTGTCTAGATCTTGGGCCTCCATCCCCTACCAGCATAATCTTTCTATGCACCACTTATTCCTAACAACTTGAATGGCAACACTATGACATATTCTTCAAGAGTACCTGCCTCTACATCCTCTTGCCCTATACTAAGGTCTCCTGATCCTAACTTTATATCCATAAGTTGAATCACCTTAGTCACTCCATTAATTACATCTTTGAGGTAGCTTGTATATGCTTTGAAGCTCCCTTCATCTTTGGCATAATGCAAAATTAGTCTGTCCCATCAGAATGAGAACCCATGGAACGACATGATCCTACTATTGCCTCTACAAGAGTTCATGCCCTTGACCTCTGTCCAAGGAAAGCTCCGTGCCTCCGCTCCATGTTCCATCTTCTGTGTCGACCCCCTTCATGCGGCTTGGATACTTCACTAAGTTCCACCCAAGTCACTTCGCTCCTCGATTGGTATTGAGTTGATAGTGGCCCTCGCGTCCACCATTCCACGGGTCAGCTCTCCGTTGAGTTCGATTTCTGCATCGACTCGAAGTGTGCCTTCATATGATGTTGCCTTAGATTACTCTCCCACTTGATCTCAAAATGTATCTACCAATGCATTACCTCATTTGAGATCATGCGATGACTCTTCATCGCTCACTCGGTCCCTTGAGCTTTGTGGAGATATCGCCTTGAGGAACTCTTCCTCAATATGTGCAGTCCGTTGCATATGATTCTCCCACTAGAGAACTAGGACTTATCACTCCTGGATATCTGTCCTATTGGAGCAACTTTTCTCTTTACATACTTCCCACTGGAAGTTTCGGAGACCACCATCCCCTTTGGACTACTCCGTCTTGCTGAACTTGTGCCTTGTTCTGCCCCCGCAAATGCACTTGCTAGATTGCGACCCTTTGCCAATACAGTCTCCACTGCACCCTTCAAGGTCTAGCAACGTGCTGAACTTGTTGCACATTTCAGCCGCCTACGGACATATCCTTTCCATGTCGAAGAGAAAGTTCTGATGCTCCATGGCACCGAGTTTCGATCGCGCCTTGGGATGGCCACGAACACTCCGTCGTCCGTGTATAAGCCCTTGCATGAGTTCTGAATCCTTCGAGTCAGCAATTCCCCTCACCTTTGTGAACTTTGCACAACTCTTTTGGTCGTTACACAACACCTCCCACCTTGCACGGTTTCATCTTTCACCAAGCGCCCCGCTTTGCCTTGAGCATCGTCAAGTTTTGGTTGCTAACATCGAGTCATAGCTCGAACTCAATCATCCCAATCTTTGTGTGCTACGCATTCTTCTTCGCTTGCTTGTCCTCGTGGTGCGTCTCGCGCAAAGGGGTTGTTTATTCCTCTGAATACCAAACCTGAATGCTCGCTCCTCTAAGCAACTCCTTTCCCTACATCTTAATGTCCATTTTCCCCCAAACGGTTGCACGTGCTGGCTGTCCTCCACACAGCCCAGCTAGGTCCCCCACGTTTGTATGGCAAGTGTTTCTGTGTATGCTTGTCCTGCTCTGATACCACACTATTACGGGCTTAGTTGATTTTGCCTAAGCCGTGCGACACACATGCGTGTCCGTCCGCAAAGGTCAGCCCTCCCCGACATCTCCTAGAGTCCCTTAGACTTACAAAAGAGAAAACGGGCCAGAAGAAGCAATTCTCATAGGATCCACAAGCAACTGCTCAAGTACATACTTTATAAAGCCAAACACAAGTTACACCCATGGACATTACAAACTCAGAGAGGTTGCACACAAAGGATAATGGTCCATTATAGACCGAAGTCCCCACAAGTGTTTATAAGACATACTTGTATTTACAAGCCAAACTTGGCCATAAAGCAAATCAAACTAGGGTTGCTAAGCCTACTGCAAGCCCGCTTCTTGTTGTATAAGATATGTACCTAAATCGAAGGACACGGACTAACACAAGCATTTCATCGAACACCTTGTTTATATTGTTGTCCGTGACATTTTGCTAAATCTTCAATTTTCTACTCTAGTTGTAACATGTCTCTTGGCTCCCAGTTGCTTTCTATCGCTATTGTTGAGTAGTTAAACTTTTAATCTATCATGCTATTTCAACTCGTTAATGATTGACTTTGGTGTGGTGTTGGCTGTGTTGTGTTGATCCTCATTGATTCCTACGAGTCATTTTGATGAAGGAAAAGACCTTCCCTATTATGTGCTAGTATCTTAAACATATCATGCTGCTTAAACTAGGTGGATGCTTGTTAAAGCATTGATGAGTATTGCCTTATAGACGTTAAAGTTTTTGAGGTCCTTCCTTCACAAAATTTGCCTATCTATTCATCTTTAACTTAATTGTCACTTCCATGTAGGTTCGCGTCATTTTCGCTTGCAATTGACATTCTATTGAGAAATAAAATAAAAAATCTACTCTCAATAACACCGATGACCATTGCTGAGCATTTGACAACTCTTTATCTTCCATTAGATTTCTTCAAGGGTTTTTGAACTTGTACAGAGCTCCTTTATTAGATAAATAAGAGAACTAGGATACTCGATTTTAATTATTCTCTTGAGTTGGGAAGGTAAAAGTTACTTGACTTCGTCAGCCTCCTCGAGATTGTACTTCATGCATCGATCTAGTTAGTAGCAATCGCCCACTCTTTGCTCATATTTCTAAAATACCCAAAATGTTTGCACTCCTTGTGTTAAGTTAGCTACTATGATTTGCCTTCTCACCGCCATTGAACTTCTGGAATGCAGGAAGTTTTGCTCGAAAAGAATAAAATTTCACCCCAACTTAGAGCAAGTCTTTGATAGTTTTTGTTGCCTCTGGGATTGTACCATCTTCTCCATCATCTTTACCACCTACTCCTCTAAATAGAAAATGTACATTACTACATACTGCCTACTTCATTCCTTAGTTGAGCACTCTTGTATCAAATTGAAGTCCTCCACTTTCGGCTATCTAGATGATAAATCCATTGATACCGGTCTTATAAAGTTATTTGGCCTCTTCCTTTCAACCTTGTCTTGGTACTTAGAGTTTGCCTCTGCATTCTCCACTTCCTCGATCCCTTTCATATCCAATTCTCTCCCTCCATGAGAGAAAGAGATCGATGACTCTATAGAAGTCCCGCCTCTATGGTACCATGATGCTGCCAAGCCCATGACACTACTATCTGTTGTCTTGTATTTGTATCCCTGTCTTCATGATCGGTAGATCCGCCTCTATGGCACTATGGCACTCCTTTGAGTCCATCTCCATTCTGATCGATGCTTAGCTTTCAGGTAGCTAAGCCCCTCTAGACTCATTATCACTTCCTCGTCCCTTTTGACTACCTACTTCAACACCTCTGTATTCTCCGAATAGCTCCCCTTGATTGATGGAAAGATAGACTGCAACTCTCATGCATGACCTCGGCCATCCTATTGCAGGGCTCATGTCGATTATATTCTCCTTAGATTCTTTGGTAGCAGCATTCGCTTACTCGGCCTTGTCCTCTAACTTGACGAGCTCTCTTAAGCAAACATAAGCATTGGAGCAATCCAACTCGCCAACCACTTCGATCATACCTCTATTTGATTAAGTCCCTCAAGGGACTTCTCCTACATGTATTGTATTGCCTCGAACTATTCCACTATGATCCATTGAACTATGTCACTTCCTAATGATATCTCCATTGCATTCAGATTCTTATGGGATAAACTCAGACTATAATATCTCCAAGTGTGGCCTCTGCCAATACATCATAGGGCCTCTACCACCTCCGATTATGTTCGCTCCTTTGATAATTGACTTTTATCCACCCATTCTCAAGTCACACCTGAATGAAGCTTCGCTCTAGGATAGTATGTTGCCTAATAGCTCTCGAAGTCCACATACTTTATTGAAATTGGTGCATCATTGTCTGGATCCTAGACCTCTATTCCCCACCAACACAATCTTTGCTACATACTATTTTCTTCAAGATAACTCGAATGACAACACTATGGTATATTCTTCAAGATACTAGCCTCTACTTTCTCTTGCCCTATGTTAAGGCCTTTTGATCCCAACTTTGCCTTAGCTAGTTGAGTCACTTTAGTTCCTCTATCAAATGATTATCTGAGATAAGGTGCATGTGCCTTGAAGCTCCCTTCCTTTTTGGCACCATGTGGAATGAGTCTGATCCATCAGAATGAAGAACCCAAGGAATGACATGATCCTACTCTTCTCTCTGTAAGAGTTTGTGGCCTTGACCTCTGTCCAAGGGAAGATTCGTGCCTCCGCTCCATGTTCCATCTTCTATACAGACTCCTTTTATGCGGCTTGGATACTTCACAAAGTCCTACCTAAGTTATTCTGCCTCTCAATTTGCATTGAGTTAATGGTGGCTCTTGTGCCCACCATTCTACGGATCAGCCCTTTATTGAGTCTGATTTCCACATTAGCTTTAAGTATTCCTTCATTTGATGTTGTCATGGGTTGTTCTCACACTTGATATTGCTAGTTACAGGTGCCCTGCAAGCTAATCACACGAGTGATGACACGTGTGATACACTATGAAATTTTTTGCTTATGATTAATATTGATATATTCTCACATTATATTATATGTAACATATATATTATGATGTCCTTGGTTCTATGCAATGGGAATCGGATTATGATGAGATCACGATAATGAGATTGATTTATCTTTAAATACGGATCCTAAATAATCCCGGTTATAGGTTACTCAAGAGGGATATCAAGATAACCGAATAGACTAGTGTACTATATACCCATCCATATGATGGAGGTGGCTGGTCTCACAGCCACTTGTGTGGAGATACTAAGGATATAATATAGGTGCTCATTGGAGAATGAGTTTACTGATTGATCCGCTTATGAAATGTTGTATGGTTAATGATACCTAATGTCAGACAGTGATTCCATAGTCCCAGTTGTGTATCTGGTCCTTGGACTTAAGACACCAAGGATATCTTGTATGAGTACTTCTTTCTTTAATGCCAGACTTACAAGTTTGGAAAGCTCCAGATCTGGTATAGTTGGTTATCGGGATTGGTAGTCAATCTTACGAAGGCAATTGAGTGTCAATAGAGGATCATCCATTCTCAGTTTCACGAGAGGAATATTCCATATGTGTTTACTTAGACAAATCGCTAGTCAGGGTCATTTGGATTAAGAAGGAGTTCTCCGGTAGAATCCGATTAGAGCAAGACAAACTAATTATGTATGTGACCTGACAGTACAATATCCAATATACAGTCTTTGAGATATTAGTTGGATGAGGGATTATAGATACATGGTAACTATAGACAGATAGGTCCGATTGATTCGATCCCCCTATATCGTCTAGGGACTATGGTGTTGTGGCCTAGTACGTCTATAGTCGATGAGTCGAGTGAATTATTATGGAGATAATAATTCAATATATTAGAAGGAGTTCTGATGGGAGTAACTCACAGCCAACACGGTATCGGGCCTAGAGGGTCACACACATATGGTGGATGCTTCAGCGAATAGAGGATTCGATGGAGATCCAATTAGCCCCTATTCTCATTAGATGAGACCCTATGCTGATGGGCTCCTTAATTAAAGGCCCAATTAGAGGCCTAAGGAGATTATTGGATAAAGATCCAATAATGCAAGGCTAGTGGGTAATTGGATGGAGATCCAATACCCACTAAGGTAGGAGCCCTATGGTTTTTTGGTGGCTCTCTATAAATAGGAGGGGAGACTCTTAGTTGATAGGGTGCAACTTTAGCCACCACCTCCTATTCTCCTCCCTCCCTCTGAGCAAGAGTTGCAAGATCAGATTGGAGGAGTTTCGTTGTAGAGATCCATCGTGTGGTTTCCACTAGAGAAGAGGATGCTTGACCTCCTTCATATTTTCCATCAGGATCTGGAATACAGGGATATATGATCTCCCTAGGTAAAATCAATCTCTCACGTATCGTGGCTTTATCGATATTTATGATTTTTTCTCACGACCCCAATCTTTTGCACGACGATTTGATATGGGTGGGAAACCAGTTTTTATTTTGATTTCCGCCACGCATGTGATGCACGCACTATAGGTTTCCCAACAGTGGTATAAGAGCCAAGGTTTCCTGCGAAAGATTAGTTTTAAACTACATATGATGAGATTGAATCGTGTAGAATTGTTCTACGTATTTTTGCTACGTTTTTGCAATGAAGGAAGCCCTTGCAAGGGGCGGCCACCCACAAGGGTAGCAGCCCCGTGGGCACGACTAGCCGCGGCCAGCTCGCAAGGGGTCACCGCCAACGATAGGCCGTAAGGGCCTAAGGCCCGCGGCGCTACCGCAAGGGGCCCACTACAAAGGAGGAGACGGTGGCGCCACTTGCAAGGGTGGCCAGGTAGGAGCGACGGCATAGGCAGCGATGCGAGGCAACGCCGCTAGCGAGGTGCCACCTAAAGGCAACACCGGCCAGAGCACACACACGGGATGGGCAGACACGAGGGCGGCACGACAGGATAGCGGCAAGGAGAGGGCTAGGGCATCCTTTTGAGTAAAGGATGATCTTGCCCCTCTGATTTTTAAAAATTTCGAGGACTATCCTCATGTACAGAATTTCAAAAATGCCCTCAATAATTCTAAAAATTTCGAGGACTGTCCTCTCATCCAAAATTATGAAAATGCCCTTGACAATTCTAAAAATTTCGAGCATGTTCTGATATCCAAAAAAATAATTAATTAAATAGTTTAATTAATTATTATATATATCTAGTAATCCTACATATGATGTGATGTACATGTGATGTATGATGTGGATGGATGATCATAAGCCATGTGTTGTGATGTGTGTAATTATGATTATTATCATTATTGGGGCCTGCATGCCTCTATTTTTTTCATTTTTGTTGGGCCTGTGTGTCTGTGATTATTTGTAATTACATGGAGAGATGCGTCGGGAGCGTGGAGATGACAGCGGGACCCACGATGTCGTGGCAGGAGATTATGACACATGGTGATGCGACGATCCGATGATGACGAGATCAACAATCATAAGGCATGGAGATGCACTGATGCACACATAGATTCTATTGTGAGTGATTAGGCCCATTGGGTCGGGCTTAATCATATTAGGTGACGGCTCATGATCATCCGGTGTGGCTTGTATGTGTGATGTGTTATACACCTACTAGATACATGTATATATATATTTGCATACGATGTAGATATATATTAAATATGTATGTGTGTGACACGACATATTAGGAGACCGATAGAAAACAAAAACCCCTCCTGAGATAATATTAAGTTAGTAAGACATAGCTTTCCATCGTTATAGAAAGAAATTGAATCATGACATAAGTTGAGTTGGTCGAGTCCCTCGAGGCTCACCTATCCACATGATTAAGTTCTTGCCTATGATATAGAGATGTCACCGGTAACCTGAGGACATGATATGCTTGGTCGAGTCCCTCGAGGGCATATCGTTGAATCAGACTCATCTTGTACCGATGGTGATGACTTAACTGAACGTTATGGTTGGTCGAGTCCCTCGAAACTATGATAATTCGGACGCCGAACGTGACGGGAATTACAAGGAGTTGTGATTGGCAAGAGTTACCGACCTTTTGGACTTAGTGCAATTGGTCGAGTCCCTCGAGGTTGCACTAAGACGCAAATTGGATCCCGATCCCCACTAGGAGTCTGTCGGAGACTTCCGTCTCACGTGTTAAGGGTGTCGCGTGATTCGCTAAGAAAATAGTGGGAGCACATTAAGATAGAAGTCCATATCTTAATTAGTATTTTTTATAAAATATGCATGTTATTTATTTTTGCTATATCTTGTTTTGTCATAAATATATCGCTCACAAACCATGGCATACTTGATGCCAACCACCTCACTAGTCCAAACTATACAAATTGGCTCCGCTATTTGAGAATTATTCTCATGACGGAGAAAATCGCATACGTCTTTGATACAATCATGCCCACACCGGAAGAAGGGGCAAACGAGGATGAGATCGCTCGCTGTGTGAAGTACATAGATGATTCCATGTTAGTAAAATGTTACATGTTGGCCTCTATGACTCCTGAGTTACAAAGGCAACATGAGAGCATGGATGCAGATTCTATCCTTCTTCATCTCTGCCAATTGTTTGAGAAACAAGGAAGAACTCAAAGATATGAGATATCTAAGAAACTCTTCCAAGCTAGGATGATAGAAGAGACATCGGTTGAGAACCATGTCCTAAAGATGATAGAGTGGATCGAGAAACTCACAGGTCTATGAATAGTCCTAGAGGATAATCTGTGCATTAATCTTATACTTTAGTCCATACCAGATTCCTTTTCTCACTTCATCATGAACTTTAACATGAGCAAGTTTGAGGTGACTCTCCCTGAACTCCTCAATATGTTAAGGGAAACTGAGAGTGCCATCAAGAAGGAGAAGGCAATTCGCTATATTGGTGAGACCAAAAAGAACAGGAAGGCCAATAAGATCCTTAAGAAGGGAAAGGGTAAAGAGAAACTAGGTAAGGCAAAGGTCGCCAAGAAATACCCGACAAAGGACAAAGGACAATGCTTCCACTGTGGCCAAGACGGACATTGAAAGAGGAACTGTAAGGACTACCTTGCAGAGAAGGCGAGAGAGAAGCTTGGTATTTCATAATCAGTCTCCACTTGTCAAATTTTCATGATAACATATGGGTATTAGATACCGGGAGTGTTTATCATATCTGTAATTCATTGCACGTTCTGGCAAGACTTAGGAGATTGGTTAGAGGTGAGATGGACCTCAAGATGGGCAATGGAGCAAGAGTTGCTGCAATTGCTGTTGGAGATGTCACCCTATATCTGCCTGGTGGAGGTATTATTGCATTAGATGTATGCTATTTTATTCCCTCTATTATCAAAAATAATATTTCTATCTCTTGTTTGATAATTAGAATATAAATTATTTTTTTAAAAATAATAGTTATTCAATAATTATGGATGATAAGATCATCACTAGAGGTACCTTAATAAATGGCTTATATGTGTTAGACATTTTTTCACATATCATGAATATAAATATGTCTAAGAGGAAAAGAGATGAGGTGAATAATGTATACCTATAGCATTATAGGCTAGATCATATACATAAGGGAATGATTCAACTTGCGAACCTTGCCTTC
This sequence comes from Ensete glaucum, assembly GCA_021527575.1. NCBI lineage: Eukaryota > Viridiplantae > Streptophyta > Magnoliopsida > Zingiberales > Musaceae > Ensete > Ensete glaucum. The sequence goes on along the minus strand of CM038559.1, from coordinate 26,568,771 downwards.
GTGGGAAGATGACTAACTCTCCTTTTAGTAGAACTGGAGAGAGAACCACTGAGTTATTGGAACTCATACATAGTGATGATGTGTGTGATCCTATGTCGACTCTAGCTATGGACACGTGTACTTAATGAAGTATAAATTTGAGGCCTTCGGGAAATTCAGGGAGTATAAGAATAAGGTAGAGAACCAAATTGGAAAGAGTATTAAGACTCTTCAATTAGATCGAGAAGAAGAGTACTTGAGTATGGACTTCACCCATTTCCTAAGGGACAATGGGATTCTATCATAGTGGACACTTCCTTATACACCTCAACTCAATGGCGTATCAAAAAGGAGGAATTACACGTAGTTAGACATGGTGTAATCTATGATGAGTTTCACTGACCCACCCGTCTCATTCTAAGGGTATGCCCTAGAGACTGCAGCTTACCTTCTGAACAAAGTTTCATCAAAGTCGGTAGTATCTACACCATATGAGATATGGAAAGGAAAGAAGCCCGATCTTAAAATTGTTAAGATTTGGGGTTGTCCTACCCACGTTAGAAGACACAACCCTGATAAGTTAGAATCAATGACGGAATGGTGCATATTCGTGAGAAGTAAAGGAAACTTGTGGGTATTATTTTTATCATCATGAGGATCAAAAGGTCTTTGTTGCCAAGAGAGTTGTGTTCTTTGAGAAGGAACATATTCTTAGTGGAAACAGTGGGAGTGAGATAGAATTGAGCGAGGTTGGAGAACCTAGCTCAAGCACCATTCCAGAGCCCGAGTCTGTTCAGATATCTAACACATAAATTCCAAATTTACATAGGTCTAGTAGATTATCTCACCCTCCTGAATGATATGTGGGATATATTAGTGGAGATGACTCTTAGGATATTAATCCTCAGACCTACGAGGAGGCTATTATGAGTATAGACTCCAGGAAGTAGCAAAAAACCATGAATTCTGAGATGGATTCCATGTACTCTAACAAGGTTTAAAACCTTGTAGATGCACTTGAGGATGTTGTACCCATCGGCTGCAAATGGATCTTCAAGAAGAAGATCAGAGTGGATGGAAAGGTAGAGACCTATAAAGCAAGGCTGGTAGCTAAAGGATATCGTCAAATACAAGGAGTTGACGATGACGAAACCTTTTCACCTGTAGCCATGCTTAAGTCCATTAGAATTATTTTGGCCATTGTAGCACACTATGACTATGAGATCTGGTAGATGGATATCAAAATAGCATTCTTTAATGGCAATCTCGAGGAAGAGATGTATATGATATAACCAGAGGGATTTGTATCCAAAAAGAGTCCAGATAAAGTATGTAGGTTGCTTAGATCCATTTATGGATTGAAGTAAACTTTCCGAAGTTGAAACATATGATTTGATGAGGTGATCAGATCTTATGACTTTATTAAGAACGAAGATGAGCATTGTGTGTACAGGAAGGTAAGTAGAAGCGCTATCACATTTTTGGTGCTATATGTGGATGACATCTTAATTATTGGGAGTGATATAAGAGTGCTTTCCATAGTAAAGGCTTGGCTATCTAGAAACTTCTCTATGAAAGACTTAGGGGAAGCATCCTATATTTTAGAGATCAGGATCTATAGAGATAGATCCAAAAGAATGCTTGGCTTGTCCCAATCTAGGTACATAGACTCCATTATCAAAAGGTTTGGCATAAAAAATTTCAAGAGAGGTCTCATACTGATGAGACATAGAATATCACTTTCTAGGAGTATGTCCCCAAAGACTCCTGAAGAAAGGGCAAACATGAATAAGATACATTATGCCTCAGTGATAGGATCTATCATATATGTGATGCTATATACTAAGTCTGATATAGCACATGCTCTGAGTGTCATGAGCAGGTATTAGGTAGATCCAGGTTTAGAACACTGGAAGGCAGTAAAGTGTATCCTTAAGTACTTGAGAAGGACTAAGGATATTTTACTAGTATATGGAGGAGGTAGCCTCCAGGTTGAGGGCTACACAGACTTAAGTTTTCAGTCTAACATTGATGATAACAAGTCAAATTCAGGATATGTTTTCACCATGAATGGAGGAGCAGTAAGTTGGAAGAGTTTCAAGCAAGATACTACTATTGACTCTATCATAGAGGTGGAATACATTGCTACAGCAGAAGCAGCAGAGAAAGTGATGTGGATGAAGAAGTTCATCAAGGATTTGGGAGTCATACCAAGTAGCATGGAGCTGACTCTCATATATTGTGACAGCAACAGGGTGATAACTCTAGCAAGGGAACCCAAGTATCATCAGAATTATTCTGAAAAGGTTCTATATGATTAGAGTGATCATAACCCATAAAGATATAGCAATGGAAAGAGTTTCATCTGAAGATAACATTGCAGATCCTTTGACGAAACTGGTAGCTCATATTGTATTTGAGCGTCATAGGGGTCTGATGGGGATCGGACACATAGGTGATTGCCTTTAGGTCAAGTTGGAGATTGCTAGTTACAGGTTCCCTACAAGCCAATCACACGAGTGATGGCACATGTGACATACTGCGTAATCTTTTTGCTTATGATTAATATTAGCATATTCTCACATTATATTATATATAACATATATATTGTGATGTCCTTAGTTCTGTGCAATAGGAATCAGATCATGATGAGATCACGATATATCTATCAAGGTAGTATCTCATGTGAGATCATACAATGACTCCCCGCTGCTTGCTCGGTCCGTTGAACTTCATAGAGTTGTCTTAAGGTACTCCTCCTTAATATGTGTGATTCGTTGTATATGATTCTTCCTCTAGAGAACCAAGACTTATCCCTCCTGGATATCTGTCCTGTTAGAGCAACTTTCCTCTTCGTATTCTTCCTTTTGGAGGTTTTAGAGACAACCATCCCCTTAGACTACTCCGCCTTGCTGAACAAACTGTGTATTATTATACTGCAATAAATATACTTGCTAGATTGTGACTCTTCACCAATACAATCCTCATTGCACCATTCAAGGCCTAGCAACTGATAGAACCCCAAATGGAGCTCTTTAAATTTTGAACCTTAAGGAGGATCAACCCTTGGAATACTGTAGGGATTCCTCCATCCTAGATTTGGCACAAGACTAAAATAAAATTAATAATTGCTTGATTCAAGAGGGGGGGGGGGTCTATATCTTTAAATAAGGATCAAAACCCTAGCCTAAGGGGGTACTTATCTAAATAGAATTACCCCTTTGCCCGTCCTATATGTCACGAACGGTCGTCGCTCAACCGTAATGCCTTTGCTCCTTGAACCGTTCGTCACTGTTTCTTGCTTGTACATATGTTTGGCAGCTTGTTTTGCCTTGAGTTTACGTGTTTTACCTAAGAAATGTGAGCGAAAGTAGTGTAGAAGGCTGCGAGCGATCGCTCACTGGAGCCAAAAGCATTACATTTTGGGTCTTTTCATGTCATGATAACCTTTTTGAGTGCGAAATGTCAGCCATTTCAGCACCTTGGAACCCCGGTGGCACCAGTGGATGGGGTTCCGGGTATATGTCGAGCGTAGGCATTCATCGAATTGAACTTGTCTTGCGTCCGATACCTTGGGAACCGTCGTTTGTGGACTTCGGCCGTTCCTACAACCCTCCAAAGTCCTGTTCGCTCTCTTTCTCTCTTTTCTTTGCTGCACTCAAGGTGTTCGATAAATTGCTTGTACACTTTCCGCTGCGAGGCGTCGGGTGTCGTCTCAACATTAATCAACTTCTTCTTTGTAGGTCCTCACGGGCCTTAAGAGGTTGTAAGAGGGCTGACCCTTTGTGGACAGGAACGCATTGGGCGTTGCATGACTTAGGCAATCCCAAGTCCGGAATAGTGAGCAAGGTTGCTCTCGACTTAGGCAATTTCAGCTAAGTCTTGAGTGTCGCGTGCCGCAGGCTTAGGCAAACTTTAGCTAAGCGTGACGATGTGGTATCGAGGCGCAAGCAACTCATACGAGCAATGAAGAAGATTCGCAATCTCGCCATGGTGAAACATCGTGGTGAATCGAGCAAGATGGGGCAATGGACCCTTGCTCCAAGCGATCGCAGTGGGCAAGTGCAAACTCGCCGCAAACTATGGGAGTCACTCATGAGGAGCTCTATAGTGAACAAGACGAGCGTGAAGTTGGGTATTCTCCACGAGGGAGGAGGCGCCATCTGCGGTGCCAACCGGGAAAAGGGTCACAAGGAGAGAATTATAGCGGCGGAGACCCGCCTTGATGTTCTTGAAGCGAGCGTGGAGGGACTCTACCAAGGTCAGCGAGGGCTACTTAGGGTAGAGAGCTCGCTAGAAGAAGCTGAATCTCGGATCGAGAAAGTTGAATCTATGATGGATCAACTGACAGAGGACACCAAAGATTCCGTCTGACACCTACATGAAGTTGTGGCGGAACTCACGGCTAAGGTGATGGTGTTAACAAGGACTCTTGATGCGGAGGGAACAACACCACTGCGCCACCACAAAACTTGAGGCACCGAGCGCGTTACTACGGAGGTGCTAGAGATGCCAAAGAGCTCGAAAATTTCTTGTTAGACATGGAATAGTATTTCCGTGCTACAAGGCTTGATTTTGAAGAAACCAAAGTTGCTATAGCAACAATGTATCTTAATGGGGATGCAAAACTTTGGTGGTGAACCCGTTGGGAAGAGATCCAACAAGGCCGATGTCAAGTGGATACATGGGGAGACTTGAGCGAGAGTTGAGAACCCAGTTCTTACCGGAGAACACGAGTTTGTCGCAAGAAGGAAACCGAGACAACTCCGCCAAAGTACAACAATCCGAGACTATGTGAAACAATTTTCAGCGATCTGGATATACGGGACATGTCGAGAAGGACAAACTATTCAGCTTCCTCGATGGCTTGAAGCCATGGGCACAACAAGAACTACATCGAAGGAATGTCACCGATGTAGTCGGGGCAGCGGAAGGCTAACGACTTTGTTTCTTGGATTTGAGAAAGAAGAAACAATCTTGAAATCGCCCATCTAAATACTCTCGGCGAAGGGGCGAGCAAAGAAGAAGAATTTCCACAAGGGACCGGGCTCAAGAGGTAGAGTCCCAAAACGAGTGCCCACAAAAGCAGGCACTCAATGCTTTGACGACATCGATTCTACCCGTAAGTCGACAAGGGCAAAGCAATCGCCCTTAGTTCGAGTAGTTCGACTCGGTGGCGGCGGTGAGGCGTCGCAGGACCCAGGATGGGAGCAATGCGTTTGTTGAATGCATTGCGGGGTCAAGTGGGGAGAATACAAAGGTGAAGCCACCAAGGCGGAAGCGGCGAGTTGATGTATGTGGACATCAAGCTTAATGGCGAACAACCCGTGCAATGGTGGACACGCGCGACCCACAATTTTATTGCCGATCGCGAAGCTAAGCGGTAGGACTAATCTTGGAGAAGAGCCCAAGTCGTATGAAGGCGGTGAACTCGGAGGCCAAGCGGATTTCCGGACAAGCAAAGGGGTCCCCATCAAGATCGGGACATGGAATGGGAGCAGACTTGATGGCGGTGCCATTGGGCGACTTCAAGTGATTCTCGGAATGGAGTTTATGCACGCAAAGTTGGTGCCAATCTGTTCTGAACTTCTTGTGTCTAATGGGAGGCGATGATCCTGCATGGTTCCGGTTCTCGGTAGGAACCAAGGACCTTCAACAAATATCGGCTTTACAATTGAAGAAAGGTGCGAAAAGGTGAATTAACCTTTTAGCGCTATGAAGCTAGAGACACTTGACGGGAGGCCATTCAGAACACGCCATTGTGGCGAACATCCCGAAGGAGTTCTCGGATGTGATGCCAAAAGAGTTGCCGAGAACTCTACCACCACGCAGGCGTGGATCATCGATTGAGCTGGAGCCGGAGTTAAGCCTCCGAGACCACCATACCGCATGGCCCCTCCGAGTTGGCGGATCGAGGCGGTTAGATGAGCGCTAAGCGGTGGTCTCATCCGTTCAAGCACCTTCGAGCTCTAGTCCTCTTCGGAAGAAACAAGATGGGAGCCTCCGATTATGCATTGATTATCGAGCCCTCAACAAGATGATGGTGAAGAACAAGTACCCTATCCCACTCATCGCGGACTTGTTCGATCAATTGGGCAAGGCAAAGTACTTCTCCAAACTCGACCTCGGGGTATTGGCAGTCTCGCGAAGGTGATGAGGCGAAGACTACTGTGACCGGTATGGAGCATTCGAGTTCTTGGTGATGCCTTTCGGCAACGCCACACATTTTGCACTCTCATGAATCAATTTGTTCAAAGAATATCTGGATAAGTTTGTGGTCGTCTACTTAGACGACATCGTCTATAGCCAAACACTTGAGGAGCATGTTAGACACCTCGAACAATTTTCAAAGTTCTCGGGAGAACACCTTATTCGTGAAGAGGAAAAGTGCTACTTCGCCCAAACAGAGATTTTATTCTTGGGGCATCGAATTGGGAATGGGTCCATGCGAATGGACAAGGCTAAGGTGCAAGCTGTGGTGGACTGGCGAACACCAAAGAAGGTGCTAGAGTTGAGATCCTTCCTTGGGTTTGTCAACTATTATCGGCGCTTCATAGCTGGATATTCAAACGCAGCCCGGGAGTTGCTAAAAAGGAGCGATCCACGGAGATGGTCGGATAAATGTGAGGCGGCATTTCAAGACACGCTACGTGTTAGAAGAACATACTTAGATTGCGGACTATGGAAAGTCTTTTGAAGTCCATACCGATGCTTGACTTTGCTATTGGAGGAGTTCTTATGCAGGAGGGTCATCCGATTGGCTCTGAGTCGCAAGCTCAACGAGACCGGCGATATCATGAGAAGGAGATGACGGTGGTCCACTGTCTCACGAGTGTGGCGACACTACCTTCCAGGAGCACCATTTGTGCTAAGGACCGACAATGTCGCATTGAGTTACTTTCAAACTCAAAAGAAACTCTCCCAAAGCAAGCACGATGGCGGGACTTCTTGGCTGAGTTTGACATGGTGATGGAGTACAAACCTGGAAAAGCAAATGTCGTGGCCGATGCATTGAGTCGGAAAGTGGAGCTAGTGAATGCTATACTGATTGGAGGCGGAGGCCAAGCAAGTCAAACGCTCCAACTTTCTTTCCGAGATCGGGTTGGACTGTCGAGATCCTCAAGCGGTGGCTCGATTCAACTCATTAAAGAGGGCAAGGCATGACGATTTTGGGTCCAAGAGGGACTCATCTACACCAAGGGGAACAGAGTTTATGTCCCACGAGCGGATAACTTGAGGCGTGAACTCTTGAAAGAGTGTCACGATTCCCTTTGGGCTGGACATCCGGGTATCCACCGAATAATGGCTCTCGTGGAGAGGGCCTTCTATTGGCCGAAGATGGGGACAGATGTGGAGGAATATGTTCGAACATGCCTTACTTGTCAACAGGACAAGATAGAGCAGCAGAAGCCAGTGGGACTTTTGGAACCGCTGCCCATACCAGAAAGGCCATGGGAGAGCATTTCTTTGGACTTCATATCAAGCTTACCTGCAGTAGGGGGACTTGGATCGATACTCGTGGTAGTTGATCGATTTTCGAAGTATGCAACATTCATTGCTGCACCCCTACATTGCTCAGCGGAGGAGGCGGCTAAGTTGATGATGAAGAATGTGGTTAAGTATTGGGGAATCCCACACAACATCATTAGTGATCGGGATTCTCGATTCTTGGGACGATTCTGGACCGAGTTGTTCAAGTTGTTGGGGTCTAAATTATACTTCTCCACAAGCCTCCACCCTCAAACGGATGGCCAAACAGAGAGAATTAACTCGCTCTTGGAGCAATATCTTCGGCACTACGTGAGTGCCAACCAACGAGATTGGGTGAAGCTGTTGGACATCGCCCAATTCTCCTATAACTTGCAGCGAAGCTCTGCATCCAACAAGAGCCCATTTGAGATTATTACGGGACAACGACCATCAACTCCTCATACCAGTTATTGGTTATACAGGAGTAGCCCATCAGCCTATCACTGGGGAATGGCATCGTAATGCAGATATTGCACGGGCTTACTTGGAGAAGGCGGCCAAAAAGATGAAGAAGTGGGCAGACTTAGGAAGGCGACCACAAGAATTTAAAGTTGGTGACATGGTGTTGGTAAAGCTCCAACCAGCATCACTCCAATTCTTTAGACACAAAGTGCACAAAGGATTGGTACGCAAGTATGAAGGGCCTTTCCCAATCATCGGGGTAGGCAATGTCTCATACAAGTTGCAACTACCAGATGGTTCGAATTCATAATGTCTTCCATGCGAGCAACTTGAAAGCCTACCACCCAGATCCGCGAGATGATTCGCGAAATGTTCCAACTCGACTACCCCCACCGAGCCTCTTACGAAACGAGTTGAAACTATTCTAGCGGATCGTAGAATAAAGCTACCCAGGAGCGCAAATAGAGTACTTGGTGAAGTGGCAAAAGCTTCCTCAAGCGAAGCCGTTGGGAGCGAAGATGCCCTACGACATGAAGAAGCTCGCATCAAAGCCTACCAACAAGCGTTAGGCGTCGGCAGTTTAAGTGGGGAGAATGTCACGAGCGGTCGCTCAACCGTAATGCCTTTGCTCCTTGAACCGTTGTTTCTTGCTTGTACATATGTTTGGCAGCTTGTTTTGCCTTGAGTTTACGTGTTTTACCTAAGAAATGTGAGCGAAAGTAGTGTAGAAGGCTGAGCGATCGCTCGCTGCTGAGCCAAAACAAAACGCCCGTTTTGGGTCTTTTTCATGTGACAACCTTTTTGAGCGTGCGAAATGTCAGTCATTTCAGCACCTTGGAACCCCCCGGGTGGCAACGGATTGGATAGGGTTCCGGGTATATGTCGAGCATAGGCTTTCATCAAAAATTGAATTTGTCTTGCGTCCGATACCTTGGGAACCATCGTTTGTGGACTTGCGACCGTTCCTACAACTCTCCAAAGTCCTGTTTCGCTGTCTTTCTCTCTTTTCTTTGTTGCACTCAAGGTGTTCTATAAATTGCTTGTACTTTCCGCTGCGAGGCGTGGACGTGTCTCGCTCAATTAATCAACTTCTTCTTTGTAGGTCCTACGGGGCCTTAAGAGGTTGTAAGAGGGCTGACCCTTTGCGGACAGGAAACGCATTGGGCGTTGCATGACTTAGGCAATCCCAGCTAAGTCCGGAATAGTGAGCAAGGTTGCTCTACGACTTAGGCAATTTCAGCTAAGTCTTGAGTGCCGCGAGGGTGCCGCACGGCTTAGGCAAACTTTAGCTAAGCCCGTGACATATAGCCAACCTGCCTTAATAGGAACAGGAGGCAGCTAGGTGGCTCTATAGCCGACCTAAGCAAGGGGAAACCCTAGCCAACCAACCTATTAGGGGTGTGGTGGCTTCTAAGCCCTAAAGGGTAATCTAGACCCTAGCCATACTCCTTTATAAGATAGGAGTGGCTTTATTATAATCTAACAGAGTTTTTATTGACTACTACTAAGATGATTAGGACTCAACCCTATTAAAGTCCTCTCAAGTCCGTCCTCTTCAGATCAGCCTTGTCCTCAAGGCTGAGGGTCTATAAACTCTGAAAACTGGATCTTCAACTCCTTATGTGACTCCCATGCTATCATTAACTGAACTTTGGCCTCCTCATATGACTCGCAGTCTTCTTTAAATTTTCATTTGAGGTGAGATACCTAGCGGATGAACTGTAATCTTAATCTGGTGCATGAATTTGATATGTAGGTTAGGGCCCCAATGTGATCCTCAATTTTGCAAGGTCCAAAGAAATAAGGAGATCACTTCATTAAGGTTCGAGTTTCCTGTTGATCGAGCTGGATGTGTAGAAAAACTTGATCTTTAATTTTTCATCCATTCTGAAGTTTATTGGGAGGCCGGTTCTTCTTTGCATGTGCTGCTATATGGTTAATCCTTAGTGATAGCTAATCTCTCTTCTAGAATGGTGATTGCCCTCTAGTATAGTTCAGGATGATGAGAGCCCAATCTAGCATAAGCATAGATTGCAATTCTTCTAGTTTTACCCCTCTTTCATGCAATGGATCTGTATCTAACCATATTTTAAATTTGGTAGTAATTAGTATCTCCTGTAAAAACCTCGTATGAAGTATGGGGGAAGCCTCGGTGTAAATTAGGAGTTGACCATCTTGTATAGGAATAGCCCCAATTCCAACAACTGACGCATCAGCCTCAATGATAAAAGTGCGATTGAAATCGGGCAGTGCTAGGACTGACATCATCGTCATGGCTGTCTTGAGTTGTTTGAAGGCTATGGAGGTTTTATCCAACCACAAGAAGGAGTCTTTCTTCAGTAAGGACATGAGCGGGGCGTTGACCTGACCATAATCTTTCACAAAATTTTGGTAGTAGCCCGAGAGTCCAAGAAAACTACGTAGTGATTGTATGTTTATAGGTCTTGGCCATCCTTGCATTGCCTCGATCTTTGTTGGGTCCATTGCCACTCCATCCTCTGAATATGCCCAAGATACTCCACTTTACGTTGTAAGAAGCCACACTTTGACTATTTAACATAAAGAGTACTTCCGAATAATCGTTATAACAGTTCGTAAGTGCTAAAAATGTATATCAAATATAGGACTATAAATGAAAATATCATCAAAGAATACCAATACGAAATTGTGTAGAAAACTCTCGAAGATGTCATTCACCAGGCTTTAGAAAGTAGAAGGAGCATTCGTAAGTCTGAAAGGTAGTACCAGAAACTCGTAGTGCCCGTTATGCATATGGAATACAATTTTCAGAGTATCTTCAGTGCATACCCAAATCTGATGGTATCCGGATCAGAGATCCAATTTAGTGAAGACTCGGGCTCCTTTTAATTTGTCCAAGAGTTCATCATCTTTCTTGCGCACTAGTAATACTGGTGAGGAGTAAGGGCTGCAACTCGGTCGAATCACCCCAGTGTCAAGCATCTCTTTAACAATGTTCTCGATCTCATCCTTCTGCAAGTGAGGATAGTAGTATGGTCATAAATTTGCTAGAAGTTTACCTGGCAAAATTGGAATATGGTGGTCATGCAGCCGGATAGGGGTAGCCCGCGTGGCTCCAAGAAAACATATATGAATTCGTTTAAGCAAAGGGTAAGCTTAGGATCTGAGTTTTGTACGTTCTCCTTCGTAGATGGCTACTGAATATACATCAAGAATCTACCATGTGCTTTATGCAAAACTTTCTCTATTCATTATGACAAAACGGTGAAAATTTGGCTCCCGCACTTGCCTCGTAACGTGACCTGTCTCCCTTTGTAATAAAATTTTATAATTAATTTAGAAAAGTTTTAGGAGATATCACCTAGTGTTATGAGCCATTCGATCTTAAGTACGACTTCATAATCATCAATGGGTAGGAGGAAGAAATCAGCTATCACTTATTGGTCTTGGAGGAGTAGTTTCACCCGTGGGCACCATTGGTCGCAATTAAAGATTCGATCGTCGGTAACCTTTACGTCAAACTTGTTGCAACCTTCAATTTGAAGCTCCAAATATGCAGCAACCTTACTATTGAGGAAGTTATTGGTGCTACTTCTGTCGATGAGAATGGTGATGGGTTGCTGTTTTAGAAGTTCTCCAACTTTCATCATCTGCAGGTCAGAGTAGCCGGCCAATGCGTGCACTGCGTAGTTGGCCAGTTGGGACTTTTCTTCTATGGCTTCTTCTTTAAGTTTAAGGGCTTCTTTAGATGTTTCATTTTCCTCATCCTTCGTTGGTTCAATCATAAGGAGCCGGGCCTTTTTGCAGTGATATTTGTGGCTCTACGGTTCATTACAATGCCAACACAACTCCTTGGTCGATCATTCACGAAGCTCATCTCTTATCAACTTTTTTGGTGCAGGGGCTTGGATGGTAGTAGAGGGGGCAGTAGGCCTCGGTATGGCTGGTCAGGGAGTGACCCTTGTCCTTCATATCTCATGGTTCAATTGTTCTTCCTGGATACGCGTGAAGGAAATCGTCGCCATAAGAGTGTATGGTTGCCATGCCTTTACTTCTTCTTAGATCTCTAGCTTTAGGCCCTCGATAAAAATACATAAAAGTTATTTCTCAGACTAATTCTTAATTTCGTTAGATAAACACTCAAACCTTGCTTGGTATTCTCGTATTATAAAGGTTTGATGAACCATTATCAATTGTTCATCGATGTTATCAAAATCGGTTGGTCCAAAGCGGTTTAGTAGTCCTTCCTTGAATCGCTGCCAAGAGAATCCTCCATGGGTATGCTCAAACCAATTAAATCACTTAATAGCATCTCCCTCGAAGTGGATAGCAGTAATCTCTACCTGTGTGGCATCGACGATTCCGTAGAACGGAAAATAGTGCTCCACGTGCGAGATCCACCTGATCGGGTTTGCTTCTTCCCATTTAGGGAAGCCAACCTTCATGCATGAATTATTGAGATCAGAGGTGATGTGGCCATGTTCTTGAGGATTGTCTCACCGATCTGAAGTTTCTCCATGTTGTGATTTCCTCGGGCTCAACGGTCGGCCAATGCTGAATTCGACGAAAAGGGATCACATCTTCTCTTCCATGCGGTTTTCAAATACTTCAAGCTTTGCATAGATAGCCTCCTTTGATGCCATAGTATACACCTCTAGATCTGTAATATTGAGATCTTTTTTTTATTGTTGGATTCGTGGCATGAGAATTTTGGAGAAGGGGGTGGCCGGTTGGAAGGTGAATCAGTTTGGATGGAAGTAAGTTGTGGTTTAGGACAGAATTAGGGAGCTATTTGGCTTTAGTTTAGGGTAGAGTTTTGAAGGGTTTTTAATTAGGATGGTAGGGTTTTGAAATGAGGAAAAGAGAGTCCAAAATCTTACAAAAAATGGTACTTAAATCTGATAGAATTCAACTTAAAAAAGTGCTACGATGTGCTATCCTACTGAACCGATTTTACGTCGGAGAAACGATGACTTCTCAATGTAAATTCCAAAGGAAAGTTTGAGAAAATTATGCAGAAACTCTTGATTCATATGTTGTTAATACCAATAAAAAGTTTGATAAAATTTTGGCAGCATAATAGTACGGAAATAGGGCAAAAGATGAAAGGTAGATTCCTTCATCGTAAAATTCCAGAACTGTGTGATGGTTAAAGATTACATAAGAAAACTAGTTCTAGAAGGATTTTTTTTAAGAAATTAAATCCAAATGAAAGCCAACTTGATCTTAAGAATTGAGTAAAAATTTTAGCTAGAAAGGAGAAGGAATAAGCCAGTGTCAAGAGGCAAAATCATGGCTGAAAATTTATGCAAGGTTCTGCCTTCATGACAACGATAATGTTTGTGACAAATGAAACTTGTAGTAGATAAAATTTGGGAAAAATCTTCAACATGTAAAGTAAGGAATTTTATAGTATTGAAGAGGCGTGGATGATAAAAAATATCAAATTTTTAGATCAAACGCAAGGGGCATGGGAAGAATGATTTGATCTGCGGTTGGGGTGGAAGGTGGAGGCGCGTGTCACACCAATTATGAGAATTACTTGGGAAGGTGGAGGCGCATATCACAGCAATTGTGAAAATTGTTTGGGAAGGTGGAGGCATGGATGATGGCTGTAGGGGCAGCAAGATCACAACGCTGATACCAGATGATAGAACCCTAGATGGAGATCTATAGATTTTGATCCTTAAGGGGGATCAACCCATGGAACGCTGTAGGGGTTCCTCCCTCCAAGATTCGGCACAAGGCTGAAATAAAATTTATAATTACTTAATTCAAGATGGGGGGGTAGCTACATCTTTAAATAGGGATCAAAACCCTAGCCTAAGGGGTGCTTGCCTAGGTAGAATTATCTCTTTGCCCCTCCTATAGCCAACCTGCCATAATAGCAATAAGGGGCTCTATAACTGACCTAAGCAGGGGAAAACCCTAGCCAACCAACCCAGTAAGGGGTGTGGTGGCTACTAAGCCCTAAGGGCTAATCTAGACCCTAGCCATACTCCTTTATAAGATAGGAGTGGCTTTATTATAATCTAATAAGGTTTTTATTGACTAGTACCAAGATGATTAAGACTCAACCCTGTTGAAGTCCTATCAGCAACATGCTGAACTTATTACATACTTCGGCCCCCTACTAGCGTATTTTTTCCATGCCAAAGAGAAAGATCTAATACTCCATGGCACCAAGTTTTGCTCGCCTTCAGATGGCCATGAACACTCCATCGTCTACATACAAGCCCTTACATGAGTATTGAATTCTTCAAGTTAGCAATTCCTCTCACCTCTATAAGCTTTGCATAATTCTTTTCGATTATTATGCAACCTATTTCACTTTGTATGATCTTATCCTTTACCAAGAGCCTCGTATGCTATGAGCACCATCAAGTTTAGTTGCCAACATCAAGCCATAGCTCAAACTCAGCCATCCCAACTTTTGTGCACTACACATTCTTCCTAGCTTGTTTGTCAACATGGTGTCTCTCGAGCAAAGGGTTAACTGTTCTTCTGAATGTCAATCTTATATGCTTGCTCCTCTAAGTGACTCTTTTCCCTACATCTCAATGTTCATTTCCTTAAACAGTCACACATGCTAGCTGCCCTCTATGCAGCTCAGCTAGGTCCCCCCCATTTGCACGTTAAGTGTTTCTATATGTGCTTGTTCCGCTCTGATAACATATGTTATAAACTTAACTGGTTTTGCCTAAGTTATGCGGTACCCTTGCATGTCCGTCCGCAAAGGGCAGCCTCACTGAAACCTCTTATAGTCACTTAGGACCTACAAAAGAGAAAATGGGTTAGAGAAAGCATTTCACACAGGATCCACAAGCAACCATTTCAGTAAACATTTTGTAGCCAATGCAATTTACAACCATGGACTTCACAAGCTCTAAACGATTGCACATAAAGGATCATAATCCATTATATACCAAAGTTTCTACAAGTTTTTACATGTCACAACTCTTATTTATAAGTTGAAAATAGCCACGAAAGCTAACCAAACTTAGGTTGTCAAGCCTACTGCTGGACCGCTACTTGTTGTACAAAGTATGAATGAAGACCAAAAGACATAAGCATACATGAGCATTACATTGAGCACCCTATTTATATTTCTGTCCATGATAAGCTAGTGATGATACCATTACCGAAAGCTCGAAAAAGCACAAACTGTTTCTGGAAGTCTGGGTGGTACCACTGCCCAGGTCAACTCCCAGGTCCCTAAATTTGCCTTTCCTCATACCCAATACAATATGCCCACTGGGCTCCTAATCAATTTGGTATGGTTTCGGCCAAATACCTACTTAATGTGACTCTAAATGACCATAATCAAGGCCTAACCACTTCAATAACAATAAAGAAGCACGTTTTCCATCATCCCGGGATGTCATCTGATCATCTACCACTTTGACCAAACCTCCTATGCATCTTCCAACCCGATGCCCGAACTCCATATATCACAACTCCCATTTATAAGCTGAAACTAGCCACGAAAGTCAACCAAATAGGGTTGTCAAGCATACTACTATTATGATACTTATTGTATAAAGTATGAACAAACCCAAAAAACACAAACATACATGAGCATTATATCAAGTAACCTATTTATATTTTTTTCCATGACAAGCTAGGGATGGTATCACCCAGTGATAATGGTGTCTCCTATACCAACAGTAGTACTAATAGAGCCCAAATTCTTGGACCCTGTCTGGTGGTAGTACCATCTAATGTCGGCAGTGGTACCACTAGTGCTCCAAAAACCCGTGGATTTAAAATTTTAACTCTAATTCTTAGGCTAATGGGGGTCTATAAATACCCTACCTATTCTTGCTTGATAAAGTATGAATAAGTGTGAAAAAATGGGTGAAAAGAGAAAGAATTCTTGAGGTTTAAGTGTTGTGAACTTTTGAAAATGTTTGAGTCTCTTCCTCTTTGAGTTTAGTAGTCAATCTAAAGAGGTGTGAGGTCTTATGTGAAAGAGTTTCTAAATGTTCTCTCCTAAGCCTAGTAAAAGGAGAAAGGATTATAACAATGATAGTTGATCTTCGCCCATTGGAAAGAAGATTGGTAGTGAAAGCCAATGGCCTTGAGAGAAGAGGAATCGAGAGTGGATGTAGGTCGGTAGTGAAAACCAATGGTCTCAAGAGAAGAGGAATCGGGAGTGGATGTAGGTCAGGACAATCAAACCACTATAAATTACTTTGTATTTCCTTTCTTGCTTTTCGTTGTTTTAGCTTACTGATTTACTTTACTCATTACTTATATTCATAATTTCAAGTTAAACATGTTTTTGATTTATATTCTCATTCAAACTTTTTCAAATCAGATATTTATGTGATAGTACTAGTTCACTCCACCCCTCTCTCTTAGTGCCATTACGATCCTAACACCTATACCATCTCAAGACTATGTCATAGTGTCCTAGTACATCCATAGTCGATGAGTTAAATGAATTGCTATAAGATAATAATTCACTGAGCTAAAAAGAGTTTTGAGTCAAAAGGAGTTCTAACAAGTGCAACTCATGGCCAGCTTGGTATTAGGCCTAGAGGATCACAGACATTTGGTAGATATTACCATGAGTAGATGTTCGAATATGAGATATTCATAGAGCCCCTACTTTATTGGATATCTAATAAGCTCTTATATTATTGGATCTTGTGGATGAGATCTAATAATAGCTAATAAAATAGTATTAGATAGATATCCACTAGTCTAATAGGCTTGGGTAACTGTATAAAGATCCAGTACCTAATAGTGTAGGATCCATTAGGGTTACGCTACAATAAACCTCTATAAAAAAGAAGGGGTCATAGGGATCATAGGCTAGACACCTTTTGGCTGCTCCTCCTATTCTTCTCCCTCTCCTCTCCTCCTCAATTGATAGCCCCTATTTGAGGCGTGTGGATAGCAAGAAGAGCCCACCCTTTTTTTATGAGAGTGCAACCTTAAGGTGCATATTGAGAGGAAGATTATGCTGCAACTTAAGGAGCATCGTCATCATATCTATCGTGTGGATCACTACTATATAGGATCAATTGGCATTTGGGGGGGGAGGGATGCGAGGAATGAATTAGTGCAAGTGTGAAATCATGGTTTAAGAGAAAATTTTTTATTTGAAGTAAAATCGAAAATCAAAAGCATTTCTTTGAGTGAGTGAGCATTAAGCTATTGAACCAAAGCTAAGGTATGATTATGCTAAAAGAAAGCTCTGTATAAGAACATGCATAATAAAAAACAACAAACTAGAGAGATGCTCACAGATTTATAGTGGTTCGGCCTCAACCTGACCTACGTCCACTCCCGAGTCCTTTTCTCCAAGGTCCACCGGTGTCCACTACCGATCTTTCTTTGGATGAAGACCAAACCCTTACAACCTTCAACTTACAAGGGAGACAAGATATACAATAGTTGGATTACTCCCTTCCCCTTTGCTTACTCTTACAATTTTGTACACAAATTTTTTCACAAAATTTTAATCCCCAAAATTGTTGTATGAAATGCAAGAAGACCTGGGGTATTTATAGGCTCCAATTGGCTTCAGAATTTGGAGCCAAAATTCAAATGTATTTGAAAAATCTGGGTACGGGCGGTACAACCGTTGGCACTGACGGTATAACCGTCAAAAGCCACCCTACAAATAGGGTATAAGTAGTTCAACCACTGGCCTGGGAAGTCAAACCACCGTCAACTGTCGAAAACCTGGGTAGCAATGGTACAACCACTGCTCACTGGTGGTTCAATCATTAGGAATCCTAAAAAAGTGATTCATACCTTCAATTAACTACTTCCCTTATCAACTAATTGAGCTCGACCTGAGCTCAATCCAACCCTATAGTGGAACCAATTGTCACTATGAGTTGATTTGGATTCCTTCCAAATCATACTCAATTTAGACTCAAACTTAACCTATAACTTAAGGATTATAACCATATATGACCACTAAGCTTAATTAACGACCTCACTCCCGTAATCTGGTAACTTTTGGCATTCCGTGTGGTGTCTTACAGTCTTCCTCTAGCAATCTCTCGGCGTGTTCTTGGCGATCTTCCTGATACCTTCAGTGAAGTCCGAGCGAACTCCGAGCGAGCTCCCACCACATCATCCAAACCTTGGCCCGATGGCTAAGCTTGATCCTATGTTTATGTCTGGTCTATAACTCATTTTCACCATCGTGGTTAAACCTTAACGATGCTAATTATAACTTAATTAATTATAATCAACTTCGCCAACAAATCCACTTCAAGACCTTCCCAACTCCCGACAAGCATTTTGGCTACCCCCGATAATCTTCCAATTAGTCTCAGTCTTCTTCCAATAAACTCCCTTGCACCATCCTAGCAAACTCCTGATACCCTCAGCGAGCTCCCAATACACTCCAAACAAGTTCCCAACTACATCATCCTCACTTCGGCCTGATGCTTGTGTTGAAAAACCTCAGCGGGAGCATCACATGCATAACGAAAATTAAAACAAAAAACTGGTTTCCTACGTAGATCAAATTATCGTGCAAAAGATTGGAGTCACAAGAAAAATGTAAAAACTAATAAAACTACAATATGTGAGAGATTGATTTTACCTAGGGAGATTGTACATCCCTGTATTCCAGATCTAGATGAAGAATATGAAGGAGGTCAAGTATCCTCCTCTCTAGTGGTATCCACATAATGGATCTCTGTAATAAAACTCCTCTAATCTAACCTCACAACTCTTGCACAGAGGTAGGGAGGAGAATAGGAGGTGGTGGCTAAAGCTGTAGCCTATCAACCATAAGTCTCCCCTCCTATTTATAGAGAGCCACAAAAAAACCTTAGGGTTCCTTCCTTAGTGGGTATTGGATCTCCATCCAATTACCCACTAACCTTGTATTATTGGATCTCTATCCAATAATCTCCTTAGGCCACTAATTGGGCCTTAATCAAGGAGCTCATCAGCATAGAGTCTCATCTAATAAGAATAGAGGCTAATTGGATCTCCATCCAATCCTCTATTCATTGAAGTATCCACCATATGTGTATGACCCTTTAGGCTCGATACCGAGCTGGCCGTAAGTTACTCCCATTAGAACTCCTTCTAATATAGTGAATTATTATCCTCATAATAATTCACTCGACTCATCGATTATGGACATACTAGCGTAATGCGCCATAGTCCCCAGACGGTACAGGGGGATCAAATCTGTCGGACATGTCTGTCCACAGTTACCATGTATCTATACTCATTTATCCAACTAATATCCTAGATATCGTATATTAGACATAGTACTATCAGGTCACATATGGAATCAATTTATCTTTCTCTGATCGGATTCTACCGGAGAACTCCTTCTCTCTCAATTCAAATAACCTTGGCTAGGGATTTGTATGAGCAAGCATATATGGGATATTCCTCTCATGATACCGAGAGTGGATGATCCTCTATTAACACTCAATTGCCTTCGTAAGGTTAGCTATCGATCCCGATAACCAACTGTACCAGATCTGAAACTTTTCAAACCTATAAGTCTAGTGTTAAAGAAAGGAGTACTCATACAAGGCATCTTTAGTATCTCAAGTCTAAGGACCAGATATACAACTGAGATTATGGAATCACTGTCTGATATTAGGTATCATTAACTATACAACATTCTGTAAGCGGATCAATCAGTGAACTCATTCTCCAATGAACACCTATACTATATCCTTAGTGTCTCCACATAAGTAGCTATGAGACCAGTCGCTTCTATCATATGGATAGGTATATAGTACACCGATCTATTCGGTTATCTCAATGTCCCTCTTGAGTAACCTATGACCGGGATTATTTAGGATCTGTGTTTAAAGGTAAATAGATCTCATTATCATGAGCTCATCATGATCTGATTCCCATTACACAAAACCAAGGACATCACAATATATATATAATAAATAATATAATGTGAGAATATACCAATATTAATCATAAGTACAAAGATTACACAATGTGTCATATGTGCTATCACCCACATGATTGGCCTGTAGGGCACATATAATTAGCAATCTCCCACTTGACCTAAAGTCAATCACCTATGTGTTTGATCCCCATCAGACACCTGTGACGCTTAAATACAATCTGAGCCAGTGGCTTCGTTAGTGGATCTGTAATATTATCTTTGGAAGAAACTCCTTCCATTGCTATATCTTTCCGGGCTATGATCTCTCTGATCAGATGGAACCTCCTAAGAACATGCTTAGACTTCTGATGAGACCTGAGTTCCTTCGCTTGAGCGATCGCCCCATTGTTGTTATAGTATATGGGAATTGGTTCCACGCTACTTATCTTTGATGAACTTCTTCATCCATACCCCTTCCTTTGCTGCTTCTGTTGCAGCAATATATTCTGCCTCTGTGGTCGAATTAGTAATAGTATCTTACTTGGAACTCTTCTGGCTTACTGCTCCTCCATTCATGATGAAAACATATCCTGAATTTGACTTGCTATCATCAATGTTAGATTGAAAACTCAAGTCTGTGTAGCCCTCAACCTGGAGGCTACCTCCTCCATATACCAGTAAAAGATCCTTAGTCTTTCTTAAGTACTTAAGGATACACTTTACTGCCTTCTAGTGTTCTAAACTTGGATCTGCCTGATGTCTGCTCGTGACACTCAGAGCATGTGCTATATTAGGTCTAGTACATAGTATCACATATATGATAAACCCTATCACTGAGGCATAATATATCTTATCCATGTCTGTCTTTTCTTTAGGAGTCTTTGAGGACATACTCCTAAAAAGTGATATTCTATGTCTCATCGATATGAGACCTCTCTTTGAATTCTCCATGCCAAACCTTTTGACAATGGAGTCTATGTATCTAGACTAGGACAAGCCAAATATCCTTTTGGATCTATCTCTATAGATCTGGATCCCCAACATATAGGATGCTTCCCTTAAGTTTTTCATGGAGAAGTTTCTGAATATCCAAGCCTTTACTGTGGAGAGCATTCCTACATCATTCATAAAGAAGGTGATAGCGCTTCAACCTACCTTCCTATATATACAAGGCTCATCTTCATTCTTAACGAAGTCATAAAATCTCATCACCTCATTAGATCTTATGTTCCAACTTCGGGAAGCTTGCTTCAATCTATAAATGGATCTAAGCAACCTGCACACTTTATCTGAACTCTCTTTGGATATAAATCCCTCTAGCTATATCATATACACCTCCTCCTTGAGGTTGTCATTGAGGAATGTCGTTTTGACATCCATCTGCTAGATCTCATAGTCATAGTGTGTTGTAATAGCCAAAATAATTCTAATGGACTTAAGTATAGCTACAGGTAAAAATGTTTCATCATAGTCAACTCCTTGTCTTTGACGATATTCTTTAGCTACTAGTTTTGCTTTATAGGTCTCTACCTTTCCATCCACTTCGATCTTCTTCTTAAAGATCCATTTGCAACCGATGGGTGCAATACTCTCAGGTGCATCCACAAGGTTCTAAACCTTATTACAGTTTATGGAATCTATATCAGAATTCATAGCTTATTGTCACTTTTCGGAGTCTATACTCATAATAGCCTCCTCGTAGGTCTGAAGATCAACATCCTGAGAGTCATCTCCACTGATATGTCCCACATATCTTTCAGGAGGGTGAAATACTCTACTAGACCTACGCAAAATTGGAATTTATGTGTTAGGTATCCAAACAAACTTAGGCTCTGGAATGGTTCTTAAGCTAGGTTCTCCAATCTCACTCAATTCTATCTCACTCCTACTGTTTCCACCAAGAATGTGTTCCTTATCATGGAACACAGCTCTCTTAGCAACAAAGACCTTTCGGTCCTCGAGATAATAGAAAAAATACCTTCAAGTTTCATTTGGGTATCCCACAAATGTGCACCATTCTGTCCTTAATTCCAACTTATCAGGGTTGTGTCTTCTAACGTGGGTAGGAGAACCTCAAATCCTGATAATCTTAAGATTAGGCTTCTTTCCTTTTCATATCTTATATGGTGTAGACACTATCGACTTTGATGGAACTCTGTTCAGAAGGTAAGTTGTAGTCTCTAGGGCATACCCTTAGAATGAGACTAGTAGGTCAGCGAAACTTATCATGGACTGCACCATGTCTAACAGCGTGTGATTCCTCCTTTCTGATATACCATTGAGCTAAGGTGTATAAGGAGATGTCCACTGGGATAAAATTCCATTGTTCTTGAGGAAATGGTTAAACTTCGTACTTAAGTACTCTCCTCCACGATCTGATCGAAGAGTCTTAATACTCTTTCTAATTTGGTTCTCTACCTCATTCTTATATTCCTTGAATTTCTCGAAGGCCTTAGATTTGTACTTTATTAAGTATATGTGTCCATACCTAGAGAAATCATCAGTGAATGTAATGAAGTATGAGTAACCAACTATAACCTGAGTCGACATGGGACCACATATATCACTATGTATGAGTTCCAATAACTCGGTAACTCTCTCTCCAGCTCTACTAAAAGGAGAGTTGGTCATCTTCCCATGAAGATAAGGTTAATAAGTTGCATATATCTCATAGTCAAATAGATCTAAGTATGCATCTTTCAATAACTTTTGAATCATTCTCTTATATATATGACCTAGCCTATAATGCCATAGGTATGCATTATTCACCTTATCTCTTTTCTTCTTAGACATATTTATATTCATGATATGTGAAGAAGTGTCTAACATATATAAGTCATTTATCAGGGTCCCTATAGTGATGATCTCATCATCCATAATTATTGAACAACTATTGTTCTCAAAAACTAATTTATATCCACTAATTGTCAAACAAGAGATAGAAATAATAATTTTGATAATAGAGGGAACAAAATAGCATGCATCTAATGCAATAATAGCTCCGCCAAGCAGAAGTAGGGTGACCTCTCCAACAGCAACTGCAGCAACTCTTGCTCCATTGCCTATCTTGAGGTCCATCTTGCCTCTAGCCAATCTCCTAGGTCTTGCTAGAACCTGCAACAAATTACAGATATGATAAACACTCCCGGTATCCAATACCCATGTGTTATCATAAAAATATGACAAGTAGAGACTGATCATGAATATACCTGAAGCTTCTCTAAGCTTCTGTCTCGCCTTCTCTGCAAGGTAGTCCTTATAGTTTCTCTTCCAATGTACGTCTTGGCCATAGTGGAAGCATTGTCCTTTGTCCTTTCCCAGGTATTTATTAGTAACCTTTCCCTTACTTGGTCTTTCTTTACTCTTGCCCTTCTTAAGGGTCTTTGCTAGCCTTCCTTTTCTTTTTGGTCTCACCAACATAGAGAACTGGTTTCTCCTTCTTGATGGTACTCTCAACTTCCCTCAATATAATAAGGAGCTCAAGGAGAGTCACCTCAAACTTGCTCATGTTAAAATTCATGATGAAGCGAGAAAAGAAATCTGGTAGGGATTAAAGTATAAGATCAACACACAGGTTATCCTATAGAACTATTCCTAGACCTGTGAGTTTCTCAATCCACTCTATCACGTTTAGGACATAGTTCTCAACCGATGTCCCTTCTGTCATCCTGGCTTGGAAGAGTCTCTTAGATATCTCATATCTTTGAGTTCTTCCCTGTTTCTTAAATAATTGGCAGAGATGAAGAATGATAGAATCTGCATTTATGCTCTCATATTTCTTTTGTAACTCAGGAGTTATGGAAGCCAACATGTAATATTTAGCCAACGTGAAATCATCTATGTACTTCACATAGTGAGTGATCTCATCCTTGCTTGCCCCTTCTATCGGCGTAGGCACAATTGTATCAAAGACATATGTAATTTTCTACACCGTGAGAACAATTCTTAAATTACGAAGCTGATCTGTATAGTTTGTACCAGTGAAGTGGTTGGCATCAAGTATGTCATGTAGGGGGTTTGTGAGTGACATGTTTTTGACAAAACAGGATATAACAAAAAATAAATAACATACATATTTTATAAAATTTACTAATTAAGATATAGACTTTTATCTTAATGTACTCCCAATATTTTCCTAGCGAATCACGTGACACCCTCGACACATGAGACAAAAGTCTCCGGCAGACTCCTAGTGGGGATCGGGATCCAATTGGCATCTTAGTGCAACCTCAAGGGACTCGACCAATTACACTAAGCCCAAAAGATAGGTAACTCCTACCAATTACAACTCATTATGGTTCCCATCACGTTCGGCCTCTGAATCATCATGGTCTCGAGGGACTCGACCAACCATGATATTCATTTAAGTTATCACTATTGTTACAAGATGAGTCTGACTTGATGATATGCCCTCGAGGGACTCAACTAAGTATACCATGTCCTCAGGTCACCGGTGACATCTCTATGTCATAGGCAAGAACTCGATCACATAGATAGGTGAGCCTCGAGGGACTCGACTAACTTAACCTATATCGTGATTCAATTTCTTCCTATAATGATGGAAGGCCATGTGGGTCAATCTTATTACCTCACGCTTACCAACTTAATATTATCGTAGGAGGGGTTTTTGTTTCGTATCAGTCTCCTAATATGTCATGTCACATATATACATATTTAATATATATCTACATCACATGTAAATATAAATATATATATATTTCGTAAGTGTATAACACATCACATATGTAAGCCACACTGGATGATCATGAGCTATCACTTAATATGATTAAGCTTGAGCCAATGGGCCTAATCACTCACAATAGGATCTATGTGTACATTGGCACATCTTCATGCCCTCTGATTATTGATCTCATCATCATTGGTTCCGTCGAATCATCGCATCACCATGCGTCGTAATCTCCCACCACAGCATCGTGGGTCCCACTGTCATCTTCACGCTCCCACTGTGCCTCTCTATATAATTATAAATAATCATAGATACGCAAGCCCGACAATAAACGAGAAAATAGAGGCTAGTAGGCCCTAATAATAATAATAATAATAATCATAATTACACACTTCACAACATATGGCTTATGATTATCCATCCACATCATACATCACATGTATATCACATCATATGTACGATTACTAGATATATATAATAATTAATTAAACTATTTAATTAATTATTTTTTAAAAAATTAAGACATACTCAAAATTTTCAGAATTGTCAAAGGTATTTTTATAATTTTGGATGATAGGATAGTCTTCAAAATTTTTACAATTATTAAGGGTATTATGGGAATCATGTACACGAGGACAATCCTCGAAATTTTCTAAATTCATAAAGGCAAGATCATCCTTTTCACCAAAGGATGCCCTAACCCCTCTTTCCCCCTCTATGTTGTCGCCATAGTTGCCCCTCTGATGCCCATGCTCTGGCTACGGCCACCTGGTGGTAGCCTTGTGGGCACCCCTTTTAGGCGTCGCCGCAGAGGTGTGCCCGTGACTCTCGTCTGTGGTAGCAACCATCACGCAGGTTGCTACCCCAAATGATGCTTGCAGGTGTCACCCTTGCGCGCTCGGCCTCCTTTCGGGCTGGCCTGGATGCCCTGCAAAATACGATTGAATAGTTGCCTCAGCTCCTTGTTGTTTGAAGAAACCCTCCCCTTCGATTGGTCTTTTTTCACGAAAAGTAGACATGAGATAACAAATCAAGTCTTTCCCTAAGATTTTGAATACCTATCCTAAATTCAAGTTGATTATGTTTTGCTTCTTCCTTAGAGAAAGATGATCAAACAATTCCCAATCATGGTCCTTGCAGATCGGATCATCCGTATAGGATAAAAAAAGAAACCCCAGATATTCGCTATCTTTCTCTTTGAATGAGATCCCAATTCCAGCTACGGTTTCATTAGGTATCTTACAACTAGAATCCCTCTTTTTTCGGATCCGGTTCCTCCACCATCGCGAACTCCGGTTAGATTCAGGCATGATACACTTTTTATTTATTGGGAGAACCCAAATACTCTCTTGCGGATCCATGAAACAACTCTCAGAAATCTTTTTCCCTTTTGGAAGATATAGGAGTGAAATAGTCAACCTATTGATATTGGAAGACCGAAAAGATTCTTCCAATGTCTCATTTATGGGTCCAATGGAATTCATAGATATAGGAAGAAGCCCTATCAAATAGAAATTTTTTCTTTCGACCATCTTTTGATTGTTAATAAGAGATAACTACAAGCAGTACTATACCTTTAATCATGAAATATCAATTGCTTTTTGAACCCTACAAATCACATGAAAGTAGGACACTCCAAATTTGGGGGTCAAAGAGTTTCATAAAGCATTCTTGATGGAAAAAATGTGTTTGATCTATGAATCTAAGACTAAGAAATAGTGAGAATTCTTGATCTCTCTCAATATCTCTCTCAATTCGATGATCCAGAATTTGAATTGATGTCATTTCATTTTCATAATTATAAACCCCCACCTAAAGGTTTTATTTCAATAAATCAATTAAATATTTGATTTCAATTGGAATTTATTTGGTTATTTATACGATATACTTATTTATACGATGATCTCTGTTAAGCATCCATGGCTGAATGGTTAAAGCACCCAACTCATAATTGGCAAATTCTTAGGTTCAATTCTTGCTGGATGCACACCAATGGGAACGTTCAATAAGTTTATTGGATTGGCACTATATCAATGGAATCTCATCATCTATACATAACGAATTGGTATGTTATATTCATACCATAACATATAAACAGTAAGAACTAGAATTCTTATCGATACTGGAACTCATAGGGAAGAAAATGGATTTATGGATGGAATCAAATATGCAGTATTTATAGAAAAAAATATTTGGTTATTGGGGAACAATCAATATACTTCTAATGTCGAATCAAGATCAACTAGGACATAAATAAAGCATTGGGTCGAACTCTTCTTTGGTGTCAAGGTAATAGCTATGAATAGTCGTCGACTCTCGGGAAAGGGTAGAAGAATGTGACCTATTATGGGACATACAATGCATTACAAACATATGATCATTACGCTTCAACCGGGTTATTCTATTCTACCTCTTATAGAGAAAAGAACTTAAAGCAAAATACTTAATAACAAGGTGATACATTTATATGAAACTTCTACCCTGAGCACACGCAATGGAGCCGTAAACAGTCAAGTAAAATCCAATCCATGAAATAATTTGATCTATGGACATCATCGTTGTTATAAAGGTCGTAATGCTAGAGGAATCATTACCACACGGCATAGAGGGGGAGGTCATAAGTGTCTATACCGTAAAATTGATTTTCGATGGAATGAAAAAGACATATATGGTAGAATCATAACCATAGGGTACGACCCTAATCGAAATGCATACATTTGTCTCATATACTATGGGGATGGTGAGAAGAGATACATTTTACATCCCGGAGGGACTATAATTGGAGATACCATTGTTTCTGGTACAGAAGTTCCTATATTAATGGGAAATGCCCTACCTTTGAGTGCGGTTTGAACTATTGATTTACGTAATTAGAAGTAACCAATTAGGTTTACGATGAAACCTAGAAATCGATCACTGATCCAATTTGAGTACCTCTACGGGATAGACCTCAATAGAAAATTGTTGAGTAATGATAGCAAGTGATTGAGTTTAGTAGTTCCTCATATAAAATTATTGACTCTAGAGATATGGTAATATGGAGAAGACACAATTGTTTGAAGCATGCACAGAACCGAAAGTGCTCCTTGTTTCAAAGAGAGGAGGACAGGTTATTCACATTTCATTTGATGGTCAGAGGTGAATTGAAAGCTAAGCAATGGTAATTAAGATCCCCCTGGGGAAAAGGAGAGATGTCTCCTATGTTACCCGTAATATGTGGAAGTATCGACATAATTTCATAGAGTCATTCGGTCTGAATGCTACATGAAGAATATAAGCCAGATGACGGAACAGGAAGACCTAGGATACTCTAGTTGTTCGTCGTTCAAGAATTCTTGTTTAGGTAGTTCATATCATCCATACATAGTGTTTTGATCTAAGATTTCAATTCTTCGATGTTTCAGCAGTAGCATATTGTTTCATAGAGCTAAGGTCCAAAATATAAAATCAAAAATGTTTCCACGACTCTACCACCCGGCCAATCCTATTCCACCTAATCCCTTTTTCATGGCCACATAACTTTATGGCTAAGGAATGGGAAATCTTTCTCCTGTTACATGAATCAAATGTTTCATTTTATCTGGGAAAAGCCATCCCTTTCTTGACATTGTCTTTGTTATTTGATCCAATAGCGTTCCGTTAGATAGGAACATATTTAATAAATACTGATAACTCTCGGATAGAGTATTAGAAAGGAAAGATCCATTAGATAATGGACTATTGCTTCTAAGCCATCTCTAGCGATGAATCAAGGATTCGAAGTGCTTTTCTTGCGTATTCTTGACGAACCAGCGTTTATACATAGGTCTAGAAGAATTTGTTTTGGAAGTATTGGAAATAATCATAATAAAAAGGCTCTTTGACATCTCTTCATCTGCAAAGAATTCTCAACATGAAAACATAGAGACAAAGGGCTGATCTTTGAATAGCAAAATGAATGGATCTGTAGGGTCCCAAATGAATTGGCTTACTAAAAAAAAGCCTTGTTCTTTGGAAGATCTATCTCATGTCTGGTAATGCACAGTTCCACTTTGCAAGAACTCTGAATCATTGTCTTGAAGCTTATCCTCTTCATGATACTCATCCTCTTTATAACAAATGGTCCTCTTGCCCTGAGCCCGATAGAGAAAAGTGGGCCTTTCAATACAATCATATAGTTTGTCACAAGGGCGCTATAGTCTAGGAGCCCAAATTATGTGATCGAATAAATCGTCCTCTATCTGTTGTCGGTCGATGGCCCCTTCCTCTTCTTCAAACTTCGATTCATATTTTTCATATAGAAATCCCTGATCAATGATAGAACAAGATTTCTATCCGTGAGGGTCCCACCAGAACACCTTCTACTTCTAATAGGCCATGAACTAGATCAAAATCATTCTCAATGAATCTACAAGAAGCGATCCAATTTTTTTCATCACGTCTGGGTGAAGACCAAAGATCTTCAGCGACCGATCCGGCAAAACAACTCAAAAGATAAAGAAGTATCATTAATTTCTTCATGCTCATTCCAAGTTTGAAGTACCATTTGTACAAATAAGAATCCCCTTCCGATCTCTTCCTCATATAGATAGATATAAGATCCATGGGGTAATTACTTAGAAGTAAATTTTGTGCAACAGCCCTTCCTATCTGATAGAAAAGGATCCCATGATCCTGAGCCGGTCTTACATAGGATCGAAAATCCTAAGTTTGTCTATGAAGAGCTAATCTCATTGTATCAGTTTCTATAATTGATTTCTTCTGTGTAATACTAATTGATAGGGCCTCATTGATAAGTGCTACAAGATCTCGTACATTGGAACCTATGGTTATGGGCCCCAATCCGTTAGTATGGAATATTTTCTTTTCCAAGTGAAATCCCCTAGTATATGAAAGAATGAAAAAGTGCTTTTGTTGTTGTGGAATAGGAAGCCTTCGTATCTTAATGCATGTATTTATTTTATTCAGAGCTATTAGAGTGGGATCCACTTTTTGGGGAATATAAGTTAAAGCAATAACAACAATATTTCTAGTGGAACATCTTTCACAATCTCTGGAGAGATCGTTCTCTAATAGACCAAGGGATAAGTAATTCGACTCATTCATATATACATCATGAATGTTTGGAATCCATATTATGCAAGGAGACATTGCTTTTGCTAATTCAAATTTAAAGGTGATATCAAATTGGTATATTTTTGGCGTCATATACATAGTTAGCACATTCGTCATAGTTAGCAGCTCCATATCAAGGTCATGATCAATATCGTCACTATCATCAATATTGATATCGTCACTATCATCAATATCGATATCATCACTATCACTATCATCAAAATAGATATCATCAATAAGATAATCTTTAGGCTTGTTATCCGGGAACTTGTTCAGAAATACCATAATGAAAGGAACATAGGGGTTTGTCGCTAGGTATTTGACCAAATAGGATCGTCCAATTCCTATAGAACCTATCACTAAAATACTACTAGAAGGGGATAGGCTAAACGGAGCAAAAAAGGTTTTCCATGAGATGGGAAATGAAAACTATTAGCCCCACATGAAGTTTGTGAACAAGTAATTGTCTGATAATGAGCAAGGAATATTCGTCTTTCTGCTAAATAGGATCCATTGAACTCATAATTCATTATATACTTGTCAACTAAGTATTATTATATTGCTTGCATTTTTATACATAAATTGGAAGGTCTAGTTTATAGAGTAAGACAACATGAATAAAGAAAAATTGTAACTAACGGATCAATCGTTGGAGTAATAAACAAGTATCTGTGCATTCGTTTCCCGAAAGTAGAATTAATCCTCCCATTGCGTATTGGTACTTATCAGGTATAGAATAGATCTTCTTCCCTTTGTTCTTACGAACAGAATTGTTCCATTATTTTCAATGGAATGGAATAAAAATTAACCCTTTCTCATACAGAATTTACTGAAAAGGTTAGATACATAGTATAGTCTTTTCCAATGCGATAAAATAAAGTGACATAGTGTCTATTTTTCTTTGATAAAGGGGTATTTCCATGGGTTTGCCTTGGTATCAAGTTCATACTGTGATATTGAATGATCCCGGTCGATTGCTTTCTGTCCATATAATGCATACAGCCTTAGTTGTCAGTTGGGCCAGTTCGATGGCTTTATACGAATTAGCGATTTTGATCCCTCTGACCCCGCTCTTGATCTAATGTGGAGACAAGGTATGTTCATTATACCCTTCATGACTTGTTTAGGAATAACCAATTCGTGGGGGGGTTGGAGTATTTCAAGAGGAACTGTAACGAATCTCGGTATTTAGAGTTATGAAGGTGTGGCAGGGGCACATATTGTGTTTTCCGACTTGTGCTTCTTGGCAGCTATCTGGCATTGGGTGTATTGGGACCTAGAAATATTCCATGATGAATGTACAAGCAAACCATCTTTGGATTTGCCTAAGATCTTTATAATTCATTTATTTCTCTCAAGGTTGGCTTGCTTTGGCTTTAGCGCATTTCATGTAACAGGCTTGTATGGTCCTAGAATATGGGCGTCCGATCCTTATGGACTAATTGGAAAAGTACAACCTGTAAGTCCAGCATGGGCGCGGAAGGCTTTGATCCTTTTGTTCCCAAAGGAATAGCCTCTCATCATATTGCAGTGGGTACATTGGGCATATTAGCAGGCTTATTCCATCTTAGTGTCCATCCACCTTAATGTCTATACAAAGGATTACATATGGGCAATATTGGAACTGTACTTTCCAGTAGTATCGCTACCTTTTTTTTTTGCAGCTTTCGTTGTTGCTGGAACTATGTGGTATGGTTCAGCAACTACCCCAATCGAATTATTTGGTCCCACTCGTTATTAGTGGGATCAGGGATACTTTCAGCAAGAAATATATAGAAGAGTTAGCACCGGACTAGCCCAAAATCTGAGTTTATCGGAAGCTTGGTCTAAAATTCCCAAAAAATTAGCTTTTTATGATTACATTAGTAATAATCTGGCTAAAGGGGGATTATTCAGAGCAGGGTCAATGGACAACGGGGATGAAATAGCTATTGGATTGTTAGGACACCCCGTCTTTAGAGATAAAGAAGGGAGCGAGCTTTTTGTACGTCATATGCCTACTTTTTTGAAATATTTCCGATAGTTTTGGTAGATGGAGATGAAATTATTAGAGTCGATGTTCCTTTTAGAAGAGCAGAATCAAAGTATAGTGTTGAACAAGTAGGTATAACTACTCAATGGAGTCAGTTATAGTGATCCTGCGATTGTAAAAAAATATGCTAGGTGTGCCCAATTAGGTGAAAATTTTGAATTAGATCAGGCTACTTTGAAATATGATGGCGTTTTTCATAGCAGTCCAAGGGGTTGATTCACTTTTGGCCATGCTACATTTGCTTTGCTCTTCTTTTTCGGACACATTTGGCATGGCGCTAGAACCTTGTTCAGAGATGTTTTTGCTGGCATTGATCCAGATTTGGATGCTCAAGTGGAATTTGGAGTATTCCAAAAACTTGGAGATTCAACTACAAAGAGACAAGTAGTCTGATACAACATTGCTCTGGTATCTTTCACCTTTTTTTTTGGGAGTTGACATAAGGTTAGGGTGCTGAAGAAATCTTGACTTGAATCACCATCTTCTCTTTGACTCTTTCCTTTTCTTTATATGGTAAATGGTGCCAAATGAATAGGTGTGGAAGCCATATTGTAAACCATGATCGAATCTATGGAAGCATTGGTTTATATATTCCTTTTAGTCGGGATAATTCTTTTGACTATCTTTTTTCAAGAATCGCCTAAGGTTCCAACTTAAAATAAAAGAATTTTTCATTATCCCAATTGAAGCAATGAGTCTCCCCATATGGGAGGCTCATTACTTCAACTAGTCCCCGTGTTCTTCGAATGGATCTCTTAGTTGTTGTGAGGGTTGCCCAAAAGCGGTATATAAGACGTACCCAATAAAGCTTACAAGTAAACCAGATATAAAGATGCAACTAGGGTTGTTGTTTCCATTTTTAGATAATTTCAAGATCACAATGGATCTATGATAAGATCGTTTATTTACAACTACAACAGAATGGTATACAAAGTCAACAGATCTCAACCAATGATTAAATAGGATTTATGACTACATAAACCATTGAGGATAGTTTTAGATCTAGGCCAAGACAAACTACTGTAGGGGGTTTATTGGAACCATTGAATTCAGAATATGGTAAAGTAGCTCCGGGCTGGGTGGCTACACCACTAATAGGGATCGTAATGGCCCTATTTATGGTATTCCTATCTATTATTTTGGAAATTTATAATTCTTCCATTTTACTGGATGGAATTACAATGTAAGTTTATAAGAACTTTGAAGTCCTAGTTTTCAATCAAAAAAATGACTTTACTTAAAGCTCAGATTTCTAGACCATTCTAGTAGTTCGACCATAGAATTTATTTGTTTCGGTATCTCTGGAATATGAGTGTGTGACTTGTTATAATTGATCCTATTGATAATACAGAGAATGGTCCTATTATCTCTATCAAGATGATTCTATTTTGTCGGGTCAGATAGTTATTCTAGTATCTGGAGCATGGAATATATATAGAATATAGAATAGATTAAGAAAAGAAATATTAAAACTATGATTCATACCTACTATTCATACCTTGCAACCGGACTCAAAAAGTTTCAAATAAATATTTCCTAAATTAAACGATTTTTCTTCCTTCAAACTTATTTTTTTCTTGACCAAAGGACAACTCTTTTTCTAGATTTTGTTGAGTCATTATATTCATTGAATAAGTGATCATCAAAGGGTTCTTACTCAGAAAACCTTTGAGTTTAACTTGGGGCTTTACTTTATTAAATTAAATCATCATGGTTCTAGTATGAATGTGGGGTTTCAATTGATTCATAGGGTCTCAACAGGCAAATTCATATCAATAGTAAAACAAGAATCAATCCGCATTATACAAAAAATAAGAAATCAAATAAAAAATAAAAAAAAGGGAAAAGAAGATTCAAAAGTCCTATAATGATCAACATCAAAAGAGACAGATGAGCCAACTTGATATTTTGAGGCATTATCATACAAAGAAGAAATTTCATATTTTTGTTACTTCGTATCTTCAGGTCGGGGCAAATCAAGCGGCTAAGCTAAAAAGTTTTGAACTTTCTATTACATATCTGTTGAAATCAGCATTTGTGTGTTTCTGCTTGAGTCGTATGAGATGAAATTTTCATATACGGTTCTCAGAGGGGGAAGTCCCTTGGCCTTGGTTACCTATCTCAATAAAGTATATGATTGGTTTGAGGAATGTATTGAGATTTAGGTGATTGCAGATGATATAACTAGTAAATATGTTCCTCCTCATGTCAACATATTTTATTGTTTAGGGGGGATCACACTTACTTGTTTTTTAGTACAAGTAGCTACAGGTTTTGCTATGACTTTTTACTACCATCTAACTATTACAGAGGCTTTTTCATCTGTTCAATACATAATGACTAAGGCCAACTTTGGTTGGTTAATCCGATCAGTTCATCGATGGTCAGCAAGTATGATTGTTCTAATGATGATCTTGCACGTATTTCGTGTGTACCTTACACGTGGATTTAAAAAACCCTATGAATTAACTTGGGTTACAGGTGTAGTTATTGCTGTATTGATGGCATCTTTTGGTGTAACTAGTTATTCCTTATCTTGGGACCAAATTGGTTATTGGGCAGCAAAAATTGTGACAGGCATACCTGAAGCTATTCCTATAATAGGATCGCCTTTGGTAGAGTTATTACGCGGAAGTGCTAGTGTGGGCCAATCCACTTTAACTCATTTTTATAGTTTACACACTTTTGTATTGCCTCTTCTTACTGTCGTATTTATGTTAATGCATTTTCTAATGATACGTAAACATGGTATTTCAGGTCTTTTATAGAATCATAGATATTTGTAATTAATCATATATCATACTGGGGACTAACGATAGACAATAATATTTCATTGCTAGAAATATAGATTATTGAAAAAATAAGACATGTTATTTGGATACTTTTCTTCGACTTCGAAGTATTGTATTCCTTTTTTGATACGAATAGTTGAAATGAATTTTCCAGGATGGATAATGGGAGTGTGTGACTTGAACTATTGATTAGGCCATGCAGATATATTATTTTATTTGCCATATTGGAATTCATAACCAAATGTGTCTCCATATCCAAGCACCACGTAAGCCCCCTATGTAGTAGAGGATAGGCCAGTTCGTTTGAGGAGAACCTTTTATATGATCATACCTGAATCATGTTATGCGTGAACAGGCTCTGTAAGATCCCATAGAATAAAATAAGCGATGTGGCATGATTCAATATTCTGTCTATTCCACTTCCTTATTTATAGTGTAGAAATGCATTCATTTCCTCTGCATCGATCCCGATCTATAATACTATCATAGTGAAATAAGAGATCTAAGGAAGAACAGAGGCTAGACTTTATTAGTAATAAGTAAATACTTTGTATGTAAGAAAATCGAGATGTTGGGAGGATAATCATCAATCAAAAGACATGAGACAATCCAAAAAGCACTTGATCATGATCAAATTTATAAGCCTACTTGGATATTGAGCATTTACCTATAAGAACTGAATTAGTTGTAATGAATAGTTGCAACTCTGGAAAATAGAATCTGATAAATCTTTTCTTACATAGAGTCATTATATACGATATGCAGGGATATGTATGAAAAATAGATTTTATATGGATCTATTTCTGCCATTCCTTTCCTTCTTGCTTGAGCCGGATGATGAAAAATTATCATGTCCTGTTCCTTCAGGGGATAGATCCATAAGTATTCACCTATCCCAATAACAAAGAAACCTGACTTGAACGATCCTATATTAAGAGCTTAATTGGCTAAAGGGATGGGGCATAATTATTATGGAGAACCCGCATGGCCCAACGATATTTTATATATTTTTTCAGTAGTAATTCTAGGTACTATTGCATGCAATATAGGCTTGATATTTCTAGACCCGTCAATGATTGGTGAACCGGTGGATCCATTTGCAACTCCTTTGGAAATATTACCCGAATGATACTTATTTCCCGTATTTCAAATACTCTGCACAGTACCCAATAAGTTATTAGGTGTTCTTTTAATAGTTTCCATACCAATAGGATTA
Source organism: Ensete glaucum (assembly GCA_021527575.1). Taxonomy (NCBI): domain Eukaryota; kingdom Viridiplantae; phylum Streptophyta; class Magnoliopsida; order Zingiberales; family Musaceae; genus Ensete; species Ensete glaucum. Next base: position 26,533,215 of record CM038559.1, on the reverse strand, counting down.
TTGACAATACTTTTTTAGAGAATATTAATAAATTCCAAAATCCATTTCGTCGTCCAGTAGATACAATAGTCTTTTTGATCGGTACCACAGTAGTTCTTTGGTTAGGTATTGGAGTAACATTACCTATTGATAAATCGCTAACCTTAGGTCTTTTTTAAATTGATTCAACCGTGAAATACTATGATTAATGTATCTAAGAATAGTGACTTCAAAGTCACTATTCTTAGATACATTAATTTGATTATGATCATTCCATGAAAATGCTAATTGTGTCAAAAAGATTAAAAACAAATTTTCTTCTTTTTCTTTAACAAATTTTCTTCTTTTTCTTTATAAAATTTTCTTTCTATTTTTATTAGAATTTTATTAGAAAAAGAAGATTAAATAATTATAATAGGTTTAAAATCAAAAATTGTTCTTAGGTAAATCAATTGTGAAATGCATTTGTAGAGTGTCCAATATCTCTTTTACATCTTATATGTGAAAATATTCAATTCTCATAAGATCTTCTTGGCTCTTATTCAAAAGGTCCAATAATGTGTGTATATTGGACCTTTTGAGACAATTATAGGTCCGGGAAGGTAATTTTGATTGGTCAATAAAAATACAATTTAATGAAATTTCTTTTTTGTTTTTCTTTAGATTAGTTAATCTATCTTGAAAGGTAAAAATGGGTAAAGTAAACCTGTTTTTATTTTCTTTAAAATTAATATCTTCTTCCTCCGCATGTAGAAAAGGAATAAATAAATCAATTAAATTACAAGAAGCTTCATAAAGTGATTCCTTAGGAGTTAAACTTTCATTCGTCCATATTTTTAGAAAAAGTATATCTTGTTTTTCATTCCCATTCCCATAAGAATGAATACTATGATTCACATTTCAAACAGGCATGGATACAGCATCTATAGGATAACTTCCATTTTGAGAGTTAGTTGTTGGTTTCGTACGACATCCACGATCTCGCCTGATTTGTAATCCAATGTATAAATCAATTGGTTCTGTTAGGTTAGCTATATGTTGTGTTGTGTCAACTATTTCCACAGAAGGTGGTGAGATGATATCTTGAGCAGTTATGTTTTTAGGGCCCCTGACGTAAATGGATACGTATCTAACTCCATATATATTACTTCTCAATACAATTTCTTTCAAATTTAATAAAATTTCATGTACCGATTCTTTAATACCTATTATCATAGAATATTCATGCGGCACCTTCTCAGATTTTGCACGTGTGATACAAGTTCCTTCTATTTCTCCAAGTAAAGCCCTTCGCATGGCAATACCTATAGTATCAGCTTGGCCTTTCATAAGTGGGGACAGAACAAAACGGCCATAATAAAGACATTTATTGTTTACTCTTGATTCAACACATCTCCACTGTAGTGTTCGAGTGGATCCTGCTACTTCCTCTCGAACCATACTATTACTATTATTTGATCAGATCATTGAATCATTTATTTCTCTTGAAATCTATTTTTTATTATTTCTACACAAGTCTTTTTCTAGGGGGTCAACATCCATTATGTGGCATAGGTGTTACATCACGTACGACACTTAATAGTATACCGCTTCTATAAATGGCTCGTAATGCTACATCTCTTCCGAGACCAGGACCTTTTATCATAACTTCTGCTTGTTGCATACCCTGACCAACAACTATACAAATAGCATCTAATGCGTTGCTTGAGCAGCATAGGGTGTCCCTCTTCTTGTCCCTTTGAATCTAAAAGTACCACCCGACCTCGTACATCTGTAATAGTTACAATGGTATTGTTGAAACTTGCTTGAACATGAATAATTCCTTTTGGTATTCTACGTCCATTTTTACATGAACCAATACGTCCATTCCTACGTGAACCAATTCTTGGTATAGCTTTTGTCATATTTTATCATCTCATAAATATAAAGTTAGAAATATATTGAAAGAAAAGATATAAAAATATCCATTTCATATTAAAAGAAATCCTTTATTTTTGTCCTTTCTTTAGAAAGTTCTTTTTTAGAAAGATTATCCTTGTCTCTGTTTATGTCTCAGATTCGAACAAATCACTATAATTCGTTCGCGCCTACGGATTAGTCGACATTTTTCACAATTTTATGAACGAAAGCCCTTATTTTCATATTTGTTATTCCTTATCTTAATTTTGAATCTATTCCTCGGAAGAAAATAAGTTTCTTGAATTTTTTTAACTTCGAATTGTATCGTCATGAAAGGAATGCTTTAAAAATCACCTAATCATTCGAATCTTTATTGCGAAGTCTATAAATTATACATCCCCTGGTTGAATCATAACAACTTACTTTAATTTTGACTCTATCCCCGAGTAGTATCCATATAAAACTATGTCAGATCCTTCCCGAAACATAACCTAGAATTACATCTTCATTATTTAGGCAGACCCAGAACATACCGTTGGGAAGTGATTCAGTAATTAAATCTTCATGAATTAATTTTTGTTCTTTCATTCTAGGTAACTTCCTTGTACTATCAACTAATGGAGGAAGAGTTATATAACTCACTTTTCCTCTCTACTTCAAAAATAGGAAGTTAGAGAGAAAATTAGGATACCAAAGGAGGAGGATCACCATACATATAACAAAAGTTCGCCTCCAATTTTTTCTCGTCGAGTTTCTCGATCTGTCATTATAACTCGAGAAGTAGAAAGAATTACAATTCCTATTCCACCTAAAATCTTAGGAATTTGTTGATAGTTGGAATAAATTCGTAAACCGGGTCGGTTGATACGCTTTAAAATAGTTCTGTGTATTCTTTTCCTAGTCTTTTTATGTCGCAGAGTTGAAACCAAGAAATATTTGTTACCTTCCTGATGTTTTCGAATGTTTTCAATAAAACCTTCTCGTAGAAGTATTTTTACAATATTTTTGGTAATATTAGTAGATGCTATTCGAACTGTTCCTTTTTTATTCGTGTCAACATTTCTTATAGAAGTTATTATATCGGCAATAGTGTCCTTATCCATGATAAACTATAATTATTAGTGTCTCCTAATTTTTGATATAATCAACATGTTTCCTTTTTTACTTTGTTTTATTTTATTTTTTTTGTATTTATTATAAAATTTGATTATAAAATTATTTATCATTAAAAATATATGCATGAGACACAATCTGCTAATCTACTAAATTTGATATGTTTTAGATGTTCTGATATATCATAGTCTCATCTAGTAGTATTTATAATACCTCGGGAGCTAATGAAACAAATTTATTAAAATTCAACTGTCTCAATTCCCGAGTGATCGCACCAAAAACTCGAGTTCCTTTTGGATTTCCTTCTTGATCAATGACAACCGCAGCATTGTCATTATATCATATTATCATACTGTTGTCATGTTTGAGTTTTTTACAAGTACGTACAATTACATCTCTAATTATTTTCAATCTTTCTAGTGGCATATTAGGTACTACTTCATTGATTATAGCAACAATAATGTCACCAATATGAGTATATCGATGATTACCAGCTCCTATGATTCGAATACACATCAATTCTCAAGCTCCGCTGTTATCTGCTACATTCATATCATTTTATTGGAATTCATTATTTTAATGCAAAGGATGAAGGAAAAAAGAAATATTCTTCGTCCAGAAATAAATAAACTTACCATTGTTTTTTCATCCTCAATACACTATTTAGTTCTACATACCTATCCTGACAAATTGAGTTCGTATAGGCATTTTTGACACAGCTAGTGAAATAGCTACTTTGGCTATAGCTTCTGATACTCCACCCATTTCATAAAGTATTCGACCTGGTTTAACAATGGATACCAAATATTCGGGGGATCCCTTCCCCAAACCCATACGTGTTTCCGCAGGTCTTACTGTAACAGGTTTGTCGGGAAATATACGTAACCATATTTTTCCACCACGATGCACATATCGTGTCATTGTTCTTCACCCCGCTTCTATTTATCTAGTTGTGATCCAAGTGGGTTCAAGTGCCTGAAGAGTGTATCTGCCGAAACAAATATGACTGCCCTAACAAGATATTCCCTTCATTCTTCCTCTATGTTGTTTATGAAATCTGGTTCTTTTGGGGTTATAGTTGATGGTCGTTTCTTAATTCCATCTCTACTATAGAACCGGACATGAGAGTTTCTTCTCATTCAGCTCCTCGTGGATGAAGGGATTCAATAATATTACAGATACACATGTATTTAATAAACTAATACACTAAGACATTTATCGATATTGAATTTGTTTTGATATATAGGAAGATGTATATACAGGATATACAGCTAGAATATTTATGTTATGCATATTTATAGATATAAATTATAGATAATACTTTTTATTTTATAACGATCCTTATTTTTACCCTTATCAAATGATGCCAAAATATTGTAATATAATTTCAATAAATAAAGGTTTCACGGGCGAATATTGACTCTTTACTATTTTATTCCTAGGTCAACCCATGACTTCTCAGAATAAATAATTTTTTCTCGGTTTGTTCCGCCATCCCACCCAATGAATTATTTGAATTCGTTTTCAGTAGAATCCTCTGTAGTCACAAGTTCCATCATTCCCATAGCTTCTCCATTAATGGTTAGGCAATGGAGCTCCCAACAAAATTCCTTCTTAAGTTAATCTCCTTAGTTTTTATTAACCTGAGGCTCTTTATTATTATTTATATTCATTCATTATTGATGCTTTATCACATTGCCTTTATAAGGTAATTCATAGACCAGACATATTGGAATCACATATCATTGATATTTTTTCATTGATATTTTTGTTCTCTCTTTCTGTCATCCCTCCATTTATCCACATCCCTTTATTTTTGTTTCACAACCCATAATCAGATTTTTTATGGAAAAGATTTTAGTTGTAGTTGCTGCAACTATACGATTGATCCACTCATCTCATCTCATATAGTGACTGTTTCTTGGGATCTCGACAATACGAAGCAATAAGTTGGTTATTAGTTTATTTTGTTTTTCTTTTTGTTTTTATTTATTTATATAGCTATTAAGTTTAAGTGGGGTTTAGTCTATATTTTTTTTGAATCCCAACTCTAAATTCTAAAGAAAAATTAACGAGTCACACACTAAGCATAGAAATTATAAAAATGGTCAATCAAATTTTTATTCAACCTTATAGAATTAGAATTGCTTATTTTTGTTTGATTTAACGGAAAAATAATGAAACAGTTTGTTATTTTTTGTTCTATCACTGGCTAGAATGGCAAGATAAATAAAGGTTTATTATTCCTCATCCACAAATATCCAAATTTTGATGCCTAATACTCCATGGATAGTTCGAATTGTATAGGAACAACGATCAATTTTAGCGCGAATTGTTTGTAGGGGAACCCTGCCCTCTTTGATCCATTCGACATGTGCAATTTCTTTTCCGTCAATCTGCCCTGCAATTTGTACTTGAATTCCTTTTGTATCTGTTTGTTCAGCTAATTCAATAGCTTTTTTCATTGCCTTTCGAAACGAAACTCTATTTTTTAATTGTAAAGCTATATATTACGCAATAATATTAGGTTGCCCATAAGGTTTTTCAACTCTTGTGATAGCAATGTTGAGTCTTCGGTTCACAGAATGAAATTCTTTTTGTACATTCATATGTAATTCTTCGATTCCTCGTGTTTGGCCCTCTATTAATAAATTTGGAAATCCAATATAGATTATGACCTGGATCAAATCAATTCTTTTTTTAATTCCTATATATGTGATTCCTTCAAACCCGAGGATATTCTCCTATTTTTTGTACGTTCTTGATACAATTCCGTATTTTTTCATCTTCCTATAAACCCATGGAATAATTTTTTGGTTGTGCGAACCAAAAGGAATGATGACGTTGGGTTGTACCAAGTCTGAAACCAATTGGATTTATTTTTTGTCCTATATTTTCCTATTATATTTTCTTTCCATCCATATATGTTATTTTACTATATTTACTATGATGAATCTAAATCTTAGATTCATCTAAAAATAATTTAGATTTATCCTTTAATACAATTGTTATATGACAAGTGGGCCTTTTTATTGGATAACTACGTCCTCGAGCTCGAGGTCTTAATTTTTTCACAATGGTACTCCTATTAACTTTGGCTTCACTAATGAATGAATTAGCTTCGTTCAAACCCATATTATGACTAGCATTTGTTGCTGCAGAATAAACCAATTTTAAAATGGGATAAGATGCTCGATAAGGCATGAGTTCCAGTATCATAAGTGTTTCTTCATAGGAACGTCCGCGAATCTGATTAATTACTCTTCGCGCTTTGAAAACAGACATATTACATATATGTTGAGCTAAAATTTTTACTTCTTTACCCGAACTTGTGTTCTTTATCATAAGGTTATCCTATCCCCCAACAATGAATGATAAACACTTGTTTTACTTTCAGTTTTTTTTCACTTTGCTTTGGCTTTTATTTTCAATTTTTTATTTTATTTCTATTTCAATTTATTTTTGTATTTTTTATATTTTTTATATTTCATTTTATATTTAATATTTCATTTATATTTAATATTCATTTATATTTAATATTCATTTATATTTTTTTATTTTTATATTTCATTATATTTTTATATTTGATTATATTTAATTTATATAATTTATATTTTATTTTAATATTAAAATGAACTTCAAATTAACTTAAAGACAAAATTTATTATCGTTTCTTGCATGTCTCACAAAAGTCAAAATAGGCGCGAATTCTCCCATTTTGTGACCTACCATACGATCTGTTATATAAATAGGTAAATGTTCCTTTCCATTATTAATAGCGATTGTATGGCCAATCATTGTGGGTATAATGGTAGATGCCCGAGACCAAGTTACTAGTATTTCTTTCTCCTCCCTCATGTTGAGTTTTTCAATTTTTTCCAATAAATGGTTAGCTACAAAAGGGTTTTTTTTTAGTGAACGTGTCATGTCACAATGTATTACTCCTTTTTTTTGACATTTTTTATTTTCAATTTTAAGATTGGCATTCTATGTCCAATATCTCGATTTAAGTTAAGTATGTAGGTAAGAATAACTACAATAATGATGAATGGAAAAAAGAAAAAATCCTTTAGCTAGAAAAGGGGGCAGATGTAGCCAAGTGGATCAAGGCAGTGGATTGTGAATCCACCATGCACGGGTTCAATTTCCATCGTTCACCCATCACATTTTTTTAAATTTTAAAAATTTTATTTTCAATATTCCTATTTACAACGACAAAGAATAAAACTATCACTATATTTTTTTCCTTTTCCTACTTCTTCTTCTTCCAAACGCAGGATAACCACAAGGGGTTGTGGGTTTTTTTCTACCAATTGGGGCTCTCCCCTCACCGCCCCCATGGGGATGGTCTACAGGGTTCATAACTACTCTTACTACAGGACGCTTGCCTAGCCAACACTTAGATCTGGCTCTACCAGAACATTTTTGGTTCACCCTAACATTACCCACTTGTTCGACTATTGCTAAGTAGTTTTTGGATATCAAACGGACCTCCCCAGATGGTAATCTTAATGTGGCCGATTTACCCTCTTTTGCAATCAGTTTAGATTCGACGCTCTAGCTAATTGTCCACCCTTTCTAAGTGTGATTTCTATGTTATGTATAGCTGTGCCTAAGGGCATATCGGTTGAAGTAGATTCTTCTTTTTTATCAATAAAAACCCCTTCCCAAACTGTACAAGCTTCTTCCAAAGCATACGACTTTTTAGATGTATATGAAGATATCTAGACAAATGAATCTTATATAAATCGTATGATGAAGTACCACATGAGTGGATATATATGAATCTAAATCTAGTGAATCACTCATGTTATGATCTTCTACATCCTAGGTCTTCCTGTTCCGTCATCTGGCTTATGTTCTTCATGTAGCATTCAGACCAAATGACTCTATGAAATTACGTCGATACTTCCACATATTACGGGTAACGTAAGTGACATCTCTCTTTTTCCCCGGGAGATCTTAATTATCACTGCTTAGCTTTCAATTTGCCTCTGACCGTCAAATGAAATGTGAATAACCCGTCCTCCTCTCTTTGAAACAAGGGGCGCTTCCGATTCTGTGCGTGCTTCAAACAATTTTGTCTTCTCCATATTACCATATCTCTAGAGTCAATAATTTTCTATGAGAAACTACTGAACTCAATCACTTGCTGCCATTACTCAACAGTTTTCTGTTGCCGTTACTCAAATTGGATCAGTGATTGATTTCTAGGTTTCGTCATAAACCTAATTGGTTACTTCCAATTACGTAAATCAATAGTTCAAACCGCACTCAAAGATAGGGCATTTCCCATTGATATAGGAACTTATGTACCAGAAACAATGGTATCTCCAATTATAGCTCCTCTAGGATGTAAAATATATCTCTTCTCACTATCCCCATAGTGTAGAAGACAAATGTATGCATTTCAATTAGGGTCGTATTCTATAGTTACGATTCTACCATATATGTCTTTTTCATTCCGTCGAAAATCAATTTTATGGTATAGACGCTTATGACCTCCCCCTCTATGTCGTGCAGTAATGATTCCTCTGGCATTATGACCTTTACTACAATAATGTTGTCCATAGATCAAATTATTTCGTAGATTAGATTTCACTTGACTGTTTACGGCTCCATTGCGTGTGCTCTGGGTAGAAGTTTTGTATAAATGCACCACCGTGTTATTAAGTATTTTGCTTTAAGTTCTTTTCTCTATAAGAGGTGGAATAGAATAACTCGGTTGAAGCATAATGATCATATGTCTGTAATGCATTGTATGTCCCATAATAGGTCCCATTCTTCTATCCTTTCTCGGGAGTCGATGACTATTTATAGCTATTACCTTGACACAAAGAAGAGTTCGACCCAATGCTTTATTTTTGTCCTAGTTGATCCTGATTCGACATTAGAAGTATATTGATTGTTTCCCAATACCAAATACTTTTTTCTGTAAATACTGCATATTTGATTCCATCCATAAATCTATTTTCTTCCCTATGAGTTCCAGTATCGATAAGAATTCTAGTTCTTACTGTTCATATGTTATGGTATGAATATAACATACCAATTCATTATGTATGGATGATGAGATTCCATTGATATAGTGCCAATCCAATAAACTTATTGAACGTTCCCATTAGTGTGCATCCAGCAGGAATTGAAACTACGAATTTGCCAATTATGAGTTGGGTGCTTTAACCATTCAGCCATGGATGCTTAACAAAGATCATCGTATAAATAAGTATATCATATAAGTAACCAAATAAATTCCAATTGAAATCAAATATTTAATTGATTTAATTGAAATAAAACCTTTAGGAGGGGGTTTATAATTATGAAACTGAAACGACATCAATTCAAATTCTGGATCATCAAATTGAGAGAGATATTGAGAGAGATCAAGAATTCTCACTATTTCTCAGTCTTAGATTCGTAGATCAAACACATTTTTTTCCATCAAGAACGCTTTATGAAACTCTTTGACCCTCGAATTTGGAGTGTCCTACTTTCATGTGATTCGCAGGGTTCAAAAAGCAATCAATATTTCATGATCAAAGGTGTAGTACTGCTTGTAGTAGTGGTCCTTATATCTCGTATTAACAATCGAAGGATGGTCGAAAGAAAAAATTTCTATTTGATGGGGTTTCTTTCTATATCTATGAATTCCATTGGACCCATAAATGAGACATTGGAAGAATCTTTTCGGTCTTCCATTATCAATAGGTTGAGCGTTTCACTCCTATATCTTATAAAAGGGAAAAAGATTTCTGAGAGTTGTTTCATGGATCCGCAAGAGTACTTGGGTTCTCCCAATAAATAAAAAGTGTATCATGCCTGAATCTAACTGGAGTTCGCAGTGGTGGAGGAACCGGATCGGAAAAAAAAGGGATTCTAGTTGTAAGATATCTAATGAAACCGTAGCTGGAATTGGGATCTTATTCAAAGAGAAAGATAGTGAATATCTGGGGTTTCTTTTTTTATCATATACGGATGATTGATCCACAAGGACCATGATTGGGAATTGTTTGATCATCTTTCTCCGAGGAAGAAGCGAAACATAATCAACTTGAATTTAGGACAACTATTGAAATCTTAGGGAAAGACTTGATTTGTTATCTCATGTCTGCTTTTCGTGAAAAAAAACCAATTGAAGGGGAGGGTTTCTTCAAACAACAAGGAGCTGAGGCAACTATTCAAATCAAAGGATACTGAGCATGTTTCCCATCTCTTCTTGAGAAACAAGTGAGGTATTTCTTTGCAAAATTGTGTTCAATTTCATATATGGCAATTCCATCAAGATCTCTTCGTTAGCTGGGGGAAGAATCAGCACGAATCGGATTTTTTGAGGAATGTATCGAGAGAGAATTTGATTGTCAGACAATGTGTGGTTGGTAAACATGGATGGGGTTTTTAGCAAGGTACGGAATGTATTGTCAAATATTCAATATGATTCCATAAGATCTATTTTCGTTCAAGTAAGGGATTCTAGCCAATTGAAAGGATCTTCTGATCAATCCATAGATTATTTCAATTCCATTAGAAATGAGGATTCAGAATATCCCACATTGATCGATCAAACAGAGATTCAGCAACTAAAAGAAAGATCGATTCTTTGGGATCCTTCCTTTCTTCAAATGGAACGAACAGAGATAGAATCAGATTGATTCCCAAAATGCCTTTTTGGATCTTCCTCAATGTCCCGGCTATTCACGGAACATGAGAAGAAGATGAATAATCATCTGCTTCTGGAAGAAACCAAAGAATTTCTTGGGAATCCTACAAGATCAATTTGTTCTTTTTCTCTAACAGATGGCCAGAACTTCATCTGGGTTCGAATCCTATTGAGAGGTCCATTAGCGATCAGAAATTTTTGAAGAAAAAACATGATGTTTCTTTTGTCACTTTCAGGCGATTAGAAAATAAAGAAATGGTTGATATATTCAAGATAATTATGTATTTACAAAATATCGTCTCAATTCATCCTATTTTGTCAGATCCGGGATGTGATATGGTTCCAAAGGATAAATCGGATATGGACAGTTCCAATAAGATTTCATTCTTAAACAAAAATCTATTTTTTGATTTATTTCATCTATTCCATGACCGGAACAAAAGGGGATACACGTTACACCACGATTTTAAATCAGAAGAGAGATTTCAAGAAATGGCAGATCTATTCACTCTATCAATAACTGAGCCGGATCTGGTGTATCATAGGGGATTTGCCTTTTCTATTGATTCCTACGGGTTGGATCAAAAAAAATTCTTGAATAAGGTATTCAATTCCAGAGATGAATTGAAAAAGAAATCTTTATTGGTTCTACCTCCTCTTTTTTATGAAGAGAATGAATCTTTTTATCGAAGGATCAGAAAAAAAATAGTCCGGATCTATTACGGGAATGATTTGGAAGATCCAAAACTAAAAACAACGGTATTTGCTAGCAACAACATAATGGAGGCAGTCAATCAATATAGATTGATCCGAAATCTGATTCAAATCCAATACCGAAATCTGATTCAAATACAATATAGCACCTATGGGTACATAAGAAATGTATCTAATCGATTCTTTTTAATGAATAGATCCGATCGCAACTTCGAATATGGAATTCAAAGGGATTAAATAGGAAATGATACTCTAAATCATATAACTATAATGGAATATACGATCAACCAACATTTATCGAATTTGAAAAAGAGTCAGAAGAAATGGTTTGATCCTCTTATTTCTCGAACCAAGAGATCCATGAATTGGGATCCTGATGTATATAGATACAAATGGTCCAATGAGAGCAAGAATTTCTAGGAACATTTGGAACATTTCGTTTCTGAATAGAAGAACCATTTTCAATTTCAAGTAGTGTTTGATCGGTTACGTAGTAATCAATATTCGATTGATTGGTCCAAGGCTATCGACAAACAAGATTTGTCTAAGTCACTTCATTTCTTTTTGTCCAAGTCACTTCCCTTTTTGTCCAATTTACTTCCCTTTCTCTTAGTGAGTATCGAGAATATCTCCATTCATTGGTTTGAGATCAACATCCGTGAATTGAAAGGTCCGAATGATCAACTCTGCAATCAGTTGTTAGAATTAATAGGTGTTCAAATCGTTCATTTGAATAAATTGAAACCCTTCTTATTAGATGATCATGATACTTCCCAAAGACTGAAATTCTTGATCAATGGAGGAACAACATTACCATCTTTGTCCAAAAAGATACCAAAGTGGATGATTGACTCATTCTATACTATAAATAATCATAAGAAATCCTTTGATAACACGGATTCCTATTTCTCAATGATATTCCACGATCGAGACAATTGGCTGAATCCCGTGAAACCATTTTATAGAAGTTCGTTGATATCATCTTTTTATAAAGCAAATTGACTTCGATTCTTGAATGATCCAAATCACTTCTGGCTCTATTGTAACAAAAGATTCCCTTTTTATGCAGGAAAGACCCGTATCAATAATTATGATCTTACATATGGACAATTCCTCACTACCTTGTTCATTCGCAACAAAATATTTTCCTTGTGCGCTGGTAAAAAAAACATATTCTTTTGGAGAGAGAGACTATCTCACCAATCGAGTCACAAGTATCTAACATATTCATACCTAAAGATTTTCCACAAAGTGGTGACAAAACGTATAACTTGTACAAATCTTTTCATTTTCCAATTCGATCCGAGCCATTCGTTCGTAGAGCTATTTACCCAATCGCAGACATTTCTGCAACACCTCTAACAAAGAAACTTGGAAGAACTTATTGTCAACCTCTTTCAGATATGAATCTATCTGATTCAGAAGGGAAGAACTTGCATCAGTATCTCAGTTTCAATTCAAACATGGGTTTGATTCACACTCCATGTTCTGAGAAATATTTACTATCTGGAAAGAGGAAAAGAAAATGGAGTCTTTCTCTAAAGAAATGCGTTGAGAAATGATAGATGTATAGAACCTTTCAACGAGATAGTACTTTTTCAAATCTCTCAAAATGGAATCTATTCCAAACAAAATGGAATCTGCTCCGAACATATATGTCATGGTTCCTTACTTTGGCAAGGTGCAAATATCTAAATTTCACCCATTTAGATATTTTTTCAGACCCATTGTTGATACTAAGTAGCAGTCATAAATTTATATCCATTTTAAAATTTGTATCCATTTTTCATGATATTATGCATAGATCAGATATATCATGGCCAATTCCTCATAAGATTCTTCCACAATGGACTTTGATAAGTGAGATTTCGAGGAAGTATTTACAGAATCTTCTTTTGTCCAGAGAAATTATTAATTGAAATAATGAGTCACCCATTCCTTGGTCGCGGCCTGGCCATGGGTGGCCAGCCATACATGGGGGTTGGTCGTGGCTGGCTGCCCCTCCTCCTCACTGCTTCGCTATGAAAATGTATCAAGAATGCATAGAACGATTCTACGTAATACAATCTCATCACACGTAGTTTAAAACCAATCTTTGACATAAAAACCTTGGCTCTGATACCACTGTTGGGAAACCTCAGCGGGAGCATCACATGTGCAGTGGAAATCAAAATAAAAAATCAATTTCTCATACAGATCAAATAGTCATGCAAAAGATTAGGGTAGCGAGAAAAACATAAAAACCGATAAAACCACGATGTGTGAGAGATTGATTTTACCTAGGGAGATCACATATCCCTATATTCTAGATCCAGATGGAGAAGATGAAGGAGGTCAAGCATCCTCCTCACTAGCAGTATCCATACGATAGATCTCTGCAGCGAAACTCCTCTAATCTAATCTCGCAACTCTTGCACAGAGGTAGTTAGCAGAATAGGAGGTGGTGGCTAATGCTGCAACCTATCAACCATGAGTCTCCCCTCCTATTTATAGAGGGCTACCAAAAAACCCTAGGGCTCCTTCCTTAGTGGGTATTAGATCTCCATCCAATTACCCACTAACCTTGCATTATTGGATCTCTATCTAATAATCTCTTTAGGCTGCTAATTGGGCCTTAATCAAGGAGCCCATCAGCATAGAGTCTCATCTAATGAGAATAGGAGCTAATTGGATCTCCATCCAATCCTCTATTCGCTAAAGCATCCATCATATATGTGTGACCCTCTAGACCTGATACTGAGCTGGCCGTGAGTCACTCTTATTAGAACTCCTTCTGATATAATGAATTATTATCCTCATAATAATTCACTCGACTTATCGACTATAGACGTACTAGGCCACTACACCATATTCCCTAGACGGTACAGGAGGGATCAAATCCATCGGACCTGTCTATCCATAGTTACCGTATATCTATAATCCCTCATCCAATTATTATCCCAGAGATCGTATATTGGACATGCTACTGTCAGGTCACATATGGAATCAGTTTGTCATGCTCTGATCGGATTCTACCGGAGAACTCCTTCTCTCTCAATCTGAATGACCCTGGCCGGGGATTTGTCTAAGCAAGCACATATGAGATATTTCTCTTGTGATATCAAGAGTGGATGATCCTCTATTGATATTCAATTGCCTTCATAAGGTTGACTACCGATTTTGATAACCAGTTATACCAACTTTGAAACTTTTCAAACCTGTAAGTATGACATCAAAGAAAGGAGTACTCATATAAGGCATCTTTGATGTCTCAAGTCTAAGGACCAGATACACAATTGGGACTATGGAATCGTTGTCTAACATTAAGTATTATTAACCATACAACATCTCATAAGTGGATCAATCAGTAAACTCATTCTCTAATGAGCACTTATACTATATCCTTAGTGTCTCCACCCAAGTGGCTATGAGACCAACTGCCTCCATCATATGGAGGGGTATATAGTACACCGATCTGTCCAATTATCTCAATATCTCTCTTGAGTAACCTATGACTTGGATTATTTAGGATCTGTGTTTAAAGGTGAATCGATCTCATTATCATGATCTCATCACGATCTGACTCCCATTGCACAGAACCAAGGACATCACAATATATATGTAACAGATAATGTGAGAATATACCAATATTAATCATAAGCAAAAAGATTATGTAGTGTGTCATACGTGCCATTACTCACGTGATTGGCTTGTGGGGCACCTGTAACTAGCAGCCTGGACTTGACTTTGGCCAAATCTCTAATTATAACTTTCTCTCTATCGTAGTTAATCCTATATTAATCAACCTTAACAACCTTGTTAGATCAATAACCCATCAATTAATTTCATCATTAAAATTTGAGATTCAATAATCTCTCCATTTTTGATGATGACAACTATTTGATGATGGAGTTTAAACTAAACTCTCTCTACCAATATGTCATATTGATAGAAATCATTATTCAAATAAATGATGACCTTTTAGTCTAAGTTGAAACTATTTTAATCACATTATATGCAATACATCATATCATCATAATAAAATCATGAGTATTGCATGCATGATTCCAAATCATCATGTATATTTTTAACCATCCAGCATTTTGTAAGTGGATCAATTAGTGAACTTATTCTCCGAGTAATACTTGCACTATATCTCTAATGTCCCCACACGAGCAATTATGAGACTAACTACCTCTATCATCCAGACCCATAAAGTCCATCATCCAAGAATGGAGTACTAAAACCAAGACATCCTTGATGTCTCAAGTCTAAAGACTAGACACATATCCTAAACTATTGAATCATTGTTTTACGAATATCTATCATTAACCATCTAGTATTTCGTAAGTGGATGAACTTATTCTCCGATGAACACTTGCACTATATCTCTAATATCCCCACACAAGCAATTATGAGACTAACTGCCTCCATCGTATGGACATGTATATTGCACACTGGTCTATTCGGTTATCTAGATATCCCTCTCGAGTAATCTATGAATAAGATTATTTGGGATATATATTTAAAGACGAACTAGTCTCATTATCACGATCTCATCATGATCCAATTCTCATTACATAAATCCAATGATATCACAATATATGCAATAAACAATATTAAGTAAAAAAATGCTAATAATAATAATAAGTAAAAAGACTATGCATCATGTCATATGTGTCATCACTCATATGATTGACTTATAGGGCACTGTAACTAGCAGAAGTTGTAAAGGAGTGAGGTGCTACCGAACTTGAGTGATAATAGAGTGCATGTCTTGAGGAGAACTACTAATCGATGTGGTGAGAGGCATGTTTGTGGGGGCATGAGGTGTACTCATATGAATCCAATGATGTATTGTTATTGGAGTGGCTTGTATTGCTAAGGATGCATGATTTTGGAAGAGAAAAGTAGACTTAACAAAAATAACATGATATAATATAAAGATCATCTGAGTTTAAAGATCATAGCATCGAAAAATATTATATTCAAGAGAGTACCCAATAAAGATGCAAAGCTTAGATCTTAGTGTTAACTTATGTGAGGCATATGGGTGTAACTAAGGATAACATAAACAATCAAAAACTTTCTGTTTTTGAAGGTTTGAGATTTTATGAAATAGTTTTTTAAATAGTAGCAGGTGTTGTAGGATTAGGATGAGCATATAGTATATGAGGTAGACTACAATTTGAAAGGCCATTGACCGAAAAGTTGATGGCATGAAGGCTCGGTACAAATAGGTGAGACTAGTTTTAATTATATGATACTTTCGTTTAGCAAAGTCAACTAGTTGAAGTGTGTGTAGTGGTGACTTGAGATATTGTATATCATATGATGAGAGGTATGTTGTTAGAGTTTAATATTCACCTTCTTTATTAGAGTAAATTATTTTAATAGTAGATTGGAAGAAGTTTATGACCACCTTTCTAAATTAAGTAAAGACTATGGTGACTTCAAATTTATGTTTGAGATGGTATAACCTATATTTAGTAAAATAATCTAAGAAAATGGTATAAAATCTAAAATTATCAAAAGAAATTATGGTAAGATCTGATGTAGATAATTTCTAATGGTTTCGAGTAGGATATGAAAGACATTCTAAAAGATAGTCAATGACTTTTATTACTAAGGCAAGTATCACAATGCATTACAATTCTAATTGATTTGAAATTTGAAAGAGAGTAACTATAAAGTAGCTATTTTTGAATGGAGGATAATAGATGACCAAGGTGATCTACCACACATCGATTAAAGTGCAACTAAAGTAAGAGCAGTTGGTTGTATAATTTGTGAAGTTGACAACCATTCAGATATATTATCTTTATTCTAGCCTTAAACCAATGATGCTCAAAACATTTACAAGAAAAGAGTAAAAAAAACTTAATAGATGTGTTATTTTGTTTGCAGAATTGAGAAAAAAAAAAGGTTCCTTCTAATGTGAGGTGTATATAAAACAATATTAAGTGCAAAAGTATTGGTGCATGAATTAAGTATTGTAGAATTAGTGTAAGTAATAGGGTTTTTGTTACCATAATTAATGGTAATGTCTTCATTATCTCAATAGTCATTATAGATGGATAAGTTCTGTAGAACAAAAGTAATATGATAAGAAGTATCGGAGTCAACAATTCAATTGTTTGGATGAGTAGTTGAAGTAGCCATTTGATTATAGTAGTAGGCTTAGGTCGAGATTGATAAACTTTTATTATATATTTAATTTTATCATAGAGTTGGGTGATAACTTTTTATTGATTGTTATCATTAGGATGTCAAAGTTACTGATAGTTGTAGTGTAAGTTACTTCCTGAGTTATTTAGATTGATGTTGCTATAATGATTAAAGACTTGATAGTGTAATGGAGAATGATACATCTGCATGTTACCCATGTGTCTAAGGCATCTTGATTGGTCATTAAAGTTGTTATTATTTTTATTGCTCTTTCTTTGGATTTTTAACTAAATTAAGCTATCATAGTTGGACCTATTAGGATCAATTGGCACTAAGAGAGGGGAATGAATTAATACAAGTGTAAAAAATAATATTTAAGAAATCCTTTTTGTTTGGAGCAAAATCAAAAATCGAAAGCATTTTGTTGAGTGAGCAATAAGCTTATTTAATGAAGTTAAGTTATGATCATGCTAAAGGAAAGCTCCTTATAAGAACATGCATAATCAAAAGGCAAAGGAAAGAGATGCTCACAGATTTATAGTGATTCGACCACAATCTTGGCCTACATCTACTTCCCGAGTCCTCTTCGTTGAGGTCCATCGGAGTCCACTATTGATCTTCTTTGATTGAAGACCAAACCCTTGCACTTTCCACTCTCTCTTTTTTACAAGTTCAAGAGAGAAACTTTTGCAAGAGTTTCTCACTTTCCTTAGACTTGATTTATAATTTGAAGCACTCAAGAGAAGCTCTTAACTTTATAAATATTTAATAGAATTTTAACTCACTATTTCATTCACCACCCTTGCTTCTCCAAGCAAGAAAACTTGGGGTATTTATAGACCCCAATTAGCTTCAAAAATAGAGCCAAAAATTTAGCCTTTTTATAATTCCTACGTACGGGCAGTGCTACCATCGACGTCGACGATACTACCATCGAAAGTGTCCTGAAAATATGGCTATGATAGTACTATTATCGCTTGGGTGGTACTATCATTGAAAATCCCGTAAAAGCCACTTTTTCCATACTTTTACATATATGACTCATACCTTTAGTTAACCCCTTCCTAGATCAACCAAATAAGCTCAACCTGAGCTCAAATCTAACCCAAAATAGACCTAGTTTACCTCACTTGAGTTAATTTAGATTCATTCCAAATCTAACTCAGGTTGGACTCAAACCCAAACTGATGCTAACTATGACTAATTAATTACAATCAATATGACCATCAAGTCTAATCAAGACCCTCCTAACTCTCGATAAGTTTTTCGACAATGCTCGACGATCCTCTGGCGAGTTTCTTGGTCTTCTTTCAGTGAACTTCCAATGCCATCCTAGCAATCTCCCAATCACTTTCGGTAAGCTCTCAGTGAACTCCCAACAAGCTTTCGATACCTTCGGTAAGCTTCTGGCAAACTCCTGACAAGCTTTCAATCCCTTCAGCGAGCTCCTAGTGAACTCCCGATAAGCTTCTGATACATTTGACAAGCTTCCGACAAGTCTCTCGATGAGTTCCCACTACATCATCTGAACCCCGACCTGATGCCCGGACTTGACTCTAGCCCAACATCTGATTGTAATTATCTCTCTGTCGTAGTTAATCCTATATCAATCATCTCTAACACACATGTTAGATCAACAACCTATCAATTGATTTCATCATCAAAATCTGAGATTCAATAATCTCCCTCTTTTTGATGATGACAATTAATTGATGACGAAAATTAAACCTTATTCCCCCTAAATCCATACCATAATTCAAATAAAGAAAACTTAAATTTAAGAGAACCAAACACTCTTGAATTCAAGTATCATATCATCCATTTATCAAATTTTGAAATGAGATACCATGAATTTCAAAATCATCGAATTATCAATGATACATGATATTAATTTCAACTAAACATGAATCAACAAATTTTCAAGGATATTCCAAGAGTTTCAAAATTTCATGCAAAATTTCCTTATAACATTAATTTCAACCAACAAATCATGAATTATTAAATTTTCAAGAATTACAAAATGTATACATTAGTTATACAATAAATTTAAAATTTTTCTTTCTTTAAGAATAAATGTTGTTTTCTTCCTCTTTGTCATATATGTATCATTTTTCATGCTATTTCTTCCCTTTTATCATATATGTTTCATTTGTCATATTTGTGTCATCAATATGCTATTTCTCCCTCTTTGTCATCATCAAATAGAGGTGAAATAATAAGCAAGTAATTTCATGATATGTAAATTTATCATGTGTCAAAATTTTTCATATTTGTACAAAATAAATATGATTAAATGTTTAATTGCTTCATTGCTCCCCCTTAGTAAAATAAGATAAAACCTAATTTTCTCATGAAACAATTTTCTTCTCCTTTAAGAAATAGTTTTCTTCCCCTTTGAATAAGAAAGAAGAAGAAAGGGGGGTGCAATAAAAAGTCCAAACATTTAATGTCCCAAAGATATTAAGTGGGGAGGAAATACTCAAATTATTTATAAAGGACCATAAAAATATCATCACAAAGAAGAGTTTTGAATCTCAATCTTATAAATGTCAACTTCAAAGATAATTATTTCGAAGATGAGCTCAAAAATTTGATAAATCCAAGATCTACTTATGCATTCATCTTATATAAATTTCAAGTAATTAAAAAATCTGAAAAATAGTAAATCATACATTTGAAGATCATCTCATATAAATTTTGATTAGAAGCTCAATTTATAAAGATCAAGAAATTCAAAAGAAAATATGATAGTAAATCAAGCTTAATTTATAGATCATGCATTTTACATGCATTTAGAAAACTTAAAATTCTAAATTTTCTTCTAACCAAATTGTTCCTTATTCAATGTTATAAGATTCATCATATCTAATTTTCTTATAATCATATTGATAATTTTATTTTCCCATTTGGTCATTGTAAAAAAAATATGATAGTATAATTTTTTTTTACATCCATATTCAAATTTTAATCATAAGCATAAAAGGATCATGTCATTAAGGATGAAAAATCAAATTGTAAGTACCAAACGATATTATTTCTTTTAATAAATCTCTCATTTTTTTTATAAAAATGAATCTTAAGGGATTATATAATCTTAAATCTTAAGACATGTAATTCATTTAGATAATTCTTCTTAATAAAATGGAAGAATGATCTTGATAAAAGCCTCAACTTATAATTGTCAAGATCATAAATCTCTTTTTTATTAAAGAAGAAATTATAGAGATCAAACGTGATACCCATAAAGGATAAGTCAAGTCAAGAAATAAAGAGAATACTCATAATAAAATAAATCATATTTAATCTTTAACTTATCATACTTTTAAGAAATATTAATTTTGATGATAAGTTATACTAAGAAGCAAGTCATAAGTAATCATGTCATGAAGGATAATATTATCAAATCATGAATGGCAAAGGACATGATTTATTTTTTAAAACAAATTTCTTCTTAGATGAGATTAAGGCTTTAGAAATCTTAGGAGATCAAAGGACAGTCTTCATTCATAAAAATATCAAATTATAAATATCAACATCATGAATAAATTACAAAGAAGAAAAAATAAAAGATCTTGATTTGTATATAGGAAATTTCAAATTGTCAAGAATTTGGTTCATAAAAAGATTTTCAAGTTATAAATCCGAAGAGACAAATTATGATTCATTTATATAATTTTTTTTGAACAAACTTGATTTATATAAGGATTTCAAGTTTTCCTTTTTTAAGATACAAAGATCATGATTTAGGTTATGAAATCTTCAAAATCGAAATATCAATAAAGTAGAATAGATTCATCAATCTCTTTAAAAAATAATCATTTGAGAACATATCCAAAATCATCATTAATATCGCTTTTCAAAAAATTTCAAAAATTTCAATGAAGGCAACATAGATTGTTTTTCAAAAAATAGCTAATGTTCTCTAATTCATTTTTGTAATTTAAGAGATTCAACAATAATTGTATCATTTTATCTCTTGTCGAAAGATTGATAGGATAAAAACATTTTCAAGAAGAATTATTCTCCTTTTTAGTTAGTTTATATGCATTGTTTCAAGAGTGCTTTTCAAATCAATAAATAATCATTTAAGACCAAAAACCAAATTTCATTCTAAAAGGAATCATCAAGGTCATTACTATAACACATCAAACTAATAAAATATCTTTAAAAAAAAATCAACATATCTCAATTCCAACATTTAAATAAGTCTAACTACTTAGATTTAAATGAAAAGAGTTGTCATCCACTTATCATGAGCATTTCAAATATATATATTTTTAAAAACACTAGAAGAAGAAATATAAAATTATTTATATATTTTTTATTTCAAGTTCCAATTCAAGAACCATCATCCAATCATACAACATACAACCCATTTTAACATACAACCCATTTTAACATACAACTATTATAGCATTTAAATCAACATAATATTTAAATCAATCATTCCATAAATATACTTGCCAATAATTTTTAAAAGATCATAGTTTATTTAGAAAGATCTTATGTCATAACCATGATTAAAAAAAATTAGACTCATTTAAGAAAGGGTTTTGTTTGGATAAATATATTTGGGAGTCAAGAGGGTTATTTTATAAAATACCTTTCAAATCATAAAAACTAATATATCATCAAAAATCTCATTTTTATAAATTTAAACATAAATATTTTTTATTAACAATAACTAAGATTCTTTAGTTCTAGCTCATTTTCATACTAGTATGTTATAGCTTTACGTCATCAAGATTGATTGTATAATAATGAACCATCAAAAGATTCATTGTCAGTAATTTTAATTCCAATAATTTTATTGTTATCGATGTTTAGGCTAGTGAGCTTGAAAAGTCCTTTAGATTTTAAGTCATATGTCTTGAGAATCTACTTTCAAGACATCATTTAGTGCTCCTAGCCTTATTAGGAGGTAAATTTATAATATATGAGGTTTTGATTTAGGTACCAATTTGACTTTAGGACCCTCATAAAAAGCTATACCCATTTTCTCTAATGGCTTGAGGTTGTTTATAGTTCCTTCAGGAACCCAAATTAATTTATGTAAACTATAATTTTTAAATGAGCATTTATAAGCAATATATCCTAATTTGTCACAAAAGTTGCATTTAACTTTTGGTAGCAAGTTTAGAGTGAATCATTTGACAAAGATGATTGGTTTTCATTGAGTATTACCAACAAAGGCTATACCTTATTTCCTATAACATGACCCTTATTTGCAAGGATCATGTTTAGAGATCCTTGCATTGATAACAAGAGATTTTATCTATTTTAATTTTTTTATTCATATTCATTAAATTTTTTAGTCCTTTTATCAAGAGTTCAAGTTCAAAGTTCTCATTAGTCGAAATTTCACTCGATGAGTTATATGTCATTCTCAGTTCACAATCATTCTTGTTCTTTAGAAGGTTTTATTTTTGTGTTCTCAAAATCCTTTCCTTCCTATTCTTTGGAAGGTGTTCTTTAAGTTTATTTTTATAGATCATTTTATTTAATGATTCATTTGATTAAGTTATGCTTTCATATGTTATTTTTAATTTATGTCATATATCAAAAGCCGAATCACAAGAAGAAACTTGATCAAACTCGTTTTTGTTTAAAGCACAAAATAAAGCAATTATAGTTTTGGCATTTAAAGAAAACATATGTCTTTCATAATCATTCTAATCATTTATTTAATTGGATGACTTCTTAAAACCATTTTCGACAATACACCATAAATCAGAATCTAGAATAATCAAGAAAATACGCATTCAAATTTTCCAAGATGTGTAGTCCTTCCCATTGAACATAGGAGGACTTGTTATGCATTGACTCTCGTTAATGTCATACAAAATCATTTACTCAAATGAGTGTTAGTCCAATGAGTAAGGCCTTACTCTGATAGTAATTATTAGGATCAATTAGCATTAAGAGGGGAGGTGAATTAGTAGAAGTATAAAAAATATGGTTTAAGAAAAACTTTTTGTTTAAAGCAAAACAAAAAATTGAAAGTGTTTCATTGAGTAAGTGAGTAATAAGCTTATTGAATGAAGCTAAGTTATAACCATGCAACGGAAAGCTTCATATAATAATATGCATAATCGAAAAGGTAAAGTAAAGAGATCCTTATAGATTTATAGTGGTTTAGCCATAATCTTGACCTACATCTACTTCCTGAGTCCTCTTCCTCGAGGTCTACCGAAGTCTACTGTAGATCTTCTTTCGGTGAAGACCAAACCCCTACATTTTTCACTCTCTCCTTTTCACAAGTTCAAGAGATAAACCTTTACAAGAGATTTTTACTTCCCTTAGACTCGATTTATAATTTGAAGCACTCAAAGGAAGCTCTCAATTTTTACAACTCTTTAACTCACTATTTCATTTATCACCCTTGCTTCTCCAAGCAAGAAAATTTATGAGATATTTATAGATCCCAATTTACTTCAAAAATAAAGTCAAAAATTTAGTCTTTCCGTAATTCCTACGTATGAGCAGTACTATTGCTAGCACTGACGGTACTACCATCGAAAGTGCCCTGAAAACAGGGTTACGATGATACTATCATTGCTTGGCTAGTACCACCATCATCCACCGGTGGTACTACCATCAAAAATCCTATAAAAGTTACTTTTTTCTATACTTTTGTGTACCTAACTCATACTTTCAGTTGACTCCTTCTCAGGCTAACCAAATGATCTCAACCTGAGCTCAAATCCAACCCAAAGTGGACCTGGTTTGTCTCACTTGAGTTAATTTAGATTCTTTACAAATCTAACTCAAGTTGGATTCAAACATAAACTAATGTTAACTATGACTAATTAATTACAATCAATATGACCATCAAGTCCAATCAATACCCTCCTAACTTCTAGTAAGCTTTTTAATAACCCTTAATGATCCTCTAGTGTGTCTCTTAGTCTTCTTTTGACGAACTCCCAATGTCATCCTAGTAAGCTCCCGGCGAACTCCCAACAAGCTTTTGATACCTTTGGTAAGCTTCCGACAAACTCCCGGCAAGCGTCTGATCCCTTCGATGAACTCCCAGTGAACTCCCAATAAGCTTCTAATACCTTCGATAAGCTTCCGGTGAGTCTCTCAGTGAGTTTCCATGGTATCATTCGAACCTTGACCCAATGCCCGGACTTGACTCTAGCCCAACATATAATTTTAATTCTCTCTCTGTCATAGTTAATCCAACATCAATCATTTTTAACACACATGTTAGATCAACAAACTCATCAATTAATTTCATTATCAAAATCTGAGATTCAACAAGACCTTCATCCTTTTTTCTCTTTTTAAATATTTTTCATGATCAATCTACTTGTCATATAGTTTTCTAAATGACATTAGTGAGTCTCGTACCCAAATTGCTATCACTAGTTTATTGTATTCATCTCCTAGGGCATTAAAAGTATAGACAATGACCTCTTCATCACTAAGGGATGACCAACTAAAGTCAAGTCATCTATAATAACTTTTATATTTTATATATAATCATTAATAGTATTTCCCTGTTGTGTTGTTCTCATCAAAGCAAATAAGAGACTTAACATATGAGTGCGAGAACAATTAACAAGGATGGTCTGTAACTTTGACCATGTTTCTGCTGTAGTGCTACATGAAGATTTAGTGTTGCTATGGAGCTGGCGAGTAAGGCTTGAATTGCCTGTAAAAGAAGATGATCTTATCATAGGCATCACTTATGATCAAGATTTGTTATAAGGCTAGGTTCTTCTAGTATTTGAATCTTTTTGGATGAATAACTAAGAGAGACGTTGATATAGCCTAATAGATCATATCCAAAGAGGAGATTAGAGAATTGTGTTCGCCAAGATGTATAATTAATGTCCTTAGATAATTTGAAGGGGATTATAATTACACCATTGATGAATATAAGTCCTATATATTGAGAAAAAATATTATTTCTCGAGGAAATAATAATTACGGCATCAGATATAGATATAGATAAGAAAGATATGCTAAAAATATAAATATATCTGACAAAGATTAAGGGAGATGAAACCAGGAGAGCAGTACCAGCAAACAAGTTTCCCCCAATCGTGCAGTGCAAAATTTGTGAAGGCCTAGTGATTATCAACGAGCGATGAGGATCTCTGTCCAAGTTATGATGAACAGAATCGTATGGGGCAAAAAAGGGTGAGCATGGTAGGGGCCATAGGCACAATGGTAGCGAAAGCTACAGTAGCATTAACATAGGTCCAACAAAAACCATAACAACCGGGGCTCCAGTGGTTGGATCTTTATGGTGGTTACACCATTGAGAAAGACCACCGAGCAAAACAGCAAAGCAAGGGAAGTCCAATACGTGAACAAAGGCTTTGATGGGGAGTGCGATTAGAACAAGCCGCCGAGCAAGATGCAACAATTTAAGAAAGACCACTGAGCATAGCAGTGAAATAAGGGAAGTCCGATGCATGAATCAAAAGCTCAGCTATTGTCGATGAGATTGGGTTTTGATGGCTTGAACTAATCTTTAAGTCATAGACTGATTGAAGATGTAAAGAAATACATAGATATCAGTCCATGTATATTTTTATCATGATCTTCTATTAATAGAAAATCATCTATCAAATATATTTCCCTACTCGATTTAATAGTCTCATTTAGCAATTCATACTACATTGACCTCCACTAAAGTCTGTTTATGAAGTGTGAATAAAAAGTCTACCATAATTTCACTCTTTGGACTGTACACAACATTGTAACCCATAATTGATGTTGACATCAGGCATAACACCATAAAATCAACTATGAAACAGAAGTCACTTTCATTGGACTCGTTTGCTAGCCTCAGCATTCCATTAATTGAGAAGGGGCTGACATTGGTGTGTTTAGAATTGTTCCCAAGGTGTCCAGATTGCAGCTTCTCCGTTACTTCTTCCTGATGTATTCCTCTCTTTATTGTGCACAAGATATTGTTTGTCCACAGCACCTCCTGATCTCATGAGAAAGATATATAGTTCAATGGTCTCTTGAAGAAACAAATCAGTCTACATCTGCAACATCTCATATATTTAACGAAATCCAAAGCATTAAATCCTGTGGATGTCAGAAAATTTGCTTGCTTTTCGCCTTATTAACATCTTAACTGCATCTTTCTAGTTTGTAATCTTATTATTCTTGACCGCTAGCAGTTGTTGTGACGCACTATTAGTAATCTTGTGACTTCAACATAATCAGCCACTTCTTCTAACCAAATTACCAACTGTGAACTCTCTCAACAAGTACATCTGTGCTTCACTTTTAGCACAGTCAGCATAAAACAATTCTTGCAGACAACACTTTGCCACCTTCCCAAGTTATCAAGACAGTGTTATGCTGAAACCAAACCATTACTGGCTAACTTGTGCAAATATTCTAGTCTTGAGGCAGTAAGTAGCCAATCTCTTTCAAGAGAATGATTGATCACAAACCATTTGAGCTTGTTGGCATGGATGATCATTAATGCTTCGCACAATGACATGTTGTACCGTATGTGCAGGTTACATGTTGATGCTGTATGTGGTTACAAGTAGTCTCAGCATTCGACTGAACCACATACTTGATCACGGGTTGTTCTACAGGATTGTCACTGGGTTGGGACGTGTTTGTCTCATTCCAAGTTGTTCTTTATAATTAACTTAATTATTTGGGATGTCATGCATTCTTCAGGGAAACCAATGAATGGATGTTAGCTGTAATCTTGGTAGCTAATACCACAAAATGTTCTCAAAATATTATCATGTTGTCTTCAAATATCTTCATAATATATTTGTTATGGCAAGGACGATACCATTCCTATGATAATTGATTATATTAACCAATTATATATATATATAATATTGCAAGATGTTTTTAGTAGGGAGTCTCTTTTTAATTTTAAACAAGTATGATGTGGAAAGTAAAACAGAGGACTTCACTGAACTCACAAGTATCAGATTTATGATCATTCATTGATATTAGAATACCATTTTTTGTTTTTTTGTAGCTCAATAGCTGCCAGCACTATTATCATTCTTTGCATTGGCTGATCAGCAGAGTTTACATATCCTATGTAGATCTGAAAGTTATGCCTTAAAACTAAGAAAGCGCATAGATTATATCCCAAGAATTCAAAGTCATCTTAGTCCATCAAAGAGAATAAGACGTTGGCTTTGATGGATGAAATTGGATAGTATGCTTTATATATATATATATATAATGGTTTAACCAATAACAACTGTGTGCTAAATAGGATATACACACCGAATGATTAGACCTTTGACAAGGAAGCTGCATCAGCTTATCCATCTGATAGTTAAAAGAGCTCACAACTTGTTGAAAGTTCAATCATAGACATCCTTTAGCAGCTGAGCTACCCAAGCACACAACTTTTCAAGAATTGACATCCATTCACTGGAACATAGCCATCCAACGAATGATCTTAGAAAAAGAATACTGATGCAAATTTGTTTACTTGGTCTCCCTTAGTGGGATAAAATGCAACTCTCTCTATCTTCAACTCTTTTGTCACAATCTTAAACTATGAACAAAACTTTTGTTTGCTTTCGGATCATCCTGCCATAGAATATTTAGATCCATGCATAGCTGTTACTGTTGATGCAAAACCAATCAAATCTGTTTGGTGCTTCTTATAATCAATCTGTAATTTCGACTGCGATACAGTTAATCGCCCTTGCATTAATCAATACAAATTGTTTGCTCCAGTGAGACAAAGACAATAATGAGTATGTCATTTTATGACAATGAGGAGCAAGATGAGTGGTCCATCAGGAATCCATCGACATCAGCGTCGATCATACTATATCGATCGAACAGTGACTGGGCGATCGGTTGATTGCCAACCATGTTGAATTAGTTGCTCATGATGCTATCGCAGAATGATTGAGCTGATTATGACTGGGAGCTGGGTGACAGTATGAGGAGGGTTGGCCAATGAGGAACTCATCACCAATGTGTTCTACCTACAATTTCTAGGGAGGGAGCATGGAGCAATCACTCTTTGTACAAAACCTGAGCTCCGTTGGCTGTCCAAATGGAGAAGCCATCAAAGTCCCAATCATGGTGCTTAATAATTGCATCTCATTTCCTTATCCAAGATGTGCTTCCTGATCTCTATCCTCCTCCATCCACACCCAAACTAATGGAGAGCCATGCTACAACTCATCAATAAGCCTAACAAGGACAAAGTGTCACTCTTTTCGGTGCATCAGCCATTGGAAAACCTGTAGGATGTGATCCTTTTCTCCTTGTGGAAAAGCAATGGTGTTCTGATTCCATATGACACTGCATTGGATCTTCCCTGCAGCGTGATCTTTGTTCTTGCATGCAGGTTGCAATCTTGCTGCAGCAGGTTCTCTAGCTTGGCATTGCTTGCATCTTCTGAGGTAGAGTTGGAGAAGTTCTAAAATGCTGCACTATGCATTTTTGTCCGAAGAGAAAAAAATATTTATCTCATGTCTATCTTCTCTCGATCTGTCTTCAGATCACACTGAACTTTGTTTATTTAAAATCTGTTCACCAGCACTCCCACAAATACCAGTTAATGATTCGACATTGATTCTTTCAGTAAAAGAAATTGTCTTTACTAAATTATCTTCTTTCTGCAAGGCCATAAATTTCTTTTACAAAATCCATATAGTATGGAATTTTGTTTTATTTGCAAGGGACAACATCTAACCAGCGTACTTTCAATATTTGGCTGCTAGTGATCTAACATACAACTTAAACCATCCTAGGTTAGTATTATTAATTATTAGGTTGGATTACATGAACTCATGATCTGATTTTGTGATAGAATTTCAGATAACTCTATCGATTTTGATATTTGAGGGGATCAATACTTTGAATGCTATAGGGATTTCTCCCTCCTAGTAGTTGGTTATATGACTGAATTGTAGATTGATATTGCTTGATAAAAAGAGGTGGAGGCTACATACTTATATAGGACTCAAAACCCTAACCCTAGGGGGTGCTTCCTAAGTGAATTCTCCCTTTTACCCTTTATATAGTTACCATGCATAAATAAAAAGGGTGGCGGCCTAAGTGGCCCTAGCTGACCAACCCAGTAAATAGGGCAGTAGCCAGGAAGCCCTAAGACCCTAAAATAAACCCTAACCCATACTTATATATATAATAGAAGTGAATAGGTGGGGTTTTATTATAATCTCATAGGGTTCTTATTAATTACTTCTACGGTGATCAGGACTTAATCCTACTGGAGTCATATCAAACTCGCTTTCTTAAAATCAGCCTTGTCCTCAAGACTGAGGCTCTATAAACTCAGGGAATCGGGTCTCCTCATCAGCTTGGGTGTTAGTTAGAATAATTTGGATTGAGTCATCATCTTTAAATTTACATCTAAGGTGGGACACTTGGAGGATCAACTATAATCTTGATCTAGTGCATGGATCTGATCTCCATATTAGGGCCCCAATGTGATCCCCAATTTTGCAAGGTCCAAAGAAATAGGAAGATCATTTTCTTGAGGCTTGAATTTCGTGTTGGTGGAGCTAAAAATGAAAGAAGACTTGATCTTTCTTAGGAAACTTTCTTATTATCTGGCGTTTGTTAGGGAAAAGTTTTTTCCTTGCATGGGCTACCATGTGGTTGCTCTGTAATAGTAGTCATGTCTTCTTTTGGAGTGAGTGCTATCCTCTGATAAAATCTCTAATGATATGTTTGATCTAAGTCTGAGGTGGGTAGGAGTGGTGATTTTTCGGGGCCCATTTTCACTTCTTCATGTTGTTAACCATCTTGTATGAGGATGGTGGTGACCCTCACTCTGGATATGTCTGCTCCAATAATAAGCATATGGTTATGATTAGGTGTGGACGACATCGTGGTCGTGAGGGCTATAGTTCCACTTGGCCAAGGTGGTGCATCTTTCTTTATAATGAGAGAGATAATATTCATACTCCATTGAGTCCTATGAATGATCCTTCCCCTTTTCTTATTTCACCACTAGAGGGGCTCAATTTTCTTGCAGTCTTGGGCCGTAGATCGAAGGTCATCATCAAGGAAGTCTTTGAGCATCATGGTCTGATCTTGGGGAAAGTTATGGAAGTCACCTGAGATCTGGAAGTATTACATCAGCAACTATAGTGAGTTCAGCAGGATGTAACACCTTAGAAATAGCTTATCTCTAGGGAAAAGGATATAGAGATGTGTCGTAGCAAGAAATAAGCATAGCCGAACAATCAGTGTCTCTATCATCTCTTGGACAATCATTTTATCTTCGATCTTTTGAGGTTGTAGGAAGTAATCTGGTCAAGCATCAGTTGGTATAAGTTTCGACCACTTCAGTATGGGGGGTTGGCTAGCTTCAGAGGAGGTAGCCGGCTCGGTTAGGTGGAGACGCCAAAAATTCAGTAAGTTGTAGGAGGGGTTTTTTATCTTCAATCTCATAAAACTCTTGAATTTAAATTGGAAAACTACTGGATTCTTCTTTTGATACCCCATCCAAGTGTGGTGTTGTGGTTATAGTCGTTGGGCTCCCTCGTAGGACCACCTATTTTTCGTTATTGAAAAATTTCATGGTTAGCCTCGAAAAATTTTAGAAAACGTCTCTAATTGTGGACAACCAATCAATGCCAAGCACTATATCAAAATCATCGAGAGGGAGGAGGAAAAAATTAGTAACTACGTCTTGCTCCTATAGGCTAAGTTTAACTCGCGGGCACTTCCGATTGCACTTCAAAATTTGGCTGTTAGCTACCTTGACTTCGAACCCATTGTAATCTTCTTTTTAGAGTATTAAGTGGGTAGCAACCTTACTGCTCATAAAGTTGTGTGTGCTCCCAGCATCGACGAGGATGATGATGGACTACTACTCGAGAAACCCTTCGATCTTCAATTTTTACAGGTTGGTGTAGCCGGTTAAGGTAGGGACCGTGCGGGTGGCCGGTTGTGATGTATCCTTCTCCTTGGGCTCGAGAATCGTATCTTCAAGTTTGGGTTCCTTTATCGATCCATCATGAAAGTCTTCTCTTGTTAATTTCTTCAGCTGAGGAGATCGGCTAATAGTAGGGCGAGGTGAAAGCTTTTGTGTTATTGGTCGAGGAGCGACCCTAGTCCTCCAGGCTTCATAGTTCAACTGCTCCTCTTGATATCGTGCAAATGAGATGGCTGCCCTTAGTGTATATAGCTATCGCGCTTTAATTTCTTTATGAATCTTCAGCTGCAAGCCCTCAATAGAAGTCATCAATATCTATTTTTCAAACCAATCATAAATTTGATTAGATAACTTTTCACACCTAGTTAGGTACTCTTGGATGGTAGAGGTTTGACGGATCCTTATTAGTTCTTCATCACAGTTCTTGCAACCAATTAGTGCTGAAGGTTTATATGATGTTGGTTGGGATGTGGCTCTCATGCTCTAAACATATTGATTGAGGTGCCCTTCTTGAAGTTGTGCAAAGGAGGTTGATGTCGTCGAGGTGTAGGGCTACCGTGTCTTAACTTTGTTTCTTATCTTTGATGGGTTCTTTTTGTAAATTAAATTTGCTTCACGTTGTGATCTTCTTGGGCTCGATGATCAGCCCAACTTAAACTCCTCGAAGAGAGCCCGTAATTTAGCATCCATACGTGTCTCGAAAGCCTCCAATTTGGCTTCAAATAAGACCATCGACATCATGACATAAGGATCTCCAACCTGTCAAATAAACCAACCAAAGAGTGTAGTTGAAATTTTCAGGTTGAAGGTAGAAAATGGTAGCAATGTCGATTGCTATCCTTCGGTGATTTTATAATGTTGATGCTACAATGTCATCGAGGTTGTGATTTTTTAGGTGGCTGATATTTGTTAGAAGATGGCAGCCAAGAAATCTGAGTCAGAAGGTAGCAGCGACGATGGAGGAAGAAGAGGGCAGCAACAATGTCGACTACGACTGCACTATAACTTTGTGGCTGCAAATGGCATCAGTTGCAGCAAGGGTGCGGCTACAATAGGAGGAAGATGGGCAGCAGTGTACAAGGCTAATGTAGAGGAGGGCAGCAGCAGTATAGAGTGAGAGATGGCTATTGTCGTGTTCAATTTGTTGCTAGCCGCGATCAAGATAGTTGGCAGCGAACGATTGTTGCGGGTTGCGATGTAAATAGATTACAATAAAAGATCATTGTTGGTAGCTTTTTGCCACAAGCATCGCTATTGGCTACGATCAAGGAGGATAGTAAAATATGTGGTTGAAGGGATAAGGGAGATTGGGTGGCTGAAAGGTTGGTGGACCGAAAGCTACGATTGTTTGGGACTAGTTTTATGGCAATTTTGGGTGCAGTTAGGGGCTACAGTTTGTTAAAGTTTTGGCTACAATTTGGTATGGCTTTAGGGCTATGATAGTAGTGGATAAAGGTTAGAAAAAGGGATTTTGGATCTGAGATAGATGGTAGCAAGGGTAGGTGGATCGATAAGGAAGGTTAGATAAAAAGGTAAGTGGATCGGTAAGGAAGGTTGGCTACGGTTTAGAGCTGATTTAGGTGGTTATTTGAGAATAGTTTATGGTGCGGTTTCGAAAGGTTTTTAATGAGGATGTTAGAGTTTGTAAATAAGAGAAAGAGAGTTCAAAATTCCATAAAAGATAACACTTAAAATTGATGGAATTCGATGCAGAAAGGTGGTGTAATGTGTGTCCTGCCGAACAGATTTTACGTCAAAAAAATGATGAATTCTCGACATAAATTCTAGAGGAAAATTCAAGAAAAATATATAAAAACCTTAGATTCAGATGTATTCAATATCAAGAAAAAGTTTGATAAAATTTTGGTAGAGTAACGGTAGGGAAATAGGGCAAAAAATGAAAGATAGATCCTTCATCATAAAATTCCAACACTGCGTGATGACAAAAAAAAGTACAATAAAATTAGTTCTAGAAGGAATTTTATTAAGAGATCAATCTTAGATGAAAGCTAAGTTGATCTATGAAATTATATAAAAATTTCAGCTAAAAGGATAAACAGAAGTTCGGTTTCAAGATGCCAAAATGCGAAAGGCAGATTCTTCATCATAAAATTCTAACACTGTGCGATGAAGAATTGTAGTACTATAATTCTGGTTTCAGAAAGAATTTTTCCTAGAAATCAATCTTACATAAAAGTTAAGACGATCTATGAAATTATATAAAAGTTTCGGCTAAAAATAATAAACAAAAGTTTGATTTCAAGAGGCCAACAAGTGGAAGGCAGATTCTTCATTGTAAAATTTCAGCATTGCGTGACGAAGAATTACAGTGCTATAAGTCCTGTTCCAGAAAGAGTTTTTTCCAGAGATCAATCTTAGATGAAAGCTAAGATGATCTATAAATATATTTAAAATTTTTAACCAAAAAGGATGATCAAAAGTTTAGGTTAAAGAGGTAACAATCGGCTAAAATTTTTCTGTAGCTTTTCCCCTTCACAACGATGTTAACGTTTGTGACAATAGAATTTTGAAAAAACTTTGGAAAAACTTCTTCCACGTATAAGATAAAGGAATAGCAATAGCAAGAGGTATGAGTTTTGGAGTTTTTACTAGATCTATGATGTTGATATAGAGGACGACAATAAATTGATGGATCTGTGGTTTGGTGGGCGATGGCGGATAAAGGCGACGTCAAAAGCTATTGTGAGAATTGTTTAGAAGATAGAGGCGACAGAGATGGCTACAAGGCAACATGAACACGGCTCTAATACCAGATGATAGAACCCCAAATAGAGCTCTATAGATTTTGATCTTTGAGGGGGATTAACCCTTGGAACACTATGGGGGTTCCTCCCTCCTGGTATTGGTTATATGATTGAATTGTAGATTGATCTTGCTTGATGAAAAGAGGTGGAGGCTACATGCTTATATAATGCCCCAAGCCCTAGCCCTAGGGGGTGCTTCCTAAGTGAATTCTTCCTTTTATCACTCCTATAGCTACCATGCATAAATAAAACGGGTGGTGGCTTAAGAATCTACACAAGTCATGTCTTTCTGCTAGAAACCCTAGTCGACTAACCCAGTGAAGGGGGTGGTGGTCTGAAAGCCCTAAAGCCCTATAATAAACTCTAGCCGCACTTTTTTATATGATAGAAGTGACTATGTGAGATTTTATTATAATCTCACATGGTTTATATTAATTACTTCTAGGGTGATGATGACTCAATCCGACTGGAATCCTATCATTTTGATCCCATAAAATGATACAACAGATTTTTTATTAATTAGTGTATATATATGGATCTTAATAATAATGCATTAGCTTCATTCTAATTTACAACAAAATGCATCGACGATACCTTTTATAGATATGCAATTGAAGGACTAAATAATTCCATGTCCTCACACGCAGTTGTAAAAAGATTGGAAGTTAAGAGCAGCATGATGAAGAAGTTTTACAGTAATTATTTGGGACTTGTTTTTGTTCCCAAATCAAACCAGCATGACGAAGAAGTGTTAGTTCTCATGCATGCAAGTTAAGAACAGCCTGTGACTTGTTTGCCTCAGATTAGAGGACAAGAGATGAGACCCCACTCCCGGCGTGACCATGAATAATTGTAGACGACGGGGCCAATTATTACCTCATACCAACTCGCCGCCATCTCGTCAGAATTATTTCTCGTACATAGCAACCTCAAATATCTTAAAACCATTCTGTGTTCGACGATGAACTTTGAGATGATGTATTTTTTTGTCTCCTTTGCCATATCGAGATTTCTTGCTGTTGCGGTCTTCTCAAGTCCTTCAGCACAAGCATCAGTCCCTTGACGTCCAATCAGAGACTGCGACGGCTGCACACGCTTCTACTCCAAACGATAGACTCCAGGATCGTTAATGCATATATATATATATATATATATATATATATATATATAAGCTCCCGGACCTCCTCTCAAGAATTGAAGCTCTTGTAGATTGCCTGCTGCACCAGCAAATAAAAAGCCTTCCTCTGATGGGACTGAGAGACATAGAATTCACATTGCCACCAGGGTTCAGGTTCTACCCCAGCGATGAGGAGCTGGTCTGCCACTATCTCTACAAGAAGGTGATCAACGAAAGCACCTCGGAGGCAACAATGGTGGAGGTGGATCTGCACACTCGCGAGCCATGGGAGCTTCCAGGTAAATCGACCTTCTTTGCTCATTGTACTGAGCTCCTCTGATCTTATGCTAAGCTGTGTTCTTGGATATGTCGTAGATGTAGCTAAGCTGGGCGCCGACGAGTGGTACTTCTTCAGCTTCCGCGACCGCAAGTACGCCACGGGATCGCGCACGAATCGGGCGACCAGATCTGGTTACTGGAAAGCTACCGGGAAAGATAGAACGGTTCACGAGCCGAGGACGCATGCGATGGTTGGGATGAGGAAGACGCTGGTGTTCTACAGAGGCAGAGCTCCCAATGGAATAAAGACTGGCTGGGTCATGCATGAGTTCCGAATGGAGACCCCTCATTCACCCCCCACGGTATATATGTCATATATAGCTTTCATTTGATCAAGAATTCGCCCTTTTCTCTCTCTTCTTTTTTTGGTTCTTCATCCACATCATTGTTGCGGTAGAGACACGTATCACAAAGATTTGCCTATTACAAACATCTGGAAAACATCTTATACTTTCTATGATGATACTTTTTATACCAAATTTTCTTGCTAGATATAAACTGGTTAAATCTTTTTCTTCAGGACTTCATGATGTGGTTGTTGGCAGTAACAAGTGACTGATGTAGTTAGAGAATAATCACAGCAATTCTTGAAGATAACACTTGTTGTGTAAGATGATAGCCAAAGGACATGCGAAACCATCTTATGCTTTCCATGATGATACTTCTTACACCAAATTTTCATGCTAGATGTGAACTGGTTTAATCTTTTTCTTCAGGACTTCATGATGCAGTTGTTGGCAGTATTAGGAGAATGTTGTAGCTAGAAAATAATCACAGGAATTCTGGAAGATAAGACTTGTTTCGTTTAGCAAAAGGACATGAGAAAGAGTGTGATTTAACTTGAGGCAGTAGATGCCAAAACTAACACAGAATGATTAGTGTTTGTTTGGGCTATTTAACTGGAAAGCAATAGCTGCCAAAACTTACACAACTCTTAAACGTGGTCACATATGTATCTCTTCATGTCAGAAACAGTACATGTCAGCTCAACCTTATCTCTGATGACATATATCATCACCATCGCTCCTTTTGGATTCTTTTGTGGCAGGACTGGGTTCTTTGTCGGGTGTTTAAGAAAAGGAAGGGGGAGACTGAGCACGAGAACACTGGTTCTTCTTCTCCCACCTTGAGGCCATCTTCTTCGCCACTGGACCTCCTTTCGCCAGATGTGTGCCATGAACAGTTGGGTTCATCATTCTCCACTCTCCCACAGCAAGAGGACAGCAGCTCAAACCCTTCTATGAACATGGCAATGCTGCAGTGCAACCTGCTTGACTTCCCACAGGAGATCATGGGAAGCACGGCGATGGTGGGGATGAGCTCAAGGTGTGAGGGTGAGATTGGATGCCTGATGGAGTTGGGATTTGGGCATGGTTTTGGGGAAGCAGGTATGGTAAGGTTGGATGGTACAGCAGACTTTTGGATGGACAAGATGAGTGATTGAATGCCTAGAGATGTTGAATGAATGCATTATTGTAGTGAGTTGTATTATCTGTAAATTAATGTTTATATATTCTTTATTTTATAGAAGACATAAGAAAATTAAGAGTTTTTTTTTCATTATGTTATTGATAGTTACAAATGATGAGGAAAAAAAAAATTTCCATGGGCCCCTTCATTTCAATAAAAGAGTCAGATTAATATACTATTAAATCATGTCACCTGAGATTCCTGTTGAAATATGAAGTAATAACGAAAAACCTAATTAAGTTTCTTGATTCATCATCTATTTATAGAGGTGAAAAAAAAAATTCCTCAACTGATCTATGAGATTTTCTCGTTCAGTAGTGAAAATCATATCTAGATAATATATGTTATCATGCTCCCCCTCCCCCAAAGATTGAGCTCCTATCAAGGACACCAATCTTGGACCGATGTAATGAAAAAAGTTTATGGAAAGAGACTTCGTGAGTGAGTCGACTAATTGATTAGTTGTAAAGTGAAGAAAAAATACCTCCAGTACCATTATTGCTACTTATGGAAGGAGCTAGGGAGGTAGAAGATGTAAAGTAGGAGACCGATGGTACCACTGAGAAGACTGCAGAGGTTGCGGGGATGAGATTACAAGGTGACTCATAGGCTTGATCTATCCATACACCCCTCTACGTTCTGGATCAGATATGAGAAGAAGAAGTCATAGTAGAATTGGCGCAGGAAGTGCGCATAGAGGGTGGTGACATTATAGAGGGCAGAAAGTGAGCTATCGGTGCCAAAAAAAGAATATGGCGTCAGGGCTACAACTGCAACGTTTGATGTCCAACTGTTAATGAATCTGAAGCAAGGAGGAGCCACGAGAGGAGATGAAGTTGCGAGAGGAGGACCAGACGATGCCGGGGAGATTAGCATCAATCTGATGTTGGTTCTTGTCTAACACGGTGGCAGTAGGTTCTGGCGAGGAAGATGAGCCCTCGGCAAAGGTCGTGTGCAGCAGAGTAGATGGGCGCCGATTAGATTAGCTCTACATACACGCCGATCCTAGTGACCACATCGAGGAAGCAAGAGGTTGGTGGAACTCCAGCACGTTAGTGAGAAGCTATCGTTGGACAGCAAAGAAAGTGAAGATAATCTCTCTTAAGGAGAGAGGAGCTCTGATACTATGTTAGAATAGAAAGTAATAATGAAAAGCCCAATTAAGTTCTTTGATTTATGATGTATTTATAGAGGTGAAAAGGAGAATTTTCCTTAACTGATCTATGAGTTTTTCTCATTCGATTAGGAAAATTATATCTAAATCATATCTAGATTATATCTATTATCAATTCCACCATTTGATAGGTTACTAGTCATATGATACCATAAGGTAGGTTGTTAAGTTATCGCGTCAACCAACATCACACCACATGCCATGTGCTAAGTCACATGGTAGGTTGCTATGGATGTCAGCCAATATCACGCCACATGAAAGTTGTTAAGTCATAAATAAAGTTATTAAAGTAGTTGAGTTTATAGAACTAATATGCTTTTAAGATAAGTAATATAGAAAAATACTTTCATTTTAGAATCTAGCCACTAAAGGGTCAACTATTAAGCATGAAATTTGAATGTTATGCTGAAAAATTAGCATGTTGGGCTAGAGGATTGGTCGACATGTCGAAGATTGAGCTTCATGCTAAAGGTTCTAGCATCGTGTCGAAAAGATCAGATATTGTATTACAAGATTAGATATTATGGAAAAGTCGATATACTGATGGAATGAGCAATATCTTGAAGGAAATAACAATGTACTAGAAGTTCAAACAAAACGTCAAAAAACCAGTAAATTTTGAAAGATCAAATAATACGTCAAAAGAGTACAATATATCGAAAGCTTCATAAATATGTCGGATGTGACACGGGAGTGCCTAATTTACTACAATAAGCTTGTATGGATTTTATTGATCCTATGATATTCTCTACATTCTATAATATTGTTTCATAGCATTTAACCTAACCCACTCAAATATGATAGCTCATGTGCATATTCCTTAGATAAAATTAAAGTTGTTTTAATGTGATTTTCTTTATGTCCAAGGAATATATTAAAAGGGTTAGTTGAGAGTTGTAAACACTTGATTTCATAGTTTCCTATGCATGAAGGGTTGTTTCATATAGTATTACTTATTTTGCTGTTTTAGGTTTTGAAAATTCAACTCAATTGGCAGAAACTCTTTTGAGTTCTCTATTAAACATAATATCTCTTAGAGACTTCCTTGAGTGGTGAGTTTCTTATTTTCAATTTTACATCTTTGTTTAATATCTTTAGGGTAGTGAACTTTCTATATCCCTTTGTCATATTAATCTTGGTGGTAAACTATTTATTGATTTTATTCAAGTATTATTTGAGTTTATTTTTTTCAATCTAAAAGACTTGTTCTAACACATACAACTCAACTATTAGTTTTTTTTTTTCGAATTTTATTCCTCTCCCTTTTTTCTAATATAAGTTTGGTATCAAAACTAAAGGCTAGAGATCATGGCAAGACAAAATAAAAAAGAAGTAGTTGGTGAAGGTAGTGGCCATGAAGATGATGTTGAGTCCTTAAGACTACATCTATGAAGATTGTTACATAGTCTACAAAAAATAAAATAAAATCATTGAAGAACTTCGAAATAGAAACAACTAGTATAAAGATGATGCCTAGAATTATTACAATCAAGGGGGGGGAAGGTGAATTAGTGCAAGTGTTAAATAAAAACTTGATCTAAAATATTTGCTCGAAGTAAAAATTGAAATCAAAAGCGTTTCTTTTAGAATTCATTAAAATCAAATACGTGAGCGATTTAAACTTAAGAACAAAAAAAATATCTTGATTTAGCTAAAAATTTGAAACTAAAGGACAAGGAAAGAAAGCTCACAATTTATAGTGGTTCGACTAAAAGCTTGACCTACGTCCACTTTCGGAGTCCTCCTTCATCGAGGCTAGCCGGTGTCCACTAATCATCTTCTTCCATAGGTGAAGATCAAACCTCTTATACTTCTTTCTTTTTCACATGTTCAAGAGAGGAACATTTACAAATTTTTCTCTCTTCCCTTAGACTCATGTTACTCTTTGAAGCACTCAAGGGAAGCTATCAAGTTTTACACAATTTTGACCAAGATTACAACCACAATTCTTACAATTTCTTATCACTTTCTTGCTATCTAATGCAAGAATACTTAGGATATTTATAGACCTCAATTGACTTCAAAAATTAAAGATAAAATCTAACCAATTATAGAAAAATAGGCTATGGGTAGTACTACTATCGATACCGACGGTACCACCATCGGTAACCGCCCAAAAGCCTACGCGATGGTGGTACTACCACCACCTAGGCAGTACTACCATCGCCCACCTATGGTACTACTATTAAGAATCCTAAAATAGTATTTTTCTAATAATATTTTATACCCGACTAGTACCTCCTATTGACCCCTTTCTAGGTCAACGAAATGAGCTCAACCTGAGCTTAAATCTAATCCAAAGTGGACTCAATTGCCTTACATTGAGTTAATTTGGATTTCATCCAAATATAACTCAATTAGAACTAAAAAACAACTAATGTTAACTATGACAAAATAAGGCACGCAAATATAATCATCCTTGTTATCTGGTACGACACATCAATTGATCTTCCAAACTCCCAACGAACTTCTCGGCATCCTCTAGCGAACTCTCGGTGAGCTCTTGATAATCTTTCGGCAAACTCCTGATGTATTTTTGGCAAGCTCCCGATCACCTTCGGTGAGCTTCTGGCGAACTCTTGGCAAACTCTCGATCACCTTCGGCGAGCTCCCGGCAAATCTCGGCAAACTCCCAATCACTTTTGGCCAGCTTCCGGCTAGCTCCCAGTAAGCTCCCGATCACCTTTAGCGAGCTTCCAGTGAGCTCCCGGAAAGCCCTCGATCACCTTCGGCAAGCTTCTAGCAATCTCCCAATGAGTTCCCACTACATTGTCTAAACCTCAGCCCAATGCCCGAATTTAACTCTGGCCTAATATTAAATTGTATTACCTTTTCACCATCGTAGTTAATCCTGTATCATTTTCTCTGACATACAAGTTAGATTATAAAACTCATTAATTAATCATCATCAAAATCTGAGATCCAATAGGAGTATGGTTCTAATTATGATACATCTCCTTACCTAAGGGAGTCGGGAATATTTCAGACAAGGCATAGAGACCAAGATAAGTGGTAGAATAAATACAACCCAAGATTAGATAAACAAGAGTTTGAAGGTAAAATCAATATTGATGACTTCATTAATTGGCTTAATACAATAGAAAAAATATTTAATTTTTATGAACTATCAAACCAAGAGAAGGTAAAGCTTGTGACACTCAAACTCAAAAGGAATGCATCTTTTTGGTGGGAAAATATGAAGAAGCAAAGAGAATGCAAGGGGAAGAGTAAGATCATGATATGGGAGAAAATGAAAAGAGAGTTGAGGAGAAAATACTTATGACAACTATAGGTAAGAGATCTTTCTCAAAATCCATGATTTCAAGCAAAAAGATCTTAGTATGGATAAATAGTAGAGTTTGATAATCTTATGTTAAAAAGAGATCTTGTGGAACCAGAAGAGCAAACCATTATAAGATACTTAGGAGGTCTAAAATATGAGATTGTCAAAGTGGTTCAACTCCAGCCATATTGGACTTTGAATGATGTGAGCAGGCTGACATTAAAATTGGAGAAGTAACAAAAGTTTGAAAAAGGTTCTCGATATGAGGCAAAAGATGATTATACGAGAGGAAAAATATCAAGCGTACACTCCAAGGCAAAGTGGTGTCGAAGATACAAGACAAGGGTGAATGATCAATTGATAGCAAACAACTACTTAATTCTTCTATACCAAGAGGCTAAAAATGTTTCAAATGTTATAGTTTTGGGTATATTGCTACAGATTATCCAAATAAGAGGATTGTTATATTGGTTGAAGAATATAGTGATGAAGAAGGAGATGAAGCCAATGATGAACCAAAATATGATGATGATGAGAAAGATATTACTTATGTTCATCATGGTTTGTCCCTTGTGTTAGAATGTAGGTTACAAGTATTCTATGCAACCGGAGATGAAAGTTGAGTGAGAAAAAACGTGTTTGACATCAAATGCACTTCTTATGACAAGGTGTGCTTAGTGATTATTGATAGTGATAGCTTTGAGAATATGGTATTTTTAGAGATAGTGCATAAGCTAAATTTAAACATAATCCCTTATCCATATCCTTGTCAATTATGCTAGTCACAAAAAAGAAATTATATTAAGGTAACTAAAAGATGTGCTAGTTATAGGTACCCTGCAAGCCAATCACGTGAGTGATGACACGTGTGACACACTACATGATCTTTTTGCTTATGATTAATATTGACATATTCTTATATTATATTATCTATTGCATATATATATTGTGATATCCTTGGCTCTAAGCAATGAGAATCGGATCGTGATGAGATCACGATAATGAGATCGATTCACCTTTAAACATGAATCCTAGATAATCCCGGTCATAGGTTACTCGAGAGGGGCATCGAGATAACCGAACAAACCGATATACTATATACCCATCTATATAATGGAGGCGACTGGTCTCACAGCCACTTGTGTGGAGACACTAAGGATATAGTATAGGTGCTCATTGGAGAATGAGTTCACTGATTGATCTATTTATGGAATGCTATATGGTTGAAGATACCTAATGTCAAATAGTATTCCATAGTCCCAGTTGTGTATCTGGTCCTTAGACTTGAGACATCAAGGATACCTTATATGAGTACTCCTTTCTTTGACGCCAGACTTGCAGGTTTAGAAAGTTCTAGATCTGGTACAACTGGTTATCAGGATTGGTAGCCAACCTTACAAAGACAATTAAGTGTCAATGGAGAATCATCCACTCTTAGTATTATGAGAGGAATATCTTATATGTGCTTGCTCAAATAAATCCCTGACCAGGGTCATTCAGATTGAGAGAGAAAGAGTTCTCTGATAGAATCCGATTAGAGCAAGACAAACTGATTTTGTATATAACCTGACAGTACCATGTCTAATATATGATCTCTGAGATATTAGCTGGATGAGAGATTATAGATACATGGTAACTATGGACAGACAGGTCCGATGGATTTAATCCCCGTGTACCATTTGGGAAGTATGGCATATTAGGAGATCGATACAAAATAAAAACCCCTCCTATGAGAATATTAAGTCGGTAAGCATGAGGTAATAAGATTGACCCACATGACCTTCCATCGTTATAGGAATAAATTGAATCACAATATAAGTTGAGTTAGTTGAGTCACTCAGGGCTCTCCTATCTACGTGATCGAGTTCTTGCCTATGACATATAGATGTCATCGATGACCTGAGGACATGGTTCGACTTGATCGAATAGTCGAGAGCATATTCCATCGAATCAGACTCTTGTAATGATAGTGATGAATTAACTAAACTTCATGGTTGGTTGAGCAGTCAAGACCGTGATGATTCAAAGGCCGAATATGAGGGAAATCACAAAGAGTTGTGATTGACAAGAGTTGTCTACCTTGTGGGCTTAGAATAATTGGTAGAGTCCCTCGAGGTTGCACTAAGACGCCAATTGGATCTCAATCCCCACTAGGAGTTTGCCGGAGACTTTCATCTCACGTGTCGAGGGTGTTGCATGATTCGCTAGAAAAATAATGGGAATATATTAAGATAGAAGTCCATAACTTAATTAATATTTTCTATAAAATCTGCATGTTATTAATTTACGCTATATCTTGTTTATCGCTTGCAAACACCCTATATGGCATACTTGATGCTAACCGCCTTACTGGTCCAAAATTACATAAATTGGCTCCATAATTTGAGAATTATTCTCATGGAGGAGAAAATCATATATGTACTTAACATGATTGTGCCCACACTAAGGAAAGGACAAACGAGGATGAGATCGCTTACTTTGTGAAGTATA
This sequence comes from Ensete glaucum, assembly GCA_021527575.1. Taxonomy (NCBI): domain Eukaryota; kingdom Viridiplantae; phylum Streptophyta; class Magnoliopsida; order Zingiberales; family Musaceae; genus Ensete; species Ensete glaucum. Next base: position 26,489,180 of record CM038559.1, on the reverse strand, counting down.
TAGATAGTCCTAAAGGATAACCTATGTGTTAATCTTATACTTCAGTCCCTACCAGATTTCTTTTCACAGTTCATTATTAACTTTAATATGAACAAGTTTAAAGTGACTCTATCTGAGCTCATTAATATGTTGAGGAAAGCTGAGAGCATCATCAAGAAAGAGAAGCCAGTTCTCTATATTGGTGAGACCAATAAGAAAAAGAAGGCTAGGAAGAGCCTTAAGAAGCGGAAGGGCAAAGGAAGACCGGGTAAGGCAAAGGTTGCGAAGAAAGACTTGGCAAAGGACAAAGGACAGTGCTTTCACAGTGGTCAAGACGGGCATTGGAAGAGGAACTATAAGTACTACCTTGCAGATAAGGCGAAATAGAAGCTTGGAGAATCTTCAGGTATATTCATGATCAATCTCCACTTGTTAGATTTTCATGATAACACATGGTATTAGATACTGAGAGTGCTTATCATATCTGTAATTTGTTGTAGATTCTAGCAAGACTTAGGAGATTGGCCAGAGGCGAGATGGACCTTAAAATGGATAATGGAGCAAGTGTTGCTGCAATTGATGTTAGGGAGATCATCCTACATCTGTCTGGTGGAGTTATTATTATATTAGATGCATGCTATTTTATTCCTTCCATTATTAAAAATATTATTTCCGTCTCTTGTTTAACAATTAGTAGATATAAATTAGTTTTTAAGAACAATAGTTGTTCAATAATTATGGATAGTTGTTCAATAATTATGGATGATGAAGTACAAATCTAAGGTCTTTGAGAAATTCAGGGAATATAAGAATGAGGTGGAGGACCAAATTGAAAAGAGTATTAAGACACTTCGATCAGATCGAGGAGGAGAGTACTTGAGTATAAAGTTCACCCATTTCCTCAGGGACAATGAGATTTTATCCCAGTAGATGCCTCGTTATACACCTCAGCTCAATGGTGTATCAGAAAGGAGGAACCGCATACTGTTAGATATGGTGCGATCCACGATGAGTTTCACTGACCTACCCGTTTCATTCTGGGGATACGTCCTAGAGACCGTAGCTTACCTTCTGAACAGAGTTCTATCAAAATCAATAGTGTCTACACCATATGAGATATGAAAAGAAAAGAAGCCCGATCTTAAGGTAGTTAAGATTTGGGGCTATCCTACCCATGTTAGAAGACACAATCCTGACAAGTTGGAATTAAAGATAGAATGGTGCATGTTCGTGGGATACCCTAAGGAGACTTTGGGATATTATTTCTATTATTCTGATGACCGAAATGTCTTTGTTGCCAAGATAGCTGTATTCCTTGAGAAGGAACACATTCTTGGTGGAAACAGTGGGAGTGAGATAGAATTGAGCGAGGTTAGTGAACCTAACTCAAGCACCATTCCAGAGCCCGAGTCTGTTAAGGTACCTAACACACAAATTTCAACTTTCAATAGGTCTAGTAGGGTATCTCACCCTCCTGTAAGATATGTGGGACATATCAGTGGAGAGGACTCTCAAGATATTGATCCTCAGATCTATGAGGAGACTATTATGAGTATAGACTCCAGGAAATGATAAGAAGTTATAAATTCTGAGATGGATTTTATGTACTCTAATAAGGTTTGAAACCTTGTGGATGTGCCTGAGGGTATCGTACCCATCGGCTGTAAGTGGATCTTTAAAAAGAAGATCAGAGTAGATGGAAAGGTAGAGACCTATAAGGCAAGACTAGTAGCTAAAGGATATCGTCAAAGACAAGGAGTTGACTATGATAAAACCTTTTCACCTATAGCCATGCTTAAGATAATTAGAATTCTTTTGGTCATTGCAACACACTATGACTATGAGATCTAGCAGACGGATGTCAAAACGGCATTCCTCAAGAGGAGGAGGTGTATATGATATAGCCAAAGGGATTTGCATCTAGAAAGAGTCCAGATAAAGTGTGCAGGTTGCTCAAATCCATTTATGGACTAAAGCAAGCTACCCAAAGTTGAAACATAAGATTTAATGACATGATCAGATCTTATGACTTTGTTAAGAATGAAGAAGATGAGCCTTATGTATACAAGAAGGTAAGTGGGAGCGCTATCACCTTCTTGGTGCTATATGTGGATGACATCCTAATCATTGGGAGTGATGTAGGAATGCTCTCCACAGTAAAGGCTTGACTATCCAAAAAAATTTCTATGAAAGACTTAGGGAAGTATCCTATATTTTGGGGATCCGGATCTATAGAGATAGATCCAAGAGGATACTTGGCTTGTCCCAGTCCAGGTACATAGACTCTATTGTCAAAAGGTTTGGCATAGAGAATTCTAAAAGAGGTCTCATACCGATAAGACATGGAATATTACTTTCTAGGAGTATATCCCCAAAGTCTCCTGAAGAAAGGGTAGACATCGATAAGATACCCTATGCCTCAGCTATAGGGTCTATCATGAATGCTATACTATGTACTAGGCCTGATATAACATATATTTGGAGTGTCACGAGCCGATATCTAGCAGATCTAGGTTTAGAACATTGGTAGGCAGTAAAGTGTATCCTTAAGTACTTAAGAAGGACTAAGGATCTTTTACTGGTTATATGGAGGAGGTAGCCTCCAGGCTTAGCGTTATACATACTTGAATTTCAAGTCTGATATTGATGATAGCAAGTCAAACTCAGGGTATATTTTCACCCTGAATAGAGGAGTAGTAAGCTAGAAGAGTTCTAAGCAAGATACTACTGCTGACTCAACCATAGAGGCAGGATACATTACTGTAGTAGAAACAGCAAAGGAATGGAGTTAAAAAACTTCAATGGGTGCATCACATGCGCAACGAAAATTAAAATAAAAAAACTAATTTCCCACGTAGATTAAATTGTCATACAAAAGATTAGGATCACGAGAAAAATGCCAAAATCGGTAAAACTGTGATATATGAGAGATTGATTTTACCTAGGGAGATCGTATATCTCTATATTTCTAGATCCAAATGAAGAGGATGAATGAGGTCAAGCATCCTCCTCTCTAGCGGTATCCATACGATGGATCTTTGCAGCGAAACTCCTCCAATCTGATCTCGCAACTCTTACACAGAGGGAGGGAGGAGAATAGGAGGTGGTGGCTAAAGCTGCAGCCTATCAACCATGAGTCTCCCCTCCTATTTATAGAGAGCCACCAAAAAACCCTAGGGCTCCTTCCTTAGTGGATATTGGATCTCCATCCAATTACCCATTAACCTTGCATTATTGGATCTCTATCCAATAATCTTCTTAGGCCTCTAATTGGGCCTCAATCAAGGAGCCCATCAACATAGGGTATCATCTAATGAGGATAAGGGCTAATTGGATCTCCATCCAATCCTCTATTCGCTGAAGCATCTACCATATATGTATGACCCATTAGGCCTGATACCGAGCTGGTCGTGAGTCACTCTAATTAGAACTCCTTCTGATATAGTGAATTATTATCTCCATAATAATTCACTCGACTCATCGACTCTGGACATACTAGGCCATTACGCCATAGTCCCCAGATAGTACAGGAGGGATCGAATCTATTGGACCTATCTATCCACAGTTACCGTGTATCTAGAATCCCTCATCGAACTAATATCCCAGAGATTATATATTGTACATGGTACTATTAGGTCACATACGAAATCCGTCATAGTCTCACTCTAATCGGATTCTCCCGAAGAACTCTTTCTCTCTCAATCCGAATAACCCTGGCTAGGGATTTGTTTGAGCAAGTGCATGTGGGATATTTCTCTCATGATACTGAGAGTGGATGATCCTCTATTGACACTCAATTGCCTTCGTAAGATTGACTACTAATCCCGATAACCAACTGTACTAGATCTGGAACTTTTCAGACCTGTAAGTCTGGCATCAAAGAAAGATATACTCATACAAGGCATTCTTGGTGTCTCAAGTCTAGGGACCAAATACAAAAATGGGACTATAGAATCGCTGTCTAATATTATGTATCATTAACCATTTAGTATTCTATAAGCGGATCAATCAGTAAACTCATTCTCCAATGAGCACATGTACTATATCCTTAGTGTCTCCATATAAATGACTATAAGACCAGCCACCTCCATCATATGGACGGGTGTATAGTATATTGATCTGGCCAGTTATCTCGATGTCCCTCTCGAGTAACATATGACTGAGATTATTTAGGATTTGTATTTAAAGGTGAATCAATCTCATTATCGTGATCTTATCACGATCTGATTCCCATTGCACAGAACCAAGGACATCAAAATATATATGTAATAGATAATATAATATGAGAATATGCCAATGTTAATCATAAGCAAAAAGATCACACAGTGTGTCACACGTGCCATCACTCACGTGATTGGTTTGCAGGGCACTTGTAACTAGCAATCTCCTACTTGACCAAAAACTAATCACCTATATGTCTGATCCCCATCAGACCCCTGTGACGCTCAAATATAATCTGAGCCAGTGGCTTCATCAGTGGATCTGTAATGTTATCTTCAGTTGGAACTCTTTCAATTGCTATATCTTTTCGAGTCATGATCGCTCTAATTAGATGGAATCTCCTTAGAACAATTCTAATGAGACCTGGGTTCCCTTGTTAGAGTTATCGCCCTATCGCTGTCATAATATATGGGAGTCAGTTTTATGTTGCTTGGTATGACTCTTAAATCCTTAATGAACTTCTTCATCCATACCTCTTCCTTTGCTGCTTCTGCTGCAGCAATGTATTCCACCTCTTTGGTTGAGTCAGTAGTAGTATTTTACTTGGAACTCTTCCAACTTACTACTCCTCCATTTAGGGTGAAAATATACCCTAAATTTGACTTATTATCATCAATGTTGGACTGAAAACTCGAGTCTGTGTAGCTCTCAACCTGGAGGCTACCTCCTCTATATACTAGTAAAAGATCTTTAGTCCTTCTCAAGTACTTAAGGATACACTTTACTACCTTCCAGTGTTCTAAACTTGGATTTGTCTGATACCTGTTCGTGACATCAGAACATGTATTATATCAGGCCCAGTACATAGCATCGCATACATAATAGACCATATAGTTGAGGCATAAGGTATATTATCCATGTTTACCCTTTCTTCAAGAGTTTTTGGGGATATACTCCTAGAAAGTGATATTCCACGTCTTATCGGTATGAGACCTCTCTTGGAATTCTCCATGCCAAACCTTTTGATAATAGAGTCTATATACCTAGACTGAGACAAGCCAAATATCCTCTTAGATCTATTTCTATAGATCTGGATCCCCAAAATATATGATGTTTCTCCTAAGTCTTTTATAGAGAAGTTTCTGATAGCCAAACTTTTACTATGGAGAGCATTCCTACATCACTCCCAATGATTATGATGTCATCCACATATAGCACCAAGAAGGTGATACCGCTCTCACTTACCTTCCTGTACACATAAGACTCATCTTCGTTCTTCATGAAGTTATAAGATCTGATCACCTTATCAAATCTTATGTTCCAACTTCGGGAAGCTTGCTTCAATCCATAAATCTTAACAATCTTAAGATCAAGCTTCTTTCCTTTACATACCTCATATAGCGTAGACACTATCAACTTTGATAGAACTCTATTCAGAAGATAAACTGTGGTCTCTAGGGCCTATCCCTAGAATGAGACCAGTAGGTTAGCGAAACTCATCATGGACAACACTATATCTAACAGTGCATAATTCCTCCTGTTTGATACACCATTGAGCTGAGATGTATATAGAGGTGTCCATGGGATAGAATCTCATTATCCTTGAGGAAATGAGTGAACTCTCTACTCAAGTACTCTCCTCCTTGATCTGATCGAAGAGTCTTAATACTCTTTCCAATTTGGTTCTCCACCTCATTCTTATATTCCCTGAATTTCTCAAAGGCCTCAGATTTGTCCTTCATTAAGTATATGTGTCCATACCTAGAGAAATCATCAGTGAATATAATGAAGTATGAGTAACCACATATAGCCTAATTCGACATGGGACCACATACATCACTATGTATGAGTTCCAATAACTCAGTGGCTCTCTCTCCAATTTCACTGAAAGGAGAGTTGGTCATCTTCCCACGAAGGCAAGGTTTGCAAGGTGCATAGGAATCATAGTTAAATGGATCTAAGTATCCATCTTTCAGTAATTTTTGAATCCTTCCCTCATGTATATGACCTAGCTTACAATCCCATAGGTATGCATTATTCACCTCATCTGTTTTCCTCTTAGATATATTTTTATGATGTGTGGAGAAGTGTCTAACATATATAAGCCATTTATAAGGGTCCATCTAGTGATGATCTCATCATCCATAATTATTGAATAACTATTATTCTCAAAAATTAATTTATATCTACTAATTGTCAAAGAAGAGATGGAAATAATATTTTTGATAATGGAAGGGACAAAATAACATGTATCTAATGTAATAATAACTCCACCAGGCAGATGTAGGATGATCTCCCCAACAACAATTGTAGCAACTCTTGCTCCATTGCCCATCTTAAGGTCCGTCTCGCCTCTAGCCAATCTCCTAGGTCTTGCTAGAACTTGCAACGAATTACAGATATGATAAGTACTCTCGGTATCCAATTTCTATGTGTTATCATGAAAATCTAATAAGTGGAGACTGATCATGAATATACTTGAAGCTTATCCAAGCTTCTATTTCACCTTATCTGTAAGGTAGTCCTTATAGTTCCTCTTCCAATGCTCGTCTTGACCACTGTGAAAGCACTGTCGTTTGTCCTTTGCCAAGTCTTTCTTTGTAACCTTTGTCTTACCCGATCTTCCTTTGCCCTTGCCATTCTTAAGAGTCTTCCTAGCCTTCATTTTCTTATTGGTCTCACCAATATAGAGAACTGGCTTCTCTTTCTTGATGATGCTTTCAGCTTCCCTCAATATATTGAGGAGCTCAAATAGAGTCACATCAAGCTTGTGCATATTAAAGTTAATAATGAACTGTGAAAAGGAATCTGATATGGACTGAAGTATAAGATCATACATAGGTTATCCTCTAGGACTATCTATATACTTCACAAAGCAAGCGATCTCATCCTCACTTGTTCTTTCCCACGGCATGGCCATAATCATGTTAAAGACATATGATTTTATCCTCCATGAGAACAATTCTTTAATTGTGGAGCATTTGGACCAATAAGGCCGTTGGCATCAAGTATACCACGTAGGGGGTTTATAAGTGACAAATAAGATATATCATAAATTAAATAACATGTAGATTTTACAGAAAATACTAATTAAGATATGGACTTCTATCTTAATATACTCCCATTATTTTCCTAGCGAATCATGTGACACTCTCGACATGTGAGACAAAAGTCTCCAGCAGACTCCTAGTGGGGATCGGTATTCAATTGACATTTTAGTGCAATCTTGAACGACTTGACCAACCACACTAAGCCTAAAAGGTAGACAACTCTTGTTAATCATAACTCCTTATGATTCTCGTCATGTTCGACCTCCAAATCATCATGGTCTTGACTACTCGACCAACCATAAAGTTCAGTTAAGTTATCACCATCGTTACAAGATGAGTCTGATTCGATGGATATGCTCTTGACTGCTTGACCAAGTCATACCATGTCCTCAGGTCACTGATGACAACTATATATCGTAGGCAAGAACTCGATCACGTAGATAGGTGAGCCTTGAGTAACTCAAGCAACTCAACCAATGTCAAGATTTAATCTTCCTATAACAATGGAAGGCCACATGGGTCAATCTTATTACCTCACGCTTACCAACTTAATATTATCGTAGAAGGAGTTTTCATTTTGTATCGATCTCCTAATATGTCGTGTCACACACATACATATTTAATATATATATACATCACATACAAATATATATATATACATATATCTAGTAGGTGTATAATACATCACATATGCAAGCCACACCAGATGATCATGAGTCGTCACCTAATATGATTAAGCCCGAGCCAATGGGCCTAATCACTCATAATAGAATATATGTGTGCATCGGTGCATCTCCATGCCCTGTGATTGTTGATCTCATCATCATCGGTTCTGTTGAATCATTGCATCATCATGTGACGTAATTTCCAACCATGGCATTGTGGGTCCCAGATCTTCATCAAATTGGACTTGCAGTCAAGCTATCATCAAAATTGTGTGCATGAAGATGACATACCGAAAACAACCTTCTGGACACATAATGGGCACTACGAATTCTTGGTAATGCTTTTGGGCCTAACCAATGCCCTCTCCACTTTTCAAAGCTTAATGAATGATATTTTTCAGACTCATCTTCCTAAGTTTATTTTAGTCTTCTTTGACGATATTTTGATTTATAGCTCTTCCTTCGAATTCCATCTATCACATTTACGAATTATTCGAATGACACAACAAGAACATTGTCTTCTTATTAAGAAATTGAAATGCAACTTTATGTAGGGTGAGGTTGAATACCTCAAACATATAATTTCGAAAGGAGTGGCGGTCTATCCTTCAAAGATTTGAGTAATGGAAGACTGGCAGCTACCGAAGACAATCAAGGATTTATACGAATTCTTAGGGCTGACTGGCTACTATCATAAGTTTATAAAAAACTATGTCACTCCTAAAGAAAGATGCCTTCAAGTGGTTGGACGAATCAACCAAAGCCTTCAACTCTCTAAAGACTACGATGACCACTACATAGGTGTTAGCCCTACCCAATTTTCATAAGACGTTTATGATCGTGTTTGATGCTTCGAGAGTCAAAATTAGTGCCATATTATTGTAGGAAGGCCGACCACTGGCATACGACAGCAAGGTCCTCTCCCCAACATATATGAATTTTTTGATCTACGACAAAGAAATGTTGGCATAGTATATGTGGTTATAAAGTGGAGACTCTACCTAATCGGCCGATGGTTTTAAATCAAGATGGATAATAAGAGCTTAAAATACTTCATGGATCAAAAGATTTTCATACTAGAATAGCAAAAATGGGTAACTAAATTGCTAGGGTCTGATTATGAAATTGTTTATAAAAAAGACAAAGATAACTTAGCTGTAGTTGCACTTTCCCACCTTTTTGAGCATGCTGAATTCATAGTTATCTCCCTTCCCGTCTATGACCTCTTTGAAGACATTAGAAAAAAAATAGAAAAGTGACTCAGAGATCTAAGAAATCATTAAGAAATTAGATGAGAGCCCAGGTTCAGTTGCGTACTATAGTTGGGACTTGAAGATCTATGATACAAGGGTCAAATCATGGTTGTGCCCCATTCCCTTTACCAAGCTGCCATCCTAAAGGAGTTGCACTCATCACCTGTGGCTAGATATTTGGGATTTCTTCACACTTATAAAAGAGTTCGCCAAATTTTTTATTGGAAGGGCATGAAAAAAAATAATCATTTGAGAACTTGTGGCCCAATGTAACACATGCTAGCAGCACAAGGGAGAAATGGTAGCAAGTCTGGGAAAGCTCCAACCTCTATCTATTCTGGATTCATCTTGGATCGACATCTCTATGGAATTTATAGAAGGGCTACCATTATCTCAAGGAAAAGATACTATCCTTGTAGTTGTAGATCGTCTTACAAAATACACTCACTTTTGTGCTATTAGAAATCCCTCCACTACTACCAGCATTGCCAGAAATTTTGTGGAGAATATAGCTAAACTACATAGGAATCCCCTCTCTATTGTAAGTGACCATGATAGAATTTTCACCAGTAAATTTTGGATGGAGCTCTTCTAGTTGCAGTGCATACAATTGAAGATGAGCACAACCTATCACCCATAAACTGATGGCCTAACAAAAGTAGTGAATAAGTGCTTAGAGAACTACCTTAGATGCTTCACTAGTGAAAGGCCAAAGGAGTGGACTAAACGACTTTCTTGGGCTGAATGGTGGTACAATACAACATATCACTCATCTATCAAAAGTATCCAGTTTGAAGCTATCTATGGCCGACCTCCTCCGACAATCACAAAATATGTGGCTAGCACATCAAAGGTGGATTAGGTAGATAAAAAGTTAATTGGTAGGGACAAAATTTTGTAGCTATTGAAAGATAACCTTACAATAGCCCAAGCAAAGATGAAACAGTAAGTCGACAAGCATAGGACTTAAAGGAAATTTGCCATAGGAGATTGGGTCTTCCTTCACCTTTAGCCATACAAGCAAATCTCCCTAAAGACCCGAGCCTCAATGAAGCTGTCTCATCACTTTTTTTTGGACCCTACAAAATATTGGAGCGTATTAAAGTCATTGCTTACCGATTAGATCTACCATTTGACTCAAAGATACATCTAGTTTTTCATGTTTCCTACCTCAAATTGAAGCTAGAAGAAGATGAATTGGCATAACATCATCTACTCGACATCTTTACTGAAGGAGAAGTCTAGACCCGATCGGAGGCTATATTGGATCGCAGGATCAACATGCACCATAGACGTCCTTTAACTGAAGTATTGGCATAGTAGACCCATCTATCTGCTGAAGATTCTATACTTGGGAGTCATATGATGAGTTGAAGATGAAGTTACCAAAGTTCTTAGGGGCTATTGATAATTCCCGAACCCGGGACTAGACTCAGCCTTGAGCTACTAACATTGCGCGTAGTCTAGTGGCATGTGCCAAGTAGACGCCAAGCTACTGCTAACATAGCGTGGATTTCTCTAGGTCCTTTAGTGTGTGAACGACTTTCATTGGTTTGGTTTACTCATATCTTAGACTTGAAGAATAGGTTATATTACTTCTTTACTAATGATTCCCTGGCCAATGTCCGATGAATGCGCTTAGCCCCAAGAATAGTTGTGTTCAAGTGGGTGTCAACTCTCTACTCCATTTGGTGTGATTGAACTCCTTCTCATCAACCCATGTGCTCTAAGGTAACTAACCCACCTAGTGCTCTCAAGTCTGCTAACCTGTGCTGAGTACTCTTTCCCTAAAGTGAGTTCCAATTTCAGAATCAAATAGTTAACCAAGTTCTAGTTTCAGAATGGAAATAGCCCTTACCCTACCCAATTTCATAAATATCACTATATATAAATTAATAAATATCACTATATATAAATTAATAAATATCACTTCTTTGTGTGAAGTACTATATTCTTCTAATTATGAGGATAAGGCTGTTTTAATGGGGGCGGGTCTGATAGGACCCTAACAGGTTCGGGTCCTATCCATTAAGTCATGACATATTGGTCGATCCAGTCAAGTCAATTATGAGTCAGAGTAGGAGTTGGAATTTATTTGACTAGGAATCCTAGTAGGAGTTAGAGCCTATTTGATTAGGAGTCCTAGTAAGAGTTGAAGTTTTAATTAAGAGTCATATTAGAAGTCTATTTTAGGAGTCTAAATTCAATTAGGAGTTGATCAGTAGTTTCTATGAACTACTAACCATTTTGTTTTGAAAAATTAATGAAAGTTATTTGATTTTAGCCTTAGGTTGATACCTAGGAGGGTCGATCCCTATAGAGATTAAGGAGGGGCTCATCCCTTACAGCGATTATTTATATTCGATAGAAATTTTTGGGTTTCTTTCATTAGCATGGCCAATCAATTTATGATATATCTTAATAGAGAAAATTGGAACACAACTAAGAGGACTATAAGATATAACAAAGGGATCTCATATTCTTCATTAATATAAAGAAAGAGCAATGAGTTAGGTTTGGAAGGTACATAGTAGGTCTATCTACTACAAAAGTAGTATTCATAATTACACAAGTTTGCAAGAAGGCAAGCTAGATTAGAAAGTTAATAAAGCAACATGAGCATAATCAGGAGACTATTTCCCTCTATTGTGACAGTGCCTTGCACATTATAAGGAATCTAGTCTTTCATTACAAGACAATGCACATAGGTGTCCAATATCATTTCGTTTGTGAAGTAATAGAAGATAGTACTACTGAATCTATGATAAACTCAATTGATGGATTTGTGATCTAACCTATGTGTTGAAGCTAAGTGATACAGGATTAACTATAACTATGAAAAAGTAAACTAATTTGATGTTGGACCAGCATAGGGCCAGGGCTTCGAACGATGTAATCAGAGCTCACCGGGAGTTTGCCGTAGATGATCGGGAGCTCGTTGAGAGTTCGTCGGAAGGATGCCAAGAAGTTCGTCGAGAATTCAAAAGATCAATTGATGTGCCGAATAGCAAGAATGATTGTAATTATTTTAGTATGTTGTAGTTAACATCATGATTTGAGTACTAATTGTGTTAGTTTTGAAGAAATCCTAACTAACTCAATTATAGGCCAACCGAATCCACTTTAGGTTAGATTTGAGCTCATTTCATTGACCAAGAAAGAGGTCAACAAAAAGTATAGGAAAGTACTATTCTGAGTTTTTTGATGGTAGTACCAATGTCGCCTAGTTTTCTGAGGCACTTTCGGTGGTGCCGACTAGTACTGCCCATATTCAGATTTTTCAGAGATGACTTAAATTTTGGCTCAAATTTTTAAAGCCACTTGGGGTCTATAAATACTCTGAGTATCCTTGCATAGAAAACAAGAAGGTGCTAAGATAGTGAACAAAATCTTGGGGAAAATTATGTAAAAATCAACTAAAAGCTTCCGTCTTTAAAGTGTAAAGTGAGTTTAAGGGAAGAGGTGAAAGATTATAAAGGTTCCTCTCCTGAACCTGTGAAAAGGAGAAAAGTGTAAAGGGAGTGTTTGATCTTTGCCTGTGAAAGAAGATCATTAGTAGACACTAGTGGGCCTCAACGAAAGAGGACTTGGGAGTAAACATAGGTCAAGTTTATGACCAAACTACTAAAAAATCTATGAACATCTCTACTCTTACCTATCACTACTATTTCATTTGAATATGATTGTTTTTAATTAGTTCAAAGAAAAGCAAGAGCATCTTCTTTCGATTTTCTCTTACTTTAAATTTGTCGCTTTCAACTACTTCTAAGAAAAGAACTTATGATTTTGGTTTTACTTCAACCATAATTTTTGAAACTAGGTTTTTTTAGCACGTGCACTAATTCACTACCCCTCTTAGTGCCAATTCAATCCTAACAGTTGGTATCAGAGCTAGGCTCACTCAATTGGATTAATACCTTAACGAGTTTAAATGACTTTCTCTGGCATTAATGAGGGTCATTCCATCACATGTCCTCTTATGTTTAACAGAACAGACTACACTTATTGGAAAACTAGAATGCATATTTTTTTTAATTTTAATTGATTTTGAATTGTGGAACATTGCCCAATGTTATAAATGATTGGAATGATGAAAGAAAGATGTTTTCCTTAAATGACAAACCTATGAATGCTTTATTTTGTACTTTAGATAAAAATAAATTTAACCAGGTTTCTACTTGTGATTTTTGCTTATAAAATATGACATACCTTAGAAGTGAATCAGAAATGAATCTCCTTGTACATAACTATGAATTATTTAAAATGAGACCAAGTGAGACTATTGGTGACATGTATACCCACTTTACGGATGTCATCAATAGTTTGAAATCTCTTGGTAAAGTTTATATTAATCTTGAACTTGTTAATACAATTTTGAGATCTTTACCTAAAAGTTGGGACCCGAAAAATAACTGTTATATAAGAGGCTAAAAACTTGAACAATTTACCTCTTGAAGAACTAATTAGGTCTCTGATGACTTACGAAATAAGTTGCAAAGCTCATGATGAACATGAAGAACTCATTCCAAAGAATAGGAAGGGCATTGCATTGAGAACTAAAGAAGAACATATTACAAAGAATAAGAAGGACATAACACTGAGAACTACAGATGACTCCTCGAGTGATGAGGACAATGATATTGCACTTCTAACAAGAAAACTAAAAAAATTTATGAAAATAAACAAATATCATAAAAATAAAAATGAGTGCCTATAGTTAAAAAAAAGCTACAAACTCCAAATAAGAAGAAGACCTTCACAGCAACATAGGATGATTCAAGCTCGTTAGATAATGCAGACCATAATAAAGAAGAAGTAGTTAACTATGCGCTTATGGCCATTCATGATAAGGTAAGTACCTCTTCTGAAGCCTCTTTTATATTTGATGAGTTGTTAAATGTCTTTCATTAATTATTTGATGAATTTAAAATATTAGCAAAACTTATAAATTACTTAAGAAGGAATATGCATTACTTGTTAGTAAACTTAAAACTATGCATGAAGTATCAGCATCATGTGTTTCTTGCTCTAAGTGTGAGACACTAAAGGTAATTAAAAAGGAAATTTGTCATACTACAACAAACTTTAAAAAGGTTTAAAATATGTAATAAATCTCTAAACACGATCCTTGCTAAAAAGCGTCATGTTCATAGAAAGAAATGTATTGGTTTTGTGCAAAACATTCAATAAAAACTAACTATCTTCATTAGAGAACCTACATTATACTCCACTCATAATTAAATGTAATTTTTGTGGTAGACTCGGATATTTTTCCTATAGATACTCATTTAGAAGGTATAGTCCACACAAGTTAGTTTGGGTTCCTAAAGGAATCATAAACAACTCAATGCCATTACTTAAATTAGGAAAAACTTTTCATAAGGAACCCAAAGTCAAATGGGTACCAAAACTAAAACCTCCTTTTTTATAGGTATGTCTCTAAAAAAAGGCTAGAAGAATAAAATGATACCTTGATAGTAGATGCTCAAGGCATATGACCTGAAATCCAACTTATTTCTCTAAGCTTAATAGCCTAAATGAAGGATTTGTCACTTTCGAAGATAACAACAAGGAAAAAATCATTGGGAAAGAAACCATAGGTAATAAATCAAACCTCTTGATTGAAAATATATTATTAGTTGATGGTTTGAAACATAATATATTAAGCATTAGCCAATTGTGTGATAAAGAATCTAATGCTTGTATAATTGAAATACCACATAAAAATAGATCTATGTTTATCTTAAGAAGTAATAATATGTATACTATTGACAATGATAATTTTTTATGATGAAATGTGCTTTTCAGCTTTGAATGATGATGCATGGATTTGATATAGGAGACTAAGATATTCCAACATGAACTGTTAAACCAAATCTCAACTAAAAGTCTAGTGAGAGGATTTCCTAGCATTAAGTTTATCAAAGACAAAGTTTATGATGCATGCCAAATATGAAACCAAGTAAAAAGTAGTTTTAAATCAAAAAGTCAAATAAGCATCTCTCAGTTATTACAATTGATCAATATGGATTTATTTGGACCAATTGATACTACAAGCTTAGGAGGTAGCAAATACACATTTGTTATTATCGGTTATAGTAGATACACTTGGATTTATTTCTTGGCACACAAAAGTGATTTTTTAAATATTTTTTTAAAATTTTATAAACTTATTCAAAATAAAAAAGGTTTTATTATTTCATCTATATGTAGTGATCATGGTGGTAAGTTTCAAAATCATGATTTTCAAACTTTTTATGAGTTAAATGGGTACAATCATAATTTCTTTACTCCTAGAAATCCATAATAAAATGAAGTAGTGGAAAGAAAAAGTAGGAACCTACAATAAATAGTTAGAACCATGTTAAACGAACATAACCTATCTAAATTTTTTTGGGCTGAAGCTGTTAACATGACATGCTATGTTATGAATAGGCTCTTGTAAGATCATTACTCTCTAAAACTCCTTACAAATTATTAAATAATAAAAAAACCTAATATTTAATATTTTAAAATTTTAAAATTTTTTGTTGTAAATACTTTATTTTAAATGAAAAAGATACCTAAGGAAAGTTTGATGTAAAATCCAATGAAGGCATTTTTCTTGGTTATTCTTCAACTTCAAAAGATTATTATGTTTTTAATAAAAGAATATTAGTTATTGAAGAATCTATTTATATCATTTTTAATGAGGTTTTTGAACTTAAGAAAATTGGTTTTGATGATAATTTTAATTTTGGTAATTTAAATTTGAATGAAAATCCTCCTAAAAGCAACTTAGATGAATCTATTTTTAAAATCTTTATCCAAGGAATGAAAGTATGTAAATAATCATCCTAAGGAGCTTATAATAGGAGATACATCAAAACGTGTTCAAACTCGTTTATCTTTTAAGAATTATTTTGCTAATGCCATATTTTTATCTCAAATTGAACCAAAATATATTAATAAAGTCCTAAAAGATGATTCTTGGGTTATTGCAATATATGAAGAGTTGAATCAATTTGAGAGAAATGAGGTGTGAAAGCTTGTTCCTAGACTTAGTGACCATTTAGTGATTGGTACTAAATGAGTCTTTAGATACAAACAAGATAAAAATAGTATTGTGGTTAGAAACAAGGCTAGATTAGTGGTAAAAGGTTTTAACCAAAAATAAGGGATCAATTATGAAAAAATTTCACTCTTGTGGCAAGACTTGAAGTCATAAGGATGCTCATTGCCTTTACCTTTTTTTTTAAGAATTTCAAGTTATTTCAAATGGATGTCAAAAGTGCTTTTCTTGATGGTTTAATTTCTGAAAAAGTTTATGTTGAACAACACCCCCCCTCCCGGTTTTGAAAATATTTTTTAATTATATTTTCAAATTATCCAAGGCTCTTTATTGTTTGAAACAAGTCTCTAGGGCTTATGGTATGAAAGACTTAGCTCTTTTCTTATTTCAAACCATCTTTTGAAAGGCAAGATTGATACTATATTATTTATTAAGTATTTTAAAAATAATTTTCTAATTATTCAAATTTATAGTGATAAAATTATTTTTTATTCTTATAATAAGTTCTTTTATGAATCTTTTACCAAGAGTATGAGATAAGATTTTGAAATGAGCTTAATGAGTGAGTTAACTTTTTAATTAAGGTTACAAATAAATAATTAAATAATAGTATCTTTATAAGTCAAACTAAATATACCTTAGACTTATTAAAACGTTTTGGTATGGACAATGCTAAGGCTATAGACACGCCCATGAGCACTTCTACGAAATTAGACTTGGATAATGAATGTGAAATTTTTATAAAGAAATGATAGGTATTTCGTTATATTTAACTACTACAAGAATAGATATAATGTGTAGTATTGGATTATATATAAGATTTTAATCCAATCCTAAACATTCTTATTTTAGGTAATTAAATGAATATTTAGATATTTAAAAGGAACTTCAAATTTAGGATTATGGTACACTAAGTTCAAAAGTTTTGATTTACTTGCCTATGCCGATGCTGATTTTGGAGGTTATAGAATAGATAAAAGGAGTACAATCAGAACATGCCAATTCTTAGAATATGCTCTTATTTCTTGATATTCTAAGAAACAAAATTTGGTTACATTATCTATAGTCGAAGCTAAGTATATAGCAACAGGTGCTTGTTGTGCATAAGTTATTTTGATGAACAACACCTTAGATGATTATAGAATTCACTTGAAAAATATTCCTATTAAATATTAGACAAATAATATGTTTAATTAAAAATCTTATCCAACACTCAACGAAACATATTAATATTAGACATCACTTTATTAAAGATCATGTAAATAATCATAATATTTCTTAGAATTTCTTGATACAAAACATCAATTACCTGATATTTTCATAAAGCCATTAAATGTAGAATAATTTGATTTTATTAGAAGAGAATTAGAAAGTCAAACCTTCTAAATGCATAATTTGATATCATATAATTTTTTAGATTTCTTGATATTCTTCTTGAAATTTATATGAGATGACTTTAAATGCATGAGTAGCTCTTATATTTTTCTTAGATTTCTTAGCTTTTAAGCTCTCTTTTAAATCCGCCAGCTTAATTAGATTTTTGGATTCATGAGCTCTCTTTTGAATCCTCTCTTTTTCTTAAAAAAAAATATTTTGATTCTTGGACTCATGGATCTTTAATGTCATGCTTTCAAAGGTAATCCTCCCTCTTAATATTTGATTTTTTTTAGGATCCTTGATCTTTGATTCTTGGACTCCTTAATATATTTGACACCCCCCTTATTCTTCTTCTTCTTCTTCTTTTATTTTATTTACAAAGGGGAGAAAGAAATTTGATATGGCATTTGTGATGAACAAAATCTTCTCTTTATTGTTCTTCTTATTTTACCAAGGGGAAGAAATGGATTATATTCCTCTTTTTATATGCTAAATATTGTGATAAATATTTAAAAATATTCAAGTATGAGTTGAACATTTCTCCTTTTGTGTTGATGATAAAGGAGGAGAAATGACATAATTGATAATATAAGTCAAATTTTTGAAATGTTTATTATGTAAAACATATTTTTTGTTAAAATTTTTATCATATGATGCCAAGAAGATAAATATTTTAAAAATTTTATCATGTATAGCATCATGGTAATGAATGGTTAAATTGTTAAAATTTAAATAATTAGTCAAAATGGTCAAAATGCTATACTTGAATTCAAAGGTGATGGTTTCTTTTAAATTCAAGTTTGCTCTATTTCTCTTACGACATATAGATAGAGAGAGTTAAGTTTAACTCCATCAATTAGTTATCATCATAAAAAAGGGGGAGATTATTGAATCTCAGATTTTGATAATGAAATCAATTAATGAATTTGTGATCTAGCCTATGTGTTGCAGCTAAGTGATGTAGGATTAACGACGACTATGAAGACATAAAACAATCTAATGTTGGGCTGGAGTCAAGATCGAGCATCCGACCAATGCTTCGGACGATGCAGCGGGAGCTCACCGGGAGTTTGCCGAAGATGATCAGGAGCTCATCGGGAGTACATTGAGAGATCATCGGAAGATGATTGGGAGCTTATTGGGAGTTCACCATAAGGATGCCGGAAGTTCATCGAGAGTTTAAAAGATCGATTAACGTGTCGAACAATAAAAATGATTGTGATTATTTTAGTGTGACATAGTTAGCATCGTGATTTAGTCCTAATTGAGTTAGTTATGGAGAAATCCTAACTAATTCAATTAGCCAGGTCTGCTTTGGATGAGATTTAGGCTCATGATAGAGCTTGTTTTGTTAACTTGGAAAGGGTTCAACATAAGGTATAACTCGGGTATGAAACAGTATGGGAAAGTATTGTTTCAAATTTTTTGGTGGCAGTACTACCCAAGTGGTGGTGGTACCACATAAGCGATGATAGTACTATCATCGCCTAATTTTTAGGGTACTTTCGGTGGTAGTAGCACTAGTCCCAGTGGTAGTTCCGCTTATATCCAGATTTTTCGGAGATCGGTTAAATTTTGGCTATAATTTTTTAAGCCAATTGGGGTCTATAAATATCCGAAGTATTTTTGCATGGAAAGCAAGAAAGTGCTAAGATACTGAACAAAATCTTGAAAAAATTATGTAAAAGTCAATTGAGAGCTTCCCTTATGTCTTTTAAGTGTAAAGTGAGTTTAAGGGAAGAGGTGAAATATTGTAAAGGTTCCTCTTCTGAACTTGTGAAAAGGAGAAAAGTGAAAATGGGTGTTTGATATTCGCCCATGAAAGAAGATCATTAGTGGACACCTATAAGCCTCGATGAAGGAGGACTCGGGAGTGGACGTAGATCAAGTTTT
This sequence comes from Ensete glaucum, assembly GCA_021527575.1. NCBI lineage: Eukaryota > Viridiplantae > Streptophyta > Magnoliopsida > Zingiberales > Musaceae > Ensete > Ensete glaucum. Next base: position 26,469,751 of record CM038559.1, on the reverse strand, counting down.
TGAAAACCACTATAAAATTTATGAGCATCTCTACTCTTGTCTTTCTCTATTATTACATTCGAATCTGATTATTCTTAATTAGTTCAAAGAAAATCACGAGCATCTTTTTTTGATTTTCTCTTATTTTTAAATTTGATAGCTCTTAACTACTTTTACGAAAAGAACTTATGATTTCGGTTTTACTTTAATCAAAATTTTTGAAACTAAGTTTTTTAGCACTTGTATTAATTCACCAACTACATCATAACAAGTACTATAGATATCCAAAAGATCAACATAATATACAACTTAGTAGATATTATGAATAAAAATAAGATAAGGATCTCCTTTGGGACTTAAAAAATATTCTTTATTAATACAATAATCAAATCAAGAGAAGAAACATATTTAGAATTCCAACCAATTAAAAGAGTAGGAAATTTAAAGATGTAAAGCATTTAGAGGATAGAATTCCAATATATTCGATCGTACGTCTTCTTAGTATCAAGTTTAATAATATTATATGAGTATTTTTAATAGAATATGTAATCTCTTAAACTACAAGAATATTATCATGAACATTATGATCTTTTATAAAGATGAATTGTTCAATGAAATCAATTTGAAAAGAAAAGATAGTTTTCTAAATACAATTTGAACTGCCATGAGGGAAAGAAACACAATACAATGTGCCTTGATTGTTCTAGAACTAGTAAACTAGTCTAACTTGTTAATTAGGAAGCAATAAAAATAATTTTTATCTAAATATGATGGATTAGCATAGAGAAAATGAATAATTTATCAAAAATACCCATAGTAATGGGCTTTTAGTTCACGGCACCCCATATTTGATTTTTATAAGAGGTGTCTTTTCTTAAATCTTGATCAAAATACCCATAATGAAATAATACAAAGATGATGATCATCCTTTGACTGGATTTAACTCAAATTTTTAGAGTTAAACAATTTTTTTTTAGATGAACCAGGCTAGACTAGTTCAACTAAACCCTATCTATCTAATCTGATTCAATTAAACCCTAAATTATCGCTTGATTTCTCCCTAGTTAACCTTCACCTCCACTTCGCTTTGTCCTTCTCCTCTTCCTCTTCCGTCACCTCTACTACCTCCTTCTCCCCTTTTGCCTTCTCCTCATCCCTTTCCTCCTCTCCTCCATCTTCTCCCACTTCGCCTCTCACTCCACCTCTGTCTCTCCCCCAACTCAATCATCTCTTTCTTCTACCACTCTATTAACTTCTCCTCCTCTATCTTCACCTTCCCCTCTATCTCCCCTTCCCTTTCCATTGTCTCCCCACCCCCACCCCCCCAAACCCCCGCCCCTTACTCTTTTTCCTCCTTATAATTTATCATGTAAAATCATTATACTCGAGTTTACAATTATGTTACATTTGAGATACACTCATTTTACTAAATATATTAAAATATATATTAATTTTTATATAAAAGCATCCTAAATTTATCATAAAAATAGAAAACTTAAGTTATCCTTGTTAGTATTTTTCAAAGAAAAACTAATAGTGAAAGTTCTTTGACTTGGAACTAGTTAAGAGCAATTAAATTTAAGAATAATAGTAAAAAAAAATTAAATAGAGATGCTCATAGAAATTAGAGTCAAAAAAATCAAACACTCTAAAATTTTGGGGTACGGGCGGTACCACAACCGAATAGAGCCCAGGATTCTAGGCACTAGTGATACTACTACTGGGAAAAGTGGTACTACCACCGCTTGGGCCATACTACCTATTGGGAAATCTTAGTAGGAGCATCACATGCACAGTGAAAGATCAAAACAAAATCAGTTTCTCAAGTAGATTAAAATCATCGTGCAAAGATTGGTATGACAAAAAACCTCAAAATCGGATGGAGAGGATGAAGAAGGTCAAACGTCCTCCTCTCTAGTGGTATCTACATTATGGATTACTGTAGTGATACTCCATCAATCGCAACCACAAATTTCACAACTCTTTCGCAAAGGAAGGGAGGATAATAGGAGAGGACGACCAAAGGTGCAACCTATCATCTATGTGCCTCCTCTCCTATGTATAGAGAGCCATCAAACATTCTAAAGGTCCTACCTTAGTGGGTATTGAATCTCCATCCAATTACCTACTAACTTTGGATTATTGGATCTTTATCCAATAATCTCTTTTGGCCTTTAATTGGGCCTCAAGCAAGGAGCTCATTAATGTAAGGTCTCATTCGATGAGAATAAGGACTAATTGTATAACTTATATCCAATTCTCTATTCACTGAAGCATCCATCATATCTGTGTGACCCTCTAGGTCCGATACCAAGCTGGTATGAGTCGCTCCCATCAGAATTTCTTCTGATATAGTGAATTATTATCCTATAATAATTCACTTGACTCATCGATTGTGGACGTACTAAGCCACTGCACCATAGTCCCCAAACAGTATGGGGGGACCGCTACCCGCAGTCGGAACCCCCAATGGGCGAGCGGGCATCACTGCCCTTAGGCGAACCCCCCCAATCAGGTGGGCATTGTGCCTGCAAGCAACCCCTGTTATAGCCGACCGCCCCTGCAGGCAGCCTAGCTGTAGCTTGGTCGTGAGAAACCGCCCTTCCAAGCAACCTTGGCTACGAGTGGCCGCCACTGCATGGACTTAGGCTGTAGCTGGCCACCGTTGCAGGTGGCCCTATTGTGGGTGGCCGCCCTTACAAGGGGCCTGCCATAGGTGACTGCCCCCTTCCTCGAAGCCTTTGTTGTGAAAATGCAGCAAAAACGCGTAGAACAATTCTACACGATTCAATCTCATCAACCATAGTTTAAAACTAATCTTTTACATAAACAACTTGGCTCTGGTACCAATGTACAGATACCCTAGCAAAAGCATCACATGCACAATGAAAGATTAAAATAAAACTAGTTTCCCAAGTAGATTAAAATTATTATGAAAATATTAGTATGAGAAAAAATCATAAAATCGAAAACTGTATCGTATGAGATATTGTTTACCTAGGGAGATCATATATCCCTATTTTTCCAGATTTGGATGGAGAAGATGATGGAGGTTAAACGTCATCCTCTCTAGCAATATCCTTATGTAGAGAGAGGGAGGAGAATAGGAGGGGGCGGCCAAAGGTGTAACCTATCAACCATGTGCCTCCCCGCCTATTTATAGAGAGCCACCAAAAACCCTATAGGTCTTGCTTTAATGGGTGTTGAATCTTCATCCAATCACGTACTAACCTTAGATTATTAGATCTCTATCCAATAATCTATTTTGGCCTCTAATTGGGCTTTATGCAAGGAGCCCATTAATGTAGGGTCTTATTAGATGAGAACAGAGGCTAATTAGACAACTCATATCAAATCCTCCATTCACTGAAGCATCCACCATATATGTGTAACCCTCTAGGCCCGATACCGAGCTGGCCATGAGTTTCTCCCATCAGAATTTCTAATATAGTGAATTATTATCCTCATAATAATTAACTCGATTCTTTAACTATGGACGTATTAGGCCACTACGTCATAGTCCCCAGATGGTATATAGGGATCAAATCCATTAAGCTTGCCTGTCCATAGTTACCGTGTATCTATAATTTCTCATCCATCTAATATCCCAGAGATCATATATTAGATATAGTTCTATCAGGCAACATACAGAATCTATCCAAGTCTTGCTCTAATTAGATTATCCTGAATAACTCCTCTCTCAATTCGAATGACCCTAGCCAGGGATTTGTCCGAGCGACATACACGGGATATTCCTCTCATGATACTGAGAGTGGATGATCCTCTTTTGATACTCAATTATTTTCGTAAGGTTGACTACTAATCTTGATAACCAGTTGTACTAGATGTAGACCTTTTCAAACCTGTAAACATTCTAATAATTAGGAATGACATAGGAATGATCTTCAAAGTTAAAGCTTAGCTATCTAGAAACTTTTCTATGGAAGACTTAGGGAAAGTATCCTATATTTTGGGGATTTGAATCTATAGAGATAGATCCAAGAGGATGCTTGGCTTGTCCTAGTCTAGGTACATAGACTCCATTGTCAAAGGTTTGGCATAAAAAATTTCAAGAGAGATCTTTATTAGAACCATTGTGAATTCTAAGCTTGGGGTGATCCCTATAAGGGATCGGCCTCCTTAAAACTCTATAGGAGTTCCTCCCTCCTTGGTTTTCTATACATAGGCTGAAAAATAATTGATCTATTGATGATAAAAAGTGGCTAATTACAAGGCTGTTTATAGGGCTTATAAACCCTTCCTACTCAAGACTCCTATTTCTAACAACTTCAACTCTAACTCTAAGAAGCAACTCCTACTTCTAACAACTCCAACTCCAACTCTAAGAAGCAACTCCCACTCCACATAAACTAAAACTCCAACTCCAAATTTAATTTCAAATCAATATTTAGAGTGTCCTAAATGATTGGAGCTCTTCCCCTCATCAAAGTGGGTAGCCAATTAGGTTAGTTACAAGCTTGACTTAGTTAACTCCAACCTGTATCTAACTCCGACTCCTAACCAGACTCCAATTCAACTAAATCCTAATCCTACTAGGATTTGGGTTGATTTATTACAATGGACTCAAATCTCCTTCTACCCAACCTAATGTCAAGTCTAGGTTGGCCAACATATCTCAATCTAAGGACTTGACTTAATCAACTCCAACTTAGCTAGGGTCCTAACAGACATGCCCTCTTCAAGTCAGCCTTGTCCTCAAGGCTGAGGCTCCATGAACTTTAGGTCTTGATCTATAATTCTCCTTGAAGCTTCCTTGTGGTATCTATAATAGGCATAAGGTGTATCATGATCCAGCATTGTCTTGTATCTCTCCATCAAGGGTAGTAGTATCTGCATGGTAGTGCATCATGATCCTGCGATCCCATGTGATCATTATCTAAACTTGAACCTCCTTATCAGTTGGGATGTCAGGTGGATGGATCCGAGTTGAGTCATCCTTTTTAAATATCTATTTGCAACGAGATACTTGGAGATCAATTATATTTTTAAATTGACGTATTGATTTGATCCATAAGTCATGGCTCAATTGTGATCCCAAATTTTGCAAGGGCCAAAGTAGTAGGGGGACCACTTCCTTGAGGCTCGAATTTTCTACTGATAGGGCTGGAGATGAAGGGAAACTCGATATTCAATAGTAAATTTTTTTTTGCTCTAGTATTTACCAGGGGGTTGTTTCTTTCTTGCATGGGTTGCCACTTAGTTATTCTTTAATAGTAATCGACCATTCTTTTGGAATAATTGCTCTCCTTTGATAAGGTCCCTGGTGGTGTGAGCCCATTCTGAGTCCGAGGAGGGTAGGAGCTATAATTTTACCAAACCTATTTTCATCTCTCCTTTATGTTATCGACTTGGTTCATGCCAAACTTCAAATTCAATAGCAATTAGTATCCCTTTACAAATCAAAAGCATCATGTGAAATATAGGGAGAGCTTCGGTATATATTAGGAGTAAGCCATCTTGCATGAGGATAGTGTCGATCCCATTTCTTGATATGTCTGCTCCAATTACGAACACGTTACCACGATCGAGTAATGCTAGCACTGATGTAGATGGCATCATAAGTGTGAGGATCATATAGATTGTGGACGTATGGATGTCTTTCACTTATTCCCTCATAATTTTGATCTACATCCAATAAGGTTTGGTGTCACAGATTCCATGCCGGTACTATCGCTAGAGGGACTCAATCTTCTTATGGTCGTAGGCCACGGATCGATGGTCATCATCAGGGAAAACTTTGAGCATTATGGTTCGCTCCTTGGAGAAGTCATGGAAGTAGCCCAATATCTAGGAGCATTGCTTCTGAAGCCATAGCTGGTTCAGTTGGATATGGCACTTCAGAAAGAGTTTATACATGTAGACAAAGAGGCAAAGCTTTTGGAGATAAAGTGTTATTGTAAAGGAAGGTCGTGGCCAAATGATTTGTGTCTCTTGTATCTCCTAGATGATCCTTTTAGCCTTCGCCCTTTGAGGATATGGATAGCAATATGGTCGAATAGGTGCTACTGGTTCCTCTTGCAAGATCAGCATATGAAGATCATATAGCCTGGTAGGAAGTAGTTGCCTCGGTTCGGCAGAGGCGCCTGAAATTTCTACAAGCTTCTACAAGTGGTGTGTCAAGATCGTCATTACTTCGCTCCCATGTTTCTCACATAAGGTCACTTGTTCTCCCTTGTCATTCTTAAGATTCTTGGTGAGGATGGTGACACGTTGCTTCTTAAAGGATTCACAAGATTATTCGACCGGCTACGGGTCCTCCTTCGTGTTCTCTTTGCTAGTTACAGGTGCCCTACAAGTCAATCACGCGAGTGATGGCACATGTGACACACTATGTAATCTTTTTGCTTATAATTAATATTAGCATATTCTCATATTATATTATATGTAGCATATATATTATGATGCCCTTGGTTCTATACAATGGGAATCGGATCGTGATAAGATCACGATAATGAGATCGCTTCATCTTTAAACACAGATCCTAAATAATCCCGATCGTAGGTTACTCGAGAGGGAAATCGAGATAACCAAATAGACCGGTGTACTATATACCCGTCCATATGATGGAGGTGACTGATCTCATAGCCACTTGTGTGGAGATACTAAGGATATAGTACAGGTTCTCATTGGAGAATGAGTTCACTGATTAATCCTCTTATGGAATGTTATATGGTTAATGATACCTAATGTCAGATAGCAATTCCATAGTCCCAGTTGTGTATCTGGTCCTTGGACTTGAGACACCAAGGATGCCTTATATAAGTACTCATTTCTTTGACACCAGACTTATTGGTTTGGAAAACTCCAGATCTGATACAGTTGGTTATCGGGATTGGTAGCCAACCTTACGAATGCAATTGAGTATCAATAGAGGATCATCCACTCTTGGTATCACAAGAGGAATATCTCATATATGCTTGCTTAGACAAATCCCTGGCCAGGGTCATTCGGATTGAGAGAGGAGTTTTCCGGTAGAATTCGATTAGAGCAAGACAAACTAATTTCGTATGTGACCTAACAGTACCATATCCAATATACAGTCTCTAGGATATTAGTTAGATAAGGGATTATAGATACATGGTAACTATAGACAGACAAGTCTGATTGATTCAATCCCCTATACTGCTTGGGGACTATGGCATAGTGGCCTAAGACGTCTATAGTCGATGAGTCGAGTGAATTATTATGGAGATAATAATTCATTATATCAGAAGGAGTTCTGATGGGAGTAACTCATGGCCACCTCGGTATCGGGCCTAAAGGGTCACACACATATGGTGGATGCTTTAGTGAATAGAGGATTAGATGGAGATCCAATTAGGCCCTATTCTCATTAGATGAGACCCTATGCTGATGGGCTCCTTGATTAAGGCTCAATTAGAGGCCTAAAGAGATTATTGGATAGAGATCCAATAACTACTAAGGCAGGAGCCTTAGGGTTTATTGGTGGCTCTCTATAAATAGGAGGGGAGACTTTTGGTTGATAGGCTACAACTTTAGCCATCACCTCTTATTCTTCTCCCTCCCTCTGAGCAAGAGTTGCAAGATCAGATTGGAGGAGTTTCGCTATAGAGATCCATTGTGTAGATACCGCTAGGGAGGAGGACGTTTGACCTCCTTCATCTTCTCCATCTGGATCTGGAATACAGGGATATACAATCTCCCTAGGTAAAATCACTCTCACACATTATGGTTTTTCAATTTTTCTCGCGACCCCAATCTTTTGCATGATGATTTGATCTGTGTGGGAAACTGGTTTTTATTTTGATTTCTGCTGCACCTGTGATGCACCCGCAGAGGTTTCCCAACAATGGTATCAAAACCAAGATTTTTGTATGAAAGATTGGTTTTAAACTGTGTGTGATGAGATTGAATCACATAGATTCGTTCTACGCGTTCTTGCTATGTTTTCATAGCGAAGGAAGCCCTTGCAGGGGCGGTTGGCCACCTGCAAGGAGCGGCCACGCTAGGCCCCTGCAGGACGACCACCAGGCGTGGCCGCACGACGGCTATGGCCAGCCACAAGGGCTCGCCTGCCGCGACGCTATGGCCAAGCCACAATGGCTGCGCCGTGGCATGATCGCAAGGGGCAATCGGCCACAGCCAGGCCGCAGGTGGCGGCTACCCACTGCAATGCCACAAAGGGCAACCCTACGCCAGGGCTATCGCCTGCAAGGGCGGCCGTTGGCAAGAGCGGCCGCCAACCCGTGAGGTGTTGTCCAAAGGGCCACCGCAGCATGCCCACACGCATGTGTCGCCACCTGCATAGGGTAGTGGTGGCGACGACGCAGATGGGGGCAAGGTGAGGGCTAGGGCATCCTTTTAAGGAAAAGGACAATCCTACCCCTCTGATTTTTAAAAATTTTGAGGACTGTTCTCATGTGTAGAATTTTAAAAATACCCTCAATAATTTTAAAAATTTCGATGACTGTCCTCTCATCCAGAATTATGAAAATGCCCTTGATAATTCTGAAAATTCCAAGCATATTCTGATTTCCAAAAAATAATTAATTAAATAGTTTAATTAATTATTATATATATCTAGTAATCCTACATATGATGTGATGTACATATGATATATGATGTGGATGGATGATCATGAGCCATATGTTGTGATGTGTGTAATTGTGATTATTATTATTATTATTGGGGCTTTCATGCCTCTATTTTTCTCATTTTTTGTCGGGACTACATGCTTGTGATTATTTGTAATTACATGAAGAGGCGCGTCGGGAGCATGGAGATGACAATGGGACCCACGATGCCATGGCGGGAGATTACAACGCATGGTGATGCGACGATCCGATGGAACCGATGATGACGAGATCAACAATCACAGGGCATGAAGATGTGCCGATACATACATAGATCCTATTGTGAGAGATTAAGCCCATTGGCTCGGGCTTAATTATATTTGGTGGCGGCTCATGATCATTCGGTGTGGCTTGCATGTGTGATGTGTTATACACCTACTAGATATATATATATATATATATTTGCATGAGATATAGATATATATTAAATATATATATGTGTGACACGACATATTAAGAGACCGACAGAAAACAAAAACCCCTCCTAAGATAATATTAAGTCAGTAAGCATGAGGTAATAAGATTGACCCACGTGGCCTTCCATCGTTATAGGAAGAAATTGAATCACGACATAGGTTGAGTTAGTCGAGTCCCTCGAGGCTGACCTATCTACGTGATTGAGTTCTTACCTACGATATAGAGATGTCACTGATGACCTGAGGACATGGTATGCTTGGTCGAGTCCCTCGAGGGTATATCATTGAATCAAACTTATCTTATAACGATGGTGATGACTTAACTGAACGTTATGGTTGGTCGAGTCCCCTAAGACTATGATGATTCGGAGGCCGAACGTGACGGGAATCACAAGGAGTTGTGATTGGCAAGAGTTTCCTAACTTTTGGGCTTAGTGCGATTGGTCGAGTCCCTCGAGGTTGCACTAAGAGTCTGCCGGAGACTTCCGTCTCACATGTCGAGAGTGTCATGTGATTCGCTAAGAAAATAGTGGGAGCACGTTAAGATAGAAGTCCATATCTTAATCAGTATTTTCTACAAAATTTACATATTATTTATTTTTGCTATATCTTGTTTTGTTGAAAATATATCGCTCACAAACCCCCTACATGGCATACTTGATGCCAACCGCCTCATTGGTCCAAACTATATATATTGGCTCCATAATTTGAGAATTATTCTCACGACAGAGAAAATTGCATACGTCCTTGATACAATCGTGCCCACACCGGAAGAAGGGGCAAGTAAGGATGAGATAGCTCACTATACGAAGTATATAGATGATTCTATGTTAGCAAAATGTTACATGTTGGCCTCCATGACTTGTGAGTTACAAAGGCAACATGAGAGCATGGATGTAGATTATATCCTTCTTCATCTCCGCCAGCTGTTTGAGAAACAGGGAAGAACTCAAAGATATAAGATATCTAAGAGACTCCTCTAAGCTAGGATGACAGAAGGGACATCGGTTGAGAACCATGTCCTAAAGATGATAGAGTGGATCGAGAAACTCACAGATCTAGGAATAGTTCTAGAGAATAATCTGTGCGTTGATCTTATACTTCAGTCCCTACCAGATTCCTTTTCTCACTTCATCATGAATTTTAACATGAGCAAGTTTGAGGTGACTCTCCCTGAGCTCCTCAATATGTTGAGGGAAGCTGTGAGTGCCATTAAGAAGGAGAAGCTAGTTCACTATATTAGTAAGACCAAAAAAAAAGGAAGGCTAACAAGATCCTTAAGAAGGGCAAGGGTAAAGAAAGACCATGTAAGGCAAAGGTTGTCAAGAAATTCCCGACAAATGATAAAGGACAATACTTCCACTATGGCCAAGACAGACATTGGAAGAGGAACTGTAAGGACTACCTTGCAGAGAAGGCAAGACAGAAGCTTGGAGAAGCTTCAAGTATATTCATGATCAGTCTCCATTTGTCAGATTTTCATAATAACACATGGGTATTGGATACCGGGAGTGTTTATCATATCTACAATTTGTTGTAGGTTCTGGCAAGACCTACGAGATTGGCTAGAGGTGAGATGGACCTCAAGATGGGCAATGGAGCAAGAGTTGCTGTAGTTGCTATTGGAGAGGTCACACTACATCTGCATAGTAGAGCTATTATTGCATTAGATGCATGCTATTTTGTTCTCTCTATTATCAAAAATATTATTTCTATCTCTTGCTTGATAATTAGTGGATATAAATTAGTTTTTGAGAATAATAGGATTTATCTTAAGCATTAGATTTAAGTATAACATTTTGTTCCTTTATCATAAAATATATAATTTTTATGACCAATATAATTATTCAAAATCACTAAAAAATGAACATGATTTTTCTCTCCTTTTTTTATATTATTCTATGCTCAAATTATATCATTCAATAATAATCATTTATCATACAACCCATACACTATCATAGCATTTAAATCATATAACATTTAAATCAATCATTCAACAAGGATATTTTACTTAGCCAAAAACACCATAATATTTAAGTTATTTAATGGTAGCCTTTGCATTTAAATCAACAAATATTCAAGCCAATGATTTTAAACCTATCAGAAAAATATTTCTTTCATAAATTTGAGTTCAGATAAAATTTCTAATTCATTTTTTTACTAGTATGCCAAAGTTAGAGTGATCAAGATTAATAAGTTATCCAAATATTTATTACCAATTATTTTATTTTAATAATTTTTGTTATTACTTAGGTTACTGAGTTTTGAAAGAATATTATATCTCAAGTCATATGTCTTAAGCATCTACTTTCAAAATATTACTTAGTGCTCCTAACCTTGTTAGGAGATAACTTTATATTATGGGAGGTTTTGATTTAGATACCCATTTGAGTTTGGATCCTTCATGATATATTCTTCCCATTTTCTCTAATGGTTTAAGGTTATTTATTGTTCCTTTAGGAACCTAAATTAATTTATATAGACTATAAACTTTAAATGAATATTTGTAGGCTTTATGTCCTAATTTTTCATAAATATTATATTTGATTTTTGGTGGCACATTTAAGGTAGGTCCTTGGTTGGCTTTTGTTGGATATTACCAACAAAGCATATATCATTTCATCTATTAATATGATCTTTATTGGCAAGGATCATATTTAGGGATTTGTTCCCAATTTTAAAATTTTCTAATATTGTATTAAGCATGATATTTTCTTCTTTAACACTATCTAGCATCTCACATTTAGAACATGTGTTATGTGATATGAATGAATACTAATAAATTATGCATTTCGTCATGTCTCCTAACTATCAAATCATGATCATTTTTAAGTAATATAAAAGATTTACTAAGTTTTCTAAACTTATCAAATAAATCATGAAATATATTTAATAACTTCAAAAAAGAAATACTTAATGAATCATTAACCTCATCTTCGATCGCCATTAGAGCATAGTTAGCAACTTCTTCTTTTGAGTGGTCTTCTTCATTTGAAGAGTTTGAATCATCCCAAGTGGCTGAAAATATTTTCTTCTTGAGCATCAGCTTCTTCTTTAATTAAGGACATTCATTTTTTAAATGTCCCGGTTTGTTGCATTCATAGCATATGACATTATCCTTCTTTTATTGTTTTTGATTTTTATATTTTTTATTATTTATAATTTTTTTAAACTTTCTTGATAACAGTGCAATATCATGGTCCTCATTATTTAAGGTTTCACTCAGGGAGTCATTTGTTGTTCAAAGTGCTATATCCTTCATGTTCTTTGGAAGGGGTTCATAAAGCTCATCATGAGCTTTATAGTTCATTTCATATGTCATGAATAAGCCAATCAGTTCTTTAAGACGTAAGTTATTTAAATCTTTGACCTCTTAAATAGTGGTTACTTTAGGATCCGAATTTTAGGTAAAGATCTAAAAATTTTACTCACAAGTTCAAAATTCAAAAATTATTTTCCAAGTGCTTTAAAGCCATTAATGACATCTATGAAACGGGTGTACATGTGTCCAATGGACTCACTTAGTTTCATTCAAAATAACTCATAATTATAAACTAAAATATTAATCTTAGATTCTTTTACTCTACTAGTCCCCTCATGTGTGATTTCTAGGGTATGCCAAATATCAAAAGCCGATTCACAAATGAAAATATGATTAAACTTATTTTTATCAAGAGCACAAAACAAAGAATTCATAGCCTTGGCATTTAACGAAAAATTCTTTCTTTCCAAATCATTCAGCTCATTCATTGGCTTGGAAGATTTTTCAAATCTATTCTCAATAGTATTCCATAAATCACGGTCTAAATAGATAAGAAAAACGCACATCCTTGTCTTCCAATACGTATAATTCGTCCCATTAAACATGGGAGGATGTGAGATGGAATGTCCCTCATTCATGCCGAAACAAGTCATTTATTCAAGTGGGTGAATTAGTGCAAGTGTAAATTCTCATTTTAACAAAAAAAATTTTCACTTTAAGCAAGATAAAAAATCCGAAGTTTTTCATAACAAGTGAATGATTGAAAGGAAATGCTAAGTTGCTTACTTAAAAATGACTTAAGAAGGAATAAGCAAATCCTAATACAAAGATAAGTAATATCGAAGGGAAGTGCTTGACTTGAAACTTTTATTTTAAAGAGTAAGTAAAAATCAGAAGCATCTATTGGTATTTAGTTCAAAATGATTACGAACTCTACAATTGCAAGTAGTAAATACAATAAGTAAAAACACTCACAATTATAGTAGTTTGGTACCAACCGACTTAGTCCACTCCCGAGTCCTCATTGAGGCACACCGACATCTACTACCAATCTTCTTTGGGTGAAGACCAAACCCATATAATCTTACAAGTGGGACTTTAAGAATTTTCTAACTCTAAGCTCTCTCCCTTCCCTTTTTTTTTATAATTTACATATAATTTTTTTACAGAATATAATCTTTAAAATTGTTATATGGAATACAAGAAAACTTGGGGTATTTATAGGCTCCAAACGACGTCAGAAATTAGAGCCAAAATTTAAAAATTTCCAAAAAAATCTGAGTATGAGCGGTTCACTCACCATGGTTCAACTCGACTACCAAAATCTTGGGTTGCGGTGGTACAACTATCGCTCATCGGCGGTTCAGTTATCAGGAATCCTGAAAAAGTGATTCCCTTCAATTTTTCAATCCCGAATTGAATCATATGTGACCAATTCTCTAATAAACCAATTGCGCTCAACCTAAGCTCAATCACTCCCCTTTAGTGGACACGATTGCTTTTTTGAGTTAATTTGAATTTCTTCTAAATCACACTCATTTAGGACTTAATTTTAACCTATGACTTAAAGATTATAGTCAAACATGACCACCAAGCTTATGATCTCACTCCCGTAATCTGGCAACCTCTAGCATTCCTTATGGTGAGTATCACAGTCTTCCTTCGGTGATCTCCCGGTATGTTCCTAGCGATCATCTCAATACCTTCGGCAAAGTCCTAGTGAACTCCCGGCGAACTCCCACCGCGTCGTCCAAACCTTGGCTCGATACTTAAACTTGATCCTGGGTCTATGTCTAATTTATAATTCCTTTTCACTATTATGGTTAACCTTTATGATGCTAACTATAACTTAATTAATTACAATCAATATAGCCATAAATCCACTTCAAGACCTTCCCACTCCCAATAAGCCTTTGGGCTACCCCCGACAATCTTCTAGTGAATCTTGGTCTTCTTCCGGTGAACTCTCTTGTGCCATCTTGGCAAGCTCCTGATACCCTCGGTGAGCTCCCAACACACTCCATGTGAGTTCCCAACTGCATCGTCCAAACCCTAACCCGATGCTTGGACTTGACTCTGGCTAAACCTCTGATTGTAATAATCTCTCTATCATAGTTAATCCTGCATCAATCAACTCTAACAACCTTGTTAGATCAAGCACTTATCAATTAATTTCATCATCAAAATTTGAGATTCAACAAGTTACATAGTTCAGTCAGACATGTCATAATGGTTCAAGAGTTTGAAAGGTAAAATTTTATTCACATCGATCGGGAAGGCCCTGGCTAAGCTAGTTACATAGTTCAGTCAAACATGTCATAAATAGTTCAAGAGTTTTAAAAGTAAAATTTTATTCACACCGACTATGAAGGCCCCGGCCAAGCCAATTATAAAAATATGACTAAGTCAGTTACAAAACATTGTTCTTACATCGTGATTGAGTCGTTGTCATCGCAGGGGACCTCCACCTCCATTAGGACATGATCATCTTCCAGGAGGGTGGCGTAGGGGTGCTCCTCAACCTCCAGCCCCAGATGCTTGGTTCAGAAGCACGTTAGAGTGATCTTGTACCCAAACTCCTAGCTCACTTGACACATCTTTTCCAAGCTTAACTTGAAATCGGGTGACTCCTTGTATTGCACAATGGTCACCCGCACCTTCTCGGGAGCCATGCTTCACTCGACAATAAGGTCCTTCTTAATATTCTTCTATGCTGCCTGCACCACCAAGAGGAATTCTTCCACCTCTTGATTGTGCACCCCGACTGCCTCTAGGTCCCCCTTAAACCCTTGGAGCTCCTTCTCTAGGGCCTTCACCTTCTCGAGGGCCTTAGCTTCCCTGCGCTGGACATTATGCAATTTCACGATCACCTCATTGGCCCGAGCTTCGACTGTCACAACCGCCATTGGACCATACTCATCCTTTAGTTTATGGGTGTCGGCCTAGAGCTCCTCATTCAATTGGGAGAGATGACCTATGACTCTCCCGGAGTTGTGCACCAAATCGATAAGACCCATGGCAAAGTGGTGGTGCTAAAAATAGAATTTGACAATCAACAACCCAGGGACCTTAGTGCAAAAAGAAGAAAGAAGACGCAACATTTTCCACCGACACCTCAAAAGGTGTGATATATATCTCCTTGGCAAGCGGGAGGTTGAGGATGCCTTAGCAAAACACCTGGCATCGACCCCATCGATCCACACCTTGTGTCGAGGGATTAGTAAGCCCACCTCACCTTCAACATACTGTCCCCGACCAACTTAGGGAGTCTAGCTATCTCTGAGTCATGTAGGGCTCCTCAGGCACCCAGGCATTGACTCGGTAGAGGTCCCTCATGTATCGGGGGCGGGTGACCCCCTTCTCCTTCTGATTGCTCCCCTCACCCGAAGTAGGCTTCGACTTCGGGGTGGGCACTGGCGAGTCTCCCGACTTCTTCAGCCTCTTCAAGGGGGGCCCGACTTTAACAGACATGGGCTTCTCAACATTAGGCTCGGTGGTAGGACGAGACATCTCAGGGCGAGGAGCCTGAGCAGCAACCACCTTCTTCATCCCGAAGAGATTCATACCTGTGAAATAGGTTGAACCATCAGAGACAAAAGACGTAAAGCAAACAATGGAGAAGACACGTGAAACATTTCATACCCTCAGGGGCTGGACAAAGACCCATCGCCTCTAGCTGGGCTTCATTCATCGACTTGATCATCATCAAAGAGGAAAGGATCTCCCTCAGTCATGCAACCTACTCCACCTCGACCTTTGTTAGAAGGGGAGGGGAGTTGTCAATGTCTCAGTCGGACCACTTCAGGCTGAAGCCTTAACCCTTGAAGGCACTAAAGAATATGAACCAAGCTTTCCATCACTTGTTGTTGGAAGTGTTGAATCTTGGATTTTGATGATGAAATCAATTGATGGATTATTGATCTAACAGGATTGTCAGAGTTGATTAATGTAAGATTAATTACGATAGAAGGATTATTACAATCAGGATTGGCCAATGTCAAGTCCATGCATCGAGTCGATGTGGTTGGAAACTCGCCAGTAGTGTGTCAGAAGCACATTGAGGATATTGGGAGCTTGCCAGGATGGCGCAAGGGAGTTCGCCAAAAGAAGACCAAGACTCACCGAAAGATTATCGGGGGTAGCCAAAAAGCCTGTCGGGAGTTAGGATGGTCTTGTAATGGATGTTTGGTAATTATGATTGTATTTAATTAAGTCATAATTAGCATCGTGCAAGTCTAACTATGACAGGATCAATAGAGTTATAATCAGATAATGGGCCATGATCAAGCTTGAGCATTGGGCCGAGGTTCGGACGATGTGGTGGGTTTCGCCGGGAGTTCGCTAAGAGATTCGCCGAAGGGATCGAGAAGCTCGCTGAGAACATGTCGGAAGATCATTGGGGAGAAAACCATAAAATTTATCGCAAGTATACCGGAGGTTATCGGATTGGCAGAAGTTAGATCGTAATTAAGCTTATGGTCATTAAGAGTTATAATCATTAAGTCGTAGTTAAAAAGTGAATCCAATTTGAGTTGGATTTGGAAGGAATCCAAATCAACTCAATAAGGCAACTGGATCCACTACTAGATTTGGTTGAGCTCAGGTTAAGCTCAATCAATTGACCAAGGAGCTGGTCAACATTAAGTCAAAGCCAGAGTTCAAAACGTGGAGGGAACCACTTTTGTGAAAATTTCGACAGGTAAGCTGTCGGTGAGCGATGGTTGGATCGCCCGTACCACAGAAAGGTGCTATCCGAGCGACGGATAGCACCTTTTGGTGGGTAAATCGCCCAGGCCGGATGGTAAACATCCCATACCCAAGTATTCGGGTGGCTGAGCCGCCCAGGCCGGTGGGTGAGCTACTTGTACCCGGATTTTTCGGATATGATTAGATTTTGGCTGTGATTTTGAAGCCACTTTGGGGCCTATAAATATCTTAAGTTTTCTTACATTCAAAACACACTTTTTGGGGGATTATATTTTGAGAAAATATTGCATGTAATTTGTAAGAAAAAGAAAAGAGAAGGGAGAAAGCTTAGAGATAGTAACTTCTTAAGTCTCCTTTGTAAGCAAGTGTAAGGGTTTGATCTTCACCCAAAGAAGATTGGTAGTGGACGTCGGTGTGCCTCAAGATGGAGGACTCGGGAGTGGATGTAGGCCTTTGGCACCGAACCACTATAAAATTATAAGTGTTTCATATTTGCATTATTTGAATGTTGTTGTATTGATGCTTCTAATTTAACTAAACTTCTTGAAAGCAATATGATAATTTGTTTTCCTCAAATGTGATTATCTTTCTGATTTTCTTAGCAACTTACTTTTAATCACTCACTTGTTTTATTAAAAATAAAATACTTTGGATTTCCTATTATATCTTATTTGAAAAGCTTTTGCTTTAGAAAAAAAATTCAAGCTTGCATTAATCCACCCCCTCACCCCCCCTTTCTTAGTGCCAATTGATCATAACAATTGGTGTATGAGCAATGTTCTTATTCTTTGGATTAACACGGACTAGAGTAAATGACTTGTTTTGGTATGAATGATGGACATTCTGTCTCACATCCTCCAATGTTTAATGGGACAAATTACGCATATTAGAAGACAATGATGCATATTTTTCTTATTTCTTTGGACCTTGATCTTTGTAATATAGTTGAAAATGGTTTTGAAAAATCTTTCAAACCTATGAATGAGCTAAATGATTTAGAAAGGAAGAAACTTTCTCTAAATGCAAAGGCTATGAATGCCTTGTTTTGTGCACTTGATAAAAATGAGTTTAATCATGTTTTCGCTTATGAATCGACTTTCGATATTTGGCATACTTTTAAAAATCACACATGAAAGCATAATTAATATAAATGAATCAATTAATGAAATACATTACAAAAATGAACTTGAAGAACACCTTCCAAAGAATAGGAAGGATTGTGAATTAAGAATGACATATGACTCCTCGAGTGAAATCTCGAGTGATGAGAACCTTGGACATGAAATTTTGACGAATGAATCAAAAAAATTAATGAACTTGAACCTTATAAAAATTATGGACACAACCTCTTGCTATGAACACAAGAAGCCGAGGAGCTCCAAAGATCAAATGCTCAACCAAGAAGTGGAGAACCTTGCTTTAATAGCGATCGAAAATGAGGTTAGTGAGTATTTAAATATTTTTAGAATTATTAAATATGTTTTATGACTTGTTTGATGAGTTTAGAAAATTTAGCAAGTCTTTTAAGTTACTTAAAGTTGATTATGATTTGTTAGTTAAAAGATTTGATGAAATGCATATTCCTTAGCATCACATAAACCATGTTCTAAATGTGGAAAGCTAAACAACATTAAAGATAAAAATATCATGCTTAAAACTATATTAAAAAATTTTAAAATAGGAAATAAATCCCTAAATATGATCCTTGCCAATAAGGGTTATATTAATAGAAGAAATAACATAGGCTTTGTTGGTAATGGTCAACAAAAGCTAACCATTTTTGTTAAAGGACATACCTTATATTTATCATCAAAAGTTAAATATAATTCTTGTGAAAATTAGGGCATAATACCTACAAATGTTCATATATAAATTATAGTCCATATAAATTAATTTGGGTTCCTAAAAGAACCATAAACAACTTTAAGTCATTAGAGAAAATGGAAAGAATATGTCATGAAGGATCCAGTGTTAAATGGGTACCTAAATCAAAACCTTCCATAATATAAAGTTATTTCCTAACAAGGCTAGGAGCAATAAAAATATTTTATAAGTAGATGCTCAAGTCATATTACTTGAGATCTAACACTCCTTCAAGCTTACTAGCCTAAGTGGTAATAAGAAAATTATTAGAATTAAAATTATTGATAATTAATCTTTTAATGGTTCATCATTATACAATTAATTTTGATGATGATTTTGGATATATTTTCAAATGATTTTATTTTAAAGAATGGATATGTTTGAATCTATCCATCTTCATTGATATTTTGCTTATGATTATTTGATACTTAAATCATAATCTTGAAATCTTGAAAATTATAATTTAAGATCTATTTATTCACTAAGATTTCTACCCTTTATTAAAGAAAAGTTTTCATCCTAATCATGATCTTGACTTCTCAATATTTATAACTTGATATTACTATAAGAATCAAGATCCTTCTTACTTTGTCTCCTAAGATTTCAAAAACTTTAAAATTTTATCTAGGAAGAAATGTGTCAAAATTAAATCATGTTCTTGGCATTTATGTTTTGATAATAATATTCTTCATGACATGATTGCTTATGACTTTATTCTTAGTATAACTTATCACCAAAATTAGTATTTCTTAGGTTTGTGATAAGTTAAAAGTTAAAAGAGATTTGTATTATCATGAATATTTCCTTAATTTATTGACTTGACTTATATATTATGGGAATCACATTATTGATCTCTATAAAAAGGAGATTTATAATCTTAAAAATTATAATTAAATTTTTATTAGATTATTCTTCTATTAAAAAGATTTATTTTGGATAAATTAAGATTATCCCCTAAGACTCATTTGTATTATCTACAAAAAAAAAGAGGAAAGAAACTTATTAAACGAAATCATGTCTTTTATATTTAAATTTTTAATGACATAATATCTTTTATACTTTTTGGCATAAATTGAACATGGATGAAAAGAAATTATGCAATCATATTTCTTTCTTGACAATAACAAAAGGTGGGAGATTAAATTTTTAATATGATTAGAAGCAAACATTGAATGATGAACAAGTGCTTAGAAGAAAATTAGAACTTTCTAAATGCATATTAAATATTGGGTTTACAATTTGAGCTTAATCTACTATCATATTTTCTTTTGGAATTTATGATGATAATTATCAAAATCTATATGAGATATGATTTGCTTGATTTGTTACCTTACTTGAAATTTGCATAAGATAAATTAAATTGCATGAATAGCTCTTGATTTTTTTCTTGGATTTTGGAATCCAAATCTATAAAATTAAGTATTCTTGTGATGTTTTTCACTTCTGTATCTTGATTCTACCTTGGTATTCACACAAAGTAGAGAAAGGAAATCACTAACATTTGAAGAGACTAATAAGTCTATTGGTTTCATTTTGAATCTCTTGAAAGTGATTTTGATGATTTAGAAATTAAATGATATCATGATTTTAATTTATTAAAATTATAACTTGAAATCTTTTATAAATCAAGTCTCTTATATCTTCTCGTATTATTTAAAAAGAGATTTTTATATAAACCATGATCTTGACAACTTGAGAATTATATCTTCTCGTATGATTTATTTCTATTCATAATTTATCTTCATTAAATTGAATATCTCATCACCATATTAGTTGTTCTTGATATATTTCATGTGATGATTAGTATATTTCTGGATATGTTTATTGAAAAATGATATAATGGGAAAAGTTTTGCACTATAGTAACCATCCCCTTTTTTTGATAATGACAAAGGAGGAGCAAAACTTGTTAGCTTGTAAAATTGCAAGCTTGAACAATGCAAAGGAAGAAAAAATTGGCTAGCTTGCACTTCTCAAAAGAGAAAAAGAATTTACTAGCTTTATTTGCTATGTTTTCTTGAAATTTACATGAGAGAGGTTTGTTGAGCTCATATTCAAAATATTCTTCTAAATTTTTATATCTACAAGATACTAAATCATGAAAATATATAAATTACTAATCTAATTTCATGAGATTAAGCTTTTTGTAATAATATTTTTGAATACCTTCTCCATGTTTTTTATCTTACAGAAAGGGGGAGAAAAATTGCATGAAGATGTGCTACGTTTAAAATTTACAAGAGATAATTTTTGGTATCAAGAGATGACTTTTGCTACACTTGAAATACATAAGTAGTCTTTAAATCTCTTAGGACTTTTGAGCTCATCTTAATATTACTTTTAAAATTTATTAAGAGTTCTTCTCATGATGAAATGATTCAGTAACACCTCCCTTGTTTCTCTCCTTATTAATTATAAAGGGGAAGAAAATTTTATAATATATATACTAAGGGGGAGTAATATCATTATGTGTTTTGAAATTATTAGCTATACATTTCACCTTTTTGTTGATGACAAAGAGGGAGAAATATATATACTGATGACATATGACATTGAAAAATATTCATCGATAACACTTGATGATATAACTTAGATATTTTACAATTCATGATTTGATAACTTGATGTAAATTTGTGTTAAAATTTGCATAGAATATTGATTGCTTGAATTGAAGAGTGTGTGCTTTTATTAAATTTAACTGGTATGTATTTAGGGAGTGTTAGGATTAACTCCTGTCATCAATTGATTATCATCATAAAAAAGGGGGAGATTGTTGAATCTCATATTTTAATGATGAAATCAATTGATAGATTATTGATCTAACAGGATTGTTAGAGTTGATTGATGCAGGATTAATTACAATAGAAGGATTACTACAATCAGGAGGCCAAGGTCAAGTCCATGCATCGAGTCGATGCGGTTGGGAACTTGTCAGGAGTGCGTCGGAAGCTCACTGAGGGTATCAGGAGCTTGCCAGGATGGCGCAAGGGAGTTTGCCAGAAGAAGATCGAGTTTCACTGGAAGATTATCGGGGGTAGCCGAAAAGCTTGTAGGGAGTTAGGATGGTCTTGTAATTGATATTTGACAATTATGATTATATTTAATTAAGTCATAATTAACGTTATATAGGTCTAATTATGATAGGATCAATGGAGTTACAACCAGATAATGGGCCAAGATTAAGCTTGAGCATTGGGCTGGGGTTCAGATGATGTGGTGGGTTTCGCTAGGAGTTCTTTAGGAGATTCGCCGAAGGGATCGGGAAGCTCATTGGGAACATGTTGGGAGATCATCAGGGAGAAGACTAGAAGACTTACCGCAAGTATGTCGGAGGTTATCGGATTAGCGAAAGTTAGGTTATAATTAAGCTTATGGTCATTAAGAGATATAATCATTGAGTCATAGTTAGAAAGTGAGTCCAATTTGAGTTGGATTTGGAAGGAATCCAAATCAACTCAATAAGGCAATCGGATCCACTACTGGGTTTAGTTGAGCTCAATCAGTTGACCAAGGAGCTGGTCAACATTAAGTCAAAGCCAGAGTTTGAAAAGTGGAGGGAACCACTTTTGTAGAAAATTCGACGGGTAAATCGTCGGTGAGCGATGGTTGGACTGCCCATACCACATAATATGGGCAGTGGGTAGCACCTTTTGATGGGTAAATTGCCTAGAGCCAGTGGGTAAACCGCTTGTACCTAGGTATTCAGGCGGCGAGCTGCCCAGGCCGACGAGTAAACCGCTCGTACCCGGATTTTCTAGATACGATTAGATTTTAGCTCCGATTTGAAGCCAATTTGGGGCCTATAAATACCCCAAGTTTCTTGCATTCAAAAGATACTTTTTGGGGGATTATATTCTGAGAAAATATTGTGTGTGATTTGTAAGAAAAAGAAAATGGAAGGGAGAGAGCTTAGAGATAGTAACTTCTTAAGTCTCCCTTGTAAGCAAGTGTAAGGGTTTGATCTTCATCCAAAGAAGATTGGTAGTGGATGTCAGTGTGCCTCAAGAAGGAGGACTCGGGAGTAGACGTAGGTCTTTGGTACTGAACCACTATAAAATTGTAAGTGTTTCATACTTGCATTGCTTGAATATTGTTGTAAATTTAAATAAACTTCGTGAAAGCAAGACGATAAGTTCTTTTCCTCAAACGTGATTATCTTTTCCTCAAAGGGTCGAAGGGACGCTATCCAACTTTTAGGACATGTAGATTGAAGTCGCTGGGGATATAGAATGTAGCCCTAATCTTGGGTCGAGAAGATTCGATGATGACTGAATCCTCATCATGCTTTCTAAGCATGGCCTCCAGGGCCTTAAGATTCGTCTATCAAGGATGACGACTCAGAAGGGGAGCAATTCCCGAAATTCCTCTCCTCATTAAAAGACAAAGAAGACATGGTGGCGGATGTACAAAAAATGAAAGAGCAAGAGGGGGGAGGAAGAAACTCAATTGACTCATAGAGAGGGTGAGACGGATGGAAGGCGATAATCGGGGGAGCAAGAGAATGCAAGAATATAACAAAGGCTATAACGTTCTCTCCATCGAGGCCCAGAGTTTATAAAGACTGGCTGGGGCCGCAGGAATGAGGCAGAGGCAACAACCTCATGATCTCTAGTGCATTATCCAAGAAGACCTTTCGACTGCCCAAGGTGGAGGCAGGGTAACACTTCGAGATCCGGAGGAGATCTGTAATAAATGAGCCTAAAAAGCACAAAGAAACCATTGGGAAGAATTGAACTACCCTCCAAGCCACCATTCGTAGCACGATAGCTCAACACCGCATAATGATGAGGCACCAGTCCTAACTTTGAGCTAGGAGTATGCTAAGCCCATGGCATCCTCGGGATTCGAAATCTTCCTGCCTGAGTGACCAGTTAATGCCAACTTCAGTCTTGACCAGTCCATGATGACCTCTGTCTTGGCCAGTCCATGCTGACTTCAGCCTCGGTCAGTCCATGCTTTCTTTAGCATCGGTTGGTCCAGTTGACTTCAGTCTCGACAAGTCCATGCTGACTTTAATATAGGCCAATCTATGTCGACTTTAATCTCGACCAATCTATGTTGACTACAGTCTCAACCAGAGTATGTCAACTTCAGTCTTGACCATTCTATGTCGACTTTAGTCTCAGCCAATCCATGTCAAGTTCAGTCTCGACCAATGCATGTCAACTTCAGTCTCGACCAGTCTATGTTGACTTTAGTCTTGGCCAGTCATCTCGGCCAGTCTATACCAACTTGAGTCTCGGCCAATCTATACTAACTTCAGTCTCGGCCAGTCTATGCCGACTTCAATCTTGGCCCAAAAACTAAGACTCACATAACAAAGTCGATGATCAAGTAGACTTGTAACCGCGTGTCGTGCCCCGAGAGTCTTTTTTAAGGGGAGAGGATGATGGGGCATTTTGGCCTATCCAACAAAGATTGTCATGTCACCCTCACAAGGTCAAATCAACACATCTGACTCAGCTCATACCATGGCCTTAAGAAGGGACATGGCCCCAGCCTATCGCTCAATGAGTATGGTGAGACAAGGGATGTATCGATTGACATCAGTAGACAGATTATTGGTCCGCCCTACACCCGAGGAGCATGGCAACGTATGACTCTGCATTAATGCCCACACGTATTAAATGACCACGTACAGACTCCTCTTTTAGCAGGTAGTATAAAATGCCCCAGGTAAATTGTGGCATGGGTTTCTCACTCGATACATAAAACATACACTCAAAGCTCCATACTAGACTAAATTGATCATCGAAGGCGCTCAATGAGTATGGTGAGACAAGGGATGTATCGATTGACATCAGTAGACAGATTGTTGGTCCGCCCTACACCCGAGGAGCATGGCAACGTATGACTCTGCATTAATGCCCACACGTATTAAATGACCACGTACAGACTCCTCTTTTAGCAGGTAGTATAAAAGGCCCCAGGTAAATTGTGGCATGGGTTCCTCACTCGATACATAAAACATACACTCAAAGCTCCATACTAGACTAAATTGATCATCGAAGGGGCCGAGTCGTAGCACCCACAACCACCTAACTAAGGTCATGGTCAAGACACGAGAGATGAGCCAAGGAACAAGCAAATCGACAGACCTTGGATGAGCAAGAAGGCAATCCTCGAAATTGATGCCCAACCTGGATTCGAACGTCGAACCCTCATAGATGCTCCTGCACACACGAGTCGAACTAAGTTGAGACAACACCATAGCCTTAGCAAAAAGAACACTAATAGTTTGAAACAAAATCTACTAAGTATTAGACAATTATGTGATAAAGGATATATTATTAAATTTAAATCTAATGCTTGTATGGTTAAAATATCACATAAAAATAGATCTATGATTGCCTTAAAAAATAATAATGTGTATACAATTAATATTAAAATTTTTTGTGATGAAATGTGTTTTGATGCTTGAATTTAGCATAGGAGACTAGGTCATGCTAGCATGAAACTATTAAACCAAACCTCAACTAAAAATCTAGTGAGAGGATTGTCTAGCAACAAGTTCGTCAAAGACAAAGTTTGTGATGCATATCAAATTGGAAAATAAATAAAAAGTAGTTTTAAATTAAAAAATTAAATAAGTACCCCTAGGACACTATAATTGATTTATATTAATTTATTTGGACCAATTGATACTATAAGCTTAGAAAGTAGCAAATATATATTTATTATTGTAGACGATTATAGTATATACACTTAGACTAACTTCTTGACACACAGAATTAATTCTTTTAAATATTTTTACATTATATAAACTTGTTTAAAAAAATGATTTTATGATTTTATGTATACGTAGTGATCATGATGGTGAGTTTTAAAATCATGATTTCTAAACTTTTTATAAGTTAAATAAGGTGTGGAAGCTTGTTCCTAGACCTAGTGACCATTTAGTGATTGGTACTAAATAAGTCTTTAGAAACAAGCAAGATCAAAATGGTATCATAGTTAGAGATAAGGCTAGATTAGCGGCCAAAGGTTTCAACAAAGAAGAAGGAATCAATTATGAAGAAACTTTCACTCGTGTAGCTAGACTTAAAGTCATAAGGATTCTCCTTGCCTTTGTTTCTTTTAAAAATTTTAAGTTATTTTAAATGGATGTCAAAAGTGATTTTCTTAATTATTTCATTTCTAAAGAAGTTTATGTTGAACAAACCCCTGATTTTGAAAAAAAATTTTGAATCATGTTTTCAAATTATCCAAGGCTCTTTGTGGTTTGAAGCAAGCCTCTAGGGCTTGGTATAAAAGACTTAGCTCTTTTTTTATTTCAAATAATTTTTTTGAAAGACAAAGTTGATACCACATTATTTACTAAATATTTTAAAAATAATTTTTTTATTATTCAATTTATGTGGATGATATTATTTTTTATTCTTATAATGAATCCTTATGTGAATCTTTTATAAAGAGTATGAGCCAAGAGTTTGAAATGAGCTCAATGGGTGAGTTAATTTTTTTCTTAGGATTATAAATAAAATAGTTAAATAATAACATCTTTGTAAGTCAAATTAAGTATACCTTAGAATTGTTAAAATATTTTAGTATGGGCAATGCTAAGGCTATAAACACACACATGAACACTTCTAAGAAATTAGACTTGGATAATGAAGGTAAAAATTTTGATCAAAAATCATATAAATGGACAATAGATAGTTATTATATTTAACTGCAAACCAGACATAATGTTTAGTGTTGGATTATGTGTAAGATTTCAATCCAATCCTAAACATTCTCATTTTATGATAATTAAACAAATATTTAAATATTTAAAAGGAACTTTAAATTTAGAATTATAGTATCTTAAGTCCAAAAATTTTGATTTATCTACCTGATGTCGATTTTGGAGGTTGTAGAATAGATAAAAAGAGTACAATAGGAACATGTCAATTCTTAGAACACACACTTGTTTCTTGGTCTTTCAAGAAAAAAAAAATTGGTTACATTATCTATATCCGAAGCTGAGTAAATAGGGGGAGAAATAACATGATTGATGATATAAGCCAAATGTTCGAAATGATGTTTATCATGTGAAACATATTTTTGGTTGAAAAGGGGAGATTAAATTGTTAAAATTTTAATGATTAGTCAAAATGGTCAAAATGTTATGCTTGAATTCAAAGGTGATGATTTCATTTGAATTCAAGTTTGTTCTATTTCTCTTATGGCATATAGATACGAGGAATTAAGGTTAAATTTGTTATCAATTCGTTATCATCATAAAAAAAGGGAAAATTGTTGAATCTTGGATTTTGATGATGAAATCAATTGATAGATTTATGATCTAACTTGTGTGTTAGAGATAAGTGATGCAGGATTAACTACGACAGTGAAAAGGCAATACAATCTAATGTTGAGTTGGAGTCAAGATCAGGCATCGGGCTAGGGTTTCGATGATGTAGTGGGAGCTCGCTAAGAGTTTGTTGGAAGATGATGCTCGGAGTTCGCCGTAGGAATGTCGGAAAGTTCGATAGGAGCTCGAAAGGTCGATTAAGTCCTAATTTAAGTTAGGTTTGGTGAAATCCAATTAACTCAATTAGAGGCTAACCAAGTCTACCTTGGGTTAGATTTGAGCTCATGATAGAGCTCATTTCATTAACCTAGAAATGGATCAATAGAAAGTACAACTCTGGTATAAAATAGGATGGGAAAGTACTATCCTGGATTGTCCGATGGTAGTACTATCGTTGGGCAGCGATAGTACTACCCAAGCGGAGATGGTACCATTGTCGCCCAAGTTTTGGGGCACTTTTGGCATAATACCGTCGATGCTAGTGTATACCCAAATTTTCTAGTAAGGATTAAATTTTGACTCCAATTTTTAAAGCCAAATTGGGATCTATAAATACCCCAAGTATTCTTGCATGGAAAAGCAAGAAAGTGCAAGAAAAGCGATCCAAATCTTGGGTAAAATGTTGTAAAAATTGAGAGCTTCCCTTATATGCTTTAAGTGTAAAGTGAGTTTAATCAAAGAGTGAAAAATTATAAATGTTCCTCTCTTAAACCTGTGAAAAAGAGCAAAGTGTAAAGGGGCGTTTGATCTTCACCCATGAAAAAAGATCATTATTGGACATCAGTGAGCCTCGAAGAAGGAGGACTCGAGAAGTGGACATAGGTCAAGTTTTTGATCGAACCACAATAAATTATGTGAGTAATTTTTTGTCTCTTAAGTTTGATCTTAACCTTAGTTGCTATTATCTAATTCCAAGACATACATGAATATCTCTTTCGACTTTGTTTTAAATTGATCACTAATTTGCACTTAACGAATTTTAACAAAACCGCTTCCGATTTTGGTTTTAGTTCAAGCAATATTTTTCAAACCAAGGTTTTTAGTGTTGGAATCGAGTTGGCCCTAAAAACTGAGGGGGGAGGGGGTGAATTAGTGCAAGTGTTGGAATATTGATTTTAAAAAACATTGCTCATAGTAAAACTAAAATCAAAAGCTTTTCTGAGAATTCATTAAGAGTAAATAATTAAATAATTTAAAATAAAGCCAAAAGACAATGTTCGTGATTTTCTATGAATTAGCTAATAGCAACTAAATTTAATAGAAAAATTAAAGAAGAGAAAGAAGAAAAATACTTACAAGTGGTTCGATCAAAAACTTGACTTACGTCCACTCACAATCCCTCTTCACTCTAGGCCAATTGGTATCCACTATCAATCTTATTTCATAGGCAAAGATCAACACCATTTACAAACCACTCTCCTTTTCTCAAGCTCAGGATATTAACCTTTACACTCTCCTTTTCACAGGCTCAGGATATGAACCTTTACAACTCAATCACCTTAAGTTTATTTTCCACTTGAAAGACAAAGGGAAGCTCTCAACCCAATTCAATAGAATTTTATCTAATTTTTTCTTCACTTTCTTACAAGAATACTTAGGGTATCTGTAGACCCCAATTGACTTCAAAATTTGGAGCTAAAATTCAAACCTTTCCCAAAAAATCAAGATACGGGCGGTACTACCACCAAAACCGACGGTACTATCACTGAAAGTGCCCTATTTTTTAGGTGATGATCATACTACTGCCACCCTGGTAACCCGGAGACTATACTTTTTATATAGTTTCATAACTGAAGTGTACCACCTATTGATCCCTTTCCAGGTCAATGAAATATGCTCAATCTTGCTTACATCAAGTCTAAATTAGATCCAGCTAGCTCCTAATTAAGTTTGTAAAATTAATTCTAATAATGATGCTAACTATGACACTTAAGATAAACAATTATAATCACACAAATCTTTATTGTCTGATCGTCAATCGATCTTTCGACGAACTCCTGGTAAACTCCCAGCATCCTTCTAACAACCCCTCGATGAGCTCCCGATCTCCTTCGGCAAACTCTCGACAAGCTCCCGATAACCTATCGGCAAACTCCCCGTGAACTTCCCAGCAAACCTCCATCAAACTCCTAATGAGCTCCATACCACATCGTCTGAACCTTAGTCCGATGCCCAATCTTGACTCTTAACCAACGATAAATTCTTCCTTAATTGTTTTATCTTTTCCAAGTCGTAGTTAATCCTATATCACTTATCTCCGAGACATAGGTTAGATCATAAACACACCAATTGGTTTCATCATCATTTTAAAATATGAGATTCATCAATCTCTCCCTTTTTTATTATGACAACCAATTTATGATGGAGTTAACCATAACTCCCCCTATCCATATGCCATATTTGAAATAGAACAATCTTGAATTCAAAAGAAACAATCACCTTTGAATTCAAGGTATTATTTTTAACCATTATACAACATGTCATTTCAAATGTTGTGCATCCTTATAGTTTCAAATCATAACATGCACAATTTTAAAATATTTTGACATTACTTCATACATGATACTAACAATCTTGAATTCAAAAGAAACAATCACATTTGAATTCAAGGTATCATTTTTAACCATTGTACAATATGTCATTTTAAACATTATGCATCCTTATAGGCTCAAATCATAATATGCATAATTTTAAAATATTTCAACATTACTTCATGCATGATACTAAAAAGTCAACATTAATTTGAGTATTGCATGTAAGATAAAATTTTCAACCATCATGAATATAACATTTTTTCCCCTTTGTCATCAACAAAAAAGAAGAAATATTCAACTCATTTATCACAAATATTCATCATTTGAATATTTATCATATTTGAACATTTATAACAAATATTCAAATATATCATTTGTCATCAATCATGTCATTTCTCCCCCTTTGTTATCATTAAAAAAGAGAAATATTCGTCACATATTTGAACAATAAGTGTTCAACACATATTTCAACACATTTGTCACAATATTCATCACATAAAGAAAGAAATTTATTTTATTTTCCTCCTTTATAAAATAATAAGAATAATAAAGATAGAACTTAGTCCATTTTCTCGTCAGATTTCTTTCAAGTAAAAAAAAATCAAATATTAGAGAGGGGATACATCTAAAAATATTGCATTAAAGATTCAAAAGATTAATGAATCGAAATATTTTTTATTAAGAGATAAGATTCAAAAGAGAGCTCATGAATCTCAACACATAAGAAAATTTGAATCATATTTTATCTTTCGTAAATGTTAAGAGGAAAGAATCAAGTGAAATTATTTTGAAAGAGAGCTAAAAAAAGCTGAGAAATCTGAGAAAAATATAAGAGCTAATCATTGCATTTAAAAAGATCATCTCATGTAAATATCAAGAAGTAGAAGCTCAAGAAATCTAAAAAATAATATGATAACAAATCATGCATTTGGATTGCTTAACATTCTTAATTCTCTTCTAATAAACTCAAATTGTTATTCATTTAATGGTTTTGTTGCAAGCTAGCAATTTAATCTCCATTTGTTATTGTCAAAAAGTAATATGATGGTACCATTTTTCTTTTAGATCAATATTCTAATTACAACCATAAATACAAAGAGATTATAGAATGAATATCATGTCATTTAGGATATAATCTGAAATATCAATTCGCAAGTATCAAAAAACATGATTTATTTTAAGAAATCTTTTTTTAGTAAATAATAAAAATGAGTCTTATGAGATTAAATAGTAAATAATCTTGATTTATTTAAGATAAATATTAAGATATATAATTTATTTAGATAATTCTTCTTGATAAAATGAAAGAATGAACTTGATTAAAAATCTTAAATTATAATTGTCATGATCATAAATCTCCTTTTGATTCCCATAAAAGATAACTCAAGTCAAGAATTCAAGGGAAAGTTCATGATTCAGTTACAAAAAATTAAATTTAAATCATTAAAATCACTTTTAGAGATTCAGAAATATCATGAATAGACTCATCAATCTCTTATTAAAAACTCCGTTGAGAAATTTTCAAAGAAAAATTTTTCTCTTTTTAGTTGTTTTAATTGATGTGATATATTTCTTACGATATTGTCTTTATCTTTTATGACAAGTTCATGCATTGTTATTTAAAACCAAATTTTATTTTAGAAGCAATCATTAAGGACTTTAATATAACACATTAAAACAACAAAATGTCTTCAAACAAAAAAATGATTTCTTTTAATTTCAACATTTAAGTGTGTATAACTCTTTACACTTAGTGCAAGGAGTTAAATGTAATTGTCATTTTCATTTTATTTTTTAATTTTTTAAAAAACTAGAAAGAGAGGCATGAATTATGTTTTATTTCAAGCCCCAATTCAAGAACAATCAATCATACAACATATGATATATTTCAAGTTAACATAGAATCATTCAATCATTCAACATTAACATTTACATTTAATCAACATACAAGCCAATAATTTTCAACCTAATATTCAAACTATCAATCATATCTAAAGTCAACATACAACCCATCTAGCATTCAATTATCAACAAAATCCCTTTTCCAAAAAATTTCAACATAGATAATTTCTCATTAAAAATAGTTAAGGCTCTTGAGTTCTAATTTCTTTTTGTAGTGGCATGCTCTAGTTATGTATCATCGAAAAATAATCTTGATTAATCTTAAAATTGTTAATCATCAAAAAATTATTATCAATAATTTTAATTTCAATAGTTTTTCTTATTATTGTTGTTTAGGCTAGTGAACTTGAAAAAAGTGTTAGATCTCATGTCATGTGCCTTGAGCATCCACTACCAAAATACCATTTTGTTTTGCTCCTAGCCTTTGTTTGGAGTCATATATATAATAAAGAAGGTTTTGATTTAGATACTAATTTAACTTTAGATCCCTCATGAAAGGTTCTTCCTAATTTTACTAAAGGTATTGAGTTGTTTATGGTTCCTTTAAGAACTCAAATCAACTTATGTGGACTATACTTTCTAAATGAATACTTATAGGCAAAATATCCTAGTCTACTATAAAAATTATATTTAATTTAAATATGATTTCTAATATATGCCATATATCAAAAGTTGAATCATATGTAGAAACGCGATCAAACTTGTTTTTATCTAAAGCACAAAATAAAGCGTTCATAGCTTTGGTATAAAGAAAATATTTATTTTTCATTGTCATTCTAATCATTTATCGGATTGGATGACATCCAGAAACTATTCTTGATAATATTTTATAGTTTAAAGTCTATCAAAATTAAAAAGAAATGCATTCTAGTTTTTCAATATATGTAATTCATCCCATTGAATATGAGAGGACGTGTGATTGAGTGTCCCTCGTTTATGCCAAAAGAAGCCATTAACTTGGGTGTTAATCTAATCGAGTGTAACTAGCTTCGATACCGATTGTTAGGATCAAGTTGGCACTGGAGGGGGTGATGCAGGGGGAGGGGGCATGAATTAGTGCAAGTGTGAAAATCTCAATTTGAAAAACTTCGCTTGTAATAAAACCAAAATCGAAAGCTTTTATGGGAATTCATTAAGAGCAAATAACTGAACGATTAAAAATAAAGCTGAAAGATGGTGTTCATGCTTTTCTCCGAATTAGGTAATAGCAACTAAATTTAATAGTAAAATTAAAGAAGAGATATAAGAGAAATACTGATAAAGCTTTTATTGTGGTTCGGTTCAAACTTTAACCTACGTTCACTCCCGATCCTTCTTCACTCGAGGCCAATCGATATCCACTATCAATCTTCTTTCATAGGTAAATATCAACACCCTTTACACACTCCTCTCCTTTTCTCAGACTTAGGAGATCAGCCTTTACACTCTCCTTTTCGTAAGCTCAGGAGATGAACCATTACAACTCAATTACCCCTTTCCTAAAACTCACTTTCCATTTGAAAGACAATGAGAAGTTCTCAACCCAATTCAATATAATTTTACCGAATTTTTTTTTACTTTCTTATTTTTCTATGTAAGAAAACATGAGATATTTATAGACCACATTTAGCTTCAAAATTTGGAGCCAAAATTCAAAACTTTTCGAAAAATTAAGGTACGACCAATACTATCATCGAAAGTACCAAGGTACTATAGAATGAGAATTATGTAATTTAAGATATAATATGAAATATCAATTTGTAAGTACCAAAAGACATGATTTATTTTAATAAATCTCTTTTTTTAGTAAATAATAAAAATGAGTCTTAGAACATCAAATAATAAATAATCTTGAATTATTCAAGATAGATCTTAAGATATATAATTCATTTAGATAATTATTATTAATAAAATGAAAGAACAATCTTGATTAAAAATCTTAAATTAGAATCATCAAGATCAGAAATCTCCTTTTGATTCCCATAAAAGATAACTCAAGTCAAGAATTCAAGAGAAAGTTCATAATTCGGTTAAAAAAAATTAAATTTAAATCATCAAAATCACTTTTAGAGATTCAAAAATATCATGAATAGACTCATCAATCTCTTATTAAAAACTCGATTGATGTGATATATTTCTTATAATAATGCCTTTATCTTTTATGATAATTTAATGCATTATTGTTTAAAACTGAAAACCAAATTTTATTTTAGAATAAATCATTAAGGTCATTAATATAACACATTAAAACAACAAATTGTCTTCAAATAAAAAATTTTGATTTATTTTAATTTCAACATTTAAGTGGGCCTAGCTCTTTACATTTAGTGCAAGTAGTTAAAATGGAATTGCTATTTTCATTTTAAATTTTTTATTTTTTAAAAAACACTAGAAAGAGAGACATGAATTTTGTTTTATTTCAAGCCCCATTTACAACATACGATATATTTCAAGTCAACATAGAATCATTCAACCATTCAAATCAATCACACAATGTTAACATTTACATTTAAATCAACATTTAAGCCAATAATTTTTAACCTAATATTTAGACTATCAATCTTATCTAAAGTCAACATACAACCCATCTAGTATTCAATCATCATATAAATCACTTTTTTAAAAATTTTAACGTAGATAATTTCTCATTAAAAATAGCTAAGGCTCTTTAGTTCTAATTTATTTTTGTATTGGCATGCTCTAGTTATGTATCATCGAAAAACAATCTTGATTAATCTTAAAATCATGAATCATCAAAGGATTTGTTGTTAATAATTTTAATTCCAATAGTTTTTCTTATTATCGTTGTTTAGGCTAGTGAGCTTGAAAAGTGTTAGATCTCAAGTCATATGCCTTAAGCATCCACTATTAAATTACCATTTTATTTTGCTCCTAGCTTTTGTTTGGAGTCAAACCTATAATAAAGGAGGTTTTTATTTAGGTACCCATTTAACTTTGGGTCCCTCATGAAAGGTTCTTCCTAATTTTACTAAAGGTATTGAGCTGTTTATAGTTCCTTTAGGAACCCAAATCAACTTTTATGGACTATACTTTCTAAATGAACACTTATAGGCAAAATGTCCTAGTCTATCACAAATATTGTATTGAATTTAAATGTACTTACATATATGATTTCTAATGTATGACATATATTAAAAGCCGAAACACATATAGAAACCCTATCAAACTCATTTTTTATCTAAAGCACAAAATAAAGCATTAATAGCTTTGACATTTAAAGAAAACATTTATTTTTCATGATCATTCCAATCATTTATTGGATTGGATGACTTCTGAAACTCATTCTCGATAATATTCTGTATTTCAAAGTCTATCAAAATTAAAAAGATACGTATTCTAGTTTTTAAATATATGTAATCCATTCCATTGAACATGGGAGGACGTATGATAGAACGCCCCTCATTTATACCTAAAGAAGCCATTAACTTGTTTGGGTGTTAATCCAATCGAGTGTAACTGACTTTGATACCAATTGTTATGATCAAGTTGGCACTGGGGGGGGGATTTTGAAAAACTTTGCTCGTAGTAAACCGAAATTGAAAGATTTTTTATTATATTTACTTAGTAGAGCTACTATTGTATTAGATGCATATTATTTTGTTTCCTCTATTATCAAAAATATTATTTTTATTTCATATTTGACATTAAATGGTTATAAACAAGTTTTTAAGAATACTAGTTGTTTAATTATAAAAGATGATGAGATCATCACTATAGGAACATTGCATAATGGTGGTTTATTTATGCTAGACACTACTCCATATATCATAAATGTAAGCATGTCCAAGAGAAAACGAGATGAGGTGAATAGTGTATGCCTATGGCATTGTAAGCTAGGTCACATCAATGAGAAAATGATTCAATAGTTGCTAAAAGATGGATACCTAGATCCATTTGACTATGAGTCATATGCAACTTGTGAGTCTTATCTTCATGGAAAGATGACTAACTCTCCTTTTAGTGGAACTGGAGGGAGAGCCACTACGTTATTAGAACTCATACATAGTGATGTACGTGGTCTAATGTTGACTCAGGCTATAGGTGGTTACTTATACTTTATTACACTCACTGATGATTTCTCCAGGTATAGACATGTGTACTTGATGAAGTACAAGTCTGAGGCCTTCAAGAAATTCAAAGAATATAAGAATAAAGTAGAAAACTAGATTGAAAGGAGTATTCAGACTCTTTGATCAGATCGAGGAGGAGAATATTTGAGTACAGAGTTTATCTAATTCCTCACGGACCATAGGATACTATCTCAACGGACACCTCCTTATACACCTCAACTCAATGGTGTATTAAAAAGGAGAAATCATATGCTATTAGACATGATGCGATCCATAATAAGTTTCGTTGACCTACCCATCTCATTCTGGGGATATGCTCAGAGACCGCAGCTTATCTTTTGAACAGAGTTTCATCTAAACTAGTAGTGTCTATGCCATATGGAAGTAGTCTGATCTCAAGATTGTTAAGATTTAGGATTACCCTACTCATGTTAAAAAATATAATCCCGATAAGTTGGAATCAAGGACGGAATAGTGTAAGTTCATGGGATATCCCAAGGAAACTTATGGGTATTACTTTTATCACCTCGAGGACTAAAAGATCTATATTGCCAAGAGGGCAGAGTGTTCCTTGAGAAGAAACATATTATTGGCAAGGATAGTTGAAGTATGATAAAGTTGAGTGAGGTTAGAGAACCTAGCTCAGGCACCATTTTAGATACTAAATATGTTCAAATACCTGATGCACAAGTTCTAACTTTACGTAGGTCTAGCAGAGTGTCATATCCTCCTGAGATATATGTATGAGATATCAACAGAGTGGACACTCAGAATATTGATCCTTAGACTTATAAGAAGGCTATTATAAGTATAGACTCCGGGAAGTTGCAAGAAGCTATGAATTTTGAGATAGATTCCATGTACTCCAATAAGGCTTAGAACCTTGTTGATGCACCTAAGGGTAGCATACCCATTGGCTGCAAATGGATCTTCAAAAAGAAGATCAGAGTAGATAGAAAGATAGAGACCTATAAGGCAAGGCTAGTGACTAAGGGGTATCATCAAAGGTAAGGTGTTGACTATGACAAAACCTTCTCACCGTAGCCATTCTGAAATCCATTTGAATTATCTTAGTTATTGCAACATATTATGATTATGAAATCTGACAGATGGATGTAAAGACCATATTCCTCAATGGCAACCTTTCATAGGAGGTGTATATGATACAGCCTAAGGGATTCATGTCCAATGAAAATCCAAATAAGATATGCAGATTGCTTAAGTGCATTTATCACTGAATTCTATAGAATTCTATTATTGTTTGATGGCTTGAAGGGGATCAACTCCTTTGGAACTCTATAGGGGTTCCTCCCTCCTAGGGTAGTTAGCCACAAGGCTAAAATAAGATAGATCTTTGTTTGATGAAAAGTGGTGATGGCTATATACTTTATATAGGACTCCAAACCCTAACCCTAGAGAGACTCCTCGCCTAAGTAAAATTTCCCTTTCACCCCTCTAACCTAGCTGACTTGCCCAATAAGGGGGCAGCAACTAGGAGGCTTCAACCCCTCCCAATACTCCATCCTCAAACCCTAGCTGATATGCCCAATAAGGTGATGATAGCTAAGAGGCCCATTGCTCCAGTATTCTCTTCCCCAAAACCCTAGTCAACCTACTTTATAAGATAGGAGGTGACTAGGTGTATTTTATTACAATCCCTTAGGGCTTTTATTAATTGCTACTTGATTGAATAGGACCCAACCCTGCTAGGTTTCTATTAGGCCCGCCCTCTTCAGATCAGCCTTGATAAGGCTGAGGTTTTATGAACTCTAGGAACCTGGTCTTCAGGTATTCATATGATTCCCACGTAACATCTTCAATAGGTAAATTACTTTAATATACTAGTACTTCAGTAGAGGGACATCTGCGGCGCATCACAACTCTATAGTAAAGTATTGCTTGTGGCTGGACTTGGATCTCTCCATTAGTAGTAGTGTTCAAAGTTGGCTTTGCGTTGATTCATTCTGTCTCAGCTTACGTTTTAGGCAGGATACATGGAAGATAGAATGGATCTTATTATCAGTAGGTACATTCAATCTATATGCCACAGTTCTAATATACTCTGTGATCTGATAGGGCCCATAAAAGCAAGAGGATAACTTCATGGATGCCATGAGTTGATTGTCGTTTGCTTGTATGGCTGAGATGAAGAAAGACCCAATCTCCTATAGAGTGTTGAATCTCAGATTTTGACGATGAGATCAATTGATGAGTATTTATTTAACATATGTTGGGAAACCTCAACGGGTGTATCACATGCGTAGTGAAAATCAAAACAAAAACTAGTTTCCTATGCAGATTAAATCATAATGCAAAATATTGGAGTTATAAGAAAAACATAAAAACTGATAAAATCGCGATGTATGAGAGATTGATTTTACCCAGGGAGATCGTATATCCTTGAATTGCAGATCCGGATGGAGAAGACAAAGGAGGTCAAGTGTCCTCCTCTCTAGCAGTATCCACATGATAGATCTCTGTAGCAAAACTCCTCCAATCTGATCTCGCAACTCTTGTATAGAGGGAGGGAGGAGAATAGGAGGTGGTGGCTAAAGCTATAGCCCATCAACCATGAGTCTCACCTCCTATTTATAGAGAGCCACCAAAAACCCTAGGGCTCCTGCCTTAGTGGCTATTGGAAATCCATCCAATTACCTACTAACCTTGTATTATTGGATCTCTATCCAATAATCTTCTTAGGCCTCTAATTGGGCCTTAATCAAGGAGCCCATCAGTATAGAGTCTCATCTAATGAGAATAGGGGCTAATTGGATCTCCATCCAATTCTCTATTCATTGAAGCATCCACCATATGTGTGTAACCCTCTAGGCCCAATACTGAGCTAGCCATGAGTCACTCCCATCAGAACTCCTTTTGATATAGTGAATTATTATCCCCATAATAATTCACTTAACTTATCGACTATGAATATACTAAGCCACTACATCATAGTCCCCAGACGATACAGGGGGAATTAAATTCACCGGACTTGTCTGTCCATAGTTACCGAGTATCTATAATCCCTCATCCAACTAATATCCCATAGACCATATATTAGACATGGTATTGTCAGGCCACATACAGAATCTGTCATAGTCTCACTCTAATCAGATTCTCTTGGAGAACTCTTTCTCTCTCAATCCGAATAACCCTAGCCAGGGATTTATTTGAGTAAGCACATATGGGATATTCCTCTCGTGATACCAAGAGTGGATAATCCTCTATTGATACTCAATTGTCCTCGTAAGGTTGGCTACCAATCCCAATAACTAATTGCACCATATCTGAAACTTTCTAAACCTGTAAGTCTAGCGTCAAAGAAAAGAGTACTCATACAAGGCATCCTTAGTGTCTCAAGTCTAACGACCAAATACACAACTCGTATTATGAAATTACTATCTGACATTAGGTATCATTAACTATAAGCATTCCATAAGTTGATCAATCAATGAACTCATTCTCTAATTAGCACATGTACTATATCCTTAGTATCTCCACACAAGTGGCTATTAGACCAGTCGCCTCCATCATATAGATGGGTATATAGTACACCGATCTATCCGGTTATCTCAATGTCTCTCTCGAGTAACCTATGACAGGGATTATTTAGGATTTATGTTTAAAGGTGAATCGATCTCATTATCGTGATCTCATCACGATCCTATTCCCATTACATATAACCAAGGACATCACAATATATATGCTATAGATAATATAATATGAGAATATATCAATATTAATTATAAGTAAAAAGATAACACAACGTGTCACATGTGTCATCACTCATGTGATTGACTTGTAAGGCACTTGTAACTAACAATCTCCTAGTTAACCAAAAGTCAATCACCTATATGTCTAATCCCCATCAGACCCCTGTGATGCTTAAATACAATCCGAGCCAGCAACTTCGTCGATGGGTCTGCAATGTTATCTTCAGATAGAACCCTTTCCATTGTTATATCTTTTCGGGTCATGATCGCTCTAATCAGATGGAACCTCCTCAGAATAATTCTGATGAGACCTGGGTTCCCTTGTTAGAGTTACCGCGTTGTTGATGTCACAATATATGGGAGTCAGCTCCAGGTTGCTTGGTATGACTTAAATCCTTGATGAACTTCTTCATCCACACCCCTTCCTTTGTTGCTTCTGCTGCAACAATGTATTCTGCCTCTATAGTCGAGTCAGTAGTAGTATCTTGCTTGAAACTCTTCCAGCTTACTACTCTTAGGGTGAAAACATACCCTAAATTTGACTTGCTATCATCAATGTTAGACTGAAAACTCGAGTCTGTGTAGCCCTCAACCTGGAGACTACCTCTTTCATATACCGGAAAAAGATCCTTAGTCCTTCTTAAGTACTTAAGGATACACTTTACTATCTTCTAGTGTTTTAAACCTAGAAATGCCTAATACTTGCTCGTACTCAAATGAGGAAATGGGTGAACTCCGTACTCAAGCACTCTCCTTCTCGATCTGATCGAAACGTCTTAATACACTTTCCAATTTGGTTCTCTATCTCATTCTTATATTCCCTAAATTTCTCAAAGGCCTCAGATTTGTACTTCATTAAGTACACGTGTCTATATCTAGAGAAATCATCAGTGAATATAATGAAATATGAGTAACCACCTATAGCCTGAGTAGACATGGGACCACATACATCACTATGTATGAGTTCCAATAACTCGATGGCCCTCTCTCTAGTTTCACTAAAATGAGAGTTAGTCATCTTTCCACGAAGGCAAAGTTCACAAGTTGCATATGTCTCATAGTCAAATGGATCTAAGTATCTATCTTTCATCAACTTTTGAATCCTTCCCTCATGTATATGACCTAGCCTACAATGCTATAAGTATGTATTATTCATCTCATCTCTTTTTCTCTTAGACATATTTATATTCATGATATATGGAGAAGTGTCTAACACATATAAGCCATTTATAATGGTCCCTCTAGTGATGATCTCATTATCCATAATTATTGAACAATTTTTATTCTCAAAAACTAATTTATATCCACTAATTGTCAAACAAGAGATAGAAATAATATTTTTGATAATAGAGGAAACAAAATAGCATGCATCTAATGTAATAATAGCTCCACCAGGCAGATGTAGGGTGACCTCTCCAATAACAATTATAGCAACTCTTGCTTCATTGCTCATCTTAAGATTCATCTCACCTCTAGCCAATTTCCTAGGTCTTGCTAGAACTTACAACGAATTATAGATATGATAAACACTCCTGATATCCAATACCCATATGT
Source organism: Ensete glaucum (assembly GCA_021527575.1). Classification (NCBI taxonomy): domain Eukaryota; kingdom Viridiplantae; phylum Streptophyta; class Magnoliopsida; order Zingiberales; family Musaceae; genus Ensete; species Ensete glaucum. The sequence continues at coordinate 26,428,844 of CM038559.1, read as the reverse complement.
TATCATGAAAATCTGACAAGTGGAGTCTGATCATGAATATACCTGAAGCTTCTCCAAGCTTCTGTCTCGCCTTCTCTGCAAGGTAGTCCTTACAGTTCATCTTCCAATGCTCGTCTTGGCCGCGGTGAAGCGCTGTCCTTTATCCTTTGTCAGGTCTCTCTTGGCAACCTTTGCCTTACCTGGTCTTTCTTTGCCCTTGCCCTTTTTAAGAGCCTTGTTGGCCTTCCTTTTCTTTTTGGTCTCACCAATGTAGAGAATTGGCTTCTCTTTCTTGATGGCACTCTCAGCTTCCCTCAACATATTGAGGAGCTCAAGGAGAGTCATATCAAACTTGTTCATATTAAAGTTAATAATGAACTGTGAAAAGGAATCCGATAGAGACTGAAGTATAAGATCAACACACAGGTTATCCTCTAGGACCAACTATATATCTCACAAAGCGAGCGATCTCATCCTTGCTTATCCTTTCCTCCAGCGTGAGCACAATCATATTAAGGACATATACAATTTTCTCTTCCGCGAGAACATTTCTCAAATTGAGGAGCTTTTGGACCAATGAGGCGGTTGGCATCAAGTATGCCACATAGGGGTTTTGCAAAAGACAAGCAAGATATAGTGTAAATTAAATAACATGTAGATTTTACAGAAAATATTGATTAAGATATGGACTTCTATCTTAATATACTCCAACTATTTTCTTAGTGAATCACGTGACACCCTCAATATGTGAGACAGAAGTCTCCGACAAACTCCTAGTGGGGATCGGGATCCAATTGGCGTCTTAGTACAACCTCGAGGGACTCAACCAATTACACTAAGCCCAAAAGGTAGGCAACTCTTGCCAATCATAACTCCTTGTGATTCCCGTCATGTTCGGCCTCTGAATCATCATAGTCTCGAGGGACTTGACCAACCATGATGTTCAGTTAAGTCATCACCATTGTTACTAGATAAGTCTGATTTGATGATATACCCTCGAGGGACTCGTCCAAGCATAACATTTCCTCAAGTCATCGGTAACATCTCTATGTCATAGGCAAGAACTCGATCATGTAGATAGGTGAGCCTCGAGTGACTCGACCAACTCAACATATGTCGTGATTCAATTTTTTCCTATAATGATGGAAGGCCACGTGGGTCAATCTTATTGTCTCACGCATACCAACTTAATATTATCTTAGGAGAGGTTTTTGTATCGATCTCCTAATATGTCGTGTCACACACATACATATTTAATATATACATTTATATCGCATGCAAATATATATATATATATATATATATTAAGTGTATAACACATCACATATACAAGGTACATCGGATGATCATGAGCTATCATCTAATATGATTAAGCCCGAGACAATGGGCCTAATCACTCACAATAGGATCTATGTGTGCATTGGCGCATCTCGAGGCCCTGTGATTGTTGATCTCATCATCATCGCTTCCGTCGGATCGTCGTATCACCATGCATCGTGATCTCCCGCCATGACATTGTAGGTCCTGCTACAACCTCCACGCTCCCACTGCGCCTCTCCATATAATTACAAATAATTACAAGCATGCAAGCCCAATAATAAACGAGAAAAACATAAGCTCGCAAGCCCAAGTAATAATAATTATTATAATTACACACAACAAAACACTTGGCTTATGATCATCCATCCACATTATACATCACATGTACACCACATCATATATAGAATTACTAGATATATATAATAATTAATTAAACTATTTAATTAATTATTTTTCTAGAAATTAGGATATGCTCAGAACTTTTAAAATTGTCAAGGATATTTTTATAATTTTAGATGAGAGGACAGTCCCTAAAATTTTTAAAATTATTGAGGGCATTTTCAGAATTCTATACATGAGGACAGTCCTCAAAAATTTTAAAATTTAAAGGGGCAGGATCGTCCTTTTTTCAAAAGGATGCCCTAACCCCTCTTACCCCATCTATGCTGTCATCGCTACCGCTGTTACCCCTGCGCAGGCAGCGGCTACCCTTGCCCCGATACCGAGCTAGCCGTGAGTCACTCCCATCAGAACTCCTTCTAATATAGTGAATTATTATCAACATAATAATTCACTCGACTCATCGACTATGGATGTACTAGGCCACTACACCATAGTCCCCAGACGGTACAGGGGGTATCAAATCCATCGGATCTGTGTATCCATAGCTACCATGTATCTATAATCCCTCATTTAAACTAACATCCCAGAAACCATATATTATGCTGGTTACAGGTGCCCTACAAGCCAATGACGTGAGTGATGGTATGTGTGACACGCTATGTGATATTTTTGCTTATGATTAATATTGGCATATTCTTATATTATATTATTTGTTACATATATATTATGATGTCCTTGGTTCTGTGTAATAGGAATTGGATCATGATGAGATCACCATAATAAGATCGATTCACCTTTAAATACAGATCCTAAATAATCCTGGTCATAGGTTACTCAAGAGGGACATTGAGATAACCGAATAGATCAATGTACTATATACTCGTCTATATAATGGAGGCAGCTTCATAGTCACTTATGTAGAGACACTAAGGATATAGTACAGGTGCTTATTAGAGAATAAATTCACTAATTGATCCGCCTATGGAATGTTGTATAGTTAATAATACCTAATGTCAAATAGTGATTCCATGGTCCCAGTTGTATATCTGGTCCTTAGACTTGAGATGCCAAGGATGCCTTGTATGAGTACTCCTTTCTTTGACGCTAGACTTACAGGTTTGGAAAGTTTCAAATCTGGTACAATTGGTTATCAGGATTGGTAGCCAACCTTACGAAGGTAATTGAGTGTCAATAGAGGATCATCCACTCTTTATATCATGAGAGAAATATCCCATATGTGCTTGCTCAAACAAATCCTTGGCCAAGGTCATTCAGATTAAGAGAGAAGGAGTTCTCTAGTAGAATCTGAATAGAGCAAGATAAACTGATTCTGTATGTGACCTGATAGTAAGTATCATGTCCAATATACGGTCTTTGGGATATTATTTGGATGAGGGATTATACATACATGGTAACTATAGACAAATAAGTCCAATGGATTTGATCCCCCCTGTATCGTCTAGGGACTATGGTGTAGTGGCCTAGTACGTCCATAGTCGATGAGTCGAGTGAATTATTATGGGGATAATAATTCACTCTATTAGAAGGAGTTCTGATGGAAGTGACTCACGGCTAGCTCGGTATCGGGCCTAAAGGGTCACACACATATAGTAGATGCTTCAACGAATAGAGGATTTAATGGAGATCCAATTAGCCCCTATTCGTATTAGATGAGACTCTATGCTGATAGGCTTGATTAAGGCCCAATTAGAGACCTAAGGAGATTATTAGATAGAGATCTAATAATGCAAGATTAGTGGGTAATTGGATGGAGATCCAACACCCACTAAGGAAGGAGCCCTAAGGTTTTTTGGTGGCTCTCTATAAATAGGAGGGAAGACTTATGGTTGATAGGCTACAACTTTTGCTACCACCTCCTATTCTCCTCCCTCCCTCTGAGCAAGAGTTGCAAGATCAGATTAGAAGAGTTTTGCTGTAGAGATCCATCATGTGGATACTGCTAGAGAGGAGGACACTTGACCTCCTTCATCTTCTCCATCCGGATTTGGAATACAAGGATCTGAAATCGATTTTTGTTTTGATTTCTGTTGCGCATGTAATGCACCCACTGAGGTTTCCCAACAGTGGTATCAAAGCCAAGGTTTTAATGTGAAAAATTAGTTTTAAACTACATGTGATGAGATTGAATTGCGTAGAACTATTCTATGTGCTTGTTGCAGCGATTGGCAGTGAAAGTAGGCACTGCCTGCGGGGGAGTAGTGGCTACATGTATGTTGTCTGCATGCAGATGTGGCTGGCCACGATTAGGACCCCGACAGGCGGTAGTGAGGCCCCTTGCAAAGGCGGCGGCCGGGCCCCTAAGGCGGGCATGGCCGATGCAACCACCTGAGGCGTGCCCGTGACAAGCCCGCAGGTTGCCACTGCGCCACCGCTAGAAGGCGGCGGCACCGACCGTAGGGGTGTTCGGCCCTTGGCATGGCGATTGCCAGTCAGGTAGCCACCGCCTGCGTAGTGGCGGGGACGGCGACCAGTGAGGGTGAAGGAGGGCTAGGGCATCTTTTTGAAAAAAGATGATTATGCCCCTTAGAATTTGAGAAATTCTAGCTTTATCCCTTTTGTACATAATTTCTTAAATGCCCTTAACATTTCTGAAAATTTCGAGGACTGTCCTCTCATCCAGAATATTGAAAACACCCTCAACAATTTTAAAAATTTTGAGGACTGTCCTCATGTACAAAATTCTAAAAATGCCCTTAATAATTTTAAAATTTTCAAAGACTATCCTCTTATCCAGAATTATAAAAATACCCTTGATAATTTTAAAAATTTCAAGGACTGTCCTCTTATCCAGAATTATGAAAATGCCCTTGACAATTCTAAAAATTTTGAGCATGTCCTGATTTCTAAAAAATAATAAATTAAATAGTTTAGTTAATTATTATATATATCTAGTAATCCTACATATGATGTGATGTACATATGATGTATGATGTAGATAGATGATCATGAGTCATGTGTTATGATGTGTGTAATTGTGATTATTATTATTATTGGGGCTTGCGAGCCTGCGTTTTTACTCAGTTATTGTTAGGCTGCGTGCTTGTGATTATTTGTAATTACATGAAGAGGCGCAGTAGGAGCTTGGAGGTTACAGCGGGACCCATGATACCGTGGTGGAAGATCACAATGCATAGTGATGCAACGATCCAACGAAACCAATGATAACGAGATCAACAATCACAGGGCATGAAGATGCGCCAATGCACACATAGATTCTATTATGAGTGATTAGGCCCATTGGCTCGGGCTTAATCATATTAGGTGATGGCTCATGATCATCTGGTATGGCTTGCATATGTGATATGTTATACACCTACTATATATATATATATATATATATATATATATATATATTTGCATGCGATATAGATATATATTAAATATGTATGTGTATGACACGACATATTAGGAGATCGATACGAAACAAAAATCTCTCCTACAATAATATTAAGTCAGTAAGCGTGAGGTAATAAGATTGACCCACGTGACCTTCCATTGTTATAGGAAGAAATTGAATCACGACATAGGTTGAGTTGGTTGAGTCCCTCGAGGCTCACCTATCTACGTGATCGAGTTCTTGCCTATGACATAGAGATGTCATCGGTGACCTAAGGACATGGTATGCTTGGTCGAGTCCCTCGAGGGCATATCATCAAATCAGACTTATTTTGTAACGATGGTAATGACTTAACTAAATATTATGGTTGGTCGAGTCCCTTGAGACCATGATGATTCAGAGGCCGAACGTGATGGGAATCATAGGGAGTTATGATTAGTAAGAGTTGTTTATCTTTTGGGCTTAATGTAATTAGTTATGTCCCTCGAGGTTACACTAAGATGTCAATTGGATCCCGATCCCCACTAGGAGTCTGCCGGAGACTTCCGTCTCACGTGTCAAGGGTGTCACGTGATTTGCTAAGAAAATAGTAGGAGTATATTAAGATAGAAGTCCATATCTTAATTATAATTTTCTATAAAATCTGCATGTTATTTATTTTTGCTATATCTTATTTATCTTTTGTAAAACCCCTATGTGGCATATTTAATGCCAATCACCCCATTATTCCAAAGGCACTATAATTTAAGAATTTTTCTCACGAAAGAGAAAATCATATATGTCCTTAATACAATTATGCCTACATTGGAGGAAAGGACAAGCGAGGATGAGATCGCTCGCTTTGTGAAGTATAAAGATAGTCGTAAAGGATAACCTGTATGTTGATCTTATACTTCGGTCCCTACCAAATTCCTTTTCTCACTTCATCATGAATTTTAACATGAATAAGTTTGAGATGACTCTCTGAGCTCCTCAATATATTGAGGGAAGTTGAGAGTACTATCAAGAAGGGGAAGCCAGTTCTCTATATTGGTGAGACCAACAGGAAAAGGAAGACCAGGTAAGGCAAAGGTTGTCAAGAAAGACCCGACAAAGGATAAAGAATAGTGCTTCCACTATGGCCAAGACGGGCATTAGAAGAGGAACTGTAAGGACTACCTTGCAGATAAGGCGAAACAAAAGCTTGGAGAAGCTTCAGTTATATTCATGATCAGTCTCCACTTGTCAGATTTTCATAATAACACATGGGTATTGGATACTAGGAGTACTTATCATATCTGTAATTCATTGCAGGTTCTAGCAAGACCTAGGAGATTGGCCAGAGGCAAGATGGACCTCAAGATGGGTAATGGAGTAAGAGTTGCTACAGTTGCTGTGTTGTTGGAGAGATCACCCTACATCTGCTTGGAGGAGCTATTATTATATTAGATGCATGCTATTTTATCTCTTCTATTATCAAAAATATAATTTTTATTTCTTATTTGACAATTAGTGAAAATAAATTAGTTTTTGAGAATAATAGTTGTTCAATAATTATGAATGATGAGATTATCACTAGAGAAACCCTTATAAATGGCTTATAAGTGTTAGACACTTCTCCACATATCATGAATATAAATATGTCTAAGAGAAAAAGAGATGAGGTGAATAATGCATACCTATGGCATTGTAGGCTAGGTCATATACATGAGGGAAGGATTTAAAAATTATTGAAAGATGGATACTTAGATCCATTTGACTATGAGACATGCAACTTATGAACCTTGCCTTCGTGGAAAGATGACTAACTCTCCTTTTAGTGGAACTAGAGAGAGCCACCGAGTAATTGGAACTCATACATAGTGATGTATATGATCTCATATCGACTCAGGTTATAGGTGGTTAATCATAATTCATTACATTTACTGATGATTTCTCTATGTATGGTCACATGTACTTAATAAAGTATAAATCTGAGGCCTTCGAGAAATTCAGGGAATATAAGAATGAGGTAGAGAACCAAATTGGAAAGAGTATTAAAACTCTTCAATCAGATCGAGGAGGAGAGTACTTGAGTACAGAGTTCACCCATTTCCTCAGGGACAATGAGATTCTATCCCAGTGGACACCTCCTTATACACCTCAGCTCAATGGTGTATTAGAAAGGAGGAATCGCATGCTATTAGATATGGTGCGGTCCATGATAAGCTTCATTGATCTACCCGTCTCGTTATGGGGGTACACCTTAGAGACCACAGGTTACCTTCTGAATAGAGTTTCATCAAAGTCTGTAGTGTCTACACCATATGAGATATGTAAAGGAAAGAAGTCTGATCTTAAGGTGGTTAAGATTTGGGGCTATCCTACCCACATTAGAAGATACAACCCCGACAAGTTGGAATCAAGGACGGAACGATGCACATTCGTGGGATACCCTAAGGAGACTTTGGGATATTATTTCTATCATCCCAAGGACTGAAAGATCTTTGTTGCCAAGAGAGCTGTGTTTCTTGAGAAGGAACACATTCTTGGTGGAACTAGTAGGAGCAAGATAGAATTGAGCGAGGTTGGAGAACCTAGCACCATTCCAGAGCCCGAGTCTATTTAGGTACCTAACACACAAGTTCCAACTTTACATAGGACTAGTAGAGTATCTCACCCTCCTTAAAGATATATGGGACATATCATTAGAGATAACTCTCAGGATGTTGATCCTCAGACCTACGAAGAGGCAATTATAAGTATAAACTCTGGGAAGTGGCAAGAAGCCATAAATTTTGAGATGGATTTCATGTACTCTAATAAGGTTTAGAATCTTGTAGATGCACCTGAGGGTATTATACCCATCAGTTGCAAATGGATCTTTAAGAAGAAGATCGAAGTGGATGGAAAGGTAGAGACCTATAAAGTAAGGTTGGTAGCTAGAAGATATCGTCAAAGACAATGAGTTGACTTATGATGAAACCTTTCCACTTGTAGCCATGCTTAAGTCCATTAGAATTATTTTGACCATTTCACCACACTATGACTATGAGATCTGGCAAATGGATGTCAAAACGGCATTCCTCAATGGCAACCTTAAGAAGGAGGTGTATATGATATAGTCAGAGGGATTCATATCCAAAGATAGTCCAGATAAAGTGTGCAGGTTGCTTAGATCCATTTATGGATTGAAGTAAGCTTCCTGATGTTGGAACATAAGATTTGGTAAGATGATCAGATCTTATGACTTCGTTAAGAACGAATATGAGCCTTGTGTGTATAGGAAGGTAAGTGGGAGAGCTATCACCATCTTGGTGCTATATGTGGATGACATCCTAATCATTGGAAATGATGTAGGAATGCTCTCCACAGTAAAGTATTGGCTATCCAAAAACTTCTCCATGAAAGACTTAGAGGAAGGATCCTATATTTTAGGGATCGAGATCTATAGAGATAGATCCAAAAGGATGTTTGACTTGCCCTAGTCTAGGTACATAGACTCCATTGTCAAAAGGTTTGACATGGAAAATTCCAAGAGAGGTCTTATACCGATGAGACATGGAATATCACTTTCTAGGAGTATACCTCCATCTTATGGACGGGTATATAGTACACTAACCTGTCCGGTTATCTCAATGTCCCTCTTGAGGAACCTATGACCGGGATTATTTAGGATCTATGTTTAAAGGTGAATCGATCTTATTATCATGATCTCATCACGATCCGATTCCCATTATACAGAACCAAGGACATCACAATATATATACTACAAATAAAATAATATAAGAATATGCCAATATTAATCATAAGTAAAAAGATCACATAGCATGTCACATGTGTCATCACTCACGTGATTGGCTTGCAGGGAACTTGTAACTAGCAACATGTGTGTTAGAGAAAAAAATTATAGGTCTAACTATGATAGAAGCAATGGAGTTACAACCAGATGATAGGCCAATATCAAGCTTGGGCATCGGGCTGGGTTCGGATGATGTGGTGGAACCTCGCCGGGAGTTCGCTAGGAGATTCGTCGAAGGGATTGGGAAGCTCACTGGGAACATGCTGGAAAATCCCCAGAAGAAGACCATAGGACTCGCCATAAGAATGTTGGAGGTTGCCGGATTAGGCGGGAGTTAGGTCTTATTTAAGTTATTGGTCATTAAGTGTTATAATCATTGAGTCGTAGTTAGGGTTTGAGTCCTAATTAAGTTAGATTTTGAAGGAATCCAAATCAACTCAATGAGGCAACCAAGTCCACTATGGCATTTGATTAAGCTCAGGTTGAGCCCAATTAGTTGACCAAAGAGTTGATCAACATCAGGCTCAAGCCAGAATTAGAAAAGTGGAGGGAACTACTTTTTTGGAGATTCCGATGGGTAAATCATCGGTGAGCGACGGTTGGACTACCCGTACCCTAGAAATAGGGCGGTGGCTAGCAGCTATCAATGGGTAAACCACCCATACCCTAGAAACCGGGTGGCTAAACTGCCTAGGATAGGTCGGTAAAATACCCGTACCTAGTTTTCAGGCAATTGATGGTAGGTAAACCACCCAGGTCAGTGGGTAAATCGCTCATTCCTGGTTTTTTCGAATAAGTTTGATTTTTGGCTCCAAAAATTTGAAGCCACTTGGGCTCTATAAATATCTTAAGTTTTCTTACATTTCATATATAAAAATTTTGGGGATTACATTCTATGATAAAATTGTATGTGATTTGTAAGAAAAAGAAAAGGGGAAGAGAGAGAGCTTAGAGTTAGAAAATTATCAAGTCTCCCTTGTTAGCTCAAGTATAAGGATTTGGGTTTCACCGAAAGAAGATTGGTAATGGACACCAATGTGCCTCAAGAAGGAGGACGCGGGAGTGGATGTATTGACGCTTATGAATTTTTATTGATGCTTTCGATTAAATTCACTCTTTGGAAGTAAAGTTTTCATATCAAGTACTTCTTTTCAATGTTACTAATATTTCGGGTTTGCTTATAAACATAGCAATTTTCTTACCAAGGTACTTACTCTTTGGATTAACACCCACTTGAGTAAATGGCTTGTTTTATTATGAATGAGGGATATTCCATCTCATGTCCTCCCATGTTTAATGGGATAAATTACACGTATTAGAAGACAAAGATGCATATTTTTCTTATCTCATTGGACCTTGATCTATGGAGTATTGTTGAGAATGGATTTGAAAAATCTTCTAAGCCAATGAATAAGCTAAATGATCTAGAAAGGAAGAATTCTTCTTTAAATGCAAAGGCTATGAATGCTTTATTTTGTGCTCTTGATAAGAATGAGTTTAATCATGTTTCAATTTGCAAATCAGCCTTTGATATTTAACACACTCTAGAAATCACACACGAGGGGACTAGTAGAGTAAAAGAATCCAAGATAAATATTTTAGTTCATAACCATGAGTTGTTTTGAATGAGACCAAGTGAGTCTATTAGAGACATGTACACCCGTTTCACGGATGTCGTTAATGGCATAAAAGCACTTGAAAAATATTTTTTAAGTTTTAAATTAGTTACTAAATTTTTGAGATCTTTACCTAAAAATTAGGATCCTAAAGTAACCGCTATTCAAGAGGCCAAAGACTTAAATAACTTACCTCTTAAAAAAATTGATTAGCTCGCTTATGACATATAAACTGAATTATAAAGCTCATAATGAGCTTGATGAACTCATCCAAAGAATAGGAATGATGTAGCACTTCGGACAATAAATGACTCCTCGAGTGAAACCTCGAGTGATGAGGACCATAATATTACTTTATTATCAAAAAAATTTAAAAAATTTATAAAAAGGAACAAAAACTATAAAAATAAAAAAAATACCAAAGAAGGACAATGTCATATGCTATGAATATAAAAAATCAGGATATTTCAAAAATGAATGTCGTCATTTGAAGAAAAAGTCAACACACAAAAAGAAAGCACTTTCAGCTACTTGCGATGATTCGAGCTCTTCGGATAAGGAAGACAACTCCAAAGAAGAAGTGGCTAACTATGCTTTAATGGCGATCGAAGATGAGGTTAATGAGCCTTTAAATATTTTATTTTTAGAATTATTAAATATATTTTATGATTTGTTCAATGAGTTTAGAAAACTTAGCAAATCTTTTAAATTATTTAAAGTTGATCATGATTTGTTAGTTAAAAGACTTGACGGAATGCATGATTCATTAGTAACACATAAACCATGTTCTAAATATGATATGCTAGATAATGTTAAAGAAAAAAATTACATGCTTAAAATAACACTAGAGAAATTTAAAATAGGGAATAAATCCCTAAATATGATCCTTGCCAATAAGGGTCATATTAATAATAGAAATGATATAGCCTTTGTTTGTAATGTTCAAAAAACAGCTAACCATCTTTCTAAAAGGGACCTACATTAAATATATCACCAAAAATCAAGTGTAATTTTTGTGATAAATTAGGATATAAGGTAAACAAATGTCTATTTAGAAGATGTAGTCCATATCAACTTATATGGGTTCCCAAGAGAATTTTATACAATAATAAATAATTAAAAAAGAAAGATAAAGCTCTTTATGAAGGACCTAATGTAAAATAGGTACCTAAACCAAAAATATATTTTTTATATGTTTGTCTCCAAACTAAAGCTAGGAGCATCAAATGGTATCTTGATAGTGGATGCTCAAGGCATATGACCAGAGATCCATCTTATTTTTCTACGCTCACTAGCTTAAGTGAAGGAGTTGTTACCTTCGGAGACAACAACAAGGGTAAAATCATTAGAAAATGAATAATAGGTAATACATTAAACCTCTTGATTGAAGATGTGTTGTTAGTTGATGGCTTGAAACATAACTTGCTTAGTATTAGCTAATTATGTAATAAAAGATATGTGGTTAAATTTCAACCTAATGCTTATATAATTGAATTGCTAAATAAAAACAAATATTTGATTGCTTTAAGAAATAATAATGTATACACTATAAATATTGAAAAATTTTATGATGAAACTTGTTTTTTGGCTTTGAATGATTATGCTTGGATTTGGCATAAAAGACTAGGTCATGCTAGCATAAAACTTTTAAATCAAATTTCTACCATGGAACTAGTAAGAGGCTTACCTAATCTTAAGTTTATCAAAAATAAAGTATGTGATACTTATCAATTAGTGAAACAATTAAAGAGTAGTTTTAAGTTGAAAAATCAGATAATTACCTAAGACCACTTCAATTAATCCATATGGATCTATTTGGACCAATTGACAATACAAGCTTAGGTAGTAGTAAATATACATTTGTTTTAGTGGATGACTTTAATAGATATACTTAGACCTATTTCTTAGCGCAAAAAAGTGATACATTTAAATATTTTACAAAGTTTTGTAAAATTGTTCAAAATGAAAAAGGATGCATGATTTCTTCAATACGAAGTGATCATGGTGGATAATTTCAAAATAATGATTTTTAAAATTTTTATGATTCAAATGGGTATATCTATAATTTTTCTACTCCATGAAATCCACAACAAAATGGAGTAATAGAAAGAAAAAATAGGACCTGACAAGAAGTGACTAGAATAATGTTGAATGAATATAGACTACCCAAATATTTTTTAGCCGAAGCCATCAATATAACATGCTATGTTTTAAATAAGGTTTTTGTAAGACCATTAATCACTAAAACTCCTTATGAATTATGGAATGATAAAAAACCTAATATTTCTTATTTTAAAATATTTGGTTGCATATGTTTTATTTTCAATGAGAAAGATGCTTTAAGAAAATTTGATGCAAAATTTGATGAAGGCATTTTTTTATATTACTTTTCTATTTAAAAAGCTTATCATGTTTTCAATAAAAGAACATTAGTAATAGAAGAATCCATTTAGATTGTTTTTAATGAGTTTTCTGAACTTAAAAAGATTGATTTTGATGATGAAATTGATCTTGATATTGTGAATTTAAATGATAACACTCCTAAAAGTAACTTGGATGTATCTACTTCCAATACCTTATCCAAGGAATGGAAGTATATGAATGATCATCCTAAGGAACTTATAAAAGGAGAAACATCAAAAGGAATTTAAACTCGGTCTTCTTTTAGAGATTTTGTGCGAATGCCACATTTATTTCTTAAATCGAGCTAAAATATATTGATGAGGCCCTAAGAGATGATTCTTGGGTTAATGCAATGCATGAAGAGCTTAATCAATTTGAGAGAAATAAGGTATAGGAGCTTGTTCCTAGACTTAGTGATTGGTACTAAATGGGTATTTAGAAATAAGCAAAATGAAAATGGTATCATGGTTAGAAACAAGGCTAGATTAATGGCCAAATGTTTCAACCAAGAAGAATGAATCAATTATAATAAAACCTTTGCTCCCATGGCTAGACTTGAAGACATAAGGATGCTCCTTGCCTTTGCATCTTTTAAAAATTTTAAGTTATTTCAAATGGATGTTAAAAGTACTTTTCTAAATAGTTTCATATCTGAGAAGTGTATGTTGAACAACCCTCCAGTTTTGAAATAATCTTCTTACTAATCATGTTTTCAAACTTACAAAAGCTCTTTATGGATTAAAACAAGTCCCTCGGGCTTGGTATGAAATACTTAGTTCTTTTCTTATTTCGAATAATTTTTCTAAAGGCAAGGTTGATACCACATTATTTTTTAAGCATTTTGAAAATGATCTTCTTGTTATTCAAATTTATATTGATGATATCATTTTTGGATCTACAAATAAATATTTATGTAAGTCATTTGCTAAAGAAATAAGCCAAGAGTTTAAAATGAGTCTAATAGGTGAGTTAACATTCTTCTTAGGATTACAAATAAAATAACTAGATGATGGTATTTTTATTTATCAAACTAAATACACCCTAAATTTGATAAAACAGTTTGGGATGGAAAATGCCAAAGCATTAAACACTCCCATGAGCACTTCTATAAAGTTACACTTAGATAATGAAGGAGAAAACTTTAATCAAAAAACTTATAAAGGTATGATGGGAAATTTATTATACTTAACTACTACTAGACCAGATATCATGTTTAGTGTTGGATTATGTGCAAGGTATCAATCTATCCCAAAACTCTCTCATTTGAAAGCAATTAAATGAATCTTTAGATACTTGAAAGGAATATCTAAACTAGGATTATGATAACCAAAATTAAAGAACTTTGACTTGATTGCCTATTCTGCTGATTTTGGTGGATGTAGAATAGATAGAAAAAGCATTACCGAAATATGTTAATTCTTGGGGCATGCACTTGTTTCTTGGACTTTCAAAAAATAAAATTTAGTAGCTTTATCTATTGTGGAAGCATAATACATTGCAGCTAATGCATGTTGTGCCCAAGTCATTTGGATGAAAAACACACTAGAAGATTATAGAATAAAGTTGAAAAATATTCTCATAAAGTGTGATAATACAAGTGTTATATGTTTGACTAAAAATCCTATTCAATATGTAAGAACAAAACATATTGATATTAGATATCATTTTATAAGGGATCATTTAAATTGTCAAGATATCTCTTTAAAATTTATTGACTCTAAGCATCAATTAGGGGATATTTTTACAAAACCCTTACATGAAGAATAATTTGATTTTTTTAGAAGATAACTTGGAATGTTAAATCATAAAAATATATGAATTACTTGATTTCATGAGAATGAGCTATTTTTTTGTGATAATGTTTTATTGTTCCCATGAGATGTTTATCTTATTATTCACAAAAAGGAGAAAAAAATTACACGATGATGATTTTATTATTTTATGGATTTATTTGCTACATTTGCTTGAAATTACATAAGATAATTTTAAATGCATGAGTAGCTTTTGAATCTTCTTAAATATCTTAGATTTTTAAACTTATTTTTAAAATTTTACCTCTATAAAATTGAGAGCTATATTTAATAATGACTTACTACTCTCCTCCCTTGTTGTCTTTCCTTATTTTTCACAAAAGGAATAAAATTCTTTATGACTCATATCGTATTTTTAAAAGGGGGAGCAAAAACTCATATGCTTTAAAATCTTTAGCCCTATATTTCATCTTTTTGTTGATGACAAAGAGGGAGAAATGGATGTTGATGACTTATGTAATTAAATGGATATTGATGACTATTGTAATAAATTAAGAGAAAGTTTTCAAATGTTTAAAATTCATAAAAATCCTTGATGTGTTGATACTTTAAAAGCAAATTATTATTGATATATATGTATCTGCAATCCTTGAAATATGATTTGCTTAAAATATTGATTGTCTTGATTCACTTGAATTCAAGAGTGAGTGATTCTCTTGAATTTAAGTCATATTTATTATGGCATGAATTTAGGGGGAGTCAGGATTAACTCCCATCATCAATTGATTGTCATCATCGAAAAGGGGGAGATTATTGAATCTAGAATTTTGATGATGATATCAATTGATGAGTGTTTATCTAACATGTGTGTTAGAGAAAAAATTACAGTCTAATTATGATAGGAGCAACGGAGTTACAACCAGATGATGGGCTAAGATTAAGCTTGGGCATCGGGCCGGGTTTAGACTATGCGGTGGAACCTCATCGAGAGTTCGCTAGGAGATTCACCGAAGGGATCGGGAAGCTCGCTAGGAACACGTCTGGAGATCGCTAGAAGAAAACCATAGGACTCACCGCAAGAATGCCGGAGGCTACCGGATTAGGTGGGAGTTAGATCTTGTTTAAGCTTATTGATTATTAAGTGTTGTACTCATTGAGTCGTAGTTAAGATTTGAGTCCTAATTGAGTTGGATTTGGAAGGAATCCAAATCAACTTAATAAGGCAACCAGGTCCACTATGGGGTTTGATTAAGCTCAGGTTGAGCCCAATCAGTTGACCAAAGAGTTAGCCAATATCAGGTTCAAGTCGGAATTAGAAAAGTGGAGGGAACCACTTTTTCAGAGATTCCGACGGGTAAACCATTTGTGAGTGACGATTGGACCACCCGTACCCTAGAAATAAGGTGATAGCTAGCCAGTGGGTAAATCGTCCAAGGCCGACGGGTAAATCATCCGTACCTAGTTTTCAGGTGATTAATGACATGTAAATTATCTAGGTCAGTGGGTAAACCACCCGTACCTAGTGTTTTCGGGTAAGTTTAATTTTTTGTTCCAAAAATCTAAAGCCACTTGGGGCTTATAAATACCTCAAGTTTTCTTTCACTCTATACACAAAAATTTTTGGGATTACATTCCGTGATAAAATTCTGTGATTTGTATGAAAAAGAAAAGAGGAAGGGAGAGAGCTTAGGGTCCGAAAATTATCAAGTCTCCTTTGTAAGCTCAAGTGTAAGGGTTTGGTCTTCACCCAAAGAAGATTGGTAGTAGATGCCGGTGTGCCTCAAGAAGGAGGACTCGAGAGTGGACGTAGGTCGTTGGTGCCGAACCACTATAAAACTTGTGAGTTCTTTCCTTGCTTTCATTGCTTATGAATTTTGTATTGATGCTTCCGATTGAATTCACTCTTTGAAAGTAAAGTTTTCACATCAAGCATTTCCTTTCAATGTTGCTAATCTTTTGGGTTTACTTATTAACTTAATAATTTTCTCACTTATTTTACTTGAACGAAAAGCTTCAAATTTCCCATCTTGCTTTAAGCAAAAAGATTTTGTTTAAAATGAAAAACTTACACTTAATGTGTGTCAATTGATCCTAACATAGAGAACTCCTTTCATTGCAATGTGTGTCAGCTTGCTGCTTCATCCTAGCTTAGGCAGCTAAGAGGTTATCCTTTATTAATTATAGGATTTTGTCCTTGTCAATTAACTCTCAGTCGACTTGATCTACTTTGACTGAGCCAATTACATATTTTGGGATTACAGGGGCTGGTCAACCATACACCACTTTATAGGGGGTACATTTAGTAGAAGAGTGGTAGGTTATATTGTACCACCATTCAGCCCAAGGGAACCATTTTATCCATTCCTTTGGTCAGTCACTAGTAAAACATTTGAGGTATATCTTCAAGCATCTATTCACCACTTCAATTTATCCATTGGTCTGTAGGTGATATGTCATGCTCATCTTTAATTTAGTGTCATACAATTGAAAAAGCTTAGTCCAAAATTTACTAGTAAAGACCCTATCATAATCACTTACAATAGATCTTTGCATCCCATACAATTTTATAATATTTTTTATAAAGAATCGGGCAATGCTAGAGGCGGTGTGGGGATTTCGAACGGCACAAAAATGGCCATACTTTGTAAGACAATCAACCATGATGAGAATTATACATTTTCCTTGGGATGATGGTAACCCTTTGATGAAATCTATTAATATGTCAGTCTATATTGAGTCCAATATGGGTAGAGATTGTAGCTTTCTGGGACTTGCCACTATTTCACCTTTATGTTGCTGGCATATGTGGCACTGTGCCACAAATTTAGCAATAATATTTTTCATCCCTCTCCAATAAAAATTTTACTTAATTTTTTTATAAGTTATAAGGAATCCGGAGTGCCTTGTAGCTAGTGTGGAATGCATCTCTTGTAGGTTAGTTTTTATGTAAGGAGAATCGGGTACAAGCACGATGCATCCCTTATAGCATAAGTCTTTGAATACCAACAGTAATGGGCCATGGAGTTTGGTTCCTCTAATTTTTTGATGATTTTGCTAGTCTCTGGATCATCCCTTCATCCTTCCTAATGTCCTCAAGAAAGTTGCTAGTTGGAAAGGAGATTGTCAAAAATTTAGCTTACTCGGGTAGCCATGAAAGTGCATATGAAACAACATTTTCTTTTCCGTTTTTGTAAGTTATATTGTAATTATACCTAAGAAGCTTTGTTACCTATTTTTGTTGTTCTGGAGAGGATATCTTCTGCACAAAAAATATTTAAGACTCTTGTGATCGGTTTTTATTTGGAAGCATCAGCCGATCAAGTAAAGTCTCCACTTTGCTATTGCATACACAATTGAAAGCATCCCTTTATCATAAATAAATATTTTTAGATGGGAGGGAGACAATGCCTTGCTGGTGTAAGTGAGGGGTCGGTCATCTTACATGAGGATGGCACCGATCCTAACTCCGGATGCATCAGCTTCAATGACGAAGGTTTTGTTGAAATCAGGTAGCGTTAGTATGCGCGTTGACGTCATGGCTGCCTTGAGATCATTAAAGGCAGTGGAGGCCTTGTCCAACCATTAGAAAGTATCTTTTTTCAGCAAGGATGTGAGGAGTGCACTAATCTTCCCATAATCTTTAACGAACTTGTGGTAGTAGTAGCCCATCAATTTGAGGAAATCGCACAACAATTTTATGTTCTTTAGTGTCGGCTAGCTTTGAATTGCCTCAATTTTGGAAGGGTCCACCGCCACTCCTTCATATGAGGTGCCCAAGATACTCCACATTCTATTGAAGAAAGCTGCACTTAGATTCTTTGACAACAAGAACATTCTCTTAGTTGCAACTTGGCCGAATGACCCCTATTTCAAGCATCACATTCATAATTTTTTCATTTCATCTTTCTAGAGGTGGGGATAATGGTATGGCCGAGTGGTTGCTAGTGGATTGCCTAGAAGAATTGAAATTTGATGATCATATCGATGGGCAAGAGGTAGGCTACACGAAGACATCTAAAAATTCAGCAAACAATTGGAGAAGGTTTGGATCTTCAATTTTTATTGGCTCCTCCTTAGGTTGCTGTTGGAGTTGCATCAAGAAGCCGTTGTTCATTTGGTGCAAAACTTTATCATTCATTGTGTAGAAACTATTGTCATGTCGCTTCCACGTTTCCCAAGTAAGATTACTTGTTTCCCTTTACAGTAAAATTTCATAATTAATTTTTAAAAATTTTAGAAAATATCACCTAGCATAGTTAATCAATTGATGCCAAGCATAGCCTCATAATCATCAAGTGGGAGGAGGAAGAAATTAGCAATTATTTCCTGGTCCTGCTTCAATAATTTCATTTGCAGGCATCTTCGGTCGCACTTCAAAATTTGACCGTCAGCAACCTTAACATCAAACTTGTTGCAATGCTTAATAGAAAGTGCCATTCAAACAGCAACCTTGTTGTTTATGAAGTTATTGGTGCTCCCAGGATCGATGAGGATGGTGATTGGATGTTGTTTGAGTAGGCCTCCAACTTTCATTATCTGCGGGTTCACGTAGCCGACAAGAGCATGCATCATGCAATCGACTAGTTGTGACTCCTCATCTGTGTCCCCCTCTTCATGGTCAAGGTCCTCTTCTTCATGCTCAAGGTCCTCCTCTTCAATTGGTTCTATCATGAGGAGCCTCACTTTTTTGCAATGATGATCGCAGCTCTAAGGCTCGTTTCATTGCCAACACAAACCTTTCATAGATCGATTGCGAAGTTCTTCTCTCATTAATTTTTTGGCTGAGAAGGTAGGCTGGCAGTAGGGGGGCTAAAGGCCTAGGTGCTGCTAGTTAGGTGACGATCCTAGTCTTCCGGACGTCTTGGTTTAATTGCTCCTCTTGAAGCTACGTGAAAGAGATAACCGCCATTAGTGTGTATGGTTATCATACCTTGACTAATCCTCGAATCTCTAGTTTCAACCCTTCGATGAAAGTTTCTACCAATTGTTTTTTAGACCAATTTTCTTGTTTAATTAGATAATCTTTCAAACCTGGTATGGTATTCTTGAATGGTTGAAGTTTGATATAACTTAGCAAGTTGGTCATCAATGTTCTCATCCTCGGTTGGTTCGAAGCAGATTAGTAGTTTGTCTTTAAATTGCCTCCATATAGGGACTCTGTGGGTATGAAAATCAAATCAATCATACCATTTTATTACATCTCCTTCAAGGTATATAGCAGTAATATCCACCATGGATGTATCCAGGGTCTTATGGTACTGAAAATAATGTTCCACACACGAAATTCACCCAGTAGGGTCTGCTTCTTCCTATATAGGAAAGTCCACCCTCATGCGTGGATATAGAGGGTTCGTCATAGGTCCGCCTTTCTCCTAGAAGTCCTCTCAATCTGAACTTTTGCCTTATTGAGATCTCCTTGGGCTCGGTGATCGACCCAAACCGAATTCAGCAAAAAGGGCGTGTAGTTTATCCTCCATACGCATTCAAAGGCCTCCAACTTAGCATCGATTAGTTCTTTAGATACCACAGTGTATGACTCCAGATCTATAATGTTAAGGTTCTTCTTTTGCTATTGGGTTAAGAGCATATATTGGTTGAGAGATTTGGTGGCCGAAAGACTTGGTGGACTGAAGGTTGAAGGTTATCGTTTTAGGCTTAGTAGACTGCTGCTCAAGGTGTGGTTTGGGCTGCTATTTAGAGGTGTTTTGGGGGCTCTGGTGGCAACGGCTTGAGGCTAGAAAGATGATACAGAACTACTATTGATAGCAACAACAAGTTTAACAAGGATCGGTTGGGTATGCAGTGAATAGGTGCTGAATTCTGGAAGTATAATTTTTCATCGAAGGGACAACAGTTTCTCAATGAAAGTTCTAGCAGTAAACTAATATTTTGTGGAGGGAATTGATAGCAAGAATTTAGTTCTGATGATAGCGAAGATGATGAAATTATAGAAATAAATCTCGGCAGTAATGTAGCAAGAACAGCGATAAATGTTTTGGTAGTAGAATTCTCATCGAAAAAATTCAGCAGTTTTGCAACGAAAAGTTGCATCAATTTATGGACATTTTCAATGATAATTTCAATGAAGAATATAATGTAGATGAAAGTAGAGTCGATGTAAAAGTATGTAAAAGTTTTCATCAGCAAACGATGGTAGCAAGGTTGGTATTTGGTAGCAAGTATGTGGCTGAAAACTTTTGCAATATACTTTCGTTCGTAAAGATAGCAACTTTACGATGATGAGTATCTGACAGTGGAGTCGGTGATAAAGATAGCAATTATGGGAATTACTTAGATGATGGTAGGCGGTTGGAAGGGCAGTGAGGCACTAAGATCATTGCTCTAATACTAAATGATAGAACTCCATAAAATTCTATCGCTGTTTGATCACTTGAAGGAGAACAACTCCTTTGAAACACTGTAGGGATTCCTCCCTCCTAGGTAGTCAGCCACAAGGCTGAAATAAAAGAGATATTTATTGATGAAAAGTGGTAGTGGCTATATGTTTTATATAGGACTCCAAACCCTAACCCAAGAGAGACTCCTCCCCTAAGTAAAACTCCCCTTTCACCCCTCTACCCTAGCTGACTTGCCCAATAAGGGGGTGACTGCTAGGAGGCTTCAACCGCTCTTAATACTCCCTCCTCAAACCCTAACCGACCTACCCAATAAGGTGGCCAGCAGCTAAGAGGCCCATTACTCCAGTATTCCCTTCCCCAAAACCCTAGCTGACCTGCTTTATAAGATAGGAGGCGACTAGGTAGGTTTTATTACAATCTCTTAAGGTTTCTATTAATTACTACTTGATTAAATAGGACCCAACCCTACTATGGTCATTTCAATATCGTACCCATTGGCTACAAATGCATCTTCAGAAAGAAGATCGGAGTAGATGAAAAGGTAGAGACCTATAAGGCAATACTAGTAGCTAAGGGGTATCATTAAAGGCAAGGTGTTGACTATAATGAAACCTTAGCACTCGTAGCCATGTTAAAATCCATTCAAATTAGCTTAGGTATTATAGTATACTATGATTATGAAATCTGTAAATGGACGTGAAACTGCATTCCTCAATGGCAACCTCTCAGACGAGGTGTATATGATACTACAGCCTAAGAGATTCGTGTCCAAGAAAAGTCTAAATAAGGTATGTAGATTGCTTAAGTCCATTTATAGATTAAAGTAGACTTTCCAAAGTTGGAACTTAAGATTTGATGAGGCAATCAAATCTTATGACTTCGTTAAGAACGAAGATGAGCCTTGTGTGAACAGGAAGGTAAGTGGGAGCGCTATCACCTTCTTGGTGTTATATGTGGATGATATCCTAATCATTATGAATGATGTAGGAATACTCTCCACGGTTAAAGCTTAGCTATCTAGACACTTCTTCATGAAGGACTTAGAGGAATCATCTTATATATTAGATCTATAAAGATAAATATAAAAGGATGCTTGACTTGTCCTAGTCTAGGTATGTAGACACCATTGTCAAAAGGTTTGACATAAAAAAATACCAAGAGAGGTCTCATACCGATGAGACATAAAATATCACTTTCTAAGAGAATACCCCTAAAACTCTTGAAGAAATACAAATATGGATAAGATACCTTATGCCTCTATGATAGAGTCTATCATATATGCTATGTTATGTATCAGGCCTGATATTATACATGCTTTGAGTACGAGCAGGTATGAGATGAATCCAAGCTTGGAGCACGGGAAAGCAGTAAAGTATATCCTTAAGTACTTGAGAAGGACTAAAGATCTTTTACTGGTATATGGAGGAGGTAGCTTCCAGGCTGAAGGCTACATAGACTCAAGTTTCTAGTCTGATGTCGATGATAGCAAGTCAAATTCGGGGTATATGTTTACCTTGAATGAAGCAGTAGGAAGCTGAAAAAGTTACAAGCAAGATACTACTCTTGACTCGACCATAGAGGCAAAGTATGTTACTAATAGAAGCATCAAAGGAGGGAGTTTGGATGAAGTTCATCACAAAGCTAGAAGTCATATTGAGCAACACGAAGCTGATCCCTATGTATTGTGAGAATAATGGGGCGATCTTTCAAGTAGGGGAACCCAAGTCTCATCAGAAACATTCTGAGGAGGTTCCATATAATTAGAGAGATTATGGCTCGTGGAGCTGTAGTAGTAGAAAGAGTTCCATCCGAAGATAACATTGTAAATTCATTGATTAAGTTATTTCTCATATTATATTTGAGCATCACAGGGGTTTGATAAGTATCAGACACATAGGTGATTGGCTTTAGGTCAAGTATGAGATTGCTAGTTATATATGCCCTACAAGCGAATCACGTGAGTGATGACACTTGTGACATGCTGCAATAATCTCTTTGTTTATTATTACTGGTATTTTCTCACATTATATATTTTTTTAGATATATATTGTGATGTCCTTGGATCTGTATAATGTGAATCAGATCATAATGATATTATGATAATGAGACCAATTTTTTACCTTTAAACACAGATCGTAAATCATCTTGGTCAAAGGTAATTCGAGAGGGATATCGAGAAAACCAGATATACCAGTATACTGTATAATCATTCATATGATGGAGGCGACTAGTCTTATAGCCTCTTGTGTAGGGACACTAGACGTATAATGCAAGTGCTCATTAGAGAATGAGTTCACTAATTGATCCACTTAAGGAATGCTAAATGGATAATAGTACATAATGTTAGATAGCAATTCCTAGTCCCAATTATGTATCTGGTCCTTAGACTTGAGACACAAAGGGTACCTTGTATGAGTACTCCTTTCTTCAACATCGGACTTATAGGTTTGGAATATTTCAGATCTGGTACAATCGGTTATCGGGATTGGTAGCCAACTATATGAAGATAATTGAGTGTCAACAAAGGATCATCCACTCTCGATATCATGAAAGAAATATCTCGTGTGTGCTCGCTTAGACAAATCCCTAGTCGGGGTCGTTTAGATTGAGAGAGAAGTTGTCTAGGAGAATCTGATTAGTGCGAGACTTAAACGGATTTCGTATGAGGCCTGACAGTATCCATGCCCAATATATGGTCTCTAGGATATTAGATGGATGAGGGATTGTAGATACATGATAACTATGGATAGATAGGTCCGATAGATTTGATCCCCCCGTACTATATGAGGACTATGGCGTGGTGGCCAAGTTCGTCCATAGTTAATGAGTCGAGTGAATTATCATATGGATAATAATTCACTATATTAGAAAGAGTTCTGATGGGAGCAACTCACAGCCAACTCGATGTTGGGCCTAGAGGGTCACACACAAATGGTGGATTTTGCGATGAGTAGAGGTGCGAATATGAGATGTCCACGGAGCTCTTGCTTTAGATCCTATATATGAGATCCAATATGATTGGGTAATTAGATAGAGATCTAATATCTAATATAAACGAAATACATTCAGGAATATGCTCATTTACCTCTATAAATAGGAGAGACTCCTTGTTTCATAGGCTAGAGCTACAAAAGCTTGCCTTCCTATAACTCCTTAGTCTCTTTCTCCTCCTTGGCTTGAGAGACTTGTGGTGTCCGTGGAGAGGCTGATCCCATAGCTAAGGAGCCTTGTCATCACGTCCATCGTGTGGATCACTGCTAGAGAGGAGCACGTGAGTAGTCCTTTGTCTTCTCCATTGGATCGAAAAATTTTAGGGATATACATCTCCCTAAGTAACACATTTCTCATGATTTGTTTAGTTTTTCAGGTTTTCCAAATTTTTCGTGCATCAATCATGGCACAATAGTCAAATACTTAACATTGGGATTTTTATTTTATTTCTGTTGCGTATAAGATGTCGATTTAAGATTTCCCGATAGGGTCTAGGATAGTAATTAAGAGTCTCATATCAAAATCATCTCCAAGGGAATTCAATCATAATTGGACTTTCTTTTTATTTATCAATAATTATAATCAGAATCTAATTATATTTATAATATATCATATAATTTAATATTCACTCGCTTGACCTATTAATTAATAAAATATAAAAATTTAAAATTAAATTAAATAAAAAATAAAAATAATTTTACTTAATTTGATTCTAAAAAATTTTAAATATACTTATACATGGTTATGAATTTTAAAATAAGTTAATAAGTTTAATAAGTTTAATAATATTATATTAAGTTTAACTAATGCGAATCATGACAATTGGATGTTATCAATGTCATACTCCATTTTATATACCTAACCTATCTAATTTGTTTTGTCAAGACAATCTTATTATTGCAATCAACTTAATATGTATAAATATAAATATAAACAAGATAATAAAAATAAATAGTTTTAATTAAGAAAAAAATATAAATAATAGTATTCATCTAAATATGTATTATTATATCTTTTATGGTTTGCTCATAAGTCTCATTCTGAGAACATACTCTTTAAATTAGGTTATAAAGTCTTAGTAAATTGATCAACAATAATCAAAATGCTACCTAGCTCCCAATTGACACTTGTTGTTTCTGGACTCTTTTTCTGACCACAAATTATTTTATCTCGATATGGTTAGAATCATTAAAGTACTTATCATTATTAGATAAAAAAATTTGCTATAGTATTATCATAAAATATCTTTAATGATTTGATAATTGAATTGACCATAACAAGTCCTGAGATGAAATTTCATTACTATAAACCTTGATTTGTAATCTCAAAGTATATAATAAATTTAACTTTTATTATTATTGATGTAATAAGTTATTACTTTATACTCTTTCAAGAAATTATCCCTCCAACTAACATAAATATAAATTCTAAAGTAAACTGCATACTCTCATGGTAACTTATAAAATCAGCATCTGAATATCCTATAACTTTAAGGTATTCTAATATCTTATATATATGTATATATAACTTTTTGTCTCCTACATATATATCACTACTTTTGTTATAGGTTTCCAATATTCCTTTCTTGGGTTGCTCTCGTATCTACCTAAGTTTGAACATAAAATTTCAACTATGCATGTACAAGAAATATTCTTCATTTGATTCCTTTATAAGTCATTCTTAGGACATTAGTTTTGACTAAATCTTTCATCTCTAGTAATATATGTATCATTAGTTGAACAAAATTATAGATTAAATCTCTCTAAGTGCTTGTCAATATATCCTTTCTGAGATACTCAGAGTAATTCGAAAGATATATACCTGATTATCTCAATACCAATAAAATAGGCTACCTTATTCATATCAATCATCTTAAAATTCTTAGTGAAAAACATCCTAATTTTGTGTAATAAAACAAGATCACTACTAGTACGTAAATATCATCTACATATAAGACCAATATAATAAACTTACTTTCAATAACCTTAATATATATATTGATTAACAATACTTTTTAAAAATTTAAAAGTAATAGTATCATGAACTTTATATATCATGAAATTTATAAAGAAACTTGTTTAATGCTATAAAAGAGTTTCTTAAGTTTAAGCCCAACTTTCCTTTTTTCTTTAAGAATCTTTTAGGTTATTCCATATAGATTTTCTTATCTAGATTTTCATTCTGAAATATTATTCTTGCTCCATCTTATCTTATGTAACTCAAGTTTATAATGAGTTACTGATGTCATAATGATTATTAACTAGTTTTTTCTAGAAACTAAAAAAATATCTTGTTATAATTAATGCCTTTATTTTAAAAAATCTTTTAACCAAAAGTCTAATTTTATATCATTGAATGTTGTTCCTTAAGTCATATTTTGTCTAAAAGACCCATTTATAATTAACTCTTATAGTTATTGGGTAATTCAATGAGTTCCAAATATTATTCTAGTCCATTTATTTTAACTATTCTTTTATCACATTTTACCATTTTTTAGAAATATATTTTTCATGACTTATGAAGATGATAAAGGGTCCATTTTAATTTTTATATTATAATATGAATCTTATAGATATAACACATAATCGTTAGTAATGGTATATCTCCTTTCTCTCTGAGATATTCTCAAAACTGTCAATTATGATTATTCTATAAGATTATAAATGATAACATCAATATCATATGAGAGTTCATCAATGTTATTTTATTGTTCATCCTCATTAATTCTTTCAGTGATTTAAGGAACAACAATATCTCAAATATAAAATAATAAAAAAGTATCAACATGTATCTCATCTATATTAAAATTGATTTTTCAAGATTTTTCACTCTCATTGATTTTATCATTTTTTATAAATCTTATATTATCATATTCTACTATTTTTTACTATGATTAGGATAATAAAATATATATCCTTTAAATTTTTTTGGATAATCAATAAAATATCATAATAATTATTAAAACTGATTTCAAGAATGCCGAGGACTTCTACATTTATCTCATCCTACTCTTCCTAAAGTCGTGGTTGGGAAGTCAGGTCTCGTTGCCATCTCCCAACCTCATTGTTACTTCTCCCATCCCTGCTCATGGAAGTGTCACCTACCACCTTCTCTTCTCTAGTGGAAAAGATGGATGAGGCATTGCATCATATTAAGCCTTTAACGATACAAGGAGACTCTATGACAGGTGTGGTAGAGGAGGGGGCCCCTCCCCCTATTAAGGAGCCAATAAACCAGAAGAACCTTCTCTCAAAGCATATTCATGGGAAGTTAAAGATGGTTACTAAGGTGCTTAAGGGCCACAAGCAAAATCCACATCATATTAAAGAGATGATACATTCGACTGATCCCCCTCTCGAGGGAGACTCTTAAACCTTACCTTCTCCGTGTTTTATATTTCTTAGAATTGTAGGGGTGTGGGTCATAGAGTAGGAGGGATTATTTGAAAATTTTTGAATCTAAAATGTAATCCTCGTATCTTCCTTCTACAAGAAACTAACGTGGATGCATAATTATTACTCACTCATTTTGGAGACAATAGCACTGTTTTTCTTGGGATGCGATAGGATCTTTAGGTGAAATTTTATTGGCTTAGAATGAGGCCTCTATAAAAATCTAGATGATTTTATTCCACACTCAATATATTCATGCTATGATTCAGTTTCAAGATTCTAAATGTTGGCTTTTATCCGGTATTTTTCTCAGTTGATCTCCCATGTTCCGTAATAAGTTCTTTTACAGCTTGGCTTCTCTGAACTTTTATAATGTGATGTTGGGTATTATGGAAGATTTGAATTGCTCCTTAACAAAGGATGACAAAAAAGCGGGTGTGCCTTTCTGTTTTAGTCATTCTTTTTGAACTTTTTGTAACTTAGTTGTCATCAACTAGACCTTTGGATCTCGGCTTTTCTAGCAAACCTTATACTTGGTCGAACAACAAGTCTGGTTTGGCCAAAGTCCGACTGCCACTGGATGGGGCATTTGCTAACTCTATTTGGTTTAATTTGTTTAATAGATTCTCTGTTGTTCATCTTTCTCATGTGTGCTCTGATCATTGCCCACTTCCTATTTTTCTTATTGATGATTATATCAAACATGGTAGACTTTTCAATTTCAAAATTTTTGGATGCAATATGATGATGTGAAATCTCTTATTATTTGTAACTAGGTGGATCATGTTGTTAGCCCTTGTCCTATTATTGTTATTTCTAGTAATTTATTTAGACTTAGAGGTATCCTTTTAGGGTGGAATTAGAATGTCCCAAGGAACATTGAGAATACTTTTCAGTCTATTTAGTAAAATATTAAAGATCTGGAGCTGAAAGCCTCTTCGTCTTGCCTCAACTCTGAGGAGGAGATTTATCAGCACTATTGGGATATAGTGGGGGATTCCATGGTTGAGGCCTTTCAGCATTTCCATGAGAATGCTAGACTGACTTCCTTTGGAGTGGGCAAAGACTTTGTTTTTGTTACTTCCAAAATGTAGTAATCCTTCTTCTATCAATTACTTTAGACCCGTTTCATTACATACAGGATTCTTGTGAAGCTTCTCGCCAATAGAATTAAACCTGTTCTTAATTGGTTGATTTCTCCTAAACAATCATCTTTTATCTGGGGTTGAAGTATCTATGATGGTATTTTGGTTGCTCAATAGATTGTTGATTCTATATTTAATTCCAAAGGTAAGAACCCCTATGTGATTGCCAAGATTGATTTAGAGAGGACCTATGATTGTATCTCTTAGAATGCTATTATCTAAAATTTTTCTTTTTTTATCGAATGGATTAAGGAGTGTTTCTCCTCTCCTCAATTTGTTGATTGCATCAATGGTCTTGTTTCCAATTACTGTCAGGATAATTATAGGATTTATCATGGTGATTAACTTTCTCCTTATTTATTCATTATTGTGGTATAGATCTTTTCTCTTTTACTATCCAAAGGTCAGTTAAGGGGTGATCTTACTCCCTTTAACCTCAAAAATTAGATTAAAATTACTGTCAACGATATATTCCAGCACTATAATGTTCTTAGCAACTTGAGAATTAACACCCACAAGTCTGCTAATTTTTTTTTATTCCTAATATTACTACTAAAGCCAGGAAGAAGAAAATATATTCTTTCTTTAGAACGAAGGAAAGTCATTTTCCTTTTAAGTACTTTGGGGGCCTTAGTAGGATTCCTTCTTCTGCATTTGATTAGATTACTCATAACATCCATAACAAGTTGGGTAATTGGGTTGGGTCTTCTCTTTCACTGGCTTGGAGAGTAACTCTTATCAACTCGATTATCATGATTACCTAAGAAAGTGATTAACGATAGGAATTTTCTTTCACTAAAAGATAGTGGTGTCCCGGGTATTCACCATATATTGCATGGGATAAGGTTATTCTTCCTAAATTCTCGAGAGGATTAAGTATCAGACATTTGCACCATTATAGTTTGTCCCTTTAGGTTAAAGAATTGAGTTGTATCTCAACAACAGCCCAGGTCGTGGACTATGAGTGATTTGAGTGAAGTACAACTCGGTTTCTCCTTTCGATTTGGGGATGATGGGTAAGTTGGAGTTGGAGGCTTTTTGGTCCGTTTGTCTATTATTTGGTCATGAACAATCTTATCAGCTATAAATAGTTACGTTCGTCTATTATTTGGTCTTTTTCATAATTGGTCAGTGACAGTTAAACCAACGGGTATCGGAACTTCAAACAAACATGCAATAATATACCATCCGGGGAAAAACACGATGAGACGAAAGAACCACCAATAGAACCGCTTTTGGTACTCCCAAACAACTGTAGGAACACAATAAATTAGCGGAAAGAAATGGATTAATGGGAATCATCCTTCATGTGATCAACAGTTGGGTCGGCGGTATTGGGCCTGGAAAATTGGATTTTTTTTGTCCTTCTTGAAGCAAACAAATGTCTCACCTTATGTACTAGGCATTACCGGATTGAGCAAACACATTCCCAGAATGCCACCTAGCTTTCAATCACCATGAAAGCAAAACTTTGCAAGTCATGAAAACATACATTTACAACTAAACCTTGCTGATGAAATTGTAGAAGCTAAAATTTGGGCATGCTTCTCCAAATTTCCACCAGAGGAATATCTGATGCAAGCCTTTTATCTGATACAATCTGCATAGATGCTCCTAGTCAGCTTCTGGGAAGCGTCCAGAATATCAAATGCTTCTGCCAGGCCCCTAAAGATGAAAATGACAAAGACCTCAAACTAAATAAGCAATAAGATTTATTTTTAAAAAAAAAGAAATGCTGATGTGTACACATGTAAAAAGCTACTGTTGATGAAAGAAAATGTTTGTACCTGGGGATTCAGCAGATTAAGCTCAACTCTTCTGGAACATAGAACTAACCTACAGGAACAAACGAGTCTCAACACACATAAGAGTAGAAAATGGAGATAATCTACTTTTCTGTTTTAAATGGATATTTTTGCATAAATACGGAATTATGTGATACATCCTAATCAATTATTCTGATCAATTCGCACACATCAAAGAGATAATATGACATTATTTTGCTCAGGTATTCTTTCTCCCACAAAAAAAAAAAAATTGCATGCCCAGCAATCATACCATTTTTTCATATTTAGTTAATTCTCATAAATTGCTCAGGAATTCTTGTTAAAAGACTTAACAAGAAAATGAAATCAGAAGATGATAGTTATTCTTTCCCAATTCTCCAAGCAAATATTATATAAAGATAACAAAGGTTAACACTCAAATGAATGAGTATGTCTTTGGTAATCTCTCAGTTCATTTAAAAACATTTTCACTTCAAATGTACATGAAAAAAAATGTTAACAAGAAAACATACCGTAGGTGACACACAAGTGAATATAATTACACAAACAAATGAACTGCAACTAATGAAAATAAACTTTGGCTTGGTAGCATCATTCTGAATAAATCATCCTGTACCTAATGATACAGCCACCACACTTAAGTACAGTCAGGGCTATAACTTATCGATCCCATGTAATTATTTTATACAAGTAGGTATATGAAAACAATTCATGATTCGAATTTCATAAATTTCAAATATTCCATTAAAATCTGTCTGAGTAATTAATTGAAATTTATAGTTGACTTTGTGTTACCAACAATCTGTAGCATTAATTTCTTCCTGCTAGAGACTGCCACTATTGCCTTTCTTGGATAAAAGTTGCACCATACAAATGGAACAATTAAAAACTTAGAATATCATGGCACCCCGAAAAATGAAAAATCAACAAAAGAAAGAGCTGCTCACCATAAATAATATTTTCTTTTATTTTTGGCAATTAACCATAGATTGTATTAAAAGGGAGCCTCAAGTGATTCATCCCATATGTCTCCGCTTCCATTGGAGGCATCTTCACCATCTTCCTCCATAGACAGCCTAATATATTCTCTATGTGCAAAACGATCCCACTCAGTCAAAGTTGGATTTTCACGTTCCTACATGAACAATTACCAGCAGAACAAGTTACATTAGACTAATGAAGCATGGTCCATGTGTTTAAGGAATTTATTGTTGCTGACAAAGCAGAGTGATTTAATCACCTGTCGAATTAGAAATGGATCACGTGTTTCAAATGCCATGAATTTGTTGAGATTGAAGAGGATGTTAAAAATATTTCCTGAAAGTTTGCCACCTTTCAAGTCACGCAGTGTAAAGTAGCTCTCGTTCTGCAAGAAAAAATTGCCAATTTTAAAATTTTTCCCAATCTCATCCTATCCTATAAGTCAGGAGAGTTGGTCACCTCTGGATCAATCATATCAATCATCTGGCATAATATGTCCTCAAAGAGTATAGGTTCTTGTGCCATACATTCCATACGATGCAACTGCTCCTCATAGAAAAACTGCATCTCGTTGGCAGTTAAAATTCCATTACCATCCAAATCTATACACTTGAACCTGAAAATCAGTATATTCATAATAAATATTAAAACTAGAAAGATCTCCAAAATAATGTAGAAAAGTTAACCAAGAAATTGACATTCAAGGGTATGCCATTACACCAACATTTACACACCTAGAACTGCCTGCAATGTGACATGTGCATGAAATTACTAGGGTGACATTTTAACCAGAATGTTATCATGTTTGTAAATAAGCCACAATTGAGCAAAAAACTTAATAGAAAATCATGTACGACTCTAGTAATATGAATATGAAGAAGTTCCACTACAAGGTAAATTGTCACTTAAATGAATGTGCATAGCCAAGCATCCAACAAGGAGCATGAACCTGAAGAGAGAAAAAATGTGGTCTTATGATATTATCATAAAATGGTCACATATTTGCGGTCTTATGATATTATCGAAAAATGGTCACATATTTAATGGGTTTAGGATATTAGTAACTCTTCTCTTGATAACAGAAAATAACTGTCTTGTTGGGAAAAACTAGAACAGATATAAAAATTTCGCAACAAAGATGAATAAGATTTAATTTGGTTGACAATTAAATTATGGACTGTTCCTTTGTGCCAGCATGAGAAGCATACACAGAAAAGGATGTTGAGATGATCGATTAATAATTATCTCCTAACCAAATAAATGACTTCTTCAACAAGAAATTATATAGACGTTGTGGCAGGCTATATATGTCAGACCAAAACATTGAGAAATTAGTTATCCATAAGACATAACACCACCTTAAAATGTTTGTCAGTTAAACATGAGTGCTCAGTCATCAACATATGAGAAGAGCCTAGACCAAAATGCAACCTAACAAGAGCTTTGAGGCAATCCAATATTATTTTCCCCATGTTTCTTCTCTTAGTAGAAAATCCTCACTATTGCATGATCTGGACCAAGGTCTGCAATACCGAATAGTACCCGCCCATACCAAGTGATACATAAAGATCCACTAGTAGACCGGTACGCGACCACTCGTTACCGGGTGGTACTATTGATTGGGGTTGTTTCCGTCCTAATTACGACTGTCGTTGCTCACTATCAGGCGGTATCAGCCGAGGGAGAAGAAAGAAGAGGGAGAAGAAAAGGAACAACCTAGAGATTTGCTGCCTTATCTCGCTGCTCGTCGAACATCGCAGATGAGATGTCACCTCCTCCTCATCTAAGGTGACGAGGCCTCGACATCATTGGCGACTTCTCCTCATTCGCACAAGGAGAAGAAGCCTCAATGACGTCACTGAGGCTTCTCAACCGCACGGGGAGAACTCTAGCCCGATTTCTACTATCCCAAGAAGTAAGAATAGAATTGAACCTCTTCTTCCTTCCATTCAAGAATGCACGTACTTTATAATATACTAAATTATAGATCATTAACCATAAGTGGCGAACTCAACAGCCAATACAATATGTTGTCTTCAAACTCGAACTTAGATTCAAAACAAGGTTTCTTCCCCTACGCTGTCATGAACTTAGTTGATTTTGCCTAAGTCGTGCGGTACTCTTGCGTGTCCGTCTGCAAAGGTCAACCTCTCAGAAACCTCTTATGGTCCCTTAGGACCTACAAAAAGGAAAACGGGTTAGAAAAAGCATTTCACATGGGGATCCACAAGCAACCATTTCAGCAAACACTTTATAGTCAATGCAAATTACAATCATAGATTTCACAAGCTCTGAACAGTCACACACAAAGGACCATGGTCCATTACAAACCGAAATCCCTACAAGTGTCCACATGACACAATTCTCATTTACAAGCTGAAACCGACAGTGAAAGTTAACCAAACTAGGGGTACCAAGCCTATTGCTAGCCCACTACTTGCTATACAAAGCATGAACAAAGACCGAAAGACACGAACATACATGAGCATTACTTCGAGCATCCTGTTTATATTTTCGTCCATGACATTCTCTCCCACTTATTCCTTCGACGTCCTCGTCAAAGCCACTGCAAACGTTGCATCTCCTCGCTTTTTGTTGAATCTTCAATCTTTTGCTCTGACTGTAACATGCCTCTTGGCTCCCAGCTACTCTCCGCTGCTGCTGTCAAGTAGTCGAACTTTGATCCACTATGCTACTTCAACTCGCCAATGACTGACTCTGGTGTGGGGTCGGCTAAGTTATGCTGATCCTTGTTGATTCCTGTGGATCCTTCTGATGAAGGAAAAAACCTTATCGTCTCATGCTACTTAAACTAGGTGGATGCTTGTTGGAGCTTTAACGAGCACCGCATCGTAGACTTTGAAGTTTTTGAGGTCCTTCCTTCACAAAATTTGCCCATAGATTCTTCTTCAACTTAATTGTCGCTTGCAAGTAGGTTCACATCACTTTCGTTTTCGATTAGTATTCTGTTGGGAAATGAAGCAGACAATCTACTCTTAGTAGCACCGATCACTATTGGTGAGGATTTGACAACTCATGTCTTATATTAGATTTCTTCGAAGGGTCTTTAAACCTGGACAGAGCTCCTCTGCTAGATAAATAACAGAACTGGGGTACTCGGTTTCGCCCTTTCTCTTAAAAGTTGAGAAGACAGGTTACTCAACTTCGCCCACCTCCTGGAGGTTGTATTTCATGCATCGAGTTGACTACTAGTCTTTGCCTGCTCTTTGATCACACTTCTGATGCACCCGAAGTATTTACGCTCCTTTAGTTAAGCTATTGTGATTCACCTTCTCACTGCCCTCAAACTTCCGGAATACGAGAAATTTTGCCCAAAAAGAGCAAAATTTCACCCTAATTTGGAGCAAGTCTTTGATAGTTTTGGTTGCCTCTGGAATTGTATTGTTTTCTCCATCATCTTTGTCGTCTACTTTAAGTAGGAAAGGTACAACATCGCATACTGCATACTTCATTTCTTGGTCAAGCACTCTTGCATCAACCTGAAGTCCCCCACTTTTGACTATCTTGATGAGAAGTCTGTTGACATCGGTCTTACGAAATTCACTGGCCTCTGCCCTTGAACCTTGTCTTGGTACTTGGAGTTTGCCTCTGCATTCTCCACCTTTTCGGCCCCTTTCACGACCAACACTCTCCCTCCATGAGAGCAAGAGATCGATGACTCCATAAAAGTCCCACCTCTCATTACCATAGCGCTGCCAAGCCCATGACACTACTATCCGTTGCCTCGCATCTGCGTCCCTTTCTGCACAATCGGTAGATCCACATTTGCGGCACTGTGGCACTCCTCCAAGTCCACCTACATTCTAACTAACGCTTGGCTTTTGAGTAGCTGAGCCCCTCTAGACTTGTCATCGCTTCATCGCCCCTTTCGACCACCTGCTTCAACACCTCTGTGTTCTCTGAGCAGTTCCTCTTGGTCAATGGAAAGACAGACAGCAACTCTCATGTATGGCCTCCGCCATTTTGTTGTTAGGCTCGTGTCGATTATGTTCTCCTTAGCTTCCTTGGTAGCCACATTCATTTGATCGGCCTTGTCCTCTGACTTGTCGAGCTCTCTTAAGCGAATATGAGCGCTGGAACAATCTAACTCTCTAGTCGCTCCGATCATACCTCTATATGATCAAGTCCCCCTCCATGGGACTCATTGATACTTGCACTCGGAATTCCTCCTCGGTGTTACATAACCCTTATATGCTGATGACCAAGGCTTTCATCCGATGCAAAATTTGATACACGCACGAAAAACCCGCCTCTGCGGTACTATAGCATTCACTCGTTGAACCCATAGCCCTGCTTGTCATCGTGTTGTCCACCGAAGTGGAGCTCCCAACAGCTCATGATCATACTTCCGTATAATCAAGTCCCTTACGGGACTTCTCCCGTGTGGGTTGTATTATACCACGAACAGTTCCACCGCAATCCGATGCACCATGTGGCCTCCTGGTAACATCCCTTCATGTACATCGTAAGGCCTCCACCGCCTCCGATTGTGTTCACTCCTTTGGTAATTGACCTTCGTCCACCCATTCTTGAGACACCCACACGAAGCATCACTCTATGATACTCTGTTGCCTAGTAGCTCTTGAACTCCACAGACTTCGCTGAAATTAGTCCACCATTGTCTGGATCTTGGGCCTCTATTCCACACCAGCATAATATCTGTTGCAGCGCTTTCTTCATGACAACTCGAATGACAATACTATGACATATTCTTCAAGAGTACCCACCTCTACGTCATCTTGCCCCCTGCTAAGGCCTTCTGACCCCAACTTCGCCTCCAAAAGTTGACTCGCCTTAGTTCCTCCGTCAACTGCTTCTCTATAATATGGTGCATGTGCCTCAAAACTCCCTTCATCTTTGGCACCGTGCAAAATGAATCTACTCCATCAGAATAAAGAATCCATTGAACGACTGAACTCATGGAATGACTGAGCCCGTTGTTGCCTCTGCAAGAGTTCATGTCCTTGACCTCTGTTCAAAGAAAGCTTCGTGCCTTCGTTCCATGTTCTATCTTCTAGGTCGACTCCCTTCATGCAACTTGGACACTTCACCAAGTTCCATTTAAGTTGTTCCGCCTCTCGATTTGCATTTAGTTAATGGTGGCCCTCGCGCCCATCATTCCACGGGTTAGCCCTCCGTTGAGTTTGATTTCCACATTGGCTCTAAGTGTGCCTTCATTTGATGTTGCCATGGGTCAACTCCCCCACTTGATCTCACAATGCATCCACCAATGCATTACCTCATGCGACGACTCCTCACTGCTCACTCGATCCGTTGAGCTTTGGAGAGTTGTTGTCTTGAGGTACTCCTCTTCAATATGTGAGGTCCGTTGCACACGATTCTCCCTCGAAGAACCAAGACTTATCCCTCCTTGATATCTGTCCTGTTGGAGCAACTTTCCTCTTCACATCCTTCCCTTTGGAAGTTTCGGAGATCACCATCCCTTTGGACTACTATGTCTTGCTGAACAAATTGTGCATTGTTTTGCCTCCGCCTATGCACTTGCTAGATTGAAACTCTTCGTCAATACAGCCCTCGCTGCATCATTCAAGGTCTAGCAACATGTTGAACTTGTTGTACACTTCACCCTCCTACGAACGTATCATTCCCATACCGAAGAGAAAGTTTCAATGCTATATGGCGCTGAGTTTCGATCGCCTTGGGATGGCCACACACTTCATCGTCCGCATACAAGCCCTTGCATAAGTACCGAATTCTTCGAGTTAATAATTCCCCTCACCTCTGTGAGCTTTACATAACTCTTTCGATCGTTGTGCAACCCATCCCACTTTGCACGATCTCATCCTTTACCAAGCGCCCCGCTTGCCTTGAGCACCGTGAAGTTTGATTGCCAACGTCGAGCCGTAGCTCGAACTCGGCCATCCCAACCTTTGTGCACTACACATTCTTCCCAGCTTGCTTGTCCTCATGGTGCCTCTCGCACAAAAGGTTGGTCATTCCTCTAAATGCCAATCTTGGATGCTCGCTCCTCTGACCGACTCCTTTCCCTACATCTCATTGTTCGTTTCCCCAAACGATCACGCGTGTTGGCTGCCCTCCATGTAGCCTAACTAGGTACCCCACGTTTGCATGCTAAGTGTTTCTATATGTGCTTGTCCCGCTCTAATACTAAATGTCACGAACTTAGCTGGTTTTACCTAAATCGTGCAGCACCCTTGTGTCTCCGTTCGCAAAAGTCAGCCTCCCTGAAACCTCTTATAATCCCTTAGGACCTACAAAAGAGAATATAGGTTAGAGAAAACGTTTTACACGGGATTCACAAGCAACCATTTCAGCAAACACTTTATAGCCAATGCAAATTACAACAATGGACTTTACAAGCTGAAATTCATGGTCCATAACGGATCATGGTCCATTACAAACTGAAATTCCCACGTGTCCACATGACACAACTCTCATTTACAAGCTGAAAACGACCACGAAGGCTAACCAAACTAAGTTTGCCAAGCCTACTGCTAGCTCGCTACTTGCTGTACAAAGCATGAATAATGATCGAAAGACATGGACATACATGTGCATTATATCAAGCACCCTGTTTATATTTTTGTCCGTGACAACGTGGGGAGAAGAAACGAGACGATGTCACCTCGATGATGTCGGCGTTTCTTTTATTTATTAACCTTTTTTATTATATATATATATATATATATATATATTAAAATAAGCGGTTCGCCCGGGCATATCGCTCGGTACCCCATACCGTACCATTCCGAGCTGAGCTTGGTACGTCGGTACGATACAAGATGACGGACCTTGATCTCAACACATGCTTAGATAAGAAAATGTCTGTACATCTGTCAAAAGTTCTTAATCATCAATCAAGACCAAAATACAATCTTGATCATCAACATATGATAATAACCAAGACCAATATACAATCTTACATGGGATTGGAGGCATGTGAATATTTCTTTCCTCAATTTGTTTCTAGTAGGAAATTCTCACTGATTCATGGTCAGCATGGACATGTGCATCAATAACATATCCACGACTTAAAAATCAAAAGTTTAGTGACTTCAAGAAGCTTATTAGTGAAATATCGATAAACAAAAGTTTTGACTAAATACAGTTTTATCTTATGCCTCATGGTGATCTATAATCTGTAGCAGATCTTCATGTTATTTTATAACCAAATTGTCAAACTGTTAAAAATTGACAACACATCATAATGATCAGATGACCTACAATTATTAACCAGATCTATTGCCACTAAAAAGATCTTCCAAAACGAAGTAAAGCCAAGGTGGAAGAAATTATGTTCAATCAGATAATATAATCATAAAAGTCATGCATATCAAATATAAAGATTTATTATCATCAAAAGTTTGCACAGAATTGTCGCTATTACCAATACTCAAGGCTAGGGTCAGCTGATTTATCCTCTTCTGCTAGTATAAAATACACAAAATCTTCATAGCCCATCTTACCATCAGCCTTGCTTTTAAATTTTCTGGGAACCTAGATGGCAATTAAAACACATTAACCATCACGAATAAAATCCAACAATGATCATTTGTGCAACTCTTGACTATTGCATGTTGTGCTAGACTCTCAGTAGTTTGAAACAACAAATTGATGCAAACCTGTGAAAAGATCCTTTCCACAATTCTATAGGTTAGCGCATGGTTTCCATATCTGATTAGGTTCTCTTTATCAATCAAGAAATCATGATCTGTATCAAGTTCCCAAAACTTACAGTATATCACATAGAAGTGCTCGTACGAAAAGTACCTGCAGGCATAAACACTATCAGAACAATGCTCTTCTCCACTGTAAAATGATCCTAATTACTTACACAATGTATAAATTTGTGAAACAATTATTATTAAATACCAATGGTTCATAATTGGTGCCACTAATTACCAAGACCAACAATCAATTAATATCAGGCTGGCATATAACATATAAATTTTTTTCAAACATAATATAGTATAAATGAGATGGAATGCAACTGCATATTTAAGAATTATCATAATCAGTTCGCAATTACCATCAGGAAAAGGGTAAACCTGGTGTGCGAGGCTCTCATCAATATGAAGTCACAATATATGCAACATTACCCCAGCAAGGTTGTTTTCGTGACTAGAACCTTGGTCACCAGAAGGGCCAACATTGTCGATGTACCAAAGCTCGACCTTGTAGCCATTTCCATGTGATGCAGCAATGTAAAAAGAAGGGAGACAAATATGCAATGAGTTCAAAAATGTGATTTTGGCTTTGGTTGACCAACTGCTCAGCTTCCCATTTAAAAGAAATATATAAGGCTTAGCATTCAGTTTATTATTTAACTTCTATCACAAATTGTCAGTGCTATTTAAATATACTGAAACTAATGGAATTTTCAACATGCAAAACCGGTAGTTTCCATATCTGTATTGAAAAACTGATCTTTCTCCTAAGAGCTAATTTTAGCTTGAAAGTTTCGAGAAAATTTTAAGTCTCCGTATGTACCAATAATACAAGAGGGTTCTCCATAAGCACTACTACTATGAACAAAACTCAAGTCAATCATCAAGTGTAGTCTTAATGAACATGCCAGAACAAACGATTCCATTACAGACATTTTCACATTAAGCTCTACACCAACTAAGACTGGACATTGTCAGATACCATCACTTTTGCTAGATGCATAATAGAAATTGAAAGTTCAATAGCACCTACAGGCATTTATAATACAATATTATGTAAACTTGCAAATCATATCAAACAGATCTATAAAACATATATAAGAAGCACATCAGCAAAACGTCACCTCAAAACTTTGTTAATATCTTCTTCTTCGTCAGCATGTTGCATTGCAGCAATTAAATCTCCATGTTTCAGTTCTCTGAGGGTAAGTTGACCATTTCCAGATCTATTCATATAGTAAAAAATTCTGTATATGACAGTTTCAGCTGGCAAAAATGTTCCATTATCAAATGAATTAGAAAGAGATGCTTTAATGGCATTCCGGAAGTTTGAAAACCAAATATGATTAAAACATTTTAAAATGTCATAGAACTCACGGTATTAGATGACAACTACTGTTTGTAATTATCAACCTTGAATATGCAACACAAGGTGGAATCATCAATAAAATACATGAGCAACAGCCTAAGACAACTGAATTGTGATATGAAAGAAAAGGTGTTTGATGAGCATGATGATTATAAGATGTGATGAGAATCATAAAACAGGATGAGTTTGACCTGCCATCAACACAACATGTGCTGAGAAACTACATGATATCCCATATATATAGAAACATAAAGGCAAAAGTAGTAGAATTCTCACAGTTTTTTCTTCACACGTAGACAGTAAATGACAATTTGCTGAAGTGTAAATATCTTGCTGATTTTAAAATGATAACTACAGCAGCTAGACATACAATAAAAACTAAACGTTAAGGATTTAAATTATACACACAACAGAATAGGTCTAAAAATAAACTATTTCAGCAAAATAAAATAGGACCCCACTCAACTATACAATTTTACAGACAAGGATCATACATAGAAGACTGATATGGTCATCGATGTTGCGCAGATTAGATAAATGATGACTCATCTCTCTTGTCTGTCACCTTTTATATTTTATCATCACCTTGCACATGCAGTTCATTTAAAGAAGAAAGCCTGTTGATTCACACAAAGGCTTTTTGGTCTGTCCTAGTGTTCCTTAACTCTAAAAAGCCAGAAGAACATCTTCCTGTTTTTTCTAATCACAATTAATAGGTCTTTGAAATATTTTAAATATAAGATTCATTAACTGGATAGACTATGAAGTGCATGTCTTCCTACAGTCTCATTCAAATTGTATTGGACAGCTATGAAGAAAGAAAACATATGTTGTCTAGTATGTCAGGCTTCTGAGAGAAGATTATGCTCTATACATCACATGATAGGTGTAGCTCATCAAGTCAGAGAAGCATTTAGAGTCGATGAAAAGCCTTGTACTTGTTTTGTCCATTAAGTACCTGGGGACTCTTTGATGCAATCCCTGCATAGTGAGCTCCAATTCCAAGCCATGTTGGCCAAGGAATCATTGTCACCCAATCCCTCTAATTTTGTTACCTTAACAAGTAGGGATTAACTATTTGACACTTAAACAATTCACAAAGAATATTCCAGACCACTACAAGTTATTAAATGGTTACACTAGACTTTTTTAAAGGTTAGCCTCGTCAATAAAAGCCACATTCTTGTTTTTACTCCCAAGAAGTCATACTTTTGATCGCATGTTGATAACTATGCCATACATCACATAAGCACATTATATTAATAAATCCAGAACACTACAAAAAAGAATAACTTCTAAATACTATAGAACTGATATAAATGATGTGGAAGTTCAGAGTCATCAATTACTTTACAGATATGACTCTTCAGAACCCTATTACTACAAAGAAAAAGTGTCAGTCAAGATTTTGTATATCACATTTTTATCTTGCCTATAGAAATGACTCATACCAATACCACATCAAAAGCATAACTTATGTTAAGATGTCATTGATGAAATCCAGCCTGGATTATCAATTTCAAATAAAAAGTTTAGAGACTATAAGACATACAGCAAAGTCAGATTATACAGTAGTATCACCACAAGTGATTTTAGAAGAAGGAATAGACAATCCCTTCCTCTAAAACTCTCTCACTATCTGTCTTCAAATTACAAGAATCTGGAACCAGGGTTTCATGAAAAAGTACACACCATGCACTTTTACACATAAGGCAGGTAAAGAAACTAAAACAAAGTTGTTGAAGGCTCTAATCATGGCCACACCATTTAAGCACCAAAGTAAGGTTCAGATCTTTACCATATAGGTGATAATGGACTGGTGTTCATCCGTCCAATCAAGTATTGTTGTCAAAATATATATCAATCACTCAATGCTAGTACAGTACTATTCATTTTTAATTTTTATTTTATTTGACATTTAAATCCTTGCAACAAAGTCTCTTGAAGCCAGAGTGCAAAGCTTAAGTGCATACCTTAATTAAGTAGGTTGGTAAGTGTAAGAATTTATGGGGGAAAAAATATCAGAGATGAGATAAAATGTATAATTGTAGACTTTATGGGGGAAAAAATATCAGAGATGAGATAAAATGTATAATTGAGCTATAACTATCATAGAAATTTTTTAAAATTCAAGAAACCACAGATTGATTTATAAGCTTAAATGGTGGCATCATGTCAATTGTAAAATGAAATGAATAAATACACTCAAAAAGAAAACGAAGAAAGCAGCAAAATGAGAAATTAGCAGTAGCAAAATATAAAAAATAAATCAAAAAAGAAAGAAGAAAATGTGACAACAACAAACTAGTATGTCGAAATTCAAATACTTGAGCTCTTCTTTTGCAATTCAATGAAGGAAGAATGTTCAATTGGCTGATCTTCTCTTTTTTTTTTTTCAAAAACCATAAAATCTATTATTTCATAACAAGTTTTTGCATCACATAGATCTCAGAATTGGTGATGAAGACCAAGGTTTGCAATTTCAATCTGTACCGCCCAGTACGGGCGATATGTACCAGTCCACTAGGTTATCGGTACGTGGACCGCCCGCTACCAGGATGTACTGCCAAAATCGACCGTCGGCGGTCGATTGAGGTAGAAAAAGGGAAGAAGAAGAAGAAGAAGAAGAAGAAGAAGAAGAAGAGGAAAAAGAAGAAAGAAGAAGAGGAGAAGAAAGAATAAGACCTCCTTTCCCCACGTCATCTTCGCCCGTGCACCGTCGCTGCCCGCGAGTGATTCTTCTCCCACGCGAGCGACGTAGCCATTTTTTCTTTTTTTAAATATATTAATATTTAATATTATATTATATAATATTAAATTATAATATATTATAATATATTTTAATATACCGGGGGTACATACTGTGCGTACCACCCAATATCATATACCGTACCATACCAAGATAATCTAAGTACATTGGTACAGACCGGTATGTCAAACCTTA
Source organism: Ensete glaucum (assembly GCA_021527575.1). Taxonomy (NCBI): domain Eukaryota; kingdom Viridiplantae; phylum Streptophyta; class Magnoliopsida; order Zingiberales; family Musaceae; genus Ensete; species Ensete glaucum. The sequence continues at coordinate 26,385,677 of CM038559.1, read as the reverse complement.
ATGAAGATAATACTAGTTGAAGATGTACAAAATTACTGAGATCTGCCCTCTAGACGCTGGTCCTTTAAAAAAATAACTCCAAACACATTTAAGGAATGCATCAATGAAGGATATGAGCATTATGTAAGGGAAAGGTCAAAATGTGAATGATTGTCCTCTGACAATTGCAACTTATAGAAAGTAATCTATTAATTTATGCATATTACTGGCAAGTGGCAACTTAAATATCACAAAAACAGGCATATTTCAAGCATAAACCAATATGGTTAAATGATGGATGCCATTCGAATACAATCAACAAGACCATGTTTTTTCAAAATACATATAAGTTTCATTTCAAGAGATCTTTATCGTTACAAGCGATATTCAAAATGACCGTCTTTTTGGCATTCTTTCAGATTACAACACAGCAACAAAGAGTAATAAACAAATCAATTTTTTGGTTAACCATTCAAAGTACCCTAATAGAACAATGACCATTTGACATTTGAACTATTTATCTGCTACAAAAAGCATGTCATACATATACACATATATAGTTTGTGAAAACTAACATCATGGTATATCAGCCAAACAACTTATCCAATGTCAAACATAACGAGATACTTAATAGCATAGATTTATTTGTCATTAGTAAGAACTAACCATATCTTTCCTGAAACTCAGGTGTCCCCTGTAGGAACTCCAGACCCGGATGGGTTGCCAGAAGTTGGCGCAGGACGGCTTTAAAGTCCTCCTACAGAAAATTAGAGGAAATGGAAACATACAATTAAATATAAGAGTACTGAAGTCCTAATATCAGTACTTGAAGAAATAACACACTGTTCCATAATTAATGCACCATTGACCTTATACTTCAGTGACTATAATAAGTGTGTGAACAACTCCCTAAGAAATAGTTTTTTTAAGTTCTTTGGAAAAGATAAAGAAGACAAACCTGAGTGAGGTACTTGCGATCTGCTTGCTTCAAAATTGTAAATATTTGTGTAGCTATATCCTTTGTCATCATGTTGCCATTGACCCAATAAACGATAAATGCATCCCTAGTATAGTATCAGAAATGACCAACTAATCAAAGTTGAGTGCGAGGAGTACCTCCAATGAGATAAGACAAACACAATAAGTAAATGGCTAAGCCTTTTTCTAAATAACCAACAAACCTACATGATGTAGAAGCAAGAAAATAGAAATGAAATAAATGGCTCTAATCAAAGAGGGTCGAGCCCAATGGAATTATCTAATTACATAAAAATTAACCATGTTGTTGCCTGTCATTGGTATCACACAAAGTATAAGGTGACTCGACAAGTGATCGACCACAAAAAAAGCAATTTTGTATATGTCACAGCTGATATTAAGCGACTCAAGAAAAAGCTTCAAATGTACTGCGTATCAAGCTAACCGATGTACCTAATCTCACACATGCAAATGCACCATTGGTCCAAGAAACTAAGGTTTAAAAGATACATTCGTAAAATATTTTCTTGCTCTGTTTTCAGAAGGTCCAGCCCTCAAACATATAACTAGAAACCCAGAACTTCAAAAGGTCAAAACCAAACACTTCAAAACTTTCCTATCTATGGTCCAAGTCATATTAATGGTGGCCTAGTGCATGAGGCTAAAAGTTATGAGAAATCTCCAAGGTGGTTTGCCATCGCCTTCCTCATAACAAAAATCTAAAACCAAATCCAAATCCATCTGTAATAGAAGTAGCCATATCTAACCTACATAAGTCAATAAACAATTTGAATCAGGTAAGGACAAGGATAACAACCATCAACAAACTTAGATACAGTGTGACCTGCTTACACAATTTAACTTGCCACCTTGAACCGAATCAACCTATTAATGATGCAATTTATCAACATAGTATAACTAAATATGACATATTTAATACGTCTAACCTGATTAAACGGATCAATTCAGGTCAATCAGGTTGACTACCGAGATAAGTATGATTTATAGTTTAAATCCATAGAGTCCAAGACGATCCTGCTAATTTCATCTCACATCAAGCCGAGTTTAGGATCAAATTAAGAATTGCCTCATAGTTGCATATACAACTAACAATTGAAATTCTTAACACCCAAGTCACAGAAAAAGCAATCTTACTATGGGGCCAAGACTCATAAAGTCACCATATTAGAATAATTCTATGATGGCTAGCAAGTAGCATGTGTAAGTATATTTCCAGATGTAAGGGCATCTGGATGTAGAGATATAAAATTTTATTTAATAAATATATGAAGGCCTAGTTATCCCCATATATTGCAGATGGAATGTTTGACACAGACCTTCTAGCTGACCTAAAAGTTGAGTGTCCAAATTACTGACTTATCATCCAAAAATGACCGTCTAATAGACTTAAAATTTGCAATTTGCAGCCTGCAGTACTACTACAACAACAACGCCATAATATCCCAACAAACCTGCGGTACTAACGCTTCCTACATGGTAACATCACATTAAGTCATCAAATCAATGGCGGATTCAGGTTCTAAAAGAAATTCACTTAAGATAGTAGTAGTTGTAGGCACTGAAGAGAATGAACCAATCCATGTTAGTTGTCGGACACTTGATACATTAGGCCTCTCTTGATGAGGAGCAATGGTTGAAAACAAAGATCAATAGAAATGGGGTTTGTGTGGATGGCTTGATGGTACTCATGCAAGCTGTCAGTTGTCTCTGCTAAGGAGCAACAACAAATATAATAAGCCTTTGAATGGGATAAGACAAGTTCAGACCAAGATTTGCAATTTCGATATTTACAGCCCGGTACGAGCGGTACATACCGGTCCGCCAGTTGCAGATGCATCGCCGCATTCCTAAAAATCGGCCGACGGTCGATTAAGGGAGAAATCGACCGCCGATGTTCGATTAAGGGAGAAATCGACCATCAGCGGTCGATTGAGCGAGAAAAAGGGAGGAAGAAGAAGAAGAGGAAAAAGAAGAAAAAAAAAAGAAAAGAGGAAAAAAAAACCTATCGCCCGCACACGGTCCTCGCCCATGCGTCGTCGCCGCCCGCGTGTCGTCGCCGCCCGCGGGTCGCAAACGCTCTTTCTCCCGGGCGAGGAGAAAGATCAAGGCGACGTCGCCCCTTTTTCTCTCCTTTTTTTTATATTTTAATATTTTTAATATTATATTATATTATATTATATTATATTATAAAATATTATATTATATTTTTAATATATCAGATGGTACGTACTGTGCATACCGCCCGATACAGGTACCATACCAGTATCGAGATGAATTCGGTACGCCAGTACAGACCGGTAAGTCAAACCTTGGTTCAGACACTTGATACATTAGGCCTCTCTTGATGAGGAGCAATGGCTGAAAACAAAGATCAAAAGAAATGGGGTTTGTGTGGATGGCTTGATGGTACTCATGCAAGTTGTCAGTTGTCTCTACTAAGGAGCAACAACAAATATAATAAGCCTTTGAAAGGGATAAGACAAGTTCAGACTAATAATCAATGGACAATCAGCAGTTTTATCTTGAAGATCAAAAAAATGGAAATGAAAATAGAACAAATATATACAACTAAATAACTAATAAAAGTTTAAACAATGAAATGGAACAACTCAAGCTCCTAAAGAGCAAAGCATAGAACAGTGTGCTTTACAAATCTTGATTCTGATGAGATATACCTTGTCACTGTTCCAGTGCATTCCACATCAATCTTTCTAAAAAGAGAACTTGAAAGAAATGATGGCAACTTGCAGATTTCCTTTGTAACTGTTTTGAATTCTAACAAGGAAAAAGTAATAATCTCTAACCAGTTGAAATGGAATAGAACACACAATTATAAGTATTACAACATGTTAAGTGCATATTCACCTTGGATTTGTAGTCCATCCATGTTACCAAAGAAAAGATAATCAATTCTAGATAAGCATTGATCTTTCATTGCTTTTGGAGGTGGACAGCCATTTTGGAAATAGAACTGTGTTGACATCAGTCAGTTAAATCAGAAACCATTAGCCACCTAGAGGAGATGTTTTGGTCTAACTAGAACAAAAAATTGGTCAGCAGTTAAATACCTGAGGTATAACTTCTTTGACAGGATCACTCACTAACTTTAACGGAGAACCAAATGGTGACAGTCCAGCTCCTGAACTACGCTTCATAAAACGGGGAGATCCAGAAGTGCTTCTAGGTGAGAGAGGAGGTGCACTGCCGGCAGGAAACATGGAAGGCAATGAACTGTTAGTGGCAGCATTCAATGTACTAGAGCTGCCAGCAGCATTCAAAGGTGAACCTGATTTTGCATCTTCAATCAATGACTTAACCTGAAATCAAAAAGAAAAAATATTGGCAGGGCATGCATAATTACCGGGCCTCATATCTGGATTTCAACCTAGGACATATTGCACTCTAGATATTTTAAGAGTACAACTTATAAAGAAAAACTGACATCGATAGACAAAGTGAAGTCTTGTATAAAAATATAAGATAAAAATGATTTATATGCCACTCCATCACTCGTATAAAAATCTAAGTTGAATTAACACCCAAGAGAGATTTAATTATTTTTTCTGAAAACCAAGAGAGCCACTCCATCACTCGTCCTCCTATGTTCAATGGGACGAACTCAACCTATTAGAAAACACGAATGTGAATTCTTGCTTTCTATGAATTTTGATCTTTGGAACGTCATCGAATTTGGCTTTTAAAAATCTTCTAAACCGATGAATGAATGAAATGATTTTGAGAAAAAAATATTTTTCTTATATGCTAAAACTATGAATATTTTATTTTATGCCTTAGACAAGAATGAGTTTAATCACATTTCTACTTGTGACACTACACATGATATTCGACACACTTGAAGTTACTCATGAAGACACAAATAGAGTAAAAGAATCCAAAATTAATCTTTTGGTACATAGTCATGAATTATCTAAAATAAAGTTAAGCAAAACTATCAATGACATGTACATCCATATTACAGATATTGTCAATGGTTTAAAAACTCTTGGTAAAAGTTATACTAATTTTGAATTTATAAATAAGATTTTAAGATCCCTTCCAAAAAGCTAAGATCCAAAGGTAATTGTAATTCAAAATGCAAAAGGCTTAAACAACTTCCCTCTTGAAGAACTTAGAAAATCTTTAATGACCTATGAAATGACATGTAAAGCATATGATGAACAAAAGAAAAATCTTCTAAAGAATAGGAAGGATATTGCACTTACAACCAAAGAAGACTACTTAAGCGAAAATTCAAGTGATGATGATGACATAGCACTCCTTACAAGAAGATTTAAAAAGTTCATGAGAAGGAACAAGACTAATTCTATAAGATGAGAATGTAAGAACAAAAGTGAACCTAAAAAAGACGCAATCATATGTTATGAATGTAAAAAGCCAAGGCACTTCAAAAATGAGTGTCCACAAGTGAAGAAGAAAATGTTAACTCAAAAGAAGAAGAAAACATTCAAAGCAACGTGGGATGATCAAGTGCATCAGAAGACGAAGAGTAAATCGTTTTAAAAATGAAGACGGGTTGACAAATTATGCTTTGATGGTCTTCAACGAGATATATTTTATGATTTATATGATAAACTCAAAAAGATTGGTAAGAAATATAAAGAGATCATGCATTCTTATTAATAAATTTGATACATTAAAAATTATGTATGACAAATATACATCTTGTAATTCTTGCTCTAAATGTGAAGATGGTTTACTTGTCTATATATCGTTCTATTTGATCCTTTAGGTCCCTACTCACGTCGATGGTTATCCCATGATGCCCCTTGAAGCATATATGCGATAGATAGACTTCTGTAACAATGTTATATTTGCTTGCTTAAACGGAATCTCTCCATAAATAGATAGACTTCTGTAACAATGTTATATTTGCTTGCTTAAACGGAATCTCTCCATAAAGAAATGGAATAGCTGATTCCTCAAAAAGTCTTTTTATTTTCACGAGGTATAACTAGCAATTCCTATTTATACAAAATCGACCATGGATCAATTCCCCTTTCATTTGGAAATATTGAATACATCTATAATTCTGAGTTTCATGTTACTTTTACTTCTCCCAAAACACATGTCAGAGACAGGGGCACCCCAATCGGATTGAATGGGATGACAGTTTATCAGTCCGAGTCTGTAAAACGAAAATTTTGATCAAATCAAACATCGCAGTAAAACGAAACTTGTAATTCTTGCTCTAAATGTGAAGATTTAAAATCATCTAATCATGAACTTAAAAAGGAGTCATTTCAAAAATCACATGATTTGGAAAATAAGAAAAAGAACCTAATTGCCATGAAAGAAAAACTGGAACACTACTTAGAAGAATCATATAATAATCATATATATAATTTCTTAAAAAGGAAAACATATTACTACAACAAATATTAGAAAATTTTAAAATTGGAAACAAATCACTTAATACGGCCCTTGCTAAACAAGGCTATGAATTTAGAAAGGAATGTATTGGTTTCATAAGTAATGGTACACATCAAAAACCAACTAAATTTGTAAGAGGACTCACACTACATATTCCTCCAAAAGTTAAATACAATTTTTTTGAAAGATTTGATCACTATGCTTATACATACTCTCTTAAAAAATATAATTCTCATAAATTAGTTTAGATTTCTAAAGGAACCATAAATGATTTGATGCCAAAAGTCCAGAAAGGAAGATTTAACCAAGGACCCAAAGTTAAATTGGTACCTAAAGCAAACTCCTCTTTCTTGTAGGTATGTCTCCAAATAAGAGCTAGGAGCAAAAGATGATATCTTGATAGTGGATGCTCAAAGCATATGACCGGAGATCCAACACACTTCTTAAAGCTCACTAACCGAGATGGAGAATATGTCACCTTCGGAGACAACAATAAGATCATTGACATTGAAAATATTGGTAACAAATCAAATCTTTTGATTGAAGATGTTCTTTTAGTTGATGATTTAAAGCATAACTTAATAAGCATTAATTTATGCTAAGAGATATAATGTTAAATTTGATCTAATGCTTACATCATAGAAATACCAAAAATAAATAAATCTATGATTACTTTAAGAAGCGACAATGTTTATACTATTGATCTTGATGATTTTTATGATGAAACTTGCCTTCCGATTTTAAATGATGATGCATGGCTTTAGCATAGAAGATTAAAACATACAAGTATGAAATTAATCTCACAAATGGGAACTAAAAAACTTGTAAAAAAAAGACCTAAAATTAAATTTGTTAAAGATAAAATTTATAATGCGTGCCAACTAGGAAAACACATAAAGAGTAGCTTCAAACCTGAAAACCAAGTGAGTGCCTCTAGACCATTAAATTTAATTTATATAGATTTATTTGGATCTATTGATATCACAAGTCTAGGAGATAGTAAATATGTAATTGTGATTGTTGATAATTATAGTAGATATACTTGGACATATTGCTTATCACACTAAAGTGATTGTTTTACATATTTTATAAAATTTTGCAAACAAGTTCAAAATTAAAAAGATATTATGATTTCTTTTATTCGTAATAATCATGGTGAATTTAAAAATCATGATTTTCAAAAATTTTGTGAATTGAAATGTATGACCACAATTTCTCCATTCCAAGAAATCTACAACAAAATGGAGTTGTTGAGAGGAAGAATAGGAGTTTCCAAGAGATGACAAAAACCATGCTTAATAAACATAGCCTACCCAAATACGTTTGGGTCAAAGCCGTTAACAAGGCATGCTATGTCATGAACAAAGTTCACATAAGACCTCAACTATCTAAAACTCTCCATGAATCGTGGAACAATCAAAGACCCAACATTTCATATTTTGAAGTTTTTGGATATAAATATTTTATTTTAAACGAAAAAGAAGCCTTAGGAAAATGCGATGCAAAATCCAAAAAACACATTTTTCATAGATATTTCTCTATTTCTAAAGCTTATCGTGTTCTCAGTAAAGGAACTTTAGTTATTGAGGAATCTATCCACGTTGTTGTTAATGAATCTCCCGAAGTTAAGAAAAATGATTTTGAATTTGATAAATTGAATTTGAATGAAAATTCTCCTCTCCAAAGCAACTTGGATACATCTACTTTCAAAAAAACCTTGCCCAAGGAATGGAAGTATATAGATGCACATCTTAAAGGGCTAATTATTGAAGATACATCAAAAGGCATTCAAACTCATTCTTCATTAAAAACTATTTGTGCAAATGTTATCTTTTTATCTCAAACTGAGCCCAAATGCATTGATGATGCTCTTAAAGATGACTCATGTATCTCGATAATGCATGATTAAAAAAAAAAAAAATTTCTTCTATGATTCTTTCTTTTTGCTATTTACTAAATAGAGTATTTATCTAAACTAATCAGGATCTTTCACTTGACCTCTCGATGTTTACAACTTGAGATTTATTTTGTATGAATCAAGATCTTTTATAAATTATTCTCCTATGATCATTCCTTTTTGTTATTTACTAAAGAGAATACTTATCTAAACTAATCATGATCTTTCACTTAACCACTAGATGTTTACAACTTAAGATATATTTTGTATAAACAAGAACTTTTACCATTTGTTCTTCTATGATTTTCTTTTTGCTATTTACTAAATAGGAAACTTATCCAAATGAATCATGATCTTTCACTTAACTTTTCAATGTTTACAACTTGAGATTTATTTTGTATGAATCAAGAACTTTACTATTTTTTCTCATATGATTCATTCTTTTTGCTAATGACTAAGAAAGAAATTTATCCAAATGAATTATGATCTTTCGGTATTCACAACTTGAGATTTATTTTGTGACTCTTTTGTATTCATGACTTGTATACTCCATTTTGTTAATGACAAAAGAAAAGAACTCACATCTGTGTTAATAACAAAATGGGAGAAATAACAATTCATACCTACCTTATGTGTTGCACAAGGAGAATTATGATGCTTTTACAACTTTTTGTTAATATAACTCATACCTAACTTTTATTAATTATTTTTTTAATTTAAAGCTTGATTGAATATTCAGACTTGCAATGATAATATCAAGATTGAATTTATCCCAACTTTAATTCAAAAGTACCATTGAAAAAGTATTATTTTGAATTTAAGTTCATCACAGTTTAAGATGACATATAGATAAGGAGAGTTTTGTTAATACCCCATCATCAATTGACTTCTTAATGTTGATAACTTAAACTTATTTTTGATATTAAGATCCTTCATGTTATGATATCAAAATAATTTTTATCTTTACAATTGGAACATTGATATAAAGGGGGAGAAGTAGCACCATAACAAGGTTTTCCATACTGGTCCATACCAGCATACCGAGTTCATCTCGGTATAGTACGATTCTCGATACCGAGCGGTACATAAAGTGCGTACTGCTAGATATAATATAATATAAGATTAGTATTAAATAAATTAAAAAAACAAAAGGCAATGTCGCCTTGTTCTTCTCCCAGCATAGGGAGAAGAATCGCCCACAGGCGACAGATCGCACAGGAGAATCGGGGAAGAGCACTGCGGGAAACAAGTTTCTCCCTCTTCTTCTTCCTCTTCTTCTTCTCTCGCTTCTTCTTTCTCCCTCAATCGACCGCCAACAGTTGAAATCGACCGACAACGATCGCCCGGTAACGAGCGGCCCGTGTACCAATCAGCTGGCGAACTGGTACGTACCGCCCGGTACGAGGCCTTACCGCTCGATAAGGCAAACCTTGCACCATAATACCATGATATCACTCTCTTCTTTTCGATGATGATAAAGGAGAAGTAGTAGCTCATGTTCTTTTATTAATAAAGGGGGAGAAGTATATTTTTTAACAAAAGGAGAAGCATATTTTTTTGTTAACCAAGGGAAGGGGAAGAATCATGATGTCTTACTTATGATTCTTTATTATGCAAATGGTTAGTTATATTTTGATTGATATTATACATTGATAATTGTTGATATTTAAAACTTAAAATTATTATGATTTTTGAAACTTGATTGAACATTGATCTTTGAGCTTGAATGATTGAATCATAATATCGACAAGATCAAATTTCTTTTAACTTAAATTTAATATATATTTAAAATGATATATGATCATTTGAACTCGAGTTCATTATAATCTTTCAAAATGACATAAAAAAGGGGAGCTTGATTAAAACTCCGTCATTAATTGATTGTCATCATCAAAAAAGGGAAATTATTGAATCCCAAATTTTGATGATGAAATCAATTGATAAGTTTATGGACTAAAATGCCATTGAGATAAGTTCTTTGAGATCACGAACATGAACCATCGAAGGGCAAATTATCGTAGGAGAATTGGACGTTAGGCCAAAAAAATATCATGTCAGAGATTGGACGTCAAGCCGGAGGATTGGTCAACATGCCAAAGATTGGACTTCGTGCTATGAGTTCGGGCATTATGCCGAAAGGATCGAGTATTTCGTTAAAAGATCAGATGTTGTGGGAAAGTCAACATGCCGATAGATCAGTCGATATACCGAAGGAAAGGATGATGTGTGGAGGTTTGGACGAAATGCCGATTGATCGGATGACATGCCGAAATACTGGACAATGTGCTGAAAGCTTCGTAATTGTGTCGGATATATTATCGGATTTGTAAAGTTTTGTTCGAGATCTTTTTGGGTCAAATTGAGTTGGTATTTAGCCGAAACCATGCCAACTTATCAAGAAACCCATTGGGCTAAAACCAAGGTTGAATTGGGCTTGGTAGAAGGCCAAATCAGTGACATAAAGCAAGCTTGGGTGATGGTACCGCCAGGCCCAGGTGATGGCACCACTTGAGAGTCGACTGTTTGTGCTTTTTCGACAGTGTCGATAGTGGTACCGACCATGCCGACGATGGTACCATGCAGATCGATGATGGTACCGCCTAGGCCGAAGGTGGTATCGCCAGAGCTAGGATTCTTAGCCCTATTTCGACGGTAGTACCGCCCGATGCCGATGGTAGTACCACTGCCAATACCCCGAAATTACGTGAATTTAAATTTTGGCTCTATTCTTGAAGCCTTTTTGGTTCTATAAACACCCCACCTATGCTTACTTGATGCAAGAATGAAATCTTAAACACAAAAGTCTTGTAAAACTCTCTTTGAGTGGTGTGGTGTTTGAGTCTCTTCTTCCTTCTTAAGTTTAGAGGTGATTCTAAGTTGTAGAAGGTGTGAGGTCTCTTGTAAAAGAGTAAAGGTTCTCTCCTAATCTTGTTAAAAGGAGAAGAATTGTAAAGCCGATGGCCTCGAGGGAAGAGAAATCAGGAGTGGACATAGGTCGGGAAGACCGAACCACTATAAATCGATTTACATCTCTTTTCTTGCCTTTTCTTTGCTATTGCTTACTGATTTACTTTACTCGCTACCTTTACTCACATTTTTGGTTAAACGCATTTTCGATACAGACTTATCGATCAAACTTTTAAAATTGGATCCTAGTGCAAACTTTTAAAATTGGATCCTATTTGCTATAGCACTAATTCATCCCCCCTCTTAATGTCATCACAATCCTAACAAGACGTACAAGCATCTGAACTCAGGATGTTGAAACATTAAAACAAGTGCTCAAAGGTCAGCTATAGGAAAAGAAAACAAAATGCTTTTCAAACCTGAGAATCAGCTATTCCAATGGCAATATGGCCATCATTCAACCACTAGCAAGGAATTAGGGCAGGTTTCTTCAATTTTACTATGTAAATATCATCTAACTTCTTTCTTTTGATAGCACTGTATGTTCTTTCTTTCAATTTTACTATGTTCTTATCCCCTATGTCGCATACTTAGTGCACTGTATGTTTATGCCTATGTCATTATGTAGGAGTGGAGGTCGAAGAAAATGATAATGATGTGGCAAAATGTAAGTTTCAATGACCACGTTTCCAAGTAATATATAAAATTTTCTAAATCAAAGACAGACAGCAGCATCTGTCATGTCAGCAGTCATCTCCGAGGAGGGACTTACAATGAGAACTTGCTAACATACGAGGACTAATTTAGCAAAAAAAATTGGAGCAAGGACTAACTGAATTGTCAGTTATTATAAGGGACCATCCGAGGCATTAACCCAACAGTAGTTTAAATTTCGAGCAGTCAAATAGTCAAATTAACAGCCATGTGTTTTGATCATTGAGCATTTAATTGCATTAAACTGTCATAGCTCTGTGGCAATCATAGCGCTGTCATAGCTCTGTGACTCATTTTAGAAATTGAGTATCTACAAATATAATGAAACTTAATAAAGAATGCAGTTATTTCGAAAGAAAAAACTTAAATGCCCCTTCTGACACCACAAGAAATTAATAGGATAAATTTCAGAATCAAGACTAAATCTTCCAAGAAGCCAACCATTCTCCAGAAACAAGGAGACCGTCCTGAATAGATTACTAATTAAAGTTCTTCCAAAAGCGTCATCCACAACAAGAACGTCTACAATGCTATGCAAAAATGAAGCTTCCACCACTTCCTACTGATAAAACGAAGAGAAATATTTTCATTGACTGGCACAAAACAAATAACGAAAGAATACGTACCAATTTTCCCGTTTCTGGCAGCGAAAGCCACTGGAAATACAGCCCTTCAGCCATTTTAGGTCTCTCCTTAAGAGCCAAATGGGACACCTCCGGAAGCTGCAGAAGCTCGGGGTGAAACGACACCATGTCCCTCACCGTATCCGTATCCATTCCAGCCAAGCCCTCTCCCTCAACAAAACGAGGAAAACCGAGAAAAAGAATGCAAGAAACCCTAGCCCCCAAGTTCCCTTCACAAAAAAAAGCCAAAAAACTAAATCTTCAATTCAAGATTCAAGGTGGACAAACCCTAGGTCCAGAAATCCGATCCTCTCCCTCCCTCTCCTTCCCTGTCGGAACCAAAGAATCCAAACCCTTAACCCAGCCGTCGAATTGATCCAAGAAACCCAAGACTGGAAGCTGAAAGCTTGAAGAAGCTTCAGATCGACTAGGCTCAGTGGGATCCTCCTGGTATCCGGCTGCGGAGCTTCATGAAGCGAGATCACCCTCGAAATTAGTCGCTCGGGATGCCGCGCCCCATCGAAATCGGAGGAAAGGACGAGGATTTTATCGGGACTGGGATCGAATTCGGATCGCGGATTTCGCCGCCCTCGATAACCAAGGAGGGAAGAGTAAGAGGTGGCCTTAGGACCTCGGAAAACTGAGAGAGGCCGAGAGGAGAGAGAAAAAGAAAGGGGAATAATATGGCGATCGCATATCACTGTTTGATTGATTGATATCATGGATCTGAGCCGTACGATTAATGTGTTCATGAGGTTTTTGATCCATGGGCTCTTGCCACGAAGAATGCTCCACGTGGGTAACCATTCGGTTCAAGGAAGTCATCTTGTTTATTCTTTAGGTTGATACGTAAGTCTCAAGATATTTGTTTATCATTTTTGTTTGGTCATTTGTCTTTGGATGGTAGGTTGTGCTCATCTTCAGTTGGGTGTCTTGTAGTTGGTAGAGCTCGATCCAAAATTTACTTGTAAATACCCTATCACGGTCGCTCATAATCAATATTAGCATCCCATGCAGTTTTACAATATTTTTCATAAAAAATTGAGTAATACTGACAGCGGTATAAGGATGTCTCACAACACAAAAATGAGCATATTAATTAGATGATCTACCACCATAAAAATCATACTTTTACCTTGAGATGATGGCAACCATTCGATAAAATCCATGGATATGTCAGTCCATGCTGAGTTCGGTATAGGTAGTGGTTGTAGTTTGCCCAGATTTACCATTGTTTCACCTTTCTGCTGCTAGCATACATTACATTTGGATACATAGTCATAAATTAATTTTTTCATGCCCTTCCAAAAGAAGTTGTGTTTCACCCTCTTGTAAGTTATCAGAAATCTAGAGTGTCCTGCCAAAGGTGAAGAGTGCATCTCGTGCAAAATAACTTGAATGTAGGAGGAAGAAGGAATGATAACAATTCGGTCTTTGTAACGTAAGTCCTTTGAATCTCATCTGTAGTGACCTATGGAACATGGATCCTTCTCAAATTTTTCTATGATGTCTCGGGTCTCTGAGTCATTCTTTCATTCCTCCCTAATATCTTTGAGGAAGTCAGTGGAAGGAAGGGAGATGGCTGAAATTTTGGCTTATCCCAGTAATCATGATAGAACATCTATAACAATATTCTCTTTTCCTTTTCGATAAGTAATTTTATAATCAAAACCAAGAAGTTTAGTTACCCATCATTGCTGCTTCGTAGAAGATATTTTCTATTCCAAAAAATATTTAAAGCTTCGGTGGTCGGTCTTAATCTGTAAGCGTCGGCCAATTAGGTAGGGTCTCCACCTCATGACGGCGTGTGCGATGGTAAATATTTCTTTATCATACACAGACATTTTAATATGTGAGGGAGATAAAGCTTTACTAGTGTAAGCTAAGGGTTAGCCATCCAACAGCTCCAATTCCAACTCCGGACACATCAGCCTCAATGACAAGGGTGCGGCTAAAATCGGGCAGCGCTAGGACCGACATCATCGTCATGGCTGTCTTGAGTCATTCGAAGGCTGTAGAGGCTTTATCCGACCATAAGAAGGAGTCTTTCTTCAGTAGGGATGTGAGTGGGGCAATGATTTGCCATAACCTTTCATGAATTTTCGGTAGTAGCACGTGAGTCCAATGAAGCTGTGCAGTGATTTTATATTTGTAGGTCTCGACCATCCTTATATTGCCTCGATCTTCGTCGGGTCTATCGCCACTCCATCCTTTGATATAATGTGCCCTAGATACTCCACTTTACGCTATAAAAAGCTATACTTTGACTATTTAACATAAAGGATATTCTCCCGAAGAATCATTAGAATAGTTCGTAAGTACTGAAAATGTATATCAAGCATAGGTCTATAAATGAGAATATCATCAAAAAATATCAACACGAATATGCGTAGAAAATTTCAGAAGATGTCATTCATCAGACTTTGAAAAGTGGAAGGAGCATTCATCAGTCCGAAAGGCGTTACCAAAAACTCGTAGTGGCCGTTATGTGTGCGAAATGCAGTTTTTGGGACATCTTTAGCGCATGCCCGAATCTAGTGGGAATCAGAACTGAGATCTAATTTTGTGAAAACTCGGGCTCCTTTTAATTTATCCAAGAGCTCATCTATGACTGGTATAGGATATTTATCTTTGACGGTGATGGCGTTCAAAATCTGATAATCAATGCACATCTGTCATGTACTATCCTTCTTGCGCACTAGCAACACCAGCGAAGGTAAGAGCTGCAGCTTGATTGAATTACTCCAGTGTCAAGCATCTCCTTGATAATGTTCTCATTCTCATCTTTCTGCAAGTGAGGGTAGCAATATGGTCTCAAATTTAATAGAGGTTTGCCTGGTAGAATAAGTATGCGGTAGTCATGCGACCGGTTAAGGGGCAGCCCTCGCGGCTCCATGAAAACATCCGCGAATTTGTCCAACAAGAGGGCAAGCTTAAGATCTGAATTTTACATGTTCTCCTCCTTGGATGGCTGCTGGATATGCATAAAAAAATCCTTCATGTGCTTTGTGCAAAACTTTCTCTATCTATCACGTCGAAATGATAGAAATATGGCTCTCGCGCTTGTCTTGCAATGTGGCATATCTCCCTTTGCAATAAAATCTCATAATTAGTTTAAAAAAATTTTAGGAGATATCACCTAGCATTGTGAGTCATTTGATCCTGAGCATGACTTCATAATCATCAATGGGTAGGAAGAAGAAATTGACTACCACTTCTTAGTCTTGGAGGAGCAATTTCACCCACGGGCATTGGTCACAGTTAAGGATTCGACCATTGGTGACATTTACGTTGAACTTGTTGCAACCTTCAATTTGAAGCACCATACGTGTAGCAAACTTACTGTTAAGGAAGTTATTTGTGCTACCCGTATTAATGAGAACGGTAATGGGTTGCTATTTTAGAAGTCCTCCAACTTTCATCGTCTACAGATTGGAGTAGTCGGCCAATACATGCACTGCATAGTCTGTTGGTTGAGGCTCTTCCTCTGTGACTTTCTCTTCAGGTTTGAGGCCTTCTTTAGATGGTTCTCTGTCCTCTTCCTCCATTGGTTCAATCATAAGGAGCCGACCCTTTTTGCAGTGATGTTCGTGGATCTATGGTTCATCGCAGTGCCAACACAATCCTTTGACCGAATGTTTACAAAGCTTATCTCTTGTTAATTTCTTTGGTGCGAGAACTCAGATGGTAGTATATGGGGCTGTAGGCCTTGGCATGGCTGGTCGTGGAGTAACCCTTATCCTTCGTACCTTGTGGTTCAATCATTCTTCTTGGACACGCGCAAAGGAAATCGTCGTCATAAGAGTGTATAGTAATCGCACCTTTACTTCTCCTCGAATTTCTAGCTTTAGGCCCTCAATAAAAGTCCATAAAAGTTGTTTCTCAGACCAATCCATAATTTTTTTAGATAAACATTTAAACCTTGTTTGGTATTCTTGTATCATATAGGTTTGATGAATCTTTGCCAATTGTCTGTTGATATTATTGAAATCGGTTAGTCCAAAGTAGTTTAGATGTCCTTTCTTGAATCATTAGCAAGAGAGTCCTCCATGGGTATGCTCAAACCAATTTAACTACTAAAGAGCATCTCCCTTGAGGTGAATGACATCAATCTCCACCCGTGTAGTGTCGACGATTCAATAGAACCAAAAATAGCACTCCGCACACAAGATCTATTTGATCGGGTCTCCTTCTTCCCATCTTAGAAGTCCACCTTCATCCATGGATTATTTTGATCAGGGATGATGTGTCCATACACTTGAGGATTATCTCACTGATCTGAAGTCTCTCCATGCTGTGACTTCCTCGGACTTGATGGTCGACCTATGCTGAATTCGGCGAGAAGGGATCACATCTTCTCCTCCATGTGGCTTTCAAAGGCTTTGAACTTGGTGTTGATGGCTCCACTGATGCCATGGTGTATGCCTTTAGATCTATAATATTAATATCTTTCTTTTATTGTCGGGTTAGTGGCATGAGAATTTTGGGAGAGGGAATGGCCGGTTAGATGAGTGGATCGATTTAGATGGGAGTAGTATGTAGTTTAGGGCTGATTTGGGTGGCTATTTGGGATCAGTTTAGGGTGCAGTTTAAAAAGATTTTTAATGAGGATGGTACAGTTTATAGATGAGAGAAAGAGAATCTAAAATACTATAAAAGACAGCACTCGAATCTGATAGAATTCGACGAAGAAAGGTGTTGCGATGTGCCATCCTACCGAACAGATTTTATGTCAGAGAAATGATAAATTCTCGACATAAATTCCAGAGAAAAATTTAAGAAAAGTATGCAAAAACCCCTGGTCAGATGTGGTCAATAATAGTAAAAAGTTTGATAAAATTTCAGTAGTGTAACAGTAGAGAAATAGGATAAAAGACGGAAGGTAGATCCTTCATCGTAAAATTCTAATATTGCATGATAATGACATAAAACACAATAAAATTGGTTCCAAAAAGAATTTTTTTTTCTAGAAATCAATTTCAGATGAAAGCTAAGTTGATTTATGGAATTGTATAAAATTTTTAGCTAAAAAAGAGAAGAAATAAATTGGTTTCAAGAGGCAAATATGCGATTGAAAATTTCTGTAGTGTTTCGACTTCACAACAACGATAATGTTTGCGATGAACAAAATTTGCAATGAATAAAATTTGAAAACATTCTTCAACATGTAAGGTAAAAGATCTTATAGTATTAAAGAGGCATGGGGATAAAAATATATCAGATTTCTAGATGTTAATGTAGAGGACAACAACAGATTGATGGATCTGCGACTTGGTGAATGACGGTAGAAGCGATGTCAAAAGCAATTGTGGGAATTGCTTGGGAAGGTGGAGATGACAGATATGACTCTAGGGCAGCAGGAACGTGGCTCTGATACCAAATGATAGAACCTCAGAAGGAGCTCCATAGATTTTGACCCTTGAGGGGCATCAACCCTTAAAATGTTGTAGGGGTTCCTCCCTCCTAGACTCAGCACAAGGCTGAATAAAAGTTAATTATTGCTTGATAAAAGAGAGGGGGTAGCTACATCATTATATAAGGTTCTAAACTTTAGCCCATGGGGTACTTACCTAAGTAAAATTATTACATTGCCCCTTCTATAGCCGACTTGCCTAAGTAGGAATAAGTAGCGGCTATGTTGGCTCTATAATTGGCCTAAGTAGGGGGAAACCCTGACCAACTATCCCAGTAAAGGGGGCGGCACCTACTAAACCCTAAGACTCTAATCTAAACTCTAACCATACTTATTTATAGGATAGAAATGACTAGATGAGGTTTTATTACAATCTCACAAGGTTTTATTGACTACTTCTAGGGAGATTAAGACTCAACCCTACTGGAGTCATATTAATTTTCTTTTTTATACATTCAGGAGAGGAACCTTTATAATTTTTTACTCTTCCCTAAATCTCACTTTATACTTGAACACAAGGAAAGTTCTAATGAGTAAGTACATTATTATGATACTAATTGTTAGGATCAATTTACACTAAGAGGGGGGGGGGGTAAATTAGTGCAAGAGTAAATTCTTATTTTAACAAAAAACTTTTTTGCTTCAAGCAAGATAGAAATCTAAAGGCTGTCATTCAAGTAAAGCAAGTGAATGATTCAAAGATAATGCTAAGTTTCTTGCTTAAAAATGACTCAAGAAGGAACAAGCAAATCTGAATAAAAAGATAAGCAACATCGTAAGTGAAGTGCTTGACTTTAAACCTTACTTTTGAGTAATTAAAACCTAATAATTGTAAGTATTAAATGAAAAATGTAAGAACATTCACAATTATAGTAGTTTGGCACCAACCGACCTATGTCCACTCCCGAGTCTCCTCCTTGAGGCACATCGGTGTCCACTACTAATCTTCTTTAGGTGAAGATCAAACCCATACAACTTGAGCTTACAAGGGAGATTTCAAGAATTTTTCTAACTATAAGCATACTCCCTTCCATTTTTCTTTTTCTTATAATTCACACATAATTTTTTTCATAGAATATAATCCCTAAAATTATTGTATGGAATGCAAGAAAACTTGGGATATTTATAAGCCCCAAATGGTTTCAGAATTTGGAGCCAAAATTCAAACGTATCTGAAAAATCCAGATATAGGGGGGTTTACCCCTTGGCGTCGTCGATGCAGTCGCTCGAAAACCTGGTGTGGGTAGTTTACCTGTAGATCCTAGGCAGTTCAGCCATCGTCAACACTTGAAAACTTAGGTGGCGGTGGTACACTCGCCACTCACCGGAGGTTCAACCGCCAGGAATCCTGAAAAAGTGATTCCCTTCTCTTTTCCAATCCAGACTTGAACCACATGTTGACCAATTCTCTAGTCAACCAATTAAGATCAACCTAAGCTCAATTAAACCCTTTAAGTGGACCTAGTTATCTTATTGAGTTAATTTAGATTCCTTCCAAATCACACTCATTTTGGACTTAACGTTAACTTATGAATTAAGGATTACAATCATACATGACCACCAAGCTTAATAACCTCACACCCGTAATCTGACCACCTCTGACATTCCTTACAGTGAGTCTCACGGTCCTCCTTCGGCGATCTAATGGCGTGTTCCTAGCGATCTTCCTGATACCTTTGATGAAGTCCTAGTGAACTCTCGGTGAGCTCCCACTACATCGTCTAAACCCTGGCCCGATGCTTAAGCTTGATCTTGGGTCCATGTCTAGTCTGTAACTCCTTTTTATCATCATGGTTAAACCTGTATCACTTTCCTCTAACAACACATGTTAGATTAAACACTCATCAATTGATCTCATCATCAAATCTGAGTTTCAACAAATTCTTAGAATATTTACTTAGTATTTTCATCTCTTTTTTTCCACTTTTTTACTCTCCCAAGTAAGAAAATTTGGGGTATTTATAAACCATAATTTAGCTTCAAAAATTTTGAGCCAAAACTCAGAAATTCCCAGAATCCAGGGTAAGGGCGGTACTATCATTAGCACTGGTAGTACTACCATCGAAAGCACCCAAAAAATAGGGGTAATGGTGGTACTACCATCGGTAATCCCAAAAATGGTACTTTGAGTCCTTTTTTTTTATCGAACTCATACCTCCTGTTGATCCATTTCTAGGTCAACGATATAAGCTTAACCTGAGCTCACATCCAACCCAAAGTGGACCCGATTGCCTCTCATTGAGTTAGTTTAGATTTCTCTAAATCTAACTCAATTAGTACTCAAAACACATGATGCTAACTATGACATACTAAGACACAATTACAACCCTTCTTGTTGTTTAGCACATTAATCGATCTTTTGAACTCCCGGTGAACTTCCTAGTATCCTCTGGTGAACTCCCGAAGAGTCTTTCGATCATCTTTCAGCGAACTCCCGATGCACTTATAGCAAGCTCCAGATCACCTTCGGCGAGCTTCCAGTAAGCTCCCGATCACCTTCAATGAGCTTTCGATCACCTTCGACGAGCTTTCGATGATCTTCTGATGAGTTCCTATTGCATTATCCGAACCCCGACTCCATTCCTGAACTTAACACTGACCCAACATTAGATTATATTAACTTTTCACCATCGTATTTAATCCTGCATTACTCATCTCTAACACATGTTAGATCATAAAACCTATCAATTAATTTCATCTCAAAATTTGAGATTCAACAGATATAAATATATTATCTATTAATGAATTAATAAGTTCACTTTTATTTTGATGAAACTTTAGAATATACTCTTCAAATGAAGATAGATAAAAAAAAGACCAAAATAAAATTTTAAAACTATATATCATAGGAGACGTCAAAATGGTAGAAGTCATGAATGATCTAGCACCCAAGATAGTGGACAAGACCAATTAATTAAGAGTTAAAGAAACTCCAATTAAAGTAACAAAGAAGTCCATAAATAATTTTTGCTATAGAAAAATAAAAATATTAAAAAAATATTAGTGTAAAAATAAAAATCTAAATCCTCTATGCTCTCATTGTAAAGAATTATGATCATCTCAAAAAAAATTATTAGAATAAAAATTAAGTAAATTATCATGAAGAAAATAATAATAAAAAGAGACTGAAGAAAATATTTTTCTTATGACATATAATGAGGAATACTATAGATCTATTTGATTTTTGGATAGTGAATATATTAATTGTTAGTGTTTTCGTAAAAATATGCTAGGACTATAGTAGGGTTGAGTCCTAATCACCCTAGGAGTAATCAATAAGAACCCTGTGAGATTGTAATAAAAACTTCACATAGTCATTTCTATCATATAAAGAAGAGTGACTAGGGTTTATTTGGGGCTTTAGGGCTCATTGGCTGCTGCCCCCTTTACTATGCTAGTCGGCCAGGGTTTCTAACAACAGTAGGAAGCCATGGCGCCAACATAGCCACCGCCTATCCCTATCTATAGGAGGGGCAACGAGATAACTTTACTTAGGTAGTATCCTCTCTTGGGATAGGGGTTTGAGCCCTGAAATACTTGTAGCCTCTTCCTCTTTCAATAAGCAATAATATATTCTACTTCAAATTTTACAACGAAAGATCTGCCTTCCATCTTTTTATCAATTTTCCTACCGTTATGCTGCCAAAATTTCATCGATCTTATTTACTTATATTACCCACATCTGAACCGAGATTTTGTTGTTTATATTCTATATATTTTCTTTAGACTTTCTCTGGAATTTACATCAAGAATTTGTTATTTCTCCGATGTAAATTTTGTTTGGTAGGATAGCATGTATGCAATACTTTCTTCATCGAATTCCATCATATTTTGTTGTTGTCTCTCTCGATTTTTGAACTCTCACTTCTGATCTTCAAATCCTACCATCATCACCCAAAAACCCTACCAAAACTGCACCCTAAACTGATCTAAATTAGCCTCCAAAACCAGCCATAGCTGCAGCCTTCCACTCCACTGATCCATCTACCTTACCGGCTACATTTTCTCCAAAAAAAAAAAAAAGAATTCCTCATGCCCATAACCCGACAACAGAAGAAAGACTCAACATTATAGATCTAGAGGCTTATACCATGGTATTAGAAGAGGCTATTAATACCAAGTTTGAAGCATTTGAGAACTACATAGATGAGAAGATTTGGTCCCTCTTTGCTGAATTCAGCATGGGCCGACCATCGAACCTAAAGAAATCATAGCAAGGAGAAACCTCATATTGGAAAGATGATTCCCAAGAGTGAGGTTGCACTATCACTGATCCATGTAATCTATGCATGAGGATAGACTTCCCTTGATGGGAAGAAGGAGACCCAATCAGATGAATCTCGTGCACATAGCGCTATTTTCGGTTCTACTGAACCGCTGACGCTGCCATGGTGGAGATTGCTACCATCCATCTTGAAGGAGATACTATTCAATAATTTAATTAGTTTGAGCACACCCACGAAGGTCCCTCTTGGTGGTAATGTAAGAAGGGATTATTGAATCGCGTTGGACCGACCGACTATGAAACTATTGACGGATAATTAGTGAAGATTTGACAAACCACTACAATACAAGAGTACCAAACAAGGTTTGAGTAATTATCTAACCAAACTTATGATTGGTCTGAAAAGAAACTCTTATGAACTTTTATTGAGGGCTTAAAGCCAAAGATATGAGGAGAAGTAAAGGCACAACAACCGTACACTCTTATAGCGGCTATCTCCTTCGCACAAATACAAGAGGAGTGATTGAACTACGAAGCTCGAAGGATGAGGGTCACTTCTTGACTAGCAATGTCGAAGCCTTCAGCCCCCTCTACTACCATATGAGCCTTTGCACTAAAAACATTGACAAAAAATAAACTTCGGGAGCGATCTGCTAAAGGATTGTGTAGGCATTGCGACGAACCTTGGAGCTATGAACATCGCTGCAAAAAGGGGCAACTTCTTGTGATAGAACTAGTAGAGGAGGAGGACATTAAACCATTTAAAAAAGTGTTGAACCCGAAGATAGGGCCACAGAGGAAGAGCCCTAATCGATCAACTTTATGGTGTAAGAGCTGGTCGGCTAATCCAACCCACAGACGATGAAAGTTGAAGGGTTTCTTAAACAACAACCCATCACCATTCTTATAGATATGAGCAACACAAATAACTTCCTCAACAACATGGTTACTACACGTATGTCATTTCAAATCGAAGGTTACAATAAGTTTGATGTAAAGGTCACCGACGGCCTGTCACAGACTTAGCTGGTTTTGCCTAAGTCGTGTGACACCCTTACGAGTCCGTCCATAAAGGTCAGTCTCCTCGAAATCTCTTAGGTCCCTTAGGACTTAGAAAAGAAAAAATGAGTTAGAGGAAGCACTTTCCACGGGATCCGTAAGGAATAACTTTAGCAAACACTTTATATAGCTAATGCAAATTACAACTATGAACTTTACAAGTTTTGAATGATTGCACATAAAGGATAATGGTCAATTACAGACTAAAGTCCCCATAAGTGCCTACATGACACAACTCCCATTTGCAAGCCAAAATCGACTACAAAAAAAGCTAACCAAATAAGGGCTGCCAAGCCTATTGTAAACTATTACTTACTATACAAAGAATGTATAAAAACCAAAGGACATGGACAAACATGAGCATTACATAAAACACCTTGTTTATATTTTTGTCCATGACATTCTCCCCCACTTATTCCTTCGACATCCTCGTTGAAGCCATTGTAGATATTGCATCTCCTCGCCTTTTGTTGAATCTTTAATCTTTTGCTTCGGCTGCAATACGCCCCTTGGCTCCCAACTGCTCTCTGCCACTGTTATTGAGTAGTCAAACTCTGATCTGCCAAACTGCTTCAACTCACCAATGATTGACTCTTGTGTGGGGTTGGCTAAGCTGTGCTGATCCTTGTTGATTTCTACGGATCCTTCTGATGAACGAAAAGACCTTCCTTGTTATGCACTAGTATCACAATAATCTCATGTTGGTTAAACTACGTGGATGCTTGTTGGAGCTTTAACGAGCATCACCTCACAAACTTTGAAGTTTTTTAGGTCCTTCCTTTATAAAATTTACCCATCAATTCTTCTTCAACTTAGTTGTCACTTCCAAGTAGGTTTGCATCACTTTCACTTTCAATTGACATTCTGTTAGGAAATGAAGCGGACAATCTACTCTTAGTAGCACTAATCACCATTGGTGAGGATTTGACAACTTATCTTCTATTAGATTTCTTTGAAGGATCTTGGAACTTATGCAGAGCTCTTCTGCAGGATAAATAAGAGAATCAAGATATTAGTTTCACCCATTCTCTTTTAAATTGGGAAGCAAAGGTTACTTGATTTCGCCCGCCTCCTCGAGGTATGAGAACTGTGGTACTTGGTTTTGCCCACTCTCTTGAGTTAAGAAGATAAAGGTTACTTGATTTTATCCACCTCCTCAAGATTGTACCTCATACATCATGCTGGTTACTAGCATTTCACCTACTCTTTGCTCACATTTATGAAGCACTTGAAGTATCTGCACTCCTTGTATTGAGTTAGCTACTGTAATTTATCTTCCCACTGCCATCGAACTTTCGGAATGCAAGAAGTTTTACCCGAAAAATAGCAAAAAAAAGTTTACCCCAACTTGGAATAAGTCTTTGATAATTCTGGTCACCTCTGGGATTGTATCATCTTCTCCATCATCTTTGTCATCTACTCCTCTGAGTAGAAAAGGTATACCAACATGTACTGCCTACTTCTTTCGTAGTCAAGTACTCTAGCATCAACCTGAAGTCCCTTACTTTCGGCTATCTTGATGAGAAACACGTCAACATTAGTCTTATGAAGTTCCTTGGCCTTTGTCTTTCCACCCTGTCTTAGTACTTGGAGTTTGCCTCTACATTCTCCACCTTCTCGACCCCTTTTTACAACCAATGCTCTCCCTCCATGAGAGCAAGAGATCGATAACTCTACGAAAGTCCCACCTTTGCAGTATCATGACACTGTCGAGCCCATGACCCTACTATCCGTTGCCTTACATATGCTTCTCTTTCTTCGCGATCGATAGATCTACCTGTATGACACTATAGCACTCCTCCGAGTCCACCTCCTTTCTGACTGACGCATTGCTTTTGGGTAGCAGAGCCCCTATGGGCTCGTTGTCGCTTCCTCACCCTTTCGACTACTTGCTTCAATAACTCTGTGTTCTCCTAGCAGTTCTCCTTGATCGATGAAAAGATAGACTGCAACTCTCATCCATGGCCTCTATCATCTTGTTGTATAGCTTGTGCCGATTCTATTCTCTTTAGCTTCCTTGGTAGCAATGTTCGCTTACTTAGCTTTGTCCTCTGACTTGCCGGGCTCCCTTAAGTGAATGAGAGCACTGAAGCAGTCCAACTCTCTAGCAGCTCCGATCATACCTTTGTACGATCAAGTCCCCCATTGGGACTCACTGGTACTTGCACTCAGAATTCTCCATCGGTAATATACAGCCCCCATATGCTGATGACCAAGGCTTTTATCTGATACAAGATTTGATGCATACATACAAAAGACTCGCTATTGTAGTACTATAATATTCACTCCTTGAATCCATAGCCCTTCTTTCTATTATATTGTTCATCGAAATGGAGCTCCTAGTAGCTCCTGATTATACCTCTGCATAATTGTGTCTCTCACAGAACATCTCCATATATATTGTATTATCGTAAATTATTCCACCATGATCTGCTACACCATGTCACCTCCTAGTGATAACTCAATTGCATTCAAATTCTTATGTAATGAATTCAGACTACGATCTCTCCATGTGTGGCCTTTGCTAGCATATCGTAGGGCCTCCGCCATCTTCAATTTTTGTTCGATCCTTTGATAATTCATTTTTGCTCACCTATTCTCGAGTCACACTTGGATGAAGCATAGCTCTAGGATAGTCTATCGCATAGTAGCTCTCGAAGTCCCATGACTTTGCTAGGATTGATGCACCATTATTTCGATCTTGGGCCTCTAGTCCCGTATCGGCACAATCTCTACTGTGCACCACTTTCTTAATGACAACTCGAATGACAGCACTGTGACATATTCTTTAAGAGTACCTGTCTCTACATCCTCTTGCCCTGTGCTAAGGTCTTTTAATCCCAGCTTCGCCTCTGCAAGTTGAGTCACCTAATTCCTCTATCAAATGCATCTCTGAGATAAGATGCATGTGCCTTAAAGCTTCCTTCGTCTTTGGCACATGCAAGATGAGTCCGCTCTATCAGAATAAAGAACTTATGGGACAACATGATATCACTCTTGCCTCTATAAGAGTTCATGCCCTTGACCTCTGTCCAAGGAAAGCTCCGTGCCTCTGCTCCATGTTTCATCTTCTATGTCGACTCCCTTCATGCAGCTTGGATAGTTCACCAAGTTCTATCCAAGTTGCTCTGCCTCTTGATTTGCATTGAGTTGATGGTGGCCCTCATGCCCACCATTCCATAGGTTAGCCCTTCGTTGAGTTTGATTTCCATATCAACTCTAAGTGTGTGTTCATATGATGGTACTATGGTTGCTCCCCCACTTGATCTCACAATGCATCTACCAATAAATTACTTCATTCGAGACCATGCAATGACTCCTCATTGCTCGCTCGATTCGTTGAGCTTTGTGGACATAATGTCTTGAGGTACTCTTCCTTAATATGTGCGGTCCGCTACAAATGATTCTTCCTCTGGTGAACCAGGACCTATCCCTCCTGGATATCCATCCTGTTGGAGCAACTTTCCTCTTTGTATTCTTCCCATTGGAAGTTTCGGAGACCACTATCCCCTTTGGGCTACTCCGTTTGGCTGAACAATTTGTACCTTGTTCTGGCCCTATAAATGCACTTGCTAGATTACGACTCTTCGCCAATACAATCCCCATTACACCCTTCAAGGTCTAGCAATGTGCTGAACTTATTACAAACTTCAGCCTTATATGAACATATTCTTTCCATCCTGAAGCAAAATTTCTGATGCTCCATGGCACTAAGTTCTGATCACCTTGGGATGCCTATGAATACTAAACATTATCCGCATACAAGCCCTTGCATGAGTACTAAATTCTTTGAGTTAGCAATTCTCATCACCTCTTTGAGCTTTGCATAACTCTTTCGGTCGTTGAGCAACACATCCCACTTTGCACAGTCTCATCTTTTACCAAGTGCCCCGCTTGCCTTAAGCACCATCAACTTTGGTTGCCAATGTCGAGCCATAGCTCGAACTCAACTATCTCAATCTTTGTATGCTACACATTCTTCTTAGCTTACTTTTTCTCATGGTGCCTCTTGCATAAAGGATTGACCATTTTTCTGAATGTCAAACTTGGATGCTCGCTCCTCTGAGTGACTCTTTTCCCTATACCTCAATGATTGTTTTCCCCAAACGGTTACACGTGCTGGCTATCCTCCACATAGCCCAGCTATGTCCCTATGTTTGTTTGGCAAGTGTTTTTACATATGCTTACCCGACTCTGATACCAAAATATTACTGACTTAGCTAGTTTTGCCTAAGTCGTGCGACACCCTTACGAGTCCGTTCACAAAGGTCAACCTCCTCGAAACCTCCTAAGGTCCCTTAAGACCTACAAAAGAGAAAACGAGTTAGGGAAAGTGCTTCCCAAGGGATCCAAAAGCAACATCTTTAGCAAACACTTTATATAGCCAATGCAAATTAAAACTACGGACTATATAAGTTCTGAATGGTTACGCACAAAGGATAATAGTCCATTACAGACCAAAGTCCCCACAAGTGCCTACATAATACAACTCCCAGTTACAAGCCGAAATCGACCACAAAAACTAACCAAATAAGGGCTACCAAGCCTACTGTGAGTCCGCTACTTGTTGTATAAAGAATGTACAAAAACCAAAGGATACGGATGAACATGAGCATTACATCAAACACCTTATTTATATTTTTGTCCGCGATAGGCCAGATCCTTAAGTGCGACCAATGGTGCCAGCGAGTGAAATTGCTCTTACCAGACCAAGAGATTGTAGCTGACTTCTTCACCATTGACGATTATGAAGCTGTGCTCGGAATCGAATGGCTCACAACATTAGGTGATATATCCTAGAATTTCTCTAAATTGATTATGAAGTTTTATTATAAAAGTAGACATGTCACCTTACGAGACTAGCGTGGGAGCCATATCTCCATCGTTTCGACATAATGGATGGAGAAGATTTTGCATATCCAGTAGCCATCAGAGGAGAAGAACATGCAAATTTTAGATCCTAAGCTTGCCCTATTGTTGAATGAATTCATCGATGTTTTTGTGGAATCGCATGGACTTCCCCCTACCCGACAGCATAATCATCATATCCCTATACTTTCGGATAAACCTCCAGTGAACTTAAGACAGTACTATTATCCACACTTGCAGAAGAATGAGATGGAGAACATCGTTCAGGAGATGCTCGACATTGAAGTAATTTGACCAAGCTGCAGCCCCTACTCCTTGCCGGTGTTGCTAGTGTATAAAAAAGATAGTACGTGATAAATGTGCATTAATTATTGGGCTTTAAACACCATCACTGTCAAAGATAAATATCCTATACTAGTAGTGGACAAGCTCTTGGATGAACTAAAAGGAGCTTGAGTATTCACTAAATTGGATCTCCATTCTAGGTACCATAAGATTCGGGTATGCACTAAAGATTTTTCAAAAATAGCATTTCACACACATAATGGCTAGTACGAATTTTTGGTGATGCCCTTCAAACTCACGAATACTCCTTCTACTTTTTAAAGCTTGATGAATGATATTTTTTAGAGGTTCCTATACATGTTTGTACTGATATTTTTTAATGACATCCCCATTTAACCCTATGCTTGATATGCATTTTCAGCACTTATGAATTATTCTAACTATTCTTCGGGAGAATATCCTTTATACTAAACAATCAAAGTGCAGCTTCTTATAGTAAAGGGTAGAGTATATTGGGCACATTATATTAGAGGACAGAGTGGTGGTAGACCCGACAAAGATCGAAGCATTGCAAGGATGGTCGAGACCTATGAACGTAAAATCTTTGCTGGCTTCCTCGGACTCACCGGCTACTAACGAAAGTTTATGAAAGATTATGACAAAATCAGTGCCCCACTCACTTTCTTACTAAAAAAAGACTCCTTCCAGTAGTTAGACAAAGCTTCCATAGCTTTCGTATAGCTCAAGGCAGCCACGACGATGACATCAATCCTAGTGCTTCCCGATTTCGACCGACCCTTTGTGATTGAGGCTGACGCATCCGAAGTTGGAATTGGAGCAGTCCTAATGCAAGATGGTCGACCCTTTGCCTATACCAACAAGGCCTTCTCTCCCTCCCACCATAAAATGTCTGTGTATGACAAGGAGATGCTTACGATCGTGTATGCCGTCACAAAGTAGAGACCCTATCTGATCGACCAACACTTTCGGATTAAGACTGACCACCAAAGTTTCAAATACTTCTTGGAGTAGAAAATATCATCCCCAGAGCAGTAAAGATGGGTAACGAAACTCCTTGGTTTTGATTATAAAATTATTTACCAAAAGGGAAAAGAGAATGTTACTACAGATGCTCTATCTTGGCTACCGGAGTAAGCTAAAATTATAGCCATCTCTCTTCCTTTCATCGACTTCCTTGAGGGCATTAGGGAAGAATGAGCTAGAGACCCGAGAAATTATAGAGAAATTGGAGAAGGATCCGAGTTTCGTGGGCCACTACACTTGGGATTCAAAGGACCTACGCTACAAAGGCTGAATTTTGATTGTTCCTTCTTCCCCTGACATCAAAATTATTTTGCATAAGATGTACTCTTCACCTTCAGTAGGGAACTCTCGATTTTTGAGTACATACAAGAGGGTGAAGTAAAACTTCTTTTGGAGAGGTATAAAAAGATCTATTCGTGATTTTATATCTAAATGTGATATATGCCAATAGCAAAAGGGTGAAACAATGGCAACTCCGAGAAAGCTATAGCCATTACCTATATCAGACTCGGCATGGACTGACATCTCTATGGACTTCACTGAAGGGCTGCTACTATCACAAGGTAAAAGTATGATCTTCGTGGTGGTAGATCGTTTAACAAAATATGCTCATTTATGTGCTGTGAGACACCCTTATACTAGTATTGCTCAACTCTTTGTGGAAAATATTGTTAAACTGTATTGGATGCCAAGGTCGATTGTGAGTGACCATGACAGTGTGTTATAAGCAAATTTTGGATCGAACTCTTCCAATTACAGGGCACCCAACTAACAATGAGCATAACCTATTATCCACAAATGGATGACCAAAAAGAAGTGGTGAACAGATGCCTCGAGACTTATTTAAGATACTTCACCAATGATTGGCTAAAAGAGTGGACAAAGTGGCTTCCTTGAGTCGAATGATAGTATAATACAACTTATCATTCATCAACTAAATGTACCCCCCTATGAAGCATTATATGGTTGATCGCCCCTTGTAATATCTAAATATGTAATTGGTGCGGCCAAAGTAGATTGAGATGACCAAGACTTAATTGACAGGATAAGCTTTTGCAGCTACCGAAAGATAACTTAACTGCCACCCAAGCCCACATGAAGCAACAAGCTGACACTCATCGAAGTGAGTGGGAGTTTTCAATAGGAGATTGGGTCTACCTTTGCCTACAACCATACTATCAGTTGTTAATCAACACTAGAGCATCGATGAAGTTATCTCCTCGATTCTATGGACCATATCAGATCTTAGAGAGTATTGGGGCTGTGGCATACATATTAAAGCTACTATAAGACTCTAAGATCCATCTCGTCTTTTATATATCCTACTTGAAGCCCAAACTGGGAGAGCATGAGTCGACCCAGACCCAATTGCCAAGCACTATAAATAATGGTGAGATTCAAGCTCAACCACAAGCGATACTTAATCAAAGGATTGTGACATGTCATCGATGCCCCTCAACTGAAGTACTAGTGTAATAGAACAACTTACCACCCGAAGATGTCACATGGGAGTCTTATAAAGAGCTGAAGACTTGGTTCCCAGAGTTTATGGATCCTTAGCCTTGAGGATAAGGTTGGTTCCAAGATGACGGGCTTGATAGGACTCCAACAGAATCAATAAGAACCCTATGAGATTATAATAAAAACTCTACCTAGTCACTTCTATCCTATAAAGAAGAGTTACTAGGGTTTATTTGGAGACATAGGGCTTATTGGTTATCGCCTCCCTTTACTAGGCTAGTCGACCAGAGTTTTTAGTAGCGGTAGGAGGCCATGGCGCCAACATAACCATCACCCATCCTTATTAAGGCAAGACGACTATAGAAGGGGGAAGGGGATAATTTTACTTAGGCAACTCCTCCTCTTGAGCTAGGGTTTTGAGCCCTATCAATACTAGTAGCCTCCTATTCTTTCAATAAGCAAGAATCTATTCTACTTCAGCTATGTTAGTCGACCTTAAGAGAGAGGAACCCCTACGACGTTCCAAGGGTTGATTCCCCTCAAAGATCAAAATCTA
The DNA here is from genome assembly GCA_021527575.1 of Ensete glaucum. NCBI lineage: Eukaryota > Viridiplantae > Streptophyta > Magnoliopsida > Zingiberales > Musaceae > Ensete > Ensete glaucum. The sequence continues at coordinate 26,354,255 of CM038559.1, read as the reverse complement.
TAGAGCTCCATTTGGGGTTCCATCAAAATACGAATTTGTAAAACTTTGTTCAATAAAAACTAATATCGAAAGTGAGCTTAACTTAGAGCAAGTATAAAGTAAAGTGTGCAGCTAAATAAGCATCAAAAGTAAACAACAAAAAAGAGAAGGCACACCAATTTTATAGTGGTTTGGTCCACGTGACCTACTCCACTCCCGATTCCTCTTCACTTGTGGCCACCGGCTTCCACTACTATTTTTTTTTTTTTTAAGCTTAGGAGAGAACCCTTATAACCTTTTATAAGTATTCCCTCACACTCTCCCTTAGAACTACCTCTAAACTTCTGGAGAAGGGAATTCAACTCACTAATAAGATTTTCTCATAAGTTCTTTTAATCTAAATTCTTGCTCTTTTCTTGCTATTCCAAGCATGAATGCCTGAGGTATTTATAAACTCTAAATGACTTCAAATCTTAGAGCCAAAATTTAAATCCCTAAGATTTCGAGGTACTAGTGATACTACCATCAGCACCAAGTGATACCACCATCGAACAGAGCCAAGGAATTTGGGCTCTAGCAGTACCATCACCTAAAATAGATGGTACTAGCATCGACTAGCAATACTACCATCAATAGTTGATGGTACCACCACCTAAGAATCCTAGAAAGTATGTTTTAGTACTTCTTATACTCTAAGTTATACCATCTTTTGACCTAACTATACCTCCTTCCAGGTCAACGAAATAAGCCTCATAATAGACTCAAATCAATCTTAATTAAGGCTTAATAAAGGCCCAATGGGCCCTTAATTGAGTTAGTATAGTTACACCCAAAACTAATTCAGTTAGAACCAAATTATTACAAAACATAACTTACATATTGTCTAGCATGTCATTAGTTCATTCGATGTTTTGTTTGACCCTTCGACGCATCGTCTCCTCTTACAGCGTATTGTCTAAATAGCATGTTGACCTCCGTAACATCCGATCTCCTTAACGCAATGTCCGATCCTTCTGGCCTAATGCACAAACTCATGGCATGAAGCCTTTTGCCAACACGTTGACCAATTTTCTAATATGTTCCACTATGGCCCAATCATTGATTCTTCCTGCTTTAATTAATTTATCTTTCCTTGATCAAAGCTAGTCCTGCATCACTCAAACGCTAATTAGATCATAACTTTATCAATTGGTTTCATCATCAAAATATGAGATTTAACAATCTCTCCCTTTTTGATGATGACAACCAATTGATGATGGAGTTTAACTAAACTCTCCATATCAAATGCCATATTGATAGAAACTTAGAATTCAAAAAATCATGACTATTTCATCATTGCATGCATATGAGTATTAAAACAATCAATTGATCACATCATAAAATTATGCTAATTTCAAGGAAATTATAAAAATGCATGATCATCATCATACCTTCTCCCCCTTTGTCATCAACAAAAAGGAGAAAAGTGCAATATGCAAGTTATTGAAATAAGCAAACTAGCAATTTTTTAGATGTGCAAGTTTAACAAAATTTTGTTATTCTTGAGATATACAACTAGCAAATTGTTTCTTCTTTTTTTAGAAGTGCAAGCTAGCGATTTTGCTTCTTCTTGAAATGTGAAAGCTAGCAAAATCTTTGCTTCCTTTTACGATATGCAAGCTAGCAAGTTCTTGAGATCCTAAAGTTAAGCAAAATTTTTTATTCTCTTGAGATAACAACTATTTGTTTCTCTTTGCAATGTGCATGCTATCATGTTTCTCTACTTGAGCTAATAATACTTTCACCTCTTTGTCATTATCAAAAAGAATGTAATAATACAATGCTATAATTCTTTTCCCTTTACAACAATGCTCTAATCATAACATAAGGTATAAAATCATAAATATAAGGGAGTACCAAAACATGAAAAAAAAATCCATTTATGCACACAATGTTCCAAACATAAGTTGAGAGTATTCTAAAAAAAAATCAAGGAAGCATTATAATTCATTTGGACAAATATTCTCTTTAATTAAATGAGAGAATTATGTAAGATCAAATAATAATAGACCTTGATTCATATATAAGAAATCTCAAGTCATCAAGATCATGACTCAAAAAAAATCTAAAGTTATAATTTTGAAAAATCAAAAGATAAATCATAAGGCATTTGGATAATTCTCTTTCATAAAATGAAAGAATCATAGTAAATGATCTTGATTTATAAAAATCTTAAGTTATAATTATCAAGATCATTATTATCCATTTTAGTAAATGGTAAAAAGAAGAAATCATAAAAGATAAAAAAGATTTAATTCCCATAACAAACCTCAAGTTAAGAAATCACGAGAACGTTCGTGATTAAAAAAAAATCATTCAAATTTATCAAATCATCAAAATTGCTTTCTTAGTTCAAGATATTTAGCAATCTCTTATTGAAAACTTGATAAGATAGAGATTGAGAAATTTTTTTAAAAAATACTTTTCTCTTTTTAGTTATTTTGATTCATATGATTGATTTCATACAAGCATGCCCAAGTTTTTTTTTATATGTCAAAAGTATGCATCATGTTTAAAATCGAAAGGCAAGCTTTATCATGAAAATCATAAATGTTTAAGCATAAATTATTTTTAATCAAAAGATTTATTAAAACAAAAATAAAGATCATTAAGTTTCAATAATGTATATAATTAATTACTTTTTTAAAAAATAATTTACATTTCTTACTAACCTTTTTCATCAAACAATTTATGATCAAGTAATTCATTGTAAAAGTAAAGAAGATTTGCTTGAGTCACTTACCTTGTTTTTGTGAGCCTCATATTCACTTATTTGCTCTTCTTCTTCAGATGTACTTGAAAAGTTCAAAGTCATCCTCGTTATTTGAGCTTTCACTCAAGTGGTCTTCCTTTGTTCCAAGTGCTAAGACCTTCTTGAATAGTTGTGACTTTTGGATCCCAACTTTTAGGCAGGAATCTTAGGATTTTGTTAATGAGTTTAAGATTAGAAAAACTTTTACCAAGTTCTTATATACAATTTCATAAGTTGAAATACAAATAAATTAATTTTTATCTAAACACAGAACAAAGCATTCATCACTTTAGCATTTAAAGAAAAAGTCTTCTTCTTCAAATCATTCCATTTGTTCATTAGTTTAGAAGACTTTTGAAAATCATTTTAAATGATATTCTATAAACTAAAATTTATAAAAAATAAAAAAACTCTCATTTGAGTTTTACAATATGTATAGTCCATCATATTAAATATAGTGTTAGGATCAATTGTGGGTAGGGGTGGGGGTGTAAATTAGTGCAAAAGTGGTAGTGCTCGATTCGAAAATCTTTACTTGAGAAAAATGAAGAAAAAAAATTAGAAACATCTTTTGTACTTTATTGGCAAGGATTAAGAAATTGATTTAAGAGAAGTCATTGAGAATGATGCTCATATCATTCTATAAACTAATCAAAAGTAATAGAAAGTAGTTAACAAGACAAGTAAAAAGCACTCACAATTTATAGTGGTTCAACCACAATCTTGGTATATGTTCACCTCCCAAGTCATCTTCGTCGAGGCCCACCGGAGTCTACTACCGATCTTCTTTGGGTAAAAATCAAACTCTTACAAGCTTTTCAATCTCAACTCATAAGGGAGATCTCTTACAAGAAATACGATACTTGACTCACTCCCTTACCCTTTTTCTTTTTCTTGCACACTTTTAACACACTTTTTCATAGATTTTTTTGCCTAATAACTTGTGTGAATTCTTATGCTAAATGTAAAAAAACTTAAGGTATTTATAGACCCTAATTAGCTTTAAAATTTGGAGCCAAAATTTCAAACACACCAAAAAAAGTCGGGTACGGGTGGTACCATCATCGGTGCCAATGGTGCCATCACCAAAAACAGCTTAGAATACTGGGCAACGATGGTACAACTGTTAACTTGGGTAGTACATGTTGGGAAACCTACAGCGGGTGCATCACAGGTGTAGCAGAAATTAAAACAAAATTTGATTTCCCATGCATATCAAATCATCGTGTAAAAGATTGGGGTCGCAAGAAAAATGTAAAAACTGAAAAACCACGATGTATAAGAGATTGATTTTACCTAGGGAGATCGTATATCCCTATATTCCAGATCCAAATGAAGAAGATGAAGGAGGTCAAGCGTCCTCCTATCTAGCGGTATCCATACGATATATCTCTATAGAGAAACTCCTCCAATATGATCTTGCAACTCTTGCTCAGAGGAAGAGAGGAGAATAGGAGGTGGTGGCTAAAGTTGCAGCCTATTAACCAATAGTCTCCCCTCCTATTTATAGAGAGTCACAAAAAAAAACCTTAGGGCTCCTGCCTTAGTAGGTATTAGATCTCCATCTAATTATCCACTAACCTTGCATTATTGGATCTCTATCCAATAATCTCCTTAGGCCTCTAATTGGGCCTTAATCAAAGAGCCCATCAGCATAGGGTCTCATTTAATGAGAATATGGGTTAATTGGATCTCCATCCAATCCTCTATTCGTTGAAGCATCCACCATATGTGTGTGACCCTCTAGGCCCGATACCGAGCTGACCGTGAGTTACTCCCATCAGAACTCCTTCTAATATAGTGAATTATTATCTCCATAATAATTCACTTGACTCATCGACTATGGATGTACTAGGCCACTACGCCATAGTCCAAGACGGTATAGGGGGATCGAATCCATCGGACCTGTCTGTCCACAGTTATCATGTATCTATAGTCCCTCATCCAACTAATATATTAGAGACCGTATATTGGATATGGTACTGTCAGGTCATATACGAAATTAGTTTGTCTTGCTCTAATCGGATTCTACTAGAGAACTCCTTCTCTCTCAATCTAAATGACCCTAGCCAGTGATTTGTTTAAGCAAGCACATGTGGGATATTCCTCTCATGATACCTAGAGTAGATGATCCTCTATTGACACTCAATTGCCTTCAAGGTTGACTACCAATCCCGATAACCAACTGTACTAGATCTGGAGCCAAACCTGTAAATCTGGTGTCAAAGAAAGGAGTACTCATACAAGACATCCTTGGTATCTCAAGTCCAAGGACTAGATATACAATTGAGACTATGAAATTGCTGTCTAACATTAGGTATCATTAACCATATAGCATTCAATAAACGGATCAATCAATGAACTCATTCTCTAATGAACACATGTACTATATCCTTAGTGTCTTCACACAAGTGGCTATAAGACCAGCCGCTTCCATCATATGGATAGGTATATAGTACGCTGGTCTGTTTGGTTATCTCGATGTTCCTCTGGAGTAACCTATGACCGAGATTATTTAGGATCTACATTTAAAGATGAATCGATCTCATTATCGTGATCTCATCATGATTCGACTCCCATTGCACAAAACCAATGATATCACAGTATATATGTTACATATAATATAATGTAAGAATATGTCAATATTAATCATAAGCAAAAAGATTACGCAATGTGTCACACGTGCCATCACTCGCGTGATTGGCTTGTAGGGCACCTATAACTAGCAATCTCCCACTTGACCTAAAGCCAATCACCTATGTGTCTGATTCTCATCAGACCCCTATGACGCTCAAATACAATCTGAGCTAGTGACTGCGTCAGTGGATCTACAATGTTATCTTCGGATGGAACTCTTTTCATTGCTATATGTTTACGGGCTATGATCGCTCTGATTAGATGGAACCTCCTCAGAATATGCTTAGACTTCTGATGAGACATAGGTTCCTTCACTTGAGCTATCACCCCATTGTTGTCATAGTATATGGGAATTGGTTCTATACTGCTTGGTACAACTCCCAAATCTTTGATGAACTTCTTCATCCATACTCCTTCCTTTGCTGCTTCCGTTGCAGCAATGTATTCCGCCTCTATGGTCGAGTGGGCAGTAGTATCATGCTTGGAATTCTTCCAGCTTATTGCTCCTTTATTCATGGTGAAAACATATCCTGAATTTGACTTGCTCTCATCAATGTTAGACTAAAAACTTGAGTCTATATAGCCCTCAACCTGGAGGCTATCTCCTTCATATACTAGTAAAAGATCCTTAGTCCTTCTCAAATACTTAAGGATACACGTTACTGCCTTCCAGTGTTCTAAACTTGGATCTGCCTGATACCTGCTCGTGACACTCATAGCATATGCTATATCAGGCCTAGTACATAGCATCATATACATGATAGATTCTATCACTGAGACATAAGATATCTTATCCATGTTTGACCTTTCTTCAGGAGTCTTTCGGGATATACTCCTAGAAAGTGATATTCCATATCTCATCGATATATGACCTCTCTTGGAATTTTTCATGCCAAACCTTTTGACAATGGAGTCTATGTACCTAGATTGGAACAAGCCAGACATTCTTTTGGATCTATCTCTATAGATCCTGATCCCCAAAATATAGGATGCTTCCCCTAAGTCTTTTATAGAGAAGTTTCTAGATAGCCAAGCATTTACTGTGGAGAACATTCCTACATCATTCCCAATGATTAAGATGTTATCCACATATAGCACCAAGAAGGTGATAGCACTTTCACTTACCTTCCTGTATACACAAGGCTCATATTCGTTCTTAACAAAATCATAAGATCTGATCACCTCATAGTCATAGTGTGCTGCAATAGATAAAATAATTCTAATAGACTTAAGCATGGCTATAGGTGAAAAGGTTTCATCATAGTCAACTCCTTGTCTTTGACGATATCATTTAGCTATCAGTCTTACTTTATAGGTACCTTTTCATCTACTTCGATCTTCTTCTTGAAGATCCATTTGCAGCCGATGGGTACAACACCCTCAGTGCATCTACAAGGTTCCAAATCTTGTTAGAGTATATTGTCATAGGCTTAGCTAATTTGCTTAAGCCGTGTGGCACCCATGCGTGTCTGTCCACATGGGTCAGCCCTCCCCGAGATCTCCTAGAGTCCCTTAGACTTACAAAAGAGAAAACGGGCCAGGAAAAATAATTCCCACGGGATCCACAAGCAACTGCTCAAGCAAACACTTTATAAAGCTAAATACAAATTACACCCACGGATATTACAAACTCAGAGAGGTTGCACATAAAGGATAATGGTCCATTACAGACCGAAGTCCTCACAAGTGCTTATAAGATACACTTATATTTACAAGCCAAACTTGGCCATAAAGTAAATCAAACTAGGCTGCTAAGCCTACTGCAAGCCTGCTTCTTGTTATATAAGATATGTACCTAAACTGAAGGACACGGACAAACACGAGCATTTCATCGAACACCTTGTTTACATTGTTGTCTGTGACATTCTCCCCCACTTATTCCTTCGACGTCCTCATCGAAGCCACTGTAGGCACTGCATCTCCTCGCATTCTACTGAATCTTCAATCTTCTGCGTTGGCTGCAACATGCCCCTTTGGCTCCTAGCTGCTCTCCATCGCTGTTGTTGAGTAGTCGAACTCTGATCCTTGTTGGTTCTCGTGGATCCCTCTCATGAAGGAAAAGACCTGCCTTATTATGTGCTAGTATCGCAGTATACTCATATTGCTTGAACTGGGTAGATGCTTGTTGGAGGTTTAACAAGCATTGCCTCGCAGACTTTGAAGTTTTTAAGGTCCTTCCTCCACAATGTTTGCCCATTGAACCTTCTTCCACTGTTAGTTATCACTTCCAAGTATGTTCGCATCACTCCCGCTTTCGATTAGTCAATTGGGAAATAAAGTGAAAAATCTACTCTCAGTAGTACTGATCCCCAATGGTGAGGATTTGACAACTATTGTCTTCCATAAGCTTTCTTTGAAGGGTCACTGAACTTGTGCAAAGCTCCCCTGCTTGGATAAGTAAGAGAACTAGGATACTTGACTTCACCCATTCTCTTCGTAGTTGAGAATGCAAAGGTTACTCGATTTCGCCTGCCTCCTCGAGTTTGTACTTCATGCATTGAGCTGGTTACTAACATTCGCCCGCTCTTTGCTCACACTTCTGAAGCACTTGAAATGGTTGCACTCCTTGCGTTGGGTTAGCTACTGTGATTCGCCTTCCCACTGCCATTGAACTTCTGGAATGCAGGCAGTTTTGCCCGAAAAGAGCAAAAAGTTTACCCCAACTTGGAGTCCCCCAATTTAGAGTAAGTCTTTGATAGATCTGGTCACCTTTGGGATTGTACCGTCTTCTCCATCACCTTTGCCGCCTATTCCTCTGAGTAGAAAGGCACAATACAATATATTGCCTACTTCGTTCCTTGGTCGAGCACTCCTGCATCAATTCGAAGTCCCTTAATTTCGACTATCTTGATGATAAGCCCATCAACATCGGTCTTATGAAGTTTCTTGGCCTCTGCCCTTCTGCCCTATCTTGGTACTTGGAGTTTGCCTCTACATTCTCCACCTCCTTGGCCCCTTTTACGACCAATGCTCTCCCTCCATGAGAGCAAGGGATCGATGACTTCACGGAAGTCCCGCATCTACGGTACCATGGCGCTGCCAAGTCCATTGCACTACTATCCGTTATCTTGCATCTTCATCCCTTCCTTCGCGATCGGTAGATCTGCCTCTACGGCACTGTGGAGCTCCTCCGAGTCCACCTCCTTTCTAACCGATGCTTTTCTTTTGGGTAGCTGAGCCCCGCTGGACTCGTCGTCGCTTCCTCGCCCCTTTCGACCACCTGCTTCGACACCACTGTGTCCTCTTAGTAGTTCTCCTTGGTCGATGGAAAGACAGACTGCAACTCTCATACATGGCCTCCGCCATCTTGTTATAGGGCTTGCACTGATTCTGTTCTCCTTAGCTTCCTTGGTAGAAACGTTAGCTTACTCGGCTTTGTCCTCTGACTTGCTGGGCTCCCTTAAGCGAATGTGAGCACAAAAGCAGTCCAACTCTCCAGCTGCTCCGATTATACCTTAGTATAATTAAGTCCTCTCCATGGGACTCACTGGTACTTACAATCTAACTACTCCCTCGGTGGTCCATAACCCCTATATGCTGACGACCAAGGCTTTCATCTGATTCAAGCTTTGATGCATACACATGGAAGACCCGCCTCTGCGGTACTGTAGCATTCACTCGTTGAATCCACAGCCCTTCTTGCCATTGCATTGTTCACTAAAGTGGAGCTCCCAGCAGCTCCTGATCATTCACATGATCACGTCCCCCTCTATGGGACTCACTGGTACTTACACTTGGACTTCTTCCTCGGTGGTATACAGCTCCCATATGCTGATGACTAAGGCTTCCATCCAATGCAAGCTTTGATACACACACGAAGACCCGCCTCTGCGGTACTACGACATTCACTCCTTGAATCTATAACCCTTCTTCTTGTTGTGTTGTACACCAAAGTGGAGCTCCCAGTAACACCTGATTATACCTCCATATGATCTTGTCCCTCACAGGAAAAGATTACCTGTATTGCATTACCACGAACTATTCCACCACGATCCGTTGCACCATGTCGCCTCCTGGTGACCTCTCCATTGCATACAGATTCTTGTGTGATAAACTCGGACTACGACTTCTCCATGTGTGGCCTCTGCCAACACATCGTAGGGCCTTCGCCATCTCTGATTTGTAGTTCGCTCCCTTGGCAATTCCCCTTCTTCCGCCCACTCTTGGGTCATACCTGGACAAAGCATAGCTTTAGGATAGCCTATCGCCTAGTAGCTCCTGAAGTCCCTTGACTTCGCTAGAGTTGGTGCACCATTCTCTGGATCTTGGGCCTCTATCCCCTACCAACACAATCTTGTTATGCACCTCTTGTTCCTGACAACTTGAATGGCAACACCGTGGCATATTCTTCAAGAGTACCCACCTCTGCGTCCTCTTGCCCCGTACTAAGGTCTCATGATCCCAACTTTGCCTCCATAAGTTGAATCACCTTAGTTACTCCATCAAATGCATCTTTGAGGTAGCTTGCATGTGTCTTGAAGCTCCCTTCATTTTTAGCACCATGCAAAATAAGTCTGTCCCATCAGAATGGAGAACCCATGGAACAATATGATCCCACTCTTGCCTCTACAAGAGTTCATGCCCTTGACCTCTGTCTAAGGAAAGCTCCGTGCCTCCGCTCTATGTTCCATCTTCTATATCAACTCCCTTCATACGGCTTAGATACTTCACCGAGTTCCACCCAAGTTGCTCTGCTCCTCGATTTGCATTGAGTTGATAGTGGCCCTCACGTCCACCATTCCACGGGTCAGCCCTCTGTTGAGTTCGATTTCTGCATCGACTCTAAGTGTGCCTTCATATGATGTTGCCTTGGATTGCTCCCCCACTTGATCTCGAAATGCATCCACCAATACATTACCTCCTTCGAGATCATGCGATGACTCTTCGTCGCTCACTAAGTCCGTTGAGCTTTGTGGAGATATCGCTTTGAGGAACTCTTCCTCAATATGTGCAGTCCGTTGCACATGATTCTCCCACTAGAGAACTATAACTTATGCCTCCTGGATATTTGTCCTGCTGGAGCAACTTTTCTCTTTACATACTTCCCACTGAAAGTTTCGGAGACCACCATCCCCTTTAGACTACTCCGCCTTGCTGAATAACTTGTGTCTTGTTCTGCCCCTATAAATGTACTTGCTAGATTGTGACCCTTCTTTAATACAGTCTCTACTGCACCCTTCAAGGTCAAGCAATGTGCTGAACTTGTTGCACATTTCAGCCGCCGATGGACATATCCTTTCCATGTTGAAGAGAAAGTTCTGATGCTCCATGGCGCCGAGTTCCGATCGCGCTTGGGATGGCCACGAATACTCCGTCGTCTGTGTACAAGCCCTTGCATGAGTTCCGAATCCTTCGAGTTAGCAATTCCCCTCACCTCTGTGAGCTTTGCACAACTCTTTAAGTCGTTACACAACACCTCCCACATTGCACGGTCTCATCTTTCATCAAGCGCCCTGCTTTGCCTTGAGCACCGTCAAGTTTGGTTGCCAACGTTGAGCTATAGCTTAAACTCAATCATCCCAATCTTTATGTGCTACGCATTCTTCTTCGCTTGCTTGTCCTCATGGTGCCTCTTACGCAAAGGAGTTGGCCATTCCTCTGAATGCCAAACCTGGATGCCCGCTCCTCTAAGCAACTCCTTTCCCTACATCTCAATGTCCGTTTTCTTCCAAACGGTTGCGCGTGCTGGCTGTCCTCCACACAGCCTAGCTAGGTCCCTCACGTTTATATGACAAGTGTTTCTGCGTGTGCTTGTCCCGCTCTGATACCATATTGTCACAGGCTTAGCTGATTTGCCTAAGCTGTGCGGTACCCATGCGTGTCCGTCCACACGGGTCAGCCCTCCCGAGATCTCCTAGAGTCCCTTAGACTTATAAAAGAGAAAACAAGCCAGAAGAAGCAATTCCCACGGGATCCACAAGCAACTGCTCAAGCAAATACTTTATAAAGCCAAATACAAATTACACCCATGGACATTATAAACTCAGAGAGGTTACACACAAAGGATAATGATCCATTACAGACCAAAGTCCTCACAAGTGCTTATAAGACACACTTATATTTACAAGCCAAACTTGGCCATAAAGTAAATCAAACTAGGCTGCTAAGCCTACTGCAAGCCCGCTTCTTGTTGTACAAGATATGTACCTAAACCAAAAGACATAGACAAACACGAGCATTTCATCGAACACCTTGTTTACATTGTTATCCGTGACAACATGGAATCCATCTTAGAATTCATGGCTTCTTGCCACTTCCCAAAGTCTATACTCATAATAGCCTCCTCATAGGTTTGAGGATCAATATCCCGAGAGTCATCTCTATTGATATATCCCACATATCTTTCAAGAGGGTAAGATACTCTACTAGACTTATATAAATTTGGAATTTGTGTTAAATACCTGAACAAACTCGAGCTCTGGAATGGTGCTTGAGCTAGGTTCTCTAACCTCGCTCAATTCTATCTCACTCCTACTATTTCCACCAAAAATATATTCCTTCTCAAGGAACACAACTCTCTTGGCAATAAAGACATTTCGGTCCTCGGGATGATAGAAATAATACCCACAAGTTTCCTTTGGGTATCCCACGAATATGCACCATTCTGTTATTAATTTCAACTTATCAAGGTTGTGTCTTCTAACGTGGGCAGGACAGCCCCAAATCTTAATAATTTTAAGATCGGGCTTTTTTCCTTTCTATATCTCATATGGTGTAGACACTACTGACTTTAATGAAACTCTATTCAAAAGGTAAGCTGTAGTCTCTTAGGCATACCCCCAGAATAAGATGGGTCGGTCAGTGAAATTTATCATGGATTGCACCATGTCTAACAACATGTGATTCCTCATTTCTGATACACCATTGAGCTGAAGTGTATAAGGAGGTGTCCACTGGGATAAAATTCTATTGTCCCTGAGGAAATGAGTGAACTCCGTACTCAAGTACTCTCCTCCTCGAACTGATCGAAGAGTCTTAATACTCTTTCCAATTTGGTTCTTTACCTCATTCTTATATTTCCTGAATTTCTCGACGGCCTCAGATTTGTACTTCATTAAGTACACGTGTCTATACCTAGAGAAATCATCAGTAAATGTAATGAAGTATGAGTAACCACCTATAGCTTGAGTTGATATGAGACTACATACATCACTATGTATGAGTTCTAATAACTCGGAGGCTCTCTCTCCAATTCTACTAAAAGGAGAGTTGGTCATCTTCCCACGAAGACAAGGTTCGTAAGTTACATATGTCTCATAGTTAAATAGATTTAAGTATCTATCTTTGAGTAACTTTTGAATCATTCCCTCATGTATATGACCTAGCCTACAATGCTATAGGTATGCATTATTCACCTCATTTCTTTTTCTCTTAGACATATTTATATTCATGATATGTAGAGAAGTGTCTAACATATATAAGTCATTTATTAGGGTCCCTCTAGTGATGATCTTATCATCTATAATTATTGAACAACTATTATTCTCTAAAACTAATTTATATCCACTAATTGTTAAACAAGAGATAGAAATAATATTTTTGATAATAGAGGGAACAAAATAGCATGGATCTAATGCAATAATAGCTCCACTAGGCAGAAATAGGGTGAGCTCTCTAATAGCAATTGCAGCAACTCTTGCTCCATTGCCCATCTTGAGGTCTATCTCGCCTCTAGCCAATCTCTTAGGTCTTGCTAGAACCTGAAGCTTCACCAAACTTCTGTCTCGCCTTCTCTATAAGGTAGTCCTTACAGTTCCTCTTCCAATGTCCGTCTTGGCCATAGTGAAAGCATTGTCCTTTGTCCTTTATTGGATATTTCTTGGCAACTTTTACCTTACCTAGTCTTTCTTTGCCCTTGCCCTTCTTAAGGATCTTATTGACCTTCATTTTCTTTTTGGTCTCACTAATATAGAGAACTTACTTTTCCTTCTTGATGGCACTCTCAGCTTCCCTCAACATATTGAGGAGCTCAAGGAGAGTCACCTCAAACTTGCTCATGTTAAAATTCATGATGAATTGAAAAAAGGAATCTGGTAGGGACTGAAGTATAAGATCAACACACAAATTATCCTCTAGAACTATTCCTAGATCTATGAGTTTCTCGATTAACTCTATCATCTTTAGGACAAGGTTCTCAACCGATGTCCCTTCTGTCATCCTAGCTTGGAAGAGTTTCTTAGATATCTCATATCTTTGAGTTCTTCCCTGTTTCTCAAACAGTTGACGGAGAAGAAGAAGGATAGAATCTGCATCCATGCTCTCATGTTGCCTTTGTAACTCAGGTCATGGAGGCTAACATGTAACATTTTACTAACATGGAATCATCTATGTACTTCACATAGTGAGCGTTCTCATCCTCGCTTGCCCCTTCTTCCAGTGTGGGCATGATTGTATCAAGGACGTATGCGATTTTCTTCGTCGTGAGAATAATTCTCAAATTGCAGAGCCAATCTGTATAGTTTGGACCAGTGAAGTGGTTGGCATGAAGTATGCCACATAGGAGGTTTGTGAGCGACATATTTCTGACAAAACAAGATATAGCAAAAATAAATAACATGTAGATTTTATAAAAAATTCTAATTAAGATATGGACTTCTATCTTAATGTGCTCCCACTATTTACTTAGCAAATCACGCGACACCCTTGACACATGAGACGGAAGTCTCCGGCAGACTCCTAGTGGGGATCGAGATCCAATTGGCATCTTAGTGTAACCTCGAGGGACTCGACCAATTGCACTAAGCCCAAAAGGTAGGCAACTCTTGCCAATCACAACTCCTTGTGATTCCTGTCACATTCAGCCTCCGAATCATTATGGTCTCGAGGGACTATCGTTATAAGATGAGTTTGATTCAATGATATGCCCTCGAAGGACTCGACTAAGCATACCATGTCCTTAGGTCACCGATGACATCTCTTGGTTGTAGGTAAGAACTCGATCACGTAGATAGGTGAGCCTCGAGGGACTCAACCAACTTAACCTATGTCGTGATTCAATTTCTTCCTATAACGATGGAAGGCCACGTGGGTCAATCTTATTACCTCACGCTTACCGACTTAATATTATCTTAGGAGGGTTTTTTTTTATGTATCGATCTCCTAATATGTCATGTCACACACATACATATTTAATATATATCTACATCACATGCAAATATATATATATATACATATATCTAGTTGGTGAATAACACATCACATATACAAGCCGCATCGGATGATCATGAGCCATCACCTAATGTGATTAAGCCCGAGCCAATAGCCCTAATCACTCACAATAGGATCTATGTGTGCATTAGCGCATCTCCATGCCCTGTGATTATTAATCTCGTCATCATCGGTTTCGTTGGATCGTCGCATCACCATGCATCATGATCTCCCGCCACGACATAGTGGGTCCCACTGTAACCTCAATGCTCCAGCTGCACCTCTCCATATAATTACAAATAATCACAGGCACGCAGGCCCAATAATAAATGAGAATAATGTAGGCTCGTAGGCCCTAATAATAATAATAATCACAATTACACACATCACAACATATGGCTCATGATCATCCATCCACAACATACATCACATGTACATCACATCATATATAGGATTACTAGATATATATAATAATTAATTAAACTATTTAATTAATTATTTTTTTTGAAAATAAGGATATGTTCAGAATGTCCAGAATTGTCAAGGGGATTTTCATAATTCTGGATGATAGGACAGTCCTTAAAATTTTTAGAATTATTAAGGGTATTTTTGGAATTC
Source organism: Ensete glaucum (assembly GCA_021527575.1). NCBI lineage: Eukaryota > Viridiplantae > Streptophyta > Magnoliopsida > Zingiberales > Musaceae > Ensete > Ensete glaucum. Next base: position 26,339,083 of record CM038559.1, on the reverse strand, counting down.
TATACATGAGGACAGTCCTCGAAATTTTTAAAAATCAGAGGAGCAGGATCGTTCTTTTGTCAAAAGGATGCCCTACCCTCTCCTTGCCCCCATCTGCACCACCGCCGCCGCCGCGCAGTGTCGGCAAAGACACCATCGCGGGCGCCGCATTAGGCGCCGCCGGCACCTCACGGGGTCGCCTTGCATGGTCTTGCCCCGCTCATGCTAGCAACCTTGTAGGTGGCCTAGTCGCGGGCTACCTTGCGACCTTGGCGGGCACCGCCACTGCGGGCTGGCGCCTGCTGCGTGTCAGGGGTTGCCTTACGGCTCACTGGCAGCCCCCGGGTGCTGCCGATCATGCCTGGTGGTGGTCGCTTGGGCCGCCGCAAGGCCGCCTTGGCAACTAACGCCCATTGCCGACTAGCCCCTTCTCCTCGATTCCTTCGCTACAAAACGTGTTGAACGATTCTACGTGATTCAATCTCATCACACGTAGTTTAAAACTAATCTTTCGCAGGAAAACCTTGGCTCTGATACCATTGTTGTGAAACTTACAGTAAGTGCATCACATACGCAGCGAAAATCAAAACAAAAACCGATTTCCTATGCAGATCAAATCATCGTGCAAAAGATTGAGGTCATAAAAAAAATATAAAAATAAAAAAATCACGATGTTTGAGAGATTGATTTTACCTAGGGAGATCGTATATCCCTATATTCTAGATCTGGATGGAGAAGATGAAGGAGGTCAAACATTCTCCTCTTTAGCGATATCCATATGATGAATCTATGTAGCGAAACTACTCCAATCTAATTTTGCAACTCTTGCTCAGAGGGAGAGAGGATAATAGGAGGTGGTGGCTAAAGTTGTAGCCTATCAACTAAGAATCTCCCCTCCTATTTATAAAGAGCCATAAAAAAAAAAACCTTAGGTCTCCTGCCTTAGTAGGTATTGGATCTCCATCTAATTACCCACTAATCTTACATTATTGAATCTCTATCCAATAATCTTCTTAGGCCTCTAATTGGGCCTTAATCAGGGAGCCCATCAGCATAGGGTCTCATATAATAAGAATAGAGGCTAATTAGATCTCCATCCAATCCTCTATTCGCTGAAGCATCCACTATATGTGTGTGACCCTCTAGGTCCGATACCGAGCTGGCTATGAGTTACTCTCATCAGAACTTCTTCTGATATAGTGAATTATTATCTCCATAATAATTCACTTGACTCATCGACTATGGACGTGCTAGGCCACTATGCCATAGTCCCAGATGGTATAGGGGGATCAAATCCATTGGATCTGTCTGTCCACAGTTATCATATATCTATAATATCTCATCAAACTAATATCCCATAGACCATATATTAGATATGGTACTATCAGATCACATACGGAATCAATTTGTCTTGCTCTAATCGGATTCTACCGGAGAACTCTTTCTCTCTTAATCCAAATGACCCTGGCTAGGGATTTGTTTGAGCAAACACATATGGGATATTCCTCTCATGATACCTAGAGTGAATGATCCTATATTAACACTCAATTACCTTCGTAAGGTTGGCTACCAATCCTAATAACCAGCTGTACGAGATCTGGAGCTAAACTTGTAAGTCTGGCTTCAAAGAAAGGAGTATTAATACAAGGTATCCTTGGTGTCTCAAGTCCAAAGACTAGATACACAACTGAGACTATGGAATCACTGTCTGACATTATGTATCATTAACCATATAACATTCATAAGCGGATCAATCAGTGAACTCATTCTCCAATAAGCACTTATACTATATCCTTAGTGTCGCTACACAAGTGGCTATGAGACCAGCCGCTTCCATCATATAGATAGGTATATAGTACACCGGTCTATCCAGTTATCTCGATGTCCCTCTTGAGTAATCTATGACTGTGATTATTAAGGATCTGTGTTTAAAGATGAATCGATCTCACTATCGTGATCTCATCACAATCCGATTCCCATTGCACAGAACTAAGAACATCACAATATATATACTACATATAATATAATGTGATAATATGCCAATATTAATCATAAGTAAAAATATTACATAGCGTGTCATACATGCCATCACTCGCATGATTAGCTTGTAAGGCACTTGTAACTAGCAGTACAATCGTTGGCCTGAGCAGTACAACCATCGCCCACTGGCCGTATAAATGTCGAGAATCCTGAAAAAGTGATTCCCTTCACTTTTCCAATCCCAACTTGTTCCTTTTGTTGACCAATTCTCAGGTCAACTAATTGAGCTTGGCCTGAGCTAAATCCAACCCCTTTGTGAACCCAGTTGCCTCACATTGAGTTGATTTGAATTCATTCCAAATCAAACTCAATTAGGACTCAATCCCTAACTACAATTCACTGATTACAACCATAAGGATCATTAAGCTAAATACTGACCTAACAAACGCCATTCCAGTAACCTCCAGCATTCTTGTGGCAAGTTTTACATTCTTCTTCTAGCGATCTCTCAGTGTGTCTCTAGTGAGCTTTCCGATATCTTCGACAAACTCCTAGTGAACTCCCGATGAGATCCTACAACATCGTCCGAACCTTGGCCTGATGCCCAAACTTGATTCTGGCCTATCATCTGGTTGTAACTCAATTCCTCCATCATAGTTAGACCTATATTACTTCCTCTAACACACAAGTTAGATTAAATACTCATCAATTGATTTCATCATCAAAATATGAGATTCGACAATCTCCCTCTTTTTGATTATGATAATCAATTGATGATGGGAGTTAATCTTAACTCCCCCTATTGCCATACCAGTTCAAATTTAATAGACTTAAATTCAAGAGAACCAAACACTCTTGAATTCGAGTATCATGATATAATATTTCAACAATATTCATCTATATATGCAACATCAATTTCAAATATCAAATCAGAAACTCATGAAAATTTTTTAAAGTATATAACATTAATTTAAAATATCAAATCATCAACTCATGAAAATTTTTTGAAGTATATAACATCAATAAATATTATGCATCAGTCATACATTTGAAAATCTCCCCTTAAGTCATTAATCATTTCTTTCCTTTTTTTATTAACAAATAAAGAGAAATGCCAATTTTAAAATTTTCTTACATGTGTCATCAATATCCATTTCTCCCCCTTTGTTATTAACAAAAAGGTGAAATGTAGAGCTCATGATTTCAAGACACATGTGTCATTACTCCCCCTTAGTAAAATAGGTTATGAGCCATAAAAAATTCTTCCTGTTGTGAAAAAGAAGGAAAGAAATCAAGGGAGGAGTTGTAAAACATTATTCTCAATCTTATAGAAGTGAATTTCAAAAATAATGTTTCAAAAATATGCTAAAAAAATCTAAGAAATCCAGCAAGATTAAAAAATCTAAGAGCTACTAATGCATTTAGATTCATCTTATGCAAATTTCAAGCAAAAGTAGCCAGTAAATCCGAAAAATAGCAAATCATGATTTTGAGGATCATCTTCATGTAAATTTTCTTTCCTTTTTGCAAATAAAAGAACAAGAAAGGGGATTTGAAAAAACATCATTATAAAAATAGATCTTAATCTAGTGAATTATGAAATCCAAAGTTAGGAATTATTCATGCAATTTGATTTAAAATAGTACATCAAACAAATCATGCATTGTTATGGTTTAGCATTCTTAGCTCTCTTCTAATAAAATCAAATTACTCTTCATTTAATGAATTTGTAAAAATATCCTTTAATTGATGCTTAGTATTAATAAATTTCAATAAAATGTCTTAACTATTCATATAATCCCTAATAAAATGATGTTTAATGTCAATGTGCTTAGTTCTTGGGTATTAAATGAAATTTTTGGTCAAACATATGACACTTGTGTTGTCTCATTTAATAGTAATATTTTTCAATTGAATTCCATAATCTTCTAACGTGTTTTTAATCCAAATAACTTGGGCACAACATGCTAAAAATTGATATATTCCTGTAGCACTTTTTTTATCTATTCTACACCCACCAAAATCATCATCCGCATAAGTAAGTAAATCAAAGTTTTTATATTTTGGATGTCATAATCCTAAGTTAGAAGTTCTTTTTAAATATCTAAATATTCTTTTAACCACCTTAAGGTGAGAAAGCTTGGGATTGGATTGAAATCTTGCACATAATCTAACACTAAACATGATATCCTAGTAGTAATTAAGTATAACAAAATACTTATCATTCATCTATAAGTTTTTTGATCAAAAAATTTTCCTTCATTGTCTAAATCTAATTTTTCAGAAGTACTCATGGGTGTGTTTATGGCCGTAGTATTTTTCATATCAAATCATTTTAACACGTCTAATGTATTCTTATTTTGACTAATAAAGATATCATCATTTAATTATTTTATTTATAATCCTAAGAAAAAGGTTAGTTCACCCATTAAGCTTATCTCAAATTTTTGGCTCATACTCTTGGCAAAAGAATTACATAAGGATTCATTTGTTGAACCAAAAATGATATCATCAATATAAATTTGAATAATAAGAAAATTATTTTAAAAATACTTTAAATTTGAATAATAAGAAAATTATTTTAAAAATACTTAAAAAATAATATAGTATCAATCGTGCCTTTAAAAAAAAATTATTTGAAATAAGGAAAGAACTAACTCTTTCATACTAAGCTCAAGGGGCTTGTTTTAATCCATAAAAAGCTTTAGAAAGTTTGAAAACATGATTCGGAAGAAGACTATTTTCAAAACCAAGGGGTTGTTTAATATACATTTCTTCGAAAATGAAACCATTAAGAAAACCACTTTTAACATTTATTTAAAATAATTTAAAACCTTTGAAACATGCAAAGGCAAGAAGTATCCTTATGGCTTCAAGTCTAGCCATAGGAGTGAATGTTTCTTTATAATCGATTCCTTCTTCTTGGTTGAAACCTTTGGCCACTATTCTAGCCTTATTTCTAACCATGATACCATTTTCATCTTACTTGTTTCTAAAGACCCATTTAGTATCAATCACTAAATAGTCATTAAGTCTAGGAATAAACTCTCATACCTCATTCCTCTCAAATTGATTTAATTCTTCATGCATTGCAATAACTCAAGAGTCATCTCTTAGGGTTTCATCAATGTATTTTGATTTAACTTGAGAAAGAAATGCAACATTAACACAAAATTTTTTAAAAGAAGAACGGGTTTAAACACCTCTTAATGTATCTCTTATTATAAGTTCCTTAGGATAAGCAATTACATACTTCAATTCCTTATGTAAGAATTTGGAAGTAGATTCATCAAAGTTACTTTTACGAGAGTTATCATTTAAATTCAAAGTGCCAAAATCAAATTCATCATCAAAATCAACTTTCTTAGGTCTAGAAATTTTATTGAAAATAATATGAATAGATTCTTCAATTACTAAAGTTCTTTTATTGAATACACGATAAGCTTTTAAAATAGAAGAATAACCTAGAAAAATGCCTTAATCAGATTTTGCATCAAATTTTCCTAAGGCATTATTTTTATTTTAAATAAAACTTTTAAAACTAAATACTTTAAAATAAGAAATATTAGGTTTTTTACTATTGTACAATTCATAAGTAGTTTTAGTGAGTAATGGTCTTATAAGAATCCTATTTAAAACATAGTATCTCGTATTAACGGCTTCGGCCTAAAAGTATTTGGGTAGGCTCTGTTCGTTCAATATTATTCTAGCCATTTCTTGTAAGCTCCTATTTTTTCTTTTTACTACTCCATTTTGTTGTGGATTTTTAGGAGGAGAGAAGTTGTGGATATACCTATTTGATTCATAAAAATTTTCAAACTCGTGATTTTGAAATTCACCACCATGATCACTATGTATTGACGAAATCATAAAACCTTTTTTATTTTAAAAATTTTATAAAATTTTAAAAAATATTTAAAGGAATCACTTTTGTGTGTCAAGAAATAAATCCAAGTATATCTACTATAATCATCTACTAAGACAAATGCAAATTTGCTACATCATAAACTTGTAGTATCAATTGGTATATTTGCTATATTATTAAAATACTACACAAGAATAAATCTGTGATTGCCTTAAGAAACAAATGCATATTTGCTACTAAGACAAATAAATCCATATAGATCAATTGTAGTAGCCTAGAGGTGCTTATTTGATTTTTTAACTTAAAGCTATTTTTTGTTTGCTTTCCTAATTGGCAAGTATCACATATTTTATCTTTAACGAACTTAAAGTTAGTTAATTCTCTTACTAGTCTTTAGTTGAGATTTGGCGGAGTAATTTCATGCTAGCATTACTAAGTCTCCTATGCCAAATCCAAGTATCATCATAATGTTGAAAAGCATGTTTCATTACAAAAATTTTCAATGTCAATAATTTACACATTTTTGTTTCTTAAGGCAATCAAAGATTTATTCTTGTGTAGTATTTTAATAATATAAGTATTAGATTCAATTTTAATAATATATCTTTTATCACATAATTGGCCAATACTAAATATATTATATTTTAAACCATCAACTAATAATACATATTTAATCATAAGATTTGATATGTTACCTATAGTTCATTTTTAAATAATTTTTTCCTTTGTTGTTGTCTCTGAAGGTAATAACTCCTTCATTTAGGCTAGTGAGATTAGAAAAGTAAATTAGATTTCCGGTCATGTGCCTTGAGCATCCACTATTAAGGTACTCCTAGCCTTAGTTTGGAGATAAACCTACAAGAAAGATAATTTTAATTTAGGTATTCATTTTACTTTGGGTTCCTCGTGAAGAGCTTTACCTAATTTATCTAAAGGTATTTGGTTGTTTATGGTTCCTTTAGGAACCCAAATTAATTTATGTGGACTATACTTCTTAAATAAATATTTGTAAGTCATATGTCTTAATCTACCACAAAAATTATATTTTAGTTTTGGTGGCAAGTTTAGAGTAGGTCCATTATCAAAGGTAGTTAGCTTTTGTTGAGTATTGCCCACAAAGCCTATCATTTCTCTTCTATGAACATGACCCTTATTAGCAAGGATCATGTTTAGGGATTTATTCTCTATTTCAAAATTTTCTAATGTTGATTACAATGCAATATTTTCATTTCTAAGTTCTTCTAAACTTTCACATTTAATGCATGAACTATGTGATAATAATGCTACATGTAATTGATCAAATCTACTAACTAAAGAATCATTTTCCTTTTTAAGTGACTTATAAGATTTACTAATTTTTTTAAATTCATCAAACAATTTATGAAATATATTTAATAATTCAAAAAAGTAATACTTGAACATTCACTAACCTCGTCTTGGATGGCCATTAGAGTGTAGTAGACTACTTTTTCCTTGGAGTAGTGTTCTTCATCCGATGAGCTTGAATCATCAAAAGTTGCTAAAGGAGTCTTCTTCTTGTAGAAAGAGTCTTCTTCTTGTAGGATGCATTTTTCTTTAATTGAGGACATTTACTTTTGAAATGTCTAGGCTTTTTGCATTCAAAGCATATGATATTATCTCGTTTGGTTCATTTTTATTTTTATGATTTTTATTCTTTTTCATGAATTTTTTAAAATTTCTAGATAATAGTGTAATGTCATGGTCCTCATCACTCAAGGTTTCACTCGATGAGTCATTTGCAGTTCTTAGTGCTACATCCTTTCTATTCTTTGGAAAGAGTTCATCAAACTCGTTATGAGCTTTACAGTTAAGTTCATATGTCATAAGAGATCCAACAAGTTCTTCAAGAGGCAAGTGATTAAGATCTTTTGCCTCTTGTATAACAGTTACTTTATGATCTCAACTTTTGGGAAGATATCTTAATATTTTACTAACAAGTTCAAAATTAAAAAAAATATTTATCAAAAGCCTTAAGACTATTGACGACATTCGTGAAATGAGTGTATATGCCTCCAATGAACTCACTTAGATTCATTCAAAACAATTCATAACTATAAATTAAAATATTAATTTTAGACTGTTTAACACAACTAGTGCTTTTATGTGTGATTTCAAGAGTATGCCAAATTTCGTAAGCAGTTTCATAAATAGAAACCTTATTAAATTTATTCTTATCAAGTACATAAAATAAGGCATTAATATCCTTTGCATTTAACAAAAAATTCTTCCTTTCCAAAATCATTCATTTTATTTATTAGTTTGAAAGATTTTTCATAGCCATTTTCAATAATAACCATAAATCAAAATCCATAGAAATAAGAAAAATATGCATCCTTGTTTTCCAATATATGTAATCTATCCCATTGAACATAGGAGGACGTGAAATATAATATCTCTCATTCATGCCAAATAAAGCCATTTACCTAAGTGGGTGTTAATCCAATGAGTAAAACCTTACTCTGATATTAATTGTTAGGATCAATTGACATTAAGAGAGGGGAAGGTGGGGGAGGGGTGAATTAGTATAAAAGTGGTAGTGGTCGATTTGAAAACCTTTACTTGTGGAAAATAAAGAAATATAATCAGAAGTATCTTTTATACTTTATTGGAAAGGATTAAGAAACCGATTTAAGAGAAGTCATTGAGAATGATGCTCATATCTTTCTAGGAAACAATCAAGAGCAATAGAAAGTAGTTAACAAAATAAGTAAAGAGCACTCACAATTTATAGTGGTTCGATCACAATCTTAGTCTATGTCCACTTCCCGAATCCTATTCGTTGAGGCCCACCGGTGTCCATTACCGATCTTCTTTGGGTGAAGACCAAACCCCTACAAGCTTTTTAATCTTAACTTATAAGGGAGATATCTTACAAGAAATATAATACTTGACTCACTCCCTTACCTCTTTTCTTTTTTTTACATACTTTTAATACACTTTTTCACATATTTTTTACCCAATGGCTTGTGTGAATTCTTGTGCTGAATGTAAGAAAACTTGGAATATTTATAGACCCCAATTGGCTTCAAAATTTGAGCCAAAATTTCAAACACACTTGAAAAAATCGGGTACAGGCGGTACCATCACCGATGCCAATGGCACCACTACCGGAAGCAGCCTAGAATACCGGGTGATAGTAGTACAACCACCAACCTGGGCAGTACAACCGTCGGGAATCCCGGAAAAGTGATTCCCTTCATTTTTCCAATCCCGATTTGTACCTGCTGTTGATCAATTCTTAGGTCAACTAATTGAGCTTGACCTGAGCTCAATCTAACCCCTTTGTGGACCCGATTACCTCACATTGAGTTGATACGGATTCCTTCTAAATCAAACTTAATTTAGACTCAATCCCTAACTACGACTCACTTATTACAACCATAAGGACCATTAAGCTAAATAATGACATAACTCTTGCCAATCTGGCAATCTCCAGCATTCTTGTAGTGAGTTTTATGGTCTTCTTCTAGTGATCTCCCGATGTATTCCTAGCAAGCTTCCCGATCTCTTTGACGAACTCCTAGCGAACTCCCGACGAGCTCCTACAGCATCATCCGAACCTTAGCCCGATGCCCAAACTTGATTCTGGCCTATCATCTGGTTGTAACTAAATTCCTCCATCATAGTTAGACCTCATTACTTCTTTTAACACATAAGTTAGATTACACACTCATCAATTGATTTCATCTTCAAAATTTGAGATTCAACATATAGGAGGACGAGTGATAGAAAGACCCTCTTGATTGGTTTGTAAAATTTTATTCTATGAAAACTGATATCGAAATTGAGCTTAACTTAAAGTAAGTATAAAATGAAGTGTGCAACTAAGTAAGCATCAAAAGTAAACAACAAAGAAGAGAAGACACCAATTTTATAATGGTTCGATTCACGTGACCTACTCCACTTGTAATTCCTCTTCACTCGTTGCCACCAGCTTCCACTACTGATCTTTTTCAACAAGTGAAGATCAACTACCTCTTACAACTCTGTTCTCCTTTTCACAGGCTCAGAAGAGAATCTTTACAACCCTTTATAAGTATTCCCTCACACTCTTCCTTAGAACTACCTCTAAGCTTTTAGAGAAGGGAATTTAACTCTCTAATAGGGTTTTCTCATAAGTTTTTTTTATCTCAATTCTTGCTATTTTCTTTTATTCCAAGCAAGAATACCAGAGATATTTATAGACCCCAAATAACTTCAAATCTTAAAGCCAAAATTTAAATCCCCGATATTTTAGTTAATAGCGATACCACCATCGACACTGGGTGGTATCACTACCGAAAAAAGGTCAAAAATATGGGCTCTAGTGGTACCACCGCTTAGAATAGGTGGTACTATCACTGATTGGTGGTACTACTACTGGCATCTGATGGTACCACCCCACCACCCAAGAATCCCAAAAAGTATGTTTCAGTATTTTTCATACCCTAAGCTATATCATCTTTTGACCTGATTGTACCTCCTCCCAGGTTAATGAAATGATCCTCCTAATAGGCTCAAATTGGCTTTAATTAAGACTTAGTTAAGCCTAATAGGTCCTTAATTGAGTTAGCATGAATACGCCTAAAACTAACTGAATTAAGACCTAAACTACTTTGATTAAGACAAATTATTACAAAGTCGCATGTTATCTAACATGTCATTGGTTCATCCAGTGCTTCGTCTGACCCCTCAGTGCATCGTCCTCTCTTGCAGCGTATTATGTAATCGGCTTGTTGACCTCCACAATATATAATTTCCTTAGCACAACATCTGATCCTTCTGGTCTAATGTCAGAACTCATGACACAAAGCTTTATGTCGACACGTTGACCAATTTTCTGACATGTTCCACTCTGGTCCAATAATTGATTCTTCCTACTTTAATTAATTTACCTCTCCTCGATCGAAGCTAGTCCTCTATCACTCAAATACTGATTAAATCATAACTTTTTAAATTGGTTTTATTATCAAAATTTGATATTTAATAGTAATCATTTGATAGGGAATAAAAGTTTATTTTAAAACCTTAATTATTTGATCATATCTACAGTATAAAAAGAAAATGATAGTAAGGTTTAAAATAAAATCTAGTAAAAAATTTTATTGATGATATGATAATTATTTCTAGTTTAAAATAAAATCTCATTAGTACAGGGCAACATATGAGAAAAAAAACTATGCTATATTTGATGATAAAAAAATATTACTTATAATAAAAATAAAGAAAATATTAACAATTATAAGGATGATAAAAAATAAAGTATTTTCTTTATTATTTTAAGATTTCTCCTTATATGTATTTATTATTTCCATTATTGATGAATCAACATTATAATATAAAAGATATGGTCATTTGAATTATAGTGGACTTGAACTATTAAATAAGAAGAATATGGTAGTTGGTTTGTTTGAAATTAAGAATAAAGATACTATTTGTAAATCTTATGATTTAAAAAATAATTAAATCTTATGTTTTTAAAAAATAATATAGAAATTCATTTCAAAGTGGTTATTCTTGAAGAGCAAAAGAATGATTGGAACTTGTGCATGCAGCTATTTGTAGGCCTATGCAAACTATCTCAAACGGTGGAAGTAAATATTTTTTTGTTATTTACATATAATAGTATAAAGATGTTATGGAAATATTTTCTGAAAGAAAAGGCTGAATCCTAGTAATGTTAGGATCAATTGGCATTAAGGGGGGTGTAGATGGGGGGTGGGGCGTATTAGTGTAATTGATTTTAAAAGTTTGATCAATAAATTTGTATTGGAAATGCTATTAGCAAAAATAGTGAATAAAATTTGTGAGTAAGTAAATCAGTATGCAACAACAAATCAAAGCAAGCGAAAGAATGCAAATCGATTTATAGTGGTTCGATCGTCCCAACCTACGTCAACTCCCGATTCATCTTCTCCCGAAGCCATCAACTATCACTACCAATTTTCTTTTCAACTGACGAAGTTTAACAACCCTTGTTATAACTCTTCTCCTTAATAGACTCAAGAGAGAATCTCAAAACTCACTCTTTTATAGGAAATATCACACCTCAACTTAGAATCACTTCTAAATTCAAGGAGGATGAAGAGATATAATGCTCAAAGAGAGAGCTACAATCCTTACAAATTTCACAACTTGTTTCTTGTTTATTACTTTAATTTAAACCTTGGTTGGGGTATTTATAGCCCCAAATGGAATGGAGCCAAAATTTTCAAATCATTGAAAATTTTGGGATTTGGATGATCTTGCAATTGTAAATTTTGACACCATAATTTTAGACTTTCGAGCAATACTACTGTCACAAAATTTAAATTTTGGGAGGTACTACCACCATCTACACAAGCAGCACCACTGTCTACCCAGGCAATGCCACCTTCGGTTGTGTTGACAAGCACAAAATAGTGCCTATCCATTGTCTAGGTGGTACCACCGCTTGGGTCTGGCGATACCACCACCCAAGCCTACTCAAGGCCACTAATTTGGACTTCTAGTGAGCTCAACTTGGTCCTGGTTCAAGCCCAATAGGTTTCCTGATAAGTTAGTATGGTTTCGGCCCAATACCAACTCAATTTGACCTGAAAAGGCCCTGATCAAGATATAAACAATCTAACCACATTTTCAACATAATCACAAAGCTTTCAACATGTTGGCCATCATTCAGTCATGTCATGTAATCATCCAATATTTTGTTCAAACCTTTAACACATCATCCTTTCCTTCGGCATATTATCCAATCTATCGGTATGTTAGATCTTTTAGCGTAATACCTGACCCTTTCAACACGATGCCCAAACTCATGATACAAGGTCCAATCTTCAATATGTCGATCAATCTCCGGCTTGATATCTAATTTTGGACATGATACTCATCCAACTCAATGTTTGATTCTCTTGCTTTGAAGGGCAAACTATCTAAGTTATCAAAATAATTAAAATATCAAAATAATTAAAATATCAAAATAATTAAAATATCAAAATAATTAAAATATCAAAATAATTAAAATATCAAAATAATTAAAATATCAAAATAATTAAAATATCAAAATAATTAAAATATCAAAATAATTAAAATATTAAAATAATTATTACACACATCATATGCATAATTTTAATTAAATTCTCAACATTTATCATCATCATAAGTTAAAATGAACATTATCATTATAAGTTAAAACATCATCATAATGCTTCAACATCATCAAAGAATATAGTTTATTTCTCCTTATATATAGTTACTACATCATGAATCAGTTACCATTACTTTCCTCACTTGTCATTAACAAAAAGAAAAAAATATGCAAGTTACTACTTCTCTCTTCCCCTTTGTCATCATCAAAAAGAAGGAAAGAATATTATGGTATCATAGTGTTACTTCTCTTTATTTATATCCATGTGTCAATTGTATAACTACTTTGAGATCATATGAATGATATTAATATTGAAGATAAGTTCATATCATGAGAGGTCAATTGATGATGGGATATATAAATCATGAATACAAAGGAGTCGTATAAAATAAATCTCACATCAAGAAATCAAGATAATGATCAATTGAGATGAATCTCCTCTTTAGTAAAAAGAAATAATTATTAGAGAACAAATTATAAATTTGATTCATATAAAATAAATCTCTTGTTATAAATATTGAGAAGTTAATTGAAAGATCATGATTCATTTGGATAAATCTCCTTTTTGGTCATTAGTGAAAATAAAGAATTATAAGAGAATGAACAACAAAAGTTTATGATTCATACAAGATAAATCTCAAGTTGTAAATATCGAAAAGTCAAATGAAAGATCATGATTCGTTTGGATAAATCTTTTTTTTAGTAAAAGGAAGAATCATATGAAAAAAATTAGTAAGATATCATATATTTGAAAGATTCAATACACATAATTCTCTTCTAATAAAATTAAATTTTTCCTCACTCAGTGGTTTAGTAAAGATATCTACTAACTGATGTTTTGTATCAATGAATTTTAAGGATATGTCATGATTACTTATATAGTCCCTAATAGAATGATATCTAATGTCAATATGCTTTGTTCGTGAATGTTGAATATGATTCTTTGACAAGCATATTGGACTAATGTTGTCACACTTTATAGGGATATTTTTCAAGAAAAGTCCATAATCTTCTAATTTTTTTTTATTTATATTAACTGTGCATAATATACGCCTACCACTATAGATTCAATTTTGACTGTAGATAATGCAATAGAGTTTTACTTCTTGGAAGACTAAGAAAGAAGTGCATGACCTATGAATTGACAGGTTTTGGAGGTACTTTTTCTATCTACTATACATCTTGCAAAGTCGACATCAACATAAGCAATCAAATAAAAAATTTCAAACTTTGGATATCATAATTCTAGATTGGGAGTTCCTTTTAAGTATCTAAAAATTATTTTAACTACTTTATAATAAGATTATTTGGGATTAGATTAAGACCTTGTACAAAGCTTAACACTAAATATTATATTAAATCTAGTTGCAATAAGATATAATAAACTACCAATCATACCTCTATAAGTCTTTTAATCAAAGCATTATCCTTCATTATCCATATCTAATTTTGTAGAGATGCTCATTGGCGTATTAATAGTCTTAGCACTATTCACATGAAACTATTTTAATAGATCCAAAGTATACTTAGTTTAACTAATAAAAATTATATCATGTAGTTGCTTGATTTGTAATCAATTCAGTTATTAAACTCATTTCAAATTCTTGGCTCATACTCTTGGCAAATGATTTACATAAAGATTTATTTGTAAAACCAAAAATAATATCATCAACATAAATTTGAATAAAAAAATTATTTTTAAAATATTTAATAAATAGTTTAGTGTCGACCTTACCTTTTAAAAAATTATTATAAATAAAAAAGAAACTAAGTCTCTTATACTAAGCCTTAGGGGCTTACTTCAATCCATAGAGAACCTTAGATAATTTATAAACATGGTTTAGAAAAAGATTATATTCAAATCTAGGTGGTTGCTCAACAAAAACTTTCTCAAAAATAAAATCATTAACAAAATACTTTTGATATCAATTTAAAATAATTTAAATAATTTAAAATATATATACATAAGGAGTATCCTTATGGCTTCAAGTCTAGCCATAAGAGCGAAGTCTTCTTTATAATTGAAACCTTTAGTCTATACCGTCTTCTTAGTTGAAACGTTTAATCACTATTCGAGCCTTGTTTCGAATCACAACACCTTGTTTATCTTGTTTATTCCTAAAGACCCATTTAGTGCCAATCATAAGATGATCACTAGTCTAAGAACAAGCATCCAAACTTTATTTCTATCAAATTGATTTAATTCTTAATACATTTCCGAGACCCATAAGTCATCTTTAAGAGTTTCATCAATGTATTTAGGTTTAATTTAAGATAAAAATATAGCATTTGCATAAATATTTTTTGATGAAAAAGTTTAAATATCTTTTGATGTATCTCTAATAATTAGCTCCTTAGAATGTGTATCTACATATTTTCATTCCTTTGATAAGTTCTCTTTGGAAGTAGATGTATCTAAGTTGCTTTGGAGAGGAGAATTTTCATTCAAATTCAATTTATCAAATTTAAAATTATCATTAAAATTATTTTTTCTAACTTCAGGAGATTCATTAAAAAAATATGGATAGATTTCTCAATAACCAAAGTTCTTTTATTAGAAACTCGATAAGCTTTAGAAACAGAGGAATATGTACGAAAATATATTCATCCAATTTTGCATCAAATTTTCCTAAGGTATTCTTTTATTTAAAATAAAATATTTATAAATAAAAACTTTAAAATATAAAATGTTGGGTCTTTTATTATTATATAATTCATAAGGAGTTTTATATAGTATAGGTCTTATGAAAATCCTTTTCATGACATAGCATGCCGTGTTAGCAACTCGGCCTACAAGTATTTAGGTAAGCTATGTTTATTAAGTATGATTTTTGTCATCTCTTGTAAACTCTTATTCTTTCTCTCAACAAATTCATCTTATTGTAGATTGAGTAGAGAAATTATGGTCATACTCATTAGAATTATAAAATTCTTAAAAATTATAATTTTTAAATTCACCATCATGATCACTACGAATAGAAAAAATTATAAAACCTTTTTCATTTTAAACTTATTTGTAAAACTTCATAAAGCATTTAAAATAATCACTTTTATGTGCTAGGAAGTATATCCAAGTATATTTACTATAATCATCAACAATCATAAAAGCATATTTACTATCTCCTAGACTTGTGATATCAACAGGTCCAAATAAATTTATATGAATTAGTTGTAATGGCTTAGAGGTACTTAGTTGATTTTTAGGTTTGAAGCTACTCTTTTTATATGTTTTCCTGGTTGGCATGCATCATAAATTTTATCTTTGACAAATTTGATTTTAGGTAATCCTCTTACAAGTTCTTTAGTTCCAATTTGTGAGGTTAGGTTCATACTTGCATGTTCTAATCTCCTATGTCAAAGCCATACATCATCATTTAAAAATAAAAAATAAGTTTTATCATGAAAATCATCAAGATCAATGATATAAATATTATACTTCTTAAAACAATCATAGATTTAATCTTATTTAGTATTTCTATGATGCAAGCATTAGATTCAAATTTAACATTATATCCTTACAAAGTTGACTAATGCTTATTAATTTATGTTATCCACTAAAAGAACAACTTCAATTAGAAGATTCAATTTTTTACCAATATTTTTAATGCTAATAATTTCTTCATTATTGTCTCTAAAATTAATGTATCCTCTATCTCGGTTAGTGAGATTTAAAAAATGTGTTGGATCTCCGGTCATATGCTTTGAGCATCCACTATCAAGATACCATCTTTTTTACTTAGCTCTTATTTAGAGACATACCTATAAGAGAGGAGTTTGCTTTAGGTACCCATTTAACTTTAGGTCCTTCATAGTTTGATCTGCCTTTATTGACTTTGGACATCCAATTATTTATAGTTTCCTTAAGAACTTATACTAATTTATGATAACTATATTTTTAAGAGAACATGTATAAGCATAGTGACCAAATTTTTCACAAAAAAATATATTTAACTTTAGGAGGAATATGTAGTATGGGTCCCTTTATAAATTTTATTGTCTTTTGATATATGCAGCTACTTATGAAGCTAATTCCATCTTTTCTTGATATCCAACCTTGCTTAGCAAGAATCATGTTCAATGACTTATTTTC
Organism: Ensete glaucum; assembly: GCA_021527575.1. NCBI lineage: Eukaryota > Viridiplantae > Streptophyta > Magnoliopsida > Zingiberales > Musaceae > Ensete > Ensete glaucum. The sequence continues at coordinate 26,322,043 of CM038559.1, read as the reverse complement.
AATTTTATATTTTTTAATATTTATTGTAAGAACATATTTTCCTTTTTAAGTGAATCTAACTCTTCACATTTAGTGCAATATATTGACACATAGTTGTCATACCTATTTTTTAATTCATCAAATTCATTAGAGAGAGAGACATGATTCTTTTTTTAGCAAATTATAATTTTTACTAATCTTTTTAAGTTCATCATATAAATCATAAAATGCATCAAGTAATTCATCATAAGATAAAGATGTTTTAGGGGAGTCAAATACCTTATTGTTGAAGACCATCAAAGCATAGTTTGCCACTCATCCTCATTGATTCACTCTTCGCTTCTAATTCACTTGATTCATCCCACATTATCTTGAATGCTTTCTTCTTCTTTTAGGTTGATAGATTCTTCTTCAATTATAGACACTTATTTTTGAAGTGCCCAAGCTTTTTACATTCATAACATATAATTACATTTTTATTAGGTTCATTTTTATTCTTACCTTCTCATCTTATAGAATTAGTTATGTTTCTGCTCATGAACTTTTTGATTCTTCTTATAAGGAGTGGAATGTCATCATCGTCAGTTGAGTTTTCGCTCGAGTAGCCTTCTTTGGTTCTAAGTGCAATATCTTTCTTGTTCTTTGAAAGGTTTTTCTCTTGTTCATTATATATTTGTAGGTCATTTCATAGGTCATTAAAGATCCTATAAAAAGAGGAAAGCTGCTCAAGTCTTTTACTTCTTAGATAATGATTACTTTTGAACCCAACTTTTTAGAAAAGATTTTAAAATCTTATTTACTAAATCAAGATTACTATAACTTTTACTAAGAGCCTTTAAACCATTGATAATATCGGTAAAACGAATATACATGTTACTATTGGTTTCGCTTGGTTTTATTTTAAATAATTTATAACTATGTACTGAAAGATTAATTTTATATTCTTTAACTCTACTTGTGCCTTTATAAGTAACCTTAAATATATGTTAAATATCATGTACAATGTCGAAAGTAAAAACATAATTAAACTTATTTTTGTTTGAAGCACAAAACAAAGCATTCATACATTTAGCATTTACGAAAAATAGTTTTTTTTCAAAATCATTAAATTCATTCATCGGTTTAGAGGATTTATAAAAACCAATTTCAATTACATTCCATAGATTAAAATCCTTAGAAAGCAAGAAAGCCCTCATTTGTGTTTCTAATATGTGTAGTCTGTCCTATTGAACATAGGAGGACGAGTGATGGAGTGACTTACCGTAGGGAATGCCAGAGGTTGCCAGATTGTGGGAGTGAGGTCGTAAGCTTGATAGTCATATATGATTATAATCCTTAAGTTATAGGTTAAGGTTAAGTCCGAAATGAGTGTGATTTGGAAGGAATCTAAATCAACTCAAAGAGGCAATCTGATCCACTTAAGGGGTTGATTGAGCTCAGATTGAGCTTAATTGGTTGACCAGAGGATTAGTCAACATAAGAGTCAAGTCAGGATTAGAAAAGTGAAGAGAATCACTTTCTGGGATTCCCGACAACTGAATTTTTGGTGAGTGGAAGTTGTACCACTATCGCCCAGGTTTTTGGGCGACTGATGGCAGGTGAACTGCCTAGGACAGTGGCTGAACCACCTATACTTGAGAATCAGGAATGCTTTCAGTAGCGACACTGTCGACGTTAGTGAGTGAACCACCTGTACCCATTTTTTCCAGGTATGTTTGAATTTGGCTCCAAATTCTGAAGCTATTTAGGGCTTATAAATATCCCAAGTTTTCTTACATTCTAGATAATAATTTTGGGCTAAAAATTCTATGATAAATTATGTGTGAAAATTATAAGAAAAAGAAAAAGGGTAAAGGAGTGATCCAAGTGTTGTAATCTTGTCTTCCTTGTAAGGTTATAAGGGTTTGGTCTTCACCCAAAGGAGATCGATAGATAGTGGACATTAGTATGCCTCAAGGAGAAAGACACAGGGAATGGATGTAGGCCGGTTAAGGCCAAACCACCATAAATGTAAGTGTACTTCAATTGCTTTACTTATTGCATTTGATTACTTTTAATCATTTTCTATTTAGATACGAGCCTCAATCTCCTTCTTCCAAATCGACTTTAAATCGGTTTTGTTGAAATATAAAGAAAAGCTTAAATTATTATTTCTCTACTTTAAGAAATAAAGTTTTTAAACGAGCACTATTTCTCTTGCGCTAACCCCCCCTCCTCTTAGTGCCAATTGATCCTAACAATTGGTATCAGAGCTAGATTTTTCTTATTTGGTTTAACACCCAAGAGAAATGGCTTTTTTCGACTTTCAAAAGAGTTTTTCTATCTTTCGTCCTCATGTTCAATGGGACAAACTACACTTATTGAAAAACTCGGATGAGAGTTTTCTTGCTTTCAATGAACCTTGATTTATGAAATATTGTTGAAAACAGATTTGAAAGGTCTTCTCTTCCGATGAACGATTGGAATGATTTGGAGAAAAAGACTTTCTCTTTAAATGCCAAGGCTATGAATGCCTTATTTTGTGCCTTAGACAAAAATAAATTTAATTGAGTTTCTACTTGTGAAACCACTTCCGATATTTGGCACACTCTTGAAACCACATAAGAAGGCACTAGTAGAGTAAAAGATTCTAAGATAAATATTTTAATTCATAATTTTGAATTGTTTCATATGAAACTAAGTGAAACCATTGGAGACATGTATACCCATTTTATGGATGTCGTTAATGGTTTAAAAGCACTTGGTAAAAGTTTTTTGAATCTTAAAATTGTTAATAAAGTTTTACGTTCTCTTTCTAAAAATTAGGATCATAAAGTAACTACAATACACGAGTCAAAATACTTCAACAAGTTTCCACTTGAAGAACTTATCGGGTCATTAATGACCTATGAAATGACGAGCAAGGCACATGATAAACTCTATGATCATAAAAACAACCTTATAAAAAAAAGAAGAATTTGGCACTTACAACAAATGAAGACCACTCGAGCAAAAGCTCAAGTGATGATGACTTTAAACTCTTAACTATAAAGCTTAAAAAACTCTTAAAACAAGAACCAAAGAACAAAAATGAACCTAAAAAGAATAAGCTACAAAAGAAAATAAGAAGACACTCAAGGTGGTTTGGGATGAATCAAGTTCATCCAAAGATAAAGAATAAACTAACGAAGGTGAGGTGGCAAATTACGCCTTAATGGACTTCGATGATAAGGTAACCAAAACCCCTTTGCTTTATTTTGGAATTACTTAATACTATTCATGAGTTATTTTTAAATTGGTATTAAAATATAAAAATATTAAATAAATAAAAGGGGATCATGCTTTTCTTTCCAGGGATTTTAAAAAATTATAGTGAACATGAAAATTATATTTTTTATGATAAAGGAAAAAATATTAGACTTAAATCTAATATTTAAGATAAATCCTATGTATGCTTTTAAGAAATAATAATGTATATCTTGGTAATTTTCATATGCTTTATGTTGAATGAAACCATGCTTGATGATTTAATGATGCATAGTAATTATACTTAATGAGTTTATATTTCAAAATTATGTATAATGATCTTTGTTATTTATGACTTATTGATTTTTAAATGAAAGTTCTTTTTCAATTTTAAATGATGATGCATGTTTTTATTTGGCTTAAAAGACAAAGGCGTGCTTGTATAAAATAAAAACGGAATATATTTTTCTTGAAAATTTTCCTATCTTATAAAATTTTCAAAGAGAGATTAACGAATCAATTATGTTATTTTTTATGAATCTCTTGAACTATGAAAGTAATTTTGATGACTTGATGATTTAAATTTGAATAATTTTTTATTCAAATCATGATATTGATTCCTTGATATTTATAAATTTAGATTTATTATGAGTCAAGATTTTTCATTTTTTATACTCCTATGATTCCTTTGGATATTCACTAAAAAGGAGATATATCCTAATAAACCATGATATGCTACTTGACATCATGATAATTTATGACTTGAATTTTTGTTATGTATTATTATTTTTCTTCTTTTTTATTTACAAAGAAGTGGAGAAAGAAAATCACTTGCATTTCAAGAGATTGATAAGTCTATTTATTTCATTTCGAATATCTTGAAAGTGATAATTTTGATTATTTAAAATTGAATGATTTTTTACCTATATCGTGATTTTGATTCCTAGAAATAAAAACTTAAAATTTTTAAAAAATCAAAATATATTATTATGTGTTCTCATATTATTTAAAAGGAGATTTTTATATAAATCATGATCTTGATAACTTGAGATTCCTTATGCATGAATCAAGATATTTTATTTGTCTCTCCTATGATTTTTCTCTTGATATTCATAATTTGTCTTCATAATTTATCTTCATAATTTGTCTTCATAAATTGTATATCTCATCACTATGTTAATCTTTCTTGATATATTTCATATGATGATTTGAAAAATGATATAATGGGAAAAGTTTTGCACTATTGTAACTATCCCTTCTTTTTGACAATGACAAAGGGAGAGCAAAACTTGCTAGCTTGCTCATCTCAAAAGAGAAGCAAGAAGTGCTATCTTGCAAATTCAAGAGAAGCAAAAATTTTGCTTAATATCACATTCTAAAAAACATGCTAGCTTTCATACTTCTAAGAGAAGTAACACTTGTCAACTTGTTAGTTTGTATGATGTAAAATTGTTAGCTTGAACATTGAAGCAAAAATTTGCTAGCATGCACTTCTCAATAGAGAAGAAAGAACTCACTAGTTTGTATGCTCTAAAGTGATGAAAGATTTGCTAAATTATTGAGCTTTCATATCTCAAAAACTTACTAATTGCACTTCTCTTTTTTTGTTGATAAAGGGGGAGAAGGTATGATGATGTGAAATCATGCATGATGATCATGTATGTAATGATAATTTTAAAAATATATATAATAATTTGGAATAATGCATGCAATACTCATGATTTTATTATGATGATATGATGTATTGCATATGATGTGATTAAAATAGTTTCAACTTGGACTTTTGAGCTCATCTTAATATTCTTTTTGAAATTAATTAAGAGCTTTTCTTAATGATGTAATGCTTTCATAACTCTTCCTTTGTTTCTCTCCTCATTATTTACAAAGGGGATAAAAATTCTATAATGTATATTCTATTTTACTAAGAGTAAGTACTGTCATCATGTGCTTTCAAATCGTTAGCTATACATTTCACCTTTTTGTTAATGACAAAAGGGGAGAAATAGACATTGATGACACATAGATATTGATGCACATACTTAGAAATAGACACTGTTGACTTGATGCAAATTTTTATTTGCATAAAATATCAATTGCCTCAAGATACTTGAATTCAATAGTATGTGATTCTCTTAAATTTAAAGTTTCTTTAAATTTAGGGGGAGTTAGGATTAACTCTTGTCATCAATTAATTGTCATCATAAAAAAGAGAGAGATTGTTGAATCTCAGATTTTGATGATAAAATCAATTGATGAGTGTTTAATCTAACATGTGTTGTTAGAGTTGATTGTTGTAAGATTAACTACAATGGAGAAAGAATTACAATTAGATGTGGGCTAGAGTCAAGTCTGGGGCATCGGGCCATGGTTTGGATGATGTGGTTGGGAACTCACCTAGAGTGCGTCAGGAGCTTGCCGAGGGTTCGGGAGCTTGCTAGGATGGCACAAGGGAGTTCATCGGAAGAAGACCGAGACTCACTGGAAGATTATCAGGGGTAGCCAAAAAGCTTGTCGGGAGTTGGCAAGGTCTTGAAGTAGATTTGTGGCCATGTTGATTGTAATTAATTAAGTCATAGTTAGCATCATACAGGTTTAACCACAATGGTAAAAAGGAGTTATAGACCATACATAAACCCAGGATCAAGCTTAGGTATCGAGCCAAGATTTGGACGATGTGGTGGGAGCTCACTAGGAGTTTGCTAGGACTTTACCAAAGATATCAGGAAAATTGCTAGGAACACGCCAGGAGATCGCCAGAGAAAGATCGTGAGACTCGTCATAGGGAATGTCGGAAGTTATCGGATTGCGGGAGTGAGGTCGTAAGCTTGGTGGTCATGTATGATTGTAATCCTTAAGTCATAGGTTAAGGTTGAGTCTGAAATGAGTGTGATTTGAAAAGAATCGAAATCTACTCAAAAAGGCAACCGAGTCCACTTAAGGGATTGATTAAGCTCAGGTTGAGCTCAATTAGTTAACCAGAGGATTAGTCAACATAAGGGTCAAGTTGGGATTGAAAAAGTGAAGGGAATCACTTTCTTGGGATTCCCAACGATTGAACCGCTAGTGAGCAACGATTGTACCATCGTCGCTCAGGTTTTCAAGAGGCTGACAATGGTTGAATCACCTAGGACGATGGTTAAATCACCTGTACTTCAGAATTAAGGATGCTTTCAGTGATTGCACCGACGTTGACAGATGAACCGCTTGTACCCAATTTTTTTTAGGTGTGTTTGAATTTTGGCTCTAAATTCTGAAGCCATTTGGGGCCTATAAATAACCCAAGTTTTCTTACATTTTAGAAAGTAATTTTGGGCTAAAAATTTTATGATAAATTATATGTGAAATTTATAAGAAAATGAAAAGGGATAAGGGAGTGATCCTAGTGTTGTAATCTTGTCTCCTTTATAAGGTTGTATGGATTTATTTTTCACCCAAAGGAGATCGACAGTGGACACTAGTGTGCCTCAAGAAGGAGGACTCGGGGAGTGGACGTAGGTTGGTTGAGGCCGAACCACTATAAATGTAAGTGTGCTTTAATTGCTTTACTTATTGCATTTGATTGCACTTAATCATTCTCTATTTAGATATAAGCCTCAATCTCTCTAATTTTTTCAAATCAGCTTTAAATTAGTTTTATCAAAATATAAAGAAAAGCTTCTGTTCACTCTCTACTTTAGAAAATAAAGTTTTTAAATGAGCACTATTTCTCTTACACTAACTCACCCACCCACCCCTCCCCCCCCCCCTCTTAATGCCATTATAATCTTAGCAATGTTAGGATCAATTGGCACTAAGAAAAGAGGGGTGGGGAGGAGATGGGGGGTTGTGGGTTTGGTGAGTTAGTGCCAATTTCCTTCGGCAATATGCTTGATCTATCGGCATATTAACATTTCCAAAATGTTCGATCTTTTGGCGTAATACCTAATCCTTCTGACACAATGTAAGAACTTATAGCATAAAGTCTAACCTTTGACATGTCAATCAATCCTCTAGCTCGACGTCCAATTTTTGATGTAATACTCATTCAGCCTAACGTCTGATTCTCTTACTTCGACAATTTGTCCTTTGATGATTTGAGTTCATAATCGAAGTTTTCCTACATTACTTATCTCAAGAACATATTAGTTCATAAACTCATCAATTGATTTCATCATCAAAATCTAGGATTCAATAACAAAAAGTTTTAGACATTGTAATCCTATAACTAAAAAATTAATCATAAGTCAAGATGTTATTTTTAATGTAGAAGAAGCTTGGAACTCTAAGACTGTTGACATTCTAATAATTTTAAGATAAAAAGTCAATAAGGCATATGATATATTATCGATTGTTAATATCTCACTAGAATGTTCTCACATTTTGAATGATTCTACTATAAGTGATTCTAGTGATACTAAAACACAAACAAGATGGTTTTGTAGTCTTTCACAAATATATCAGTTTGGTGATTTTGTATATTTTGCTTTCGAACCTACTTATTTTGAAGTTGTAGCTCAGAAAAAAGAATGAGTGCAAGCAATAAATGATGAATTGGAAGTTATTAAAAAAACTAAGACTTGAAAATTAATAGATTTAGCCCCAAGAAAAGTAGTAGTTGAACTGGATATATAAGTCAAAATTTAATATTGATGACTCACTATAAAAACATATAAAAACATAAAGGTCATTTAGTTGCCAAAAGATATGCCTAAATTCTAAGTATTGACTTTTCATAAACTTTTCTCTAATTGTTAGAATTGATACAATTTAAATAGTATTAATATTAGCAGCCCAGAAAAAATGATAACTTTATTAAATGTTAAATCAAGCTTTCTTGAATGAAAATTATAAGAAAAAATTTATATAAAATATACAAATTAGATTATATATTATATAGTTTAAAACAAGCACCAAGGATGTGATACACTAGAATTGACAAGTAATTTCTTCAATATAATTTTGATCTAAGATTTTTACATTATTTTTTAGGAATAAAAATTATTCAAGATACAGACAAATTTTTTATGTAAGAAAATACTAAAAATTTGTTAAAAAGGTTTCATATGATAATTTGTAAGCTAGTGAATACTCCATTGAATATAATTAATAAACATATGTTAGATGATGGAGTTTAAAAATAAATAAGAAATAATATAAAAGTTTAATTGGAGGGTTAATTTATCTCAGACATTCAATGTAGGATATTATGTTTGTAGTTAGTTTGTTATCCAAATTTATACATAGCCCTAATAGATATCATTTTAGAGTGGCTAAAAGAGTTCTTAGATATATTAAGTGAATTCTCGATTATAACATTCATTATGAGCAGGTAAAGATTTGAAGTTATATTCTTATACTAATGGTGATTGGATTGGTTGTGTATATGATAGAAAAAATGCTTTAGGATTTGTGTTTAGCCTTGGATTATGAATGATTTCATAGACAATAAAAATGTAAGAATATATTGCTTTGTCAAGCTCTATGTTGTGAATTCTAACATATCTCCAAAGAAATAAGATAAATCGATTATAATTTAATGTGATAATAAGTCCACTGTTGTAACGACGAAGAATTTTATCTTCCACGAGTGCACAAAAATATTAAAGTTCAACATCACTTCATTTTGAATTGGTTGATAAAAAAAAATTCATATGTACTATTACAGCATCGAAAAGTAGCTTACCGTCATCTTTACAATAGTTTTGACCAAAATTTTTTTTCTTTTTTAGATAACTTCAAGTTATAATTATTTTGAATTAAGAATATATGATAAAATTAATTCAAATAGTTAGAATCATATGAAACAAAAGATAATTGTTAATATTAAGATAAGATTAAAGAGACTTGTTAGGTTATAGATTTCTTCATAATTTAAAAAATATATGTTACTTTTGAATTAATATAAATATGTTTATTGAATGAATCCAAAACATTATTGATTTCTTCAATAATATTCCTATTTTTGTCTTTCAAAAGCCAACTAAGTATTTGGTGGCACCTCCACGAACACCACTTCTTTGGTGCTATGTACCACTTCTTTGGTGCTATGTAGTGCGACATGTTGGCTCTCCAGTACGCTAATAGCTCCTCCTTTATGATCTGCTTTCCTCTGCATCCTTTCTTTAGCCCCCCAGAAATGCACACGACACCTTGTCCCAATGCGCAACATCACCACCCCTCGTGCCTCCATCACCATCGGATGCTTCCACAGCACATTCACCACCAAGACGCTATAATGTTCTCTCCTCCTGAGATGATCGAGTCCTTAATTTGATTCATGATCTCTATGTATCTATTCTGATATATAACTAATGAGTTTTCTTCAAGTTGATGGTGACTTACAAAAAGAGGAGAAGAAAAATCTATAAAGTATGCATTACAAACAAAGCATACTCTTAGAAACAAAAGTAAATCAAAATCTGATAGAGGAAGAGATTGTAGATAATTTATTAAGAATCTCAAAATAATGAAAGTGACAGATAAAATTTTAACCAAAGATGTTATGGTCGAGGACATGACCGAGGTCATGGACGTGGTAAAAATTCTAAAAGATATGAAATATAATATTATATTTATAAAAGATATAAACACTACTCCTTTAAATGTTATTATAATCATAATAATTAAGGTGATAAAGTAAATTTTATTAAAAAAGAAGAGAAGAACAAAAATCATATTTTTGTACTTATAATAACTTGAAAGAAGATTAGTAGATAATATGATATCTAGATATAGGAGCTTTGTGTCACGTCAAAGAATTATTTTTCAAAATAGATACAAGTTATTCAGGTAATATTATATTTGATAATTTATCTCAAAGACCAATAAGAGACAAAGATAAAGTTTTTTTAGACTTAATAATAGTAAAGAATTATGTATTTCAGATATTTATTATATTTCTGATTAAAAAATAATATTTTGAGCTTAGGGCAATTGATTGTAAAAGTTTATGATATTGAGATAAAAGGTATGTCTCTCTCAATTCATGACAAAAATAAAACATGAATCTCTCATATAAAAATAATAAAGAACATAATATTTCCTCTACATTTATATATTTTTGATCAATAAAAAAAACTAATATTGAGGATAATTATACATTATGCCATCTTAGATATGCTCACTTTTTAAATTTTGAGGCTTTAAAACATCTAGAGAAGTATAATATGATAATAAAATTGTTACGAATTAGTAGTCCATCAAAGTTATGTGAAGTATGTATCATAAGCAAGGAAAAAGCCTTTCAAAGTCAAAAGAACTTCATTTGGTGCACTCAAATATTTGTAGCCTATCAATCTAGTATCACTTGGAGGAAGTAGGTATTTTATTACCTTCATTGATGATAGTAGTGGCAAAACTTAGGTTTACATGTTAAAGGAAAAGAAAGAATTTTTAAACAAAATGAAATAATTTAAGAATTTGATTGAAAGATAAAGTGATTGTAAGATTAGATATCTAAGAATAGATAAGATAAGGGTGGTGAATACATGTCAAATGAATTTAAAATTTTTTGTAGAAATAATAAAATTTTACATCACTTCACTATGTCGTACACACCTCAACAAAATGGAATCTAAGAAAGAAAAAATAAGACTACACTTAATATGGTTTGATGCATGTTAAAGGAAAGAATAATTTCTAAAGAATTTTAGGGAGATATTATTAATTGTATAGTTTATTTGCTTAACAGGTTTTCAACAAGGTGAATTAGTAATATACACTAGAAGTAGTATGGAGCTTATAGAAATCAAGAGTCGAGCATTTGAGAATTTTCAAAAGTATTGCATTTGCCAAGTTACTAGAAGAAAATAGAACAAAACTTGAGTATAAAAGTCAAAAATACATCTTATTAGGTTATGTTAAAAATTTCAGTGGTTACAAACTCTACAATCTTATCATAAACAAAGTTATAATGTTGAACAATAGATTTGGAATTGGAAAAATATTGAGTAGCATGGGTTGCTACCAGCTAATGGTGGCGAGAAGTAGAGATGGAAGCAGTGTTGGAGTAAGAGATCGTTGCTGGCAACTTGTGCAGTGAGGGATCACTGTTGACCACGACCAAATCACTACTGGCTATAGGAGATCACTGTTGGCCACAAGAGATCACTGTTGGCAATGTTGTCCAGCGAGAGATCTCTGCTAGCTACTAGAGATTATTGCTAGTAGCATTGTGTAGTGAGAGATCATTGTTGGCTATGAGAGACTGTTGTTGGCAGCATTATGCAGTGAGAGATCAGTACTGGCCATGTTGTGCAGCGAGGGATCGCTGCTGGCCACAAGCAAGGCAGATAGTAGTGATAGATCGATGTTGGCCATGACTAAGGAAGGTGGTGGCGAGAGATCACTACTTGTAGCATTGTGCAGCAGTGATGCATGCTGCAGTTGAAGGGATAAATGGAGATTTGGTGGTCAAAATTATTGGTGGATTGAAAGATGAAGGCTGCAGTTTTGGGTTTAATAGGTTATTGTTTTAGGTGCGATTTGGTGGAGTTTTGGGACTATGATGATAATGGATGAAGGCTAGGAAGATGGTTTTAGGTTTGCTGCTAATGGCAGCAAGGGTTTGATAGGGATTGGTGGGGGTATGATGTGAATAGGTGCTAATTATAGAAGTAGAATTGTCGTTGAAGAAGCAATAGTTTCTTGACAAAATTTCCAATAGTAAGCTAAGAATTTTTTAGAGGAAATTGACAGCAAGATCTCGATTTTGATAATAGCAAGGATGATAAAATAGATCAGAATGTTTCAGCAGCAAGACAATAGGAAAAACATTGCAAGTTGCGATAGTAGAATTCTCATCAAAAATTCAACAGTTTGCAATGAAAAATTGCATCAATATAAGGACGTTTTCATAGATGAATTTAATGATAGATCAAATGTAGATGAAAGCTATATGATCTACAAAGTGTATAAAAATTTTTGTTCAAAAAGATGACAATAAGATCGGCTTAGAAACAACAATATGTGACTAAAATTTTCTATGGCGTTCCTTCGTTCGCAAAGATGATAACTTTATGATGAAAAGAATTCATCGCAAGGGATAGATGAAATCTTATTTTTAGTATTTTTTTGGATAGGAAATTGTAGCAACAAAAGTTATTGATGATAGAAAAATATCAGATCTCTGATGCAATTGGTGGCAACGATAGTAGATTGATTTGATCTACGACAAGGAGATGATGGTGGAGATGGCTTCATCAAAAGCAATTGTGGAAATTGTTTGGCTGATGGTGGGTGGCAGGAAGGGCAGCAAAAGAAGCAAGATCGCTGTTCTGATACCAGATGATAGATCCTCATAGGAATTCTATTGTAAATTGATCTTTTAAAGGGGGATCAATCTTTTGGAATGATGTAGGAGTTCCTCCCTTCTAGGTAGTTAGCCACGAGGCTAAAATAAATTGATCTCTTTAATTAAAAAGTGGTAGAGACTTCATGCTTATATAAAACTCTAAATCGTGACCTTAGAGAGACTCCTACCTTAAGTGAAATATCTCTTTTATCCTTTTACCCTAGCCAACCAATCCAAGAAGAAAAGAGGATAGCAACTAATAATTCCTAACCTAGTGAGTACTCCTTTCTCAAACTCTAGCCGAGTCCTCAATCAAAAAGGATAATAATTAGATTAGAAAAATATTATATGATTTAAGATTTTATTAACTCTTTGATTTATTGGGCTTAGACCCATCCAACAGTCCTAATATTATCATCTTAATATTGTCACTCTTGTGAGTCCTAGATGAAAATAGAAAAAGATGCTTGAGAACAATGAAAATGATATACACGGATGAGCTGATGTATTGGCTTTTATACGAACACAGGTGAACTTCTAGGGATTTGTAGGGTCGTTGAAGGTGAAGTGCGTGCCAATTCATCTGAACTTGGTCATTTGACCGACACACATGGCAAAGTGTCGAGGTCATGACTTGTCCCCTCGCGGAGGAGCTTTTGCCTAGAATCCATGATAATTTAATTTAAATTTAAAAACTTAAATCGCTCGATTATGAGTCAGATTTTTTTTTTAATTTTTTTCTCATATATGAATATCTAGGCTTTCAGCAATGACTTTTGGACTCCGGACTTGATGAAGCCGTCACAAGGATGTGAGTGAGACCACTGGTTCACCTAACAGGTTCTCTATTTTACACCCGACCATTCCAAGAAACTGGAACACAAACTAAAATATACTCAGAGCAAGATATGAGACAGACATGGAAGAATCTTATAGGCAAACATGGTCCAATATCTTCCATGGGTGAAGTTGCATCCCATGCTAAGCTTCTTTAGCAGCCATGTAGGGGTCATCTCTGGTCTGTCTTCTTGCTACATCTGGTGCTTGGCATTCCTCATCAACTAAGGTGTTATGACAGCTTCTAGTTGATTTAATCTTTAAAATTAAACTTCGGTCAGGTTTGAGGTTGAAGTAATCGGATTATAATTTTCAATTTCGATTAATTTAGATTTTGAAAATAAATTAGCCCCTATAATTTACTAAAGTCAGAAACTGGAGGCCTTGTTTGCAAGCCATATCCCAAAAGAAAATCTACATCACCAGTACAAATAATATGCAGCATTAAACCATAACTTTGCCACCGTCAGTACGATTCATTATCATATTAGTATTGTGATTCATGGTGGTGGCAGTTCGACTCGATCAAGGGCTCAGATACTTGTAAGGTATTACGATTCATTATCATATTACTATTGTGGTTCATGGTGGTGGCAGTTCGACTTGATAAGGGCTCAGATACTTGTAAGGTATCCAATGACATCAGTGCTTGTTATCTCATGAATAAAGAAATTAGCAAATGCCGTTGACTTTATCATGCTCAACTTACATTGCTTCGTATAGGCTTCCAATCCTCCATTCCTCGCAAAGAACAGGGAAAGATCTCATCATGGAAGGCCAAAAGAGGTACAGTGAAGATGCAGAGCATACAAGTTTGATGATTTCATAGCCTTTGTCCTTTCTTTTTTACCCTCCATCTCTCTTTTGACAGTGCTGTTGACATTGTAACGGTAGATGGCCATGAAGCTCGTGGTCTTGTGGCTTCAGGTAATCGCTACTTGGATGTAAGGTGAGCAATGTATTCTTCCTGTAGGCGAAATGTGGTTGATGAAGAAACTGCTGAGTATGCTGATTGATTGGGAACTGTTGAAGGCTGGAGGAGGATTTCGAGAAAGGACATGTAGATGGTGCTTTGAATATTCCCTACTACTCATATGTTACTCCTCAAGGTTACTCTATTTTGATACATCTCTTCCTTTCTGGAATTCCATTAGAATTGTTGAAGGCACGAGTTTCTTTTATTGCAGTCAAACTGATATTGTCTTCATCTTACTGTGGCTTGTTTTGGATGTCAGAGAAGGTGAAGAACCCTCAGTTCATCGAGCAAGTCTCGTCGCTCTTTGGAAAAGATGCGGTTTTTATTGTGGTAAGCACTTCGAAACTATTTTCTTGACTGATGTCCAACAAGGTAACCTTCTTCTCCTTTAACCCAGTGATAATTAATTGCTATTATAAGCAAATCTGAATTCGCCCAACAAGATTGATACTGCCAATCATTTAGATTTTCTTATCCTAATTATCGAGTAAACGGAAGGAGATTCCAAACCCCTATAGTCCATGCCATAACACAAAGCAATTTTAAGAATAGTAGGTAAGACTAGGTACAAGCAATATCTACTTTTAACGATGATATTAGTCCAGCAGAGTAATGATTTATGAACTTTGAAGTATCTGTCTCCACAATAAAGACTCAAATATCGAAATGTTCTACTTTAATTACTTTTAAGAACCGTGATCATGTTTCATAAACAAGGAGCAAAAGGTTGGATATGAAATTGACTGATTGCTTTCGGACATGTATTACAAGAGCTTCGAATCACATACCAAAAGTAAAAGCACAAGACGAAGATGAAGTATCCGGTATCAGAATAATGTTTGAAGATTTGATGTCACCACTGGATGCCTTGATGTGTGCATGAAGCATTCAACATTGCATTGACTTTGATCTTATAGCAAACAATCTGCCTCATTGAATCTGTTCTGGCTTTTGCATTTGTGAAGGGTTGTCGATCGGGAGTGCGAGCAAAACGAGCAACCGTAGATCTCCTCAATGCAGTAAGTCTAAATAAACGTTCTTTTCTGTCGTCTCATGCACTGCTGAACTGCAAAACATATGACAATTTATCTCTGCTCAAATGCAGTAGATATTGCATTTTGATGATGAATGTCGTCTTCAAAGTAGCTGCTACTTTTCTATGCTCTTCCAGATGTAGGTGCAGTGTCATTGCTTCAGACGTGTAATATATTCTGTTCTGGTTTCATTTTGCAGGGTTTTGGAAATGTCAAGTATCTTGCAGGAGGCTACCTTGCATGGCTGAAGAGTACAAATGAACAAGCATAACATTGTGATTTCAGTCCTTGTAGTCCTGTGTTGCTGCCACCAGTTATTATGTGTGGTTGGTGCTGCAATAATAGCGTGATTGATTGCACTACCAGAAATAAATGTCATTTCTCCAAAGACCTGATGGAGATGCTTATTATATATCAATATTAAATTCCATTTTGTGGTTTCGCTTTTAGTTTCTTCTCCATTACAAGAGATAATATACAGTTCGATAGATTCAGAAAATGAAGCACTTTATACATTAGACAACAAATATCAGCAGTAATCAGAGTGCCGCAATCTTGTCTGTGATGAACATGGGTAGAGTCCTTATTGTTTTTCTATCATAATACGACCAACATGTCATGATAAAGTGTTATAAAATTATATGATACTTTATTAATTGAATAAAATATATTATAAATTATTTAGATTTTGATAAAAGATATTAGTCAATATTAAATAAAGTCTATATTATATTAAGATATTTTAGGGGATACCCTTGATGGAAGGAACTATCCTAATAACTTACCCTAGACCCTCTGCTCTCGTCTATAAATAGACAAGACCTATATAAACCCAATATACAACACAACATAAAACGACAAATGGGTGAATAGAGTAATAAATTATAGTTATTCTCTTGATCTCCCAAAACCGTCAATTAAGGTGGTCCTGTGAAAGGATAGGAAGAGAGGAGAAGGGGTCTAGATCCATTCTAGTTCTCCTTGAAGATCGATATTCGGCGTTATTCAGATCCGACAAGCGATACTCTTGAAGATCTAATTGGATCTCAATCGGATGTCATCTAAAAGTACAGATGGTAAACAAATCTCGTATTTTGATTTTAATCGTGACATAATAGTTTTTCGCATAATAGTTTTGCATAATTATAGTTTTTTTATGCTAACAATTGGTATCAAAGCCTAGGTTTTGAGATCAAAAATATTAAATCTATTATTTTTGTTTACAATGTGTTGATCTGAATATCTTATTGATCTGTTTTCCTATCTATTAATTTTAATCGTTTGCTTGCGAACGATGTTGATGGTTGTTCTGTGTAAAAGATGTAGCAATATATGTTTTTTTGGCCGGATCTGCCTGCGACGATACCGAGTGTGCATACAGATCAATAGCGGCAGCGGCGGCGACAGAGAAATTAAGGTTTTTTTTTCCTTAAGAAAATTATAGTTATGCCATTGAATAAAAAATTACAGTTTTGCTATTAAGTATAAAATTATGATTTTACCATTCTGCTCAAATTATAATTTTACTATTCACCAAAATTACAATTTTACCTTTCAGCTGAATAAAATTATTTATAGTTTTACCCTTATGATTTATTAATCCTATAATACTTTAAAAAATTCTATAATTCTTTTATTTTTTAGAATTACAGTTCTACCATTATAAAATTGAAAAGTTATGGTTTATTTTTTTAATTATAAAATTGATCAATATATAATCTAATAAGATTTAATTATGATTATTCATTGATTATATTTTATTTTGATCAATTTATTTAATTATACTTATGGGCTTCTCCAATTAAATAAAAGCAATTAGTTTCATTAAAAAATATAAATTATTATTTCTTTATAGTTTTCTCATATAAATTATTAATTGCATGTGTTAAATCTAATTATTAGTTTTTTTGGATATTTATTCAGTTATTCACATGTAAATATTAGTAATTATAAAATAATATTTATTTTTCATATAAATGCATGATTTATGTATTATCATGATTACAGTTATCATATGAGTTTTTTTTTGCTTATTAAGTGTTTAATAATTATTATGGTTGTTATCCTATTATTGAACTATCTTAGCATAAATTTGTTTAAATGAACTTGATGCATATTATTTGTAGTTCATCTCCTTAAGTTATGCATGACCGGTAGCTGCCAAAGTAGCTTGGGATGGTAGACTTATATGATATGAAATACAATTAAAGTTTTATCATTCATAGGACAATCTAATTTATATTTTATATTACTGCATTGGTCTTATGGTCACCAAAGTGGCCTGGATCAATGATTTATAAAATCACATTAATAAACAAGTCCTCAATGACATTAAAAAAATAATATTCAAAATTACATACATAATTAAGAGATTTAGATAATCCTAAAGGATAATCTATTTCAAATAATTATGTGATGGGTAAAATGATACTGTTTTGGATATCCTTACAGTTTAGAATTATATACCCAAAGGTAGCAAAACTATTCCATAAGGATGGTATCAGTCATCCATAAATGATCTTGTGTAAACACTAGATATGTCAATATTTTTACCCAAAGGTTAAATATTGATGATATCAATAGTTCATCATATTTTGGTAAAACTCAAAGTATTAATGTTATTTTATATTCTGCAGTGGTATTCCCGTCCATACATTCTCATGCTTCTAGTGTCCCTGTACTCTCTGGATCAAATTATTCAGAATGGTTAAAGCACGTGCAATTTATATTGGGCGCACTATATCTTGATTTGGCATTGCTTGTTGAAAAGCCCACATAATTAACTAACAAAAGTACTGTGGAATATGTCAATAAAATGAAGGCTTAGGAAAGATCTGATAGGCTTAGTTTAATGTTCATAAGGATGACAATTGCAAATAATATAAAGACTTCATTACCGATTGCATCTAGCGCACGTGAATATTTAAAGGTTATCGAAGACAGATTTAAATCTGTTGATAAGTCATTGGCTGACACATTAATGAAAGAATTGACTACAACTCAGTATGATGGTACTCGAGGAATTCGGGATCACATCCTCAATATGGCTGACAAAGCTGTAAAACTTAAGGCGTTGGGAATGAATGTTGATGAATCTTTCCTTGTGCACTTCATTCTTAATTCTCTTCCTTCTCAATTTGGCCCATTCAATATTCACTACAATACAAATAAGGATAAGTGGGACTTGAATGAATTAACTAGTATGTGTATTCAGAAAGAATAAAGATTAAAGCAGAAAAGTTCATATAATGTACTGACAACTACTCAAGGAGTTGGTAATAAGAAAAGAAAATCGAAGCATCATCCATCGAAGAAATTTATCGGGTTTAGAAGTATTAGATAAACTATTGAAAAGAAAGCTATTACAGTAAAGTGCTTCTTTTGTGGCAAGAAAGGATATGTAAAGAAGGATTGCATTAAACGTAGGACTTGGTTCGAAAAAAATGTATAAACTCAACCTTTGTATGTTTTGAATCAAATATTGTAGAATTTTCTTCTAATACATGGTGGATTGATTCTGGCGCTTCAACTCATGTTACTAATAATATGCAGGGATTCCTTTCAATCCGAAAATCAAAAAAACATAAAAGATTCATAATTATAGGAAATCATCTAAAAGCAAAAGTGGTATCAGTAGGGACTTATCGCTTACGCCTAGAGACGGGTCATCTGATGGATCTGAAAGACACATGTTTTGTTCCTACAATTTCTAAAAATTTAATCTCTTTATCTACAATTGATGAGTTAGGATACTATATTTCTTTTTGTAATGGTAAACTCACCATATTTTATGATTCAATAAAACTTGGTTCTAGAATTTTGTATGATGGTTTGTACAAAATTAATTTGAATCTTGAGTTTGCAAATACATTATTGACCCTACAATCAAGAATTTGAATGAAACTTAATTCTAATAATAAAAGATCTTCTATATTGTGGCATAAACGTTTGAGACATAACTCCAAGGAAAGAATTGAAAAATTAGTGAAGGATAATATTTTGAAAAATTTAGACTTCACTAATTTTGATGTTTGCTTAGATTACATTAAAGGAAAGCAAACTAAGCATACAAAGAAAAATGCCACAAGTAAAGAACTTCTTGAAATTATTCATACTGATATCTGCGGACTACTCCATATTCTTTGTTTTAGTGGAGAAAGGTATTTCATCACATTTATAGATGACCTGTCCAGATTTAGCTATGTTTAACTAATACATGAAAAGTCTCAGGCCATTGACATTCTTGAAGTGTACATAAATGAGATCGAGAGACAATTAGATAGAAAAGTTAAAATTATCATATCTTACAGGGGTGGTGAATTTTATGACAGATCTGATGAATCCGACCAGAATATTGGTCCTTTTGCTAGATTCCTAGAACAGTAGGGTATTTGTGCTCATTATGCATTACCAGGTGTGCCATAGTAGAACGGTGTTGCTAAAAGGTGAAATCGTACTCTTATAGATATGGTTATGAGCATAATGAGTTATTCCTCTATACCTGAGTCAATATGGGGTGATGCTCTTAGGACAGCTATGTATATCCTGAACAGGGTTCCTAGTAAATCAGTTTCATCAACTCCATTTGAGTTATGGACTAGTAGAAAACCCAGTTTGAGACATTTATATATTTGGGGGTATCCTATAGAGATAAGAGTATTCAATCTATATGAAAAGAAATTGGATCAAAAAATAATTTTTGGATGTTTTATTGGTTATCCAGAAAGATCCAAGGGATATAGATTGTATTGTCCTAATTATAATATGAGGATAATAGAATCTAGTAATGTAAAATTACTAGAAAATGGTGAAATCAGTGGGAGTCAAAAGTTTCGAAATATTAATTTTGATATTGAGGAGATTCAGGCTTCTTCTCTTATATTATCCCCTATTCATGAAATTGTTGTTCCTTAAATCAATAAGAGAATTGATGAGGGTGAATAACAAAATAACATTGATGAATTCTCACATGATGTTGATGTTGTCGTTGATAGTATTGTAGAATAATCACAATTAGCAGATTTGAGAATATCTCAAAGAAAAAGGAAATATGTCATTTCTGATGATTATGTGGTATATCTGCAATAATCAGATTTTGATATAGGAATGAAAAGAGACCCCTTATCGTTTTCATAAGCCATAGAAAATAATGATTCTAAAATATGGTATGATGCAATGAAAGACAAGTTAAAATCAATGGACTAGAATGGTGTTTGGGAACTCGTTGAATTGTCCAATAATTATAAAAGAGTCGGTTGTAAGTGAGTCTTTAAGACTAAACGTGACTCAGTGGACAATATCGAACGATATAAAGCCAAACTCGTGGCTAAAAATTTTTCTCAGAAAGAAGGCATTGACTAACATGAGACATTTTCTCCAGTTTCTCGAAAGGACTTAGTAGCTCATTATGATCTTGAGTTACATCAGATGGATGTGAAAACAACATTTCTCAATAGGAATCTAGATGAGAAAATCTATATGGAACAACCTAAAGGATTCATAGAAAAGGGAAAGGAAAGTTAGACTTTCAAACTTAAGAAATCCATGTATGGCCTTAAACAAACTTCCAGAAAATAGTATATAAAGTTTCATGATACCATTACTTCCTTCGGATTTCAAAAATACTATTGATCAGTGTATATATCTGAAGGTTAGTGGGAGTAAGTTTATTATATTGGTCTTATATGTGGATGATATATTGCTTGCTAGTAGTGATCTTGGTTTATTACATGAAACCAAGACATTTTTCAACAAGAACTTTAAGATGGTTGATATGAATGAGACATCATATGTTATTGGCATTGAGATATTCAGGGACAAATCTTAAAGTTTGTTAGGATTGTCTCAGAAAGGTTATATTAATTATATCTTAAAAATATTTAATATGCAGCTTTGTAAAGCCAATGATACACCTATCACTAGAGGTGAAAAATTCAGTCAAAACCAGTGCTCGAAAAATTACTTACAAAGGGAGCAAATGAAGAATATTCCTTATGGGTGCACAATTGAAAGTCTATTATATGCTCAAACTAGTACAAGGCCAGATATCAATTTTGTAATGGCAATGTTGGGTAGATACCAGAGTAACCCAGAAATAGAACATTGGAAAGCTGCAAAGAAAGTAATGAGATATCTACAAGGGATAAAAGATTATATGCTCACATATCGGAAATTAGATCAACTTGAAGTAACGGGATATTAAGATGCTGATTTTGTAAATTACCTCGATAGTAGGAAATCCACTTGAGGATTTGTGTTCATGTTGGCTAGTGGGGTAATTTCTTAGAAAAGTGTAAAACAATCACTTATTGCATCATCTATGATGGAAGCTAAATTTGTGGCATGCTTTGAGGCCATAAATCAAGCTTTATGGCTGTAAAATTTTATCTCAAGACTTGGTATAATCGACTCAATTGCCAAGCCGCTGAAGATATTTTGTGATAATACTGCATCAGTTTTCTTCTCTAAAAATGACAAGTACTCTAGTGGTTCCAAGCACACCAGAAACAAACAAGTGTCAATTGAAAACTTGAGCACCACTATGATAATTGCCGATCCATTTACTAAAGCTTTACAGTGTAAAACATTTAAAGAACATGTTCATAGAATGAGACTTGTGAGTAAGCCATAAAGGATATGGTGATGCATGTTTAAGTAGATGCTATTATTGACATTTCTTTTGCATAATGAAAGTTATTTGTTTCTGCTATCCTATTTGTGTTTATGTTTATGCATATTATGGTTGAATGCAAGAAATAGGATTGTCTTGACAGGATAAATTACAGGGGTCATTATAGACTATATAAGGAAAGACTAACAACGTTGTAGTACATATAAGGAAGTGTGACATTAATGACATATAACCGCTATGATTCACATTGATAGTTGGACTAAATATAGTATTATTATGCTTATTGGACTTATTGGCTTATTTTTAAAAAATCATGGTCATGTATAAAATGCTTTTTAAAATTTTTAGAATCTAATTATATAAAATTATTTTTAAATAAATTTTATTTTATTTATTTTGATATTGGATATCTTTTATATCTTATTAATTAATGGGCCAAGTGGGAGAATGTAAGATTATGTGGCCCTTTATTAATTGAATAAGATATATTATGGATTATTTGGATTTTGATAAAAGATATTAGCTAATATTAAATAAAGTCCATATTATATTGAGATATTTTAGGGGTTGCCCTTGATAGAAGTAACTCTCATAATAACTTATCCTAGATCATCTGTTCTCGCCTATAAATAGATAGGACCTACTATAAACCCAATGCATGACACAACACAAAATGACAAAGGGGTGAATAGAGCAAGAGATTACGGTTATTCTCTTGATCTCCCAAAACCATAAATTAAGGTGGTACTGTGAAAGGATAAGAAGATAGGAGAATGGGTCTAGATCCATTTTAGTTTTCTTTGTAGATCGATATTCAGTGTTATTCAGATCCGAGAGGCGGTGCCCTTGAAGATCTAATTGGATCTCAATCAGATGACATATAAAGGTACGCATCATAAACAGATCTTATATTTTAATTTTAATCCTAGCATAATAGTTTTTCGCATAATAGTTTTACATAATTATATTTTTTATGTCAACAAATGTCACATCCGTATAGTTCCTTTCTTATTGTACTTTGATCACTTTTCCAATAATGCATTAGATAAATACTGTTTTTATCTCAAATTAAACCTAAATGTGTTAATGATTTTCGTAAAACTCATGAGTCTCGATCATGTAAAAAAAAGATTAATCAATTTTAGATAAATAAAATTTAGATAACTAGTAATCATCTTTTATTGATATTAAATGGATCTTTAGAAATAAGTAAGATTAACATGGTTGAAAATAAAACTAGATTAGTAAATAAAGTTTTAAACTAAGAAAAAGATATAGATTATTAAAAACATACTCATTCTTGTCACTAGACTTGAATATATAAGAATACTCTTCTATGTTTATTTTAAGAATTTTGGATTATTTCAAAAATAGATGTTAAAAATATTTTTTGATAATTTTATTTTGAAAGAAGTTTCGATAAACCATCTAAATTTGAAAATAAACTTTATTGCCAGGGCTTGGTATGGGATATTTAACTCTTTTTTAAGTCAAAATAATTTTTCAAAAGGTAAGATCAATACCATCATTTATTAAATAATTTAATGATAAGATTCTTATTATTTGAATTTATGTTGATGATATTATTTTTAATAAAATTTTATGTGAATCATCTGCCAAGAATATGAGTCAAGAATTTGAAATAAGCATAATGGATAAAATAATATTTTTCTTAAATTTATAAATTAAATAATCTATGGATTGATTTTTATTAGTCATACTATATATACTTGAGACCTATTTGAAATATTTAATATAAAATAATTTAAAGCCGTCAACACACCAATAAGTATATTTATAAAATTAGACATTTATAATTATGGTAAACCTCTTGATAAAAAAAGTTATAGTAGCATAATAAGGAAGTTTATTATCTCACTATTACAAGAACTAATATTATGTTCAAGTAAATCTTTGTACTAAATTCCAATCAAATCATAAATAATCTTACTTTAAGATTGTAAAAAGAAATTTTAGATACTTAAAAACAACACTATCTTTACTATCTTTACAATTATAATATCATAAATTTGATAATTTGATTTGATTACTTTTATTAATACTGACTTTATAGGATGTACAAATTAGATAAAAAGAATATCTTCAGATGAGGCTGAATATTACAGTAGGTTCATATTGTGCATAGGTAATTTAGATGAAATATAATTTAGAAGATTATAAACTTGATAGGAACCGTTGGATTTTCATCATACATGGGGATAAAAAATGAAAGATAAACGATCCCTTTGAGAGGATCAAGCCTCTTTAATCATATAGGAGATCAGCCCTCTTAGGTTTTTCACTTATAGGCTAAAACAAAAGTCTTTTCATTGATTGCTCCAAAAGAATTATTTGTCACCCTATTTATAAAGACTCTTAGCCAATACCAACTCCTACTAGGACTCCTAATTAAATAGACTCCAACTCTTACTAGGACTCATAATCAAATGGACTCCAATCCCTACTAGAACTCCTAATCAAAGAGACTTCAACTCATACTAGGACTCATAATTGACTTGACTAGACCGACCAACATGACGCAATAAAGAATAGGACTTAATAGATGAGGACACAACCTTGTTGTCACAGATAAAAAATACAAAACAAGGTGTTTGATGTAATGCTCATATTTGTTCGTGTTTTTTGATTTTTGTACATGTTTTATACATCAAGTAGCGGTCTTGTAGTAGGCTTGGTAACCCTCATCTAGTTAACTTTCATGGTCAGTTTCAGCTTATCAATAAGAGTTGTGTCATGTGGACACTTGTAGATATTTTGGTCTGTAATAGACCTTGATCCTTTGTATGCAATCATTCAGAGCTTGCAAAGTCCGTGGTTGTAATTTGTATTAGCTATATAAAGTGTTTTATGATAGGATTCAGTGTGAAATACTTTCTCTAACCTGTTTTCTCTTTTGTAGGTCCTAAGAGACCATAGGAGGTTTCAGGGAGGCTCACCTTTGCAGAAATACTTGCTATACAAACGTGGGGGACCTAGTTGGGCTGAGTGGAGGGCAGCCAGTATGCATGACCATTTAGGAGAAATGGACATGGAGTTATAGGGAAAGGAGTCACTCAGAGGAGCAAGCATCTATGATTGGCATTCAGAGAAATGACTAACCATTTGTGTGAGAGGCATCACGAGGACAAGCAAGCTAGAAAGAATGCGTAATGCACAAAAGTTGAGATAGTTGAGTTTAAGCTACGACTCGATGTTGGCAATCAAACTTGATGGTGCTCAAGGCAAGTGGGGTGCTTGATAAAAGATGAGACCATACAAAGTGGGATGCATTATGTAATGACTAAAAGAGTTATGCAAAGCTCACAAAAGTCAGGGAAATTACTAACTCAAGAATTTTGTACTCATGCAAGGGCTTATATGCGGACGATGGAGTGTTCATGGCCATCCAAAGACGATCGGAACTCGACACCATGGAGCATTAAAACTTTCTCTTCAGCATGGAAAAGATACATCTGTAGGAGACTAAATGTTAGGAACCTAGCTAGGTCGGGTCCTAAGTTCACTGAGTTGAAATATCATTGAGTGTAATAAAACCCTAAATTAGCAGCCACCCCCTATTGACGAAGTGGTCGGCTAGGGCTAGTGAGGAGTCCTCATAGAGAGGGACTCCTAATCGACCACTTCTCCTATTTGGGGTGGTCGGCTACGCTTAGAAGAGGGAGACTCCCTATTAGC
Source organism: Ensete glaucum (assembly GCA_021527575.1). NCBI lineage: Eukaryota > Viridiplantae > Streptophyta > Magnoliopsida > Zingiberales > Musaceae > Ensete > Ensete glaucum. The sequence goes on along the minus strand of CM038559.1, from coordinate 26,296,394 downwards.
TTAGACTTTCTCTAGGTTGGTTAAGACTTAAAGTAGAAGTCCTATTAGGAGTTAGGGTTTTGAGTCCTTATATAAACTCATGTAGCCACCACTATTTCATCATAAATAAGATCAATCTTTCTTTAGCCATTGTGCCAAATACCTTGGAGGAGGGAACCGCTATAGAGTTCCAGGAGGCCGATCCTCTATAAAGATTAAAGTCAAAGCTTATAATCCACAAGGGTTCTAACACTTGGTATCTGAGTAGAGATCTTGCTGCCTCATTGTCCTTCTACAGGTACCCATCATCTTCATCTTGCTGCCTAAGTAATTCCCGCAATTGCTAAGATTGTCACCAACTATGCATCATCACTGTCGCAGATCACCCGTTCAAGCTCCATAAGAATTCTATTGGGTTCTAGTAATCTACATTATTACTGCTACAATTTAGCTATCCTAAACCCAAAAACAAAAAAAAGTGTTCCTCTATTACGTTGCATAAATTTGTCATCACAAAGTTACCATCTTTGTGATGAAAGTTACGCTGCAGATTTTAGCCGCATATTATTGCCTTATCTTTGATCTTGTTGCCACTATTTTGCTACAATATCTTCTATATATTTTTACAACGTCTTTGGCACTTCTTATTAGTGGATTCCCTTTAGGTTATGTGTAAAAATTCTTGATACAAACTGTTAAACTTTTATGTTTAGGCTACTAAAATTTTAGATGTAAAAATCTATCGCAACACCTTCTCATACTCCTTGATCTTACCGAATTTATTGTTGTTATATTCTCCCATAAATTTTTTGACAGCATTACCTTTTCTTTACTAGCGGATTCTATTAAGTTTTACTCGAATCTTTATTATGAACTGTTGGAAATTTTATGTCTATACTGCCAAAATTTTTGACGAAAAATTCTGCTACTATACTTTTTCTCGTTCTTCTTCTTGTAAACCACCAATCCTACCGAATTTGTTGCCACCAACCACATCATCTTTAAGGCACCCCTCTAGCCTTAAGACATAGCCATCATAGTCTATTTCCAAAATCCACAACTAACCAAAACTATAGCCAAAGTTGTACCCCAAACATCGGTCTATCACAACTACAACCCTCCATTACTGATCTTTATCTTCCGTAGCCACCAAACCTTCCACTGACCTATGCGCTTAACCTATCAATAGAAGAAATATTGTAACATCTCAGATTTGGAGACATACATAATGGCATCCGAAGATTTGAGATGCCAAGTTAGAGGCATTGGAATCACGTATGGATGACAAATTGTGCACTTTATTTATAGAATTCAGAATTGGCCGATCTCCAATCCGACAAAATCACAGCAAGATGAAAGTTCATAGAGTCTTACTGAGAAGGAAGAACAAGCCACTGGTTTGATGCAGCCACGCATGAGGGTGAAATTCCCTCGATAGGAAGAAGGAGACCCGACAAGATGGCTTTCACATGCAGAATGCTACTTTCACTATTATCGGACATCGGAGGCTTCCATAATGGATATTGCTGCCACCCGCCTTGCAGGAGATGCAATACAATGGTATAATTGGCTTGAGTACACCCAAGGAGTCCCGACATGGAGACAATTCAAGAGCGGATTACTGATCCGCTCTGGACCGTCCAAATATAAGAACATTGACGGTCAATTCACGAAGATCCGACAAACCTCCATAATTCAATAAGACCATACCAGGTTTGAAAGATTATCTAACCAAGCTCATGATTGGTCTGAAAAGTAATTATTAAGGATATTTATCGAAGAACTAAAGCTAGAAATAAGAGGTGAAGTAAAAGTGTGGTAGACATACACCTTGATAGTTGTAATCTCCTTTGCCCGAATCCAAGAAGAGCGACTCAACCAAGATATCCAAAGGATGAGAACCATATCTCAACCAGCAACATATAAACCTCCAACACCGTTTGCTCCTAGCCATCCCTCGCAGCTGAGAAATTGATAGGAGAACTTCGCGATAGATTAGCGAATGGCCTATGTTAGCATTGCGATGAACCATGGAGCCACGACCATCGCTGCAAGATGGAATGCCTTCTTTTGATTGAACTCTAAGATGATTTAGAGAAGGAGGTCCACGAGCATAAAGAGGAGGTCATGGAGGAAGGATCACAACTGGTCGATTGTATGATGCATGCTCTTGCCGGCTATGCGAACCCGCAGACGATAAAAGTGGGAGGACTGCGCAAACAGTAGCCAATCACTATCCCCATCGATATCGGGAGCACTAATAACTTCATGATCAACAAGGTTGCTGCCCGGATGGCACTTCATATTGAAGGTTATAGTAGGTTTGATGTTAAAGTAGCCGACGGTCGAATGTTAAAGTGTGAATGCCTATGCGTGAAATTGATACTACAAGACCAAGAAATAGTTGTTGATTTCTTCCTCCTCCCACTCGATGATTATAAGACGGTGCTCGACATCGAATGGCTGACTACGCTAGGTGATTTTTTTAAAATTTTTTAAAATTAATTATAAAATTTTTTAGCAAAGAGTGATCCTATGTAAGAAATGCGACAGCAATGTGATGACGATTTTAACACAACGAATAGAGAAAGTTTTGTAGAAAATGAGCAATGGCTCCCTAATGCAACTCTAGCAGCAACATATGAAGGAGCTGCCAAAAATTGAAGGCTCATACCTTCTCTAATTGCTTGCTGAATTTTTAGACATCTTCACCGAACCACGCAATCAACCTCCTACCTGACGGCATGACCACCGAATTTCGATTCTCTCAGGTAAACCACTAGTAAACACTCGGCCATATCATTATCCTCACCTCTGGAAAGTTGAAATAGAGAGGATCATGTATGAGATGCTTGAAACATAAGTCATTCAACTGAGTTACAGCCCCTACTCTTCGCCGATGCTTCTTGTACAAAAAAAAGACGAAACATGGCGAATGTGCATAGATTATCGAGCTCTCAATGGCATAACAATGAAGTACAAATATCCTATTTTTGTAGTAGATGAATTACTCAATGAATTATAAGGAGAACAAGTCTTCATGAAGCTAGACTTGCGATCTAGATATCATCAAATTTGGGTGCACGAAGATGACATACCGAAGACTGCCTTTCAGATGCACAACGACCACTATGAATTTTTAGTAATGCCCTTTGATCTCACCAATGCTCCCTCTACCTTTCAAAGTCTTATGAATGATATGTTTTGGAGTTATCTTCGTAAGTTCATATTGGTTTTCTTCGATGACATCTTTATTTACAGTCCTTCACTTGAAAGTCATTTTCACCACTTACGGCTTATTTTGATGATTCTTCTAGAGCATACTCTTTTTGTCAAACAATTAAAATGTAACTTTCTTCAATAGAAGGTGGAGTATCTTAGGCACATCATCTCGGTGGAAGGCATAGTGGTGGACCCTTCCAAGATCGAGGCAATGCAGAGCTGGCCGACACCTAAGAACGTAAAATTGTTGCACGGTTTTCTTGGATTGACGAGCTACTACAGCAAATTCGTCAAGGACTATGGAAAAATCTATGCCCCCCTTACATCACTGCTAAAAAAAGATGTTTTTCAATAGTCGGATAAAGCCTCCACTGCCTTCAACGCTCTCAAGATAGCCATGATGTCTACTCTCGTGCTAGCACTACTCGATTTCGACAAAACTTTTATAATTGAACTAGATGCATCGGGAGTTGGGATCAATGTTGTTCTCATGAAAGAAGGCTGATTCGTCGCTTACACTAGCAAGACATTATCTCCTTCCTATTTAAAAATATCCATCTACGACAATGAGATGCTAGCGATTGTGCACGTGGTAACAAAATGGAGACCTTAAAAATATTTTGGAGTAGAAGATATCCTCCCCCGAGCAGCAAAAATGGGTAACAAAACTTCTTAGATATGATTATGAAATAACTTATAAAAAAGGGAAAGAAAAGATTGTTGCAGATGCGCTCTCTCGGTTACCCGAACAAGCTAAATTTTCGGCCATCTCTCTTCCAATCAGCGACTTCCTTGAAGATATTATGAAGGAATGGCGAAATGATCTAGAGGTTAGAGAGATCATCAAAAAATTAGAGGAGGATCTAAGCTCTATAGCACACAACAATTGAGACTCGAAGGATTTGCGCTATAAGGGACGCATAGTACTAGTGCTGAATTCTCCTTGCATAAAGATTATCCTATAAGAGATGCATTCTACACTAGCGATGAGGCACTCTGGATTCTTTCGAACTTATAAGAGACTTAAGTAAAATTTTTATTGGAAAGGGATGAAGAATGCTATTGCTAAATTTGTAGCGTAGTGCGACATATGGCAACGACACAAAAGCGAGACAATGGCAAGCCCTATAAAACTGCAACCTCTACCCATACAGACTTAGTGTAGACTAATATACCGATGGACTTCAACGAAGGGCTGCCCCCATCTCAAGAAAAAGGTATAATCTTCGTCGTGATTGATCATCTAATGAAGTATGTCCACTTTTGTGCTATCTGTAACCCTTACACTATCAATAGCATTGCTCGAATCTTCATGCAAAATATTGTAAAATTTCATGAGATGCCTAGATCTATTGTAAGTGATCATGACAAAATCTTCACTAGTAAATTTTGGATAAAATTATTTCAATTACTGTGCACCAAATTAAAGATGAGCACGACATACCATCCATAAACTAACGGCTAGACCAAAGTGGTGAACAGGTGCTTGGAGACATAACCCAAATGCTTCACTAGTGATCGATCGAAAGAGTGGACAAAGTAGCTTCCCTGGGTCAAGTGGTGGTATAACACCACGTATAATTCCTCGACGAAATATAATCCTTATGAAGCCTTGTATGGCCGACCATTACCTGCAATCCCAAAATATGTAATCAACTTATCTAAAGTAGATCAGGTAGGCAGGGAGCTCAGGGACAAGGATAAAATTCTTAAGTTATTAAAGAATAATATCTCAGTGGTCCAAGCAAGGATGAAACAGTAGTAAGATATGCACAAAAGTGAAAGAGAGTTTTAAGTAGGAGATTGGGTCTTCCTTCAGCTCCAACCCTACAAGTAGACATCCATCCACACCAGAACATCCATGATCCTCTCACAATATTTCTTTAGTCCCTACCAAATTATGGAGCATATTGGAGCAGTGGCATATAGGGTGGACCTACCCGTAGAGTCCCGGATTCACCCAGTTTTTCATGCTTGAAGCATAAACTAGGATAGAATGAGATGATTTAGAGCCACCTACTTGACACTACAGCCCATGGAGAGCTCTAGATCAAGCAGAGAGCCATCATTGATCATTGGATTGTGACATTATCGATGTCCCACTACTGAAGGTGTTTGTGCAATGGATAAACTTACTCACAGAAGATGCCACATAGGAGAACTATGAAGACTTGAAGAACAAATTCTTAGATTCATGGAGCCTCAGCCTCGAGGACAAGGCTGTTTGAAGATGACGAGTCTGTTAGGACCCTAGTTAGGCTGGGTCCTAAAGTTCATTGAGTTATGAATGTAATAAATCATAAACTAGCCACCACCCCTTATTGAAGAAGTAGTCGGTTGGGTTAGGGAGTAGTCCTCATGAAGAGGGGATCTTTTAGCTGCCCTCTCCTCTTAGGAGAGGCCGATTAGGGTTAGGAAAGTAGAGATCCATTTAGCTAGGACTTTATCTAGGATTAAATAAGAGTAAAATTAGGAGTTGGAGAGCCCAATAGCAATCAGCCACATCAATGGTAGGATTCGACTAGGGTTTAGGAGTTGGTGAGGAGATGGAGACTATCAAGAGTAGGAGTCTTAATAGGAGTTACAGTTTTGAGTCCCTATATAAACTCATCTAACCACCACTATTTCATCATGAATAAGATCAATCTTTCTTCAGCCATTGTACCGAATACCTTAGAGGAGGGAACCCCTATAGAGTTTTCAAGAGGCTATTCCCTATAGAGGTCAAATCCCAAGCTTAGAATCTGCAAGGGTTCTAATAGACATTTTACCTTTAAGTGTTCAAGTATAGTCCATATAAATTGATTTGGGTTCCTAAAGGAACCATAAATAACACAATGCCCTTAGTTAAATTAGGTTAAGCTTTTCATAAGGGATCCAAAGTCAAATGGGTACCTAAATCAAGAAATTACTTGTATTATAGGATTGAATCTAAACAAAGATAGGAGCACAAAATAATATTTTAAAAATAGATACTCAAGACACATGACTTGAGATCTAACACATTTTTCAAGCTTATTAGCCAAAACATCAATATTAAAAAAATTATTAGAATTAAAATTATTGGCAAAAAATCTCTTGATGGTTCATTGTTATACAATTAATCTTAATTGTTTTTCTATGAAGAAAGGACTTTGTATAGAAAACTAGAGCATGCTAGTACAAAAACTAAAACTTATCATCTTAGCTATATTCTAGTGGGAAACTATTTATGTTGCATTTGTTGAAACTTTTCCAAAAATGATTTTTATGATAATCTTAGATGTGCTTTGTATGATTTTTCTATTATATATTGGTTTCTATAATTTAAGAGGTATTTTATATAAAACAACCCTCTTGACTCCCAAATATATTTATCCCAATAAAATCTTTTTTATATGAGTCAAAATTTTTTCATCATGGTTTTGACTAAAAGAAATATCTTTTTAAATAAACCATGATCTTTTAAAAATTATTAGCGAGTACGTTTAATAATTGATTTGAATGTTATATTAAATGGGTTATATATATACTTGAATTATGTTGCATGATTGAATATTAGATCATTCTTGAATTAAAACTTGAAATAAATAAAAAAATTAGAAATAAGCTTGTCAACTCCTAGCACTAAGTGTAAAGAGTTAGACTCACTTAAATCATTGGAATCATACTAAATAAAACTTTTGTTTGAAAATATTTTATTATAATAAACTTGATGATTTCTTTTGATACTTTGTTTTTAGTTTTAAAATGTTTAAAAATGTTTTACTTATTTAAAAATTTTTATTGTAATGTTACTGATGATTTTTTTTATAACTCAGTTTTTTGGTTTCAAATGACCATGCATAAGATTTTGAAACTATTCTCAAAATAAATCATATGAAACAACTAAAAAGGAGGATAATTCTTCTTAAAAATATATTTATCCTATCAACCCTTCAGCAAGAGGTAAAGTGATATCATTATTGTTAAATATCTTAAACTACAAAAATGACATGATGATTTAAACTTGAAAAATTATTATCCAAATCATGATATTGACATCTTGAAAAGTGTAACTTGAAATCCTCATATAAATCAAGATCGTTTACTATGATTCTTACATTTTATTAAAGAAAATTATCTAAATGAATCATGATTTATCTTTTTTATCTTTGGAAAGTATAACGTGAGACTTTTTATTATGAACCATGATCTTGATTTTTTATTTATTCTCCTACGTCTCCTTTGCAATTTACTAAAGAAATATTTTAATCCTAATCATGATCTTGACTTCTTAATATTTATACCTTGATTATTTGTATATGAATAAAGATCCTTCTTTTATTTGATCTCATAAAATTCTTTTTTGTCATCTAAGAGGAGATTTGTCAAAATTAAATCATGTTTTTTGGTATTCATGAATTGATATTAATATCTTTCATGACATGATTTATTTATGACTTCCTTATCATTCATAAATGGTATATCTTATCATCAAATTAATATTTTTAAATTTATGATAAAATAAAAATTAAATATTTTTTATGAACTTTCTCTTGATCTCTTGGCTTGTCTTATCCTTTATGTGAATCAATTTTTAATCTTTATGATTTCTTTTTTAATAAAAAGGAGATTTATGATCTTAATAGTTATGATTTAAAATTTTTTTCAAGATCATTCTTTTGTTTTATTAAGAATATTTATCTAAATTAATTAGATATCTTAAGATTTATCTTAGAAGAATCAAGATTATTTAGTTTCCTAAGACTCATATTCATTATTTACAAGAAAAAGGAGGAGCGATTTATTAAAAAAGATAATGTCTTTTAGTACTTACGATTTTATCTTTCATCTTTAATGACATGATCCTTTTGTGTTTATGGTTGTAATTAGAATATTGATGTAAAAGAAAAATGATACCATTATATTAGTTTTTGACATTAATAAAGAGATTAAATTGCTATCTTGTAATTAAAAAATAATTTGACTTTATTATAAGAGAGCTAAGAATGTTAAGCCATTCAAATGCATGATTTTGCTATCAAATATATTTTGGATTTTTTGAGCTTCTTCTTCTTGATATTTACAAGAGATGATCTTTTAAATGCAATAAGTAGCTCTTATATTTTTATCAGATTTCTCGGCTTTTTGAGCTCTCTTTCGAAATGATTTCACTTGATTCTTTCCTCTTGACATTTACAAAAAAAAAATGTGATTCAAAATTTTTTGTGATGAAATTCATGAGCTCTCTTTTGAATCCTCTCTTTTAAGAAAAAATATTTCGATTCATGAATCTTTTGAATCTTTGATGCAATAGTTTCAGATATATCCCCTCTCTTGATATTTGTTTTTGTTTTGTATGCTTGATCTATATTTAGCCTACCCACCCATCCCCCCACCTCCCTTTTTATCTTCTTCTTATTTTAAAAAGGGGGAGAAATGAAATAAATTTCTCTCTTTATGTGATGAATGTTTGTTATAAATGTGTTGAACACTTATTGTTTAAATATGTGGTAAATATTTCTTCTTTTTGTTGATAACAAAGAGGGAGAAATGACATGATTGATTACAAATGATAAATGTTATGTTTGAATATTTGTGTAAATATTTAAATATGATAAATATTCAAATGATGAATATTTGTGATAAATGAATTGAACATTTCTCCTTCTTGTTGATGATAAAGGAGGAGAAATACAATATTGATGACGGTTGAAAATTTTATGGTACATGCAATGTTTAAATTAATATTGACTTGTTAGTATCATGCATGAAGTAATGTTGAAATATTTTAAAATTGTGCATATTATGATTTGAAACTATAAGGTTGTATAATGTTGATATATTGTATAATGGTTAAAAATGATACCTTGAATTCAAAGGTGATTGTATATTTTGAATTCAAGTTTGTTAGTATTGAAGAAATGTTGAAATATTTTAAAATTATGCATGTTATGATTTGAAACTTTAAGGATACATAATGTTTAAATGACATATTGTACAATGGTTAAAAATAATATCTTAAATTCAAAGGTGATTGTTTCTTTTGAATTCAAGATTATTTTATTTCAAATATGGCATATAGATAGGGGGAGTTAAGGTTAACTCCATCATTAATTAGTTGTCATCATAAAAAAGAAGGAGATTACTTAATCTCAGATTTTGATGATGAAACCAATTAGTGTGTTTCTAATCTAACTTGTGTGTTGAACATAAGTGTTGCAGGATTAACTACGAGTGGAAAAAGATAAAATAATTATGTTAGAATATGTTGTTCGGTCGAAGTCAAGATCAGACATTGGGTCGGGGTTCGGACAAAATGGTCGAGAGATCACCGAGAGTTCACTAGAAGTTTACTAGGAAGTTCACCGATAGGTTGTCAGTAGTTCATCAGGAGTTAGCCGAGAGTTCACGAAGGACATCGGGAACTTGCCAAGGGTTCGTCGGAAGGATGTTGGAAGTTCACCGGGAGTTCATCGAAAGATCGATTGATGATCAGACAATGAAGATTTGTGTGATTATAATTATTTATCTTAAGTGTCAAAGTTAGCATCATGATTAGAGTTAGTTTTACTAGCTCAATTACGCGTCAACCGGGTCTAATTTGGGCTTAATTTAAGCTCAAGATTAAGCTCATTTCACTGACCTGGAAAGGGGTAAACTGGTGGTACACTTAAGGTATAAAACTATACCTAAAGTATAGTCTTCGGGTTACCTAGGTGATGGTACCTCCAGTGGGCGGTGGTGGTATTGCCCAGGGTGACGGTGTACCACCTAGGGTGATGGTTGTACCATCGCCACCCAAAAAGTAGGGAACTTTCGATGGTAGTACCGTCGATGCCGGCGGTAGTATTGCCTGTACCCTGATTTTTTGGAAAGGTTAAAATTTTGGCTCTAAATTTTAAAGCCAATTGAGGTCTATAAATACTCTAAATATTCTTGCATGAGAAAGAAAGAAAGTGAAGGAAAAATAGGGTAAAATTCTATTGAATTGGGTCTAGAGCTTCCCTTTGTCTTTCAAGTGGAAAGTGAGTTTAAGGGAAGGGGTGATTGAGTTGTAACGGTTGATCTCCTGAGCCTATAAAAAGGAGAGTGTAAAGGTTGATCTCCTGAGCCTGAGAAAAGGAGAGTGGTGTGCAAAGGGTGTTGATCTTCACCCATGAAAGAATATTGATAATGGACACCGATTGGCCTCCGGTGAAGAGGGATCGGGAGTAGACATAGATGAAGGTTTTGACCAAACCGCTATAAAAGCTTTGTGAGTATTTCTCTTTTATATCTTCTTTAATTTTACTATTAAATTTAGTTGCTATTAGCTAATTTAGAGAAAAGCATAAACATTATCTTTCAACTTTGTTTTAAATCATTCAGTTATTTGCTCTTAATGAATTCCTATAAAAGCTTTTAATTTCGATTTTACTATGAGCAAAGTTTTTCAAAGTGAGATTTCAACACTTGTACTAATTCAACCCAACCCCAACCGTTCCCACACCCCCCCCTGTTGCCCCACAAACCCCCCCACCCCCTAAGTGCCAACTTGCTCCTAATAATTGATAGGAATCCAACGGTATCTATCGAAGATAAACGATCACTCTAGGGGTCGCGATGGAGTCGATGAATAGCGAGATGCCAAGAACACTGCTCTGATACCAATTGATAATAACCCCTAGGGTTCTACCATGGATGACGATGAAAAAATGGGGGATGAATGATTACTTCGAGGTGATCGAGCCTCGATCTCTATAGGGGATTGACCCTCCTTGATCTCTATAAGGGATCGGCGCTTTTTGATCACTATAGGGGATCAGCCCTCCTAAGGTTTTGGCCAATATGCTAAAACATATTTTCTTCCTTGATTGTTTAAAATAAAATAGTTATACCCTTATTTATAGAGACTCTTAACCAATTCCTAATTAAACTTTGACTCCTAACTCTTACTTGGACTCCTAATCAAATAGACTATAACTCCTACTAGGACTCCTAATTGACTTGACTGGATCGATCAACATGACTCAATAGGTGAGGACCCAACCCTATTAGGGTCTTATTAGACCTACCCTCTTCAAATCAGCCTTGTCCTCAAGGCTGAGCAGCATCAAATTCTGGGAGCACTTCAATATTTGCCATGCATCACAACCTTTTGATCAATTAAGTAGGATCTTCATTTGTTGTAAGCAATGAGCCAATCTTCTGGTGTAGTAATCATTATTTTCTTCTGAAGAATCTTCTCCATCTAATGACTAGTGGTAGTTTCATATATTCTTTTGGGGATCACCACTTCAAAGTTTTCTAAAGTATCAAAATGAAATCCACAAGTAGTTCTTTGCCCTGTATGATCAGCTTTATTTCTTAATACTTATTATCACAAGTTAAGATTCATTCATCAGCAACCTTGACTTTAAATTTTTCACAACCTTCAATGTGATAGGCTAATTAGTCAATAAGCTTTTTGTCCATAAAATTATTAGTGATACCAATATTAATTAAAATAATAATAAACTAATATTTTAAAATTTTTTCAATTTTCATAGGTTGCGGATTAGAGTAGCCGGCTAATGCATGCATTATATGTGTAATAGGTCTAATATCTTCATTAGAATCCATACCTTTATGATCGAATCCTAGACCGTTATTTTTTTAGTCCTCTTTAATTGGCTCAATCGTTAGATATTGCCCTTATGTGTATCGATTTTCATCATAACGCGAGCATAAATCCTTTGTTGATATTTCCTTGGGTTCTTCTCGGGTCAACTTTTGGATGTTCGAGTTTTGGTTGGGAATAGATGGAGTGGGCAGCTTACTGATTACCTATCTATTAAAGCTTCTATTCCGATGAGTGTCCATATTGATTTTTTCTTCATATACGTGAGTGAATGATATGACAGTCATTATGGTGCAGGAGTGGCGAGCTTTAACTTCAGACCGAATCTTGGGATTAAGTCCCTCGATAAATGTTCTCACCAGTTGTTTCTTAGACCAATCTCAAGTTTGGTTCGATAGATGCTCAAATATTCTTTGGTACTCCTGTACTGTGGAAGTCTACCAGATTTAGACAAGCTATCCATTATCATTCTTGTACTTCAATGGTCCAAAGTGAATCAGGAGCTCTCTCTTGAACTATCCTCATGAAGGGACTCCGTGAAAGGTTTCATACAAATCATACCACCGGATCGCATAACTATCAAGTTGATTTGAAGCTACTTCCAACTTTGATTCTTCTGGAGTTCTGTGGAAGTGATAGAACTTTTCAGTCCGTGAGACCTAACTAGTCGAATCTCCATCTTCCCATCTGGGGAACTCCACCTTCATGCATAAGTATTCTGTGTCTTGCCCTAGATCATATTTTTCATATCAATTCCCTTGAGATTAGAATTTTCATCATATTGAGATTTGTTGAGGCTCTTCGATAGACTTCTTTTGAATTCATTTAAGAGTTCTTACAATCTATTCTCTGTGCGGGTTTCAAAAGCTTCAAATCTTGCTTTCAATGAGTTATCGATCACCATTGCATAAGAGTACAGATCTATAATCTTCGATTTCTATTTTAGTGTTGGGTCGATGACATCAGTAACATCCTATTCTGTGTGGTTGCAAAGGAAGTGGGCGCTTATGGTAGTGAGGAATTATTATTGTTGAGGCTGTGGTGGTCAAGGAAAAAGATTCGTGCTGGTGCAGCCAGCAAAGGAGGAAGATGGTAGTGGTTGAGGGCTAGAAGATGCCCTGTTACGGTCACTATGAGGAAGGAAGGTTGCAGGAAGGAAGGTTGTTGCCCTATTTTTGCTACTACTTAGATTAGAGCACTGCGAGTTCATGAGCATTCGGGGCTGGAAGGCAGCAGTGTCAGCATATAAAGCAAAGGAGGGCAATAGCGGTGCCTCCAACGAAGGTGCAAGAGATGGCAGCGGTAGGGGAAGAGAACGCCGATGGCAAAGGAGGGAGCAGCAGTGATGACAAATGTAGTGAGAGATCGCTGTGGTAGAGGCTGATAGTGTCATGCAGGCAGTGATGCTCGCTGCGGTTGAAGGGGAAAAGGGAGATGGTGGTAGTAGTAGAAGCGGATATGGAATCGCAGTTGGAAGTAGTGCTATGGGGGAGGAAAGGGACTACAACGATCGGTGGTTGCATGGCTACAGGTAGCAGCATCAGCAACCAATGATGACGTAGATGGCAGAGGAAGAAGAGGGCAACAAGCATTAGAAGGAGACACTGGTAGTGTCATGTAGGCAGTGATGCTCACTGCTATTGAAGGGGAAAAGAGAGATGGCAGCGAGATAGGGGCACAACGTCATATCTGCTGGATGTGTAAGAGATAGGCTGGGTTGTGGTGGTTGTGAAACAAGGAGGCGATAATGATGATTGCAAAGGAGGTGGCGACAATGGCTGAAGGCGACTGTTGCGGTCACTGAGGACAAGGCTGTGAGGCTACTACGGTCACTGGGAAAGGAGACGCAAGAGGTGGTTGTTGTTGATGACAGAGGGTTGCGATTTGGAACATAAGAGGAAGAAGGCATGGCTAAAGTGGAAGTCAGCTACGGTGTCATGATTGGGAATTAGTGGCTACAGGTGAGGAAGCAACGACTGGCGAGCGACGAGGAAGAGGAAGGCAATAGCAACCACAATTGTAGAATAGGATGGTAGTGACAGGTTGGAACAAAGATGGCAGTGGTGTAGGGAAGTAAGATCCTAAGCAGGCTGAAGGCGTGTTGACATCATTGGACAAAGTGGGAACCGAGTATGGTAGCACTAGATCAATAAGCAGGGGATGGATAAAAATGCGAGAAAGGGAAGGATGGCGAGCAGTGGTTGTGGCTGTTGTCACTATCAGTGGAGAAGAGGAAACGAGGGCAGCATTGATGGTATGGCTGTAGTGGAGCATGGGAAGATGATAGGACCCTAGCAGGGCTGGGTCCTACTTAACCAAGTAGTCACTAATAAAAATCCTATGAGATTGTAATAAACCCCACCTAGTTGTCTCTATCCTATAAAGAAGGTTGGCTAGGGTTTATATCTAGGGCCTTCGGGCTTCCTAGCTACTTGTTAGAACCCTTGCAGATTCTAAGCTTGGGGGTGATCTCTATAGGGGATTAGCCTCCTTGAAACTCTTTAGAGGTTCCTCCCTCATTAGTTTTCTACATATAGGCTGAAAAATAATTGATATATTAATGATAAAAATGACTAATTATAAGACTATTTATAGGGCTTCTAGATCCTAACTCCTAATAGGATTCCTACTCAAGACTCCTACTCCTAACAATTCCAACTCCAACTCTATGAAGCAACTCCTACTTCTAATAACTTCAGCTCCAACTCTAAGAATCAACTCCTACTTCAAAGTAATCCAAGACTCCTATTAAACCAAGACTCATCTTCCCCTCAACTCCTAACCTGTAGCCAACTCCTAACCATGATGTGGTTGGTGGCTATAGGGCTCTCTAACCCCTAATTATGTTCTTATTCCACCCTAGAGAGAGTCTAAGCTAAGTGGGACTCTCCCCCTCTTGCCCTAGTTGGCCTCTCTTAAGAGGAGGAGATGGCTAAGAGACTCTCATCCCATAAGGACTCGTCCCTAACCCTAGCCAACTACTTCTTTATTAGGGGTGGTGGCTAGATTAGGGTTTCTTACATTCATGATGCAATTGACTTTAACCCGTATCTAACTCCGACTCCTAACCCAATCGCAGTTTAGTCAAATTCTAACTCTATTATGATTTAGGCTAATTTATTACCATGGACTCAAATCCTTACATAGCATATTTAGTCATTTGATGTTGAGCACGGCCTCATAATCATCAAAAGGAAGGAGGAAGAAATCAGCAAGTATCTCTTAACCTACCGCAATAATTTTACTCGTGGGCATCTTTGGTAGTACTTCAAAATTTGGCCATTGGCTACCTCGACATCAAACCTGCTACAATATTTATTTTGGAGCATCAATTGGGTAGCAACCTTTCTATCCATAAAGTTGTTGGTGTGTAAGGAACCTAGTTGATTTGGGTCATAGTCGATTGAGTCGAGTCCTTAGATTGGATCTTATTGGCCAACTTAGACCTAATATTAGGTCAGCTAGGATAAGATTTGAGTCTATTGTAATAAATCAGTCCAATCCTAGTAGAGTTAGAATTCGACTGAACTGGAGTCTAATTAGGAGTCGAAGTTGGATACAAGTCAACCACGATATGTGAGAGATTGATTTTACCTACGGAGATCATATATCTCTATATTCCAGATCCGGATGGAGAAGATGAACGAGGTCAAGCGTCCTCCTCTCTAGCAGTATCCACACAATGGATCTCTGCAATGAAACTTCTCTAATATAATCTTGTAACTCTTACATAGAGGGAGGGAGGAGCATAGGAGATGGTGGCTAAAGCTATAGCTTGTTAACCATGAGTCTCCCCTCTTATTTATATAGAGCCACTAAAAACCCTAGGGCTCCTGCCTTAGTAGGTATTGGATCTCCATCCAATTATCCACTAACCTTGTATTATTGGATCTCTATCCAATAATCTCCTTAGGCCTCTAATTGACCCTTAATCAAGGAGCCCATTAGTATAGAGTCTCATCTAATGAGAATAGGGGCTAATTGGATCTCCATCCAATCCTCTATTTGTTGAAGCATCCACCATATGTGTGTAACCCTTTAGGCCCGATACCGAGCTAGCCGTGAGTCACTCCCATCAGAATGCTTTTTGATACAGTGAATTATTACCCCCATAATAATTCACTCGACTCATCGACTATAGACGTAATAAGCCACTTCACCATAGTCCCCAGACGGTACGGGGGGATCAAATCCATCGGTCCTGTCTGTCCATAGTTATCGTATATCTATAATCCCTCATCCAATTAATATCCTAGAGATCGTATATTAGACATGGTATTGTCAGGCCATATACGGAATCCATCATAGTCTCGCTCTAATCGAATTCTCTCAAAGAACTTTTTCTCTCTCAATCCAAATGACCCTGGCCAGGGATTTGTCTAAGCAAGCATATATGTGATATTTCTCTCATGATACCAAGAGTGGATGATCCTCTATTGACACTCAATTACCTTCGTAAGGTTGGCTAGCAATCCTGATAACCAATTGTACCAGATCTGAAACTTTTCAACCCTGTAAGTCTGGCGTCAAAGAAAGGAGTACTCATACAAGAAATCCTTGGTGTCTCAAGTCTAAGGACAAGATACACAACTAGGACTATGGAATCACTATTTGACATTAGGTATCATTAACCATACAACATTCCATAAGTTGATCAATCAATGAACTCATTCTCCAATGAGCACCTATACTATATCCTTAGTGTCTTCACACAAGTGGCTATGAGACCACCTCCATCATATGGATGGGTATATAGTATACCAATCTGTTCGATTATCTCAATGTCCCTCTCGAGTAACCTGTGACCGAGATTATTTAAGATCTATGTTTAAAGGTGAATCGATCTCATTATTATGATCTCAATACGATCTGATTCTCATTGCACAGAACTAAGGACATCACAATATATATACAACAAATAATATAATATAAGAATATACCAATATTAATCATAAGTAAAAAAGATTATGTAGTATGTCACACGTGTCATCACTCACGTGATTAGCTTGTAGGGCACCTGTAACTAGCAACCTCTCACTTGACCTAAAGCCAATCATATATGTGTTTGATCCCCATCAGACCCTTGTGATGCTCAAAAATAATTTGAGCCAGTGTCTATGTTAGTGGATCTGCAATGTTATCTTCGGATGGAACTCTTTCCATTACTATATCTTTATGGGCTATGATCTCTTTTATCAAATGGAACCTCCTAAGAACATGCTTAGACTTCTGATGAGACCTGGGTTCCCTCGCTTGAGTGATCACCCCATTATTGTCATAATATATGGGAATTGGTTCCATGCTACTTGGTACGACTCCAAAATCTTTGATGAATTTTTTTATCCATACCGCTTCCTTTGCTGCTTCTACTGCAGCAATGTATTCCGCCTTTGTGGTCGAGTCAGTATCTTGCTTGGAACTCTTCCAGCTTACTGCTCCTCTATTTATGGTAAAACTATATCCTGAATTTAACTTCCTATCATCAATGTCAGATTAAAAACTTGAGTCTGTGTAGCCCTCAACCTGGAGGCTACCTCCTCCATATATCAGTAAAAGATCCTTAGTCCTTCTCAAGTACTTAAGGATACACTTTACTACCTTCTAGTGTTCTAAACCTGAATCTGCCTGATACTTGCTCATGACACTCAAAGCATGTCCTATATCAGGTCTAGTACATAGCATTGTATACATGATATATCTTATCGCTGAGACATAAGGTATCTTATCCATGTCTACTCTTTGGGGACATACTCCTAAAAAGTGATATTCCATGTCTCATCGGTATGAGACTTCCCTTGAAATTCTCTATGCCAAATATTTTGACAATGGAGTCTATGTACCTAGACTGGGACAAGCCAAGCATCCTTTTAGATCTATCTCTATAGATCCGGATCCCTAAAATATAGGATGCTTCTCCTTAGTCTTTCATAGAAAAGTTTCTGGATAGCCAAGACTTTACTATGGAGAGCATTCCTACATTATTCCCAATGATTAGGATGTTATCTACATATAGCACCAAAAAGGTGATAACGCTTCCACTTACCTTCTGGTACACATAAAGCTCATCTTCGTTCTTAATGAAGTCATAAGATCTGATCACTTTATCAAATCTTATATTCTAATTTCGAGAAGCTTGCTTTAATCCATAAATGGATCTAAGCAACCTACACAATTTATCTGGACTCTCTTTGGATATGAATCTCTCTGGTTGTATCATATACACCTCCTTTATGAGATTGTCATTAAGGAATATCATTTTGATATCCATTTGCCAGATCTTATAGTCATAGTGTACTGCAATGGCCAAAATAATTCTAATGGACTTAAGCATGACTACAAGTGAAAAGGTTTCATCATAGTAAACTCCTTGTCTTTGACGATATCCTTTAGCTCCCAGCCTTGCTTTATAGGTCTCTACCTTTCCATCTACTCCGATCTTTTTCTTGAAGATCCATTTGCAGCCAATGGGTACAATACCCTCAAGTGTATTCACAAGGTCCCAAATCTTGTTAGAGTACATAAAATCCATCTCAGAATTCATGGGTTCTTACCACTTCTCGGAGTCTATACTTATAATAGCCTCATCGTAGGTCTGAGGATCAATATCCTGAGAGTTATCTCTGCTGATATATCCCAGATATCTTTTAAGAGGGTTAGATACTCTACTAGACCTACGTAAAATTAGAATTTGTGTGTTAGGTACCTGAATAGACTTGGGCTCTAGAATGGTGCTTGAGCTAGGTTCTCCAACCTCGTTCAATTTTATCTCACTCCCACTATTTCCACTGAGAATGTGTTTCTTCTCAAGGAACATAACTCTCTTGGCAACAAAGACCTTTCGGTCCTCGGGATATAGAAATAATACCCATAAGTTTCCTTTGGGTATCCCACGAATGTACACTATTCTGTCCTTGATTCTAACTTATCAGGGTTGTGTCTTCTAACGTGGGTAGGATAACCCTAAATCTTAACAATTTTAATATTGGGCTTCCTTCCTTTTTATATCTCATATAGTGTAGATACTATTGACTTTAATGGAACTCTATTCAGAAAGTAAGTTGTAGTCTCTAGGGCGAACCTAATAGGACTCCAGCAGGGTTGAGTCATAATCACTTAGAAGTAATCAATAAGAACCCTGTAAGATTATAATAAAACCCCACCTAGTCACTTCTATCCTATAAAAAGTATGGCTAGGGTTTATTTTAGGGCCTTAGAGCTTAGTGGCCACCGCCCCCTTTACTGGGCTAGTCGACTAGGGTTTCCCCTTATTTAGGTTGGCTACAGAGCCAACCTAGCCACCACTTGTTCCCTCTAAGATAGGTAGGCTATAGAAGGGGCAAAAGGATAATTTTAGTTATACAAACACCCCATGGGATAGGGTTTGTAACCTTATATAATGATGTAGCCACCCCCTCTCTTTTATCAAGTAATTATCATCTTTTATTCAGCCTTTGTGCTGAGTCTAGGAGGGAGAAACCCCTATAGCGTTCCAAGGGTTGATCCCCCTCAACGATCAAAATCTATAGGGCTCCTTCTGGGGTCTTATCATCTAGTATTAGAGCAGTGATCTTGCTGCCCCTGGAGCCATCATCCATGCCTCCACCTTTCCAAGTAATTCCCATAATTGCTGTTACACGTGCCTCCATCTTCCACCCCAACCGTAGATCAAATCAGTCTACCGCTACCCCCTGCGTTTGATCTAGAAATATGCTATTTTTTTTATCATCGACACCTTTTCAATACTGTAAGATTCCTTACTTTACATGTTGAATATTTTTTCTAAATTTTATCCACTGCAAATTTTGTTTGTCATAAATGTTATCATCATTGCGAAGGCGAAATGATGTAGAAATTTTCAGTTGATTGTTGCTTCTTGAAACTGAACTTTTAGTCATTCTTTTTAGTTGAAACTTTTATACAATTTCATAAATCGACTTAGCTTTCATCTAAATCTAATCTTGTAAAAAAACTCCTTTTGGATACGGACTTATAGTGCTATGATTCTTCATTGCATAGTACTGAAATTTTACAATGTAGAATCTGCCTTCCATCTATTGGCCTCTTGAAACCAAACTTTTGTCATCCTTTTTGGCCAAAATTTTTATACAATTCTAAAGATCAACTTAGCTTTTATCTGAGATTGATTTCTAAAAAATATTCCTTCTGGAACCAATTTTCTTATGCAATCTTTCACTCTCATGTAGTTCTAGAATTTTACGATGAAGGATCTGTCTTTCATCTTTTGCCATATTTCTCTACTGTTACGCTACCAAAATTTTGTCAAACTTTTTAATGGTATTAAGGACATCTAAAGCAAGGGTTTCTGTATAATTTTCTTGAACTTTCCTTTGGAATTTATATCGAGAAGTCATCATTTCTCTGACGTAAAGTCGGTTCAGTAGGATAGCACATCGTAGTACTTTTTTTTGCCAAATTCTATCAGATTTGAATGCTATTTTTTGTGAGATTTTGGACTCTCTTTTTCTCATCTCAAAACCGTAATATTCTCATCAAAAACTCTTCAAAACCCTATCCTAAATTGAAACCAAACAGCCACCCAAATCAGCCCTAAACCACAGCCTACTCCCATCTAAACTGATTCACCTTATAACTGACCACCCCCTTTTCAAAAATTCTCATGCCACTAACTTGACAACAAAAGAGATATTTCAATATTATAGATCTAGAGGCATACACCATGGCATCAGAGGAGGTCATCAACTCTAAGTTCGAAGCCTTTGAAAGTCGTATGGAGGAGAAGATGCGATCAATTTTCACCGAATTCAGCATGGGCCGACCATCAAGCCCGAGGAAGTCACACCATGGAGAGACTTAAGATCAGCAAGATGATCCTCAAGAGCATGGACACATCACCTCTGATCCCAATAATCTACACATGAATGTTGACTTCCCAAGATGGGAACAAGGAGACCCGATCGGATGGATCTCATATGCGGAGCGCTATTTTCGATTTTATTAAACTGCCGATGCTATACAGCTAGAGATTACTGCCATAGACCTTGAGGAGATACTATTTAGTGGTTTAATTGGTTTAAATACATCCATGGAGGACTCTCTTGGCAAGTGATTCAAGGAAGGACTACTACATTGCTTCAGACCAACTGATTTCGACAACATCGACGGACAATTGGCAAAGATTCATCAAACCTCTACAATACAAGAATACCAAATAAGATTTGAGCATTTATCTAACCAAACTAAGAATTAATCAGAGAAATAACTTTTAGGTACTTTTTTTTGAGGGCCTAAAGTCGAAGATCCGATGAGAAGTAAAGGCGCGACAATCGTACACACTTATGGTGGTAATTTCCTTTACACGTATCCAGGAAGAATGATTGAACCATGAGCTATGAGGCCAAGAGTCACTCCCTGACTAGTCATGCTGAGGCCTACTACCCCGTCTACTACCATCCAAGCCCCCGCACCAAAAAAGTTGAAAGAGACGAGCTTCGCGAACGATTGGCCAACGGATTGTGTTAGCATTATGATGAACCATGGAGCCACAAACATCATTGCAAAAAGGGCCAGCTCCTCATAATTGAACCTGAAGAAGAAGCCATGGAGGAAGAGTCCCAACCGACCGACTACATAGTGCATGTATTGGCCAGCTACTCCAACCGCAAATGATGAAATTTGGAGGACTTCTAAAATAGCAACCTATCACCATTCTCATCGACACGAGCAGTACAAATACTTCCTCAATAGTAAGGTTGCTGCACATTTGGTGCTTCAAATCAAAAGTTGTAACAAGTTCAATGTAAAGGTCGTCAATGACCGAATCTTTAATTGCGACCAATAGTGCCCACGGGTGAAATTACTCCTCCAAGACTAAGAAGTGGTAGCTGATTTTTTTCTCCTACCCATTGATGATTATGAAGCCGTACTTAAGATCAAATGGCTCATAATGCTAGGTGATATCCCTTGGAATTTTTATAAACTAATTATGAAATTTTGTTACAAAGAGAGACAGGTCATGTTTCGAGACAAGTGCGGGAACCATATTTCCACTATTTCGTCGCAACAAATGGAGAAAGTTTTGCATAAAGCATATGGTGGATTCTTGATACATATCTAGTAGTCATCTAAGGGGAGAACATATAAAACTTAGATTCTAAGCTTGCTCTTTTGCTGGATAAATTCGTGGATGTTTTCTCGGAGCCGTGTGGGCTACCCCCTAACTGGTCGCATGACCACCGCATTCCTATTTTGCCAGGCAAACCTCTAGCAAATTTACAACCTTACCACTATCCTCACTTGCAGAAGGATGAAATTGAGAACATCGTTAAAGAGATGCTTGACACCGGGGTGATTCAACAGAGTTGTAGCCCTTATTTTTTACCGATTTTGCTAGTGCGCAAGAGGGACGGTACATGGAGAATGTGCATTGATTATAGGGTCTTGAATGCTATCACTGTCAAGAACAAATATTCTATATCAGTCGTAGATGAGCTATTGGATGAATTAAAAGGAGCCTGAGTTTTCACTAAATTGAATCTTTGTTCCGGTTATCATCAGATTCGAGTATGCACTGAAGATGTTCTAAAAACTGTATCCCGCATGCATAACGGCCACTACGAGTTTCTGGTAATGCCTTTCGGACTTAGGAATGCTCTTTTTACTTTCCCAAGCCTGATGAATGACATATTCTAGTGTTTTCTATACAAGTTCGTATTGGTGTTTTTTGATAATATTCTCATTTATAGCCTTGCGCTTGATATACATTTTCAGCACTTACAAACTGTTATAACTATTATTGGGGAGAATACTCTTTATATTAAACAGTCAAAGTGCAACTTCTTATAACATAAAGTAGAGTATCTTGGGCATATTATATCATAGGATGGAGTGGTGATAGACCAGACGAAGATCGAGGTAATGCAAGGATGGCCGAAACCTACAAACGTAAAATTACAATGCAACTTCCTTGGACTCACGAGCTACTACCATAGATTTATGAAAGATTATAGAAAGATTAGTGCCCCGCTCACATTTTACCGTAGATTTGTGGTTTGGAACAAGCTTCTATAGCCTTCAAATGACTCAAGGCTGCCATGACGATGATGCCAGTCCTAGCACTGCCTAATTTCAGCCACACTTTTGTCATCGAGATCGACGCATCAAGAGTTATAATTGGGGCTATTCTTATACAAGATAGTTAACTCTTAAATTACACTAAGGCTTCCCCCACACTCCACACGAGGGTTTTACAAGAGATACTAATTACTACCAAATTTAAAATATGGTTAGATACAAGTCCATGGCTCGAAAGAGGAGTAAAACTAGAAGAATTGTAATTTATGCTCATGCCAGATTGGGCTCTCATCATCCTAAACTATACTAGAGGGTAGTCACCATTCCAGAAGAAAGATTGACTATCACTAAAGATTAACCATATAACAGCACATGCAAAGAAGAAACGGCCCCCGACACACTTTAGAATGGATGAAAAATTGAAGATTGAGTTTTTTTACACCTCCAGCCCAATCTATAGGAAACTCAAGCCTTAATGAAGTGGTCTCCCTATTTCTTTGGCCTTGCAAAATTGGGGATCACATTGAGGCCCTAACTTAGAAATCAGATTCATATAACAAATCAATATTATAGTTGATCCGTCAGGTATCCCACCACAAATGAAAATTTAAAGAAGATGACTTAGCCTAAATCTTTCCAACTAACACCCTAGTTAATGAGGAGGCCAAAGTTTAGTTGATGATAGCATAAGAATCATATGAGGAGCTCATGGAACCTCAATCTTGAGGACAAGGCTGATTTGAAGAGGGCGGGTTTGATATGACTCCAGCAGGGTTAAGTTCTAATCACTTAGAAGTAATCAATAAGAACCCTGTGAGATTGTAATAAAACCCCACCTAGTCACTTCTATCCTATAAAGAAGTGTGACTAGGGTTTATTTTGGGGCCTTAGAGCTTAATGGTCATCGCCCCCTTTACTAGGTTAGTCGGCTAGGGTTTCCCCCTGCTTAAGTTGGCTATAGAGCCAACCTAGCTGCCACCTATTCCCTCTAAGGCAGGTAGGCTATAAAAGGGGTCAAAGGGTGATTTAAGTTAGGCAAGCACCCCATGGGCTAGGGTTACAACCCTATATAATGATATAACTGTCCCCTCTCTTTTATCAAGCAATTATCATCTTTTATTCAGCCTTTGTGCCAAGTTTAAGAGGGAGGAACCCCTATAGCGTTCCAAGGGTTGATCTCCCTCAGCAACCAAAATCTATAAGGCTCCTTCTGGAGTCTTATTAGTACCCCTAGAATGAGACGAGTAGGTTAACGAAACTCATCATAGATCGCACCATATCTAACAACGTGTGGTTCCTCCTTTCTGATACACCATTGAGCTGAGGTGTATAAGGGAGTGTCCACTAGGATAGAATCTCATTGTCTCTAAGGAAATGGGTGAACTCCGTACTCAAGTACTCTCCTCCTTGATCTAATCGAAGAGTCTTAATACGCTGTCTAATTTGGTTCTCTACCTTATTCTTATATTCCCTGAATTTCTCGAAGGCCTAAGATTTGTACGTCATTAAGTACACGTGTCCATACCTAGAGAAATCATCAATGAATGTAATGAAGTATGAGTAATCACTTATAGCCTGAGTTGACATGGGACCATATACATCACTATGTATGAGTTCTAATAACTTAGTGGCTCTCTATCCAGTTCCACTAAAAGGAGAGTTGGTCATCCACGAAGGCAAGGTTCACAAGTTGCATATGTCTTATAGTCAAATAGATCTAAGTATCCATCTTTCAGCAACTTTTGAATCCTTCCCTCATGTATATGACCTAGCCTAAAATGCCATAAGTATACATTATTCACCTCATCTCTTTTCCTCTTAGACATATTTATATTCATGATATGTGAAGAAGTGTTTATCATCCATAATTATTGAACAACTATTATTCTTAAAAACTAATTTATATCCACTAATTTTTAAACAAGAGATAGAAATAATGTTTTTGATAATAGAGGGAACAAAATAGCATACATCTAATGCAATAATAACTCCACTAGGTAAATGTAGAGTGACATTTCCAATAGCAACTACAACAACTCTTGCTCCATTGCCCATCTTGAGGTCCATCTCGCTTCTAACCAATCTCATAGGTCTTGCCAGAATCTATAATGAATTATAAATATGATAAGCACTCCCGGTATCTAATACCCATGGCTTATCATAAAAATCTGATAAGTGGAGACTAATCATGAATATACTTGAAGCTTCTCCAAGCTTCTATTTCACCTTATCTGCAAGGTAGTCCTTACAGTTCCTCTTCCAATGCCCATCTGCGGTAGTGGAAACAATGTCCTTTATCCTTTGCCGGGTCTCTCTTGGCAACCTTTGCCTTACTTGGTCTTTCTTTGCCCTTGCCTTTCTTAAGGGTCTTGTTGGCCTTCTATTTCTTTTTGGTCTCACCAATATAGAGAACTGACTTCTCCTTCTTAATGGCACTCTTAGCTTCCCTCAACATATTGAGGAGCTTAGGGAGAGTCACCTCAAACTTGTTCATATTAAAGTTAATAATGAACTGTGAAAAGGAATCCTGTAGGAACTGAAGTATAAGATCAACACACAGGTTATCCTTTAGGACTATCTATATACTTCACAAAGTGAGCGATCTCATCCTCGCTTATCCTTTCCTCCAGCATGGGCACAATCATGTAGGACATATACGATTTTCTCTTCCATGAGAATAATTCTCAAATTGCGAAGCTTTTGGACCAATGAGGCGATTGGTATCAAGTATGCCACGTAGGGGTTTTGCAAGCGACAAGCAAGATATAGCATAAATTAAATAATATATAAATTTTATAAAAACTACTAATTAAGACATGGACTTCTATCTTAATGTACTCTCACTATTTTCTTAGCGAATCACGTGACACCCTCAACACGTGAGATGGAATTCTCCGGCAAACTCCTAGTGGGGATCGACA
Organism: Ensete glaucum; assembly: GCA_021527575.1. Classification (NCBI taxonomy): domain Eukaryota; kingdom Viridiplantae; phylum Streptophyta; class Magnoliopsida; order Zingiberales; family Musaceae; genus Ensete; species Ensete glaucum. The sequence goes on along the minus strand of CM038559.1, from coordinate 26,270,657 downwards.
TCCAATTGGTGTCTTAGTGTAACCTCGAGGGACTCAACCAATTACACTAAGCCCAAAAGGTAGACAACTCTTGCCAATCACAACTCTTTGTGATTCCTATCATGTTTGTCCTCTGAATCATCATAGTCTCGAGGGACTCGACCAACCATGACGTTCAATTAAGTCATCACCATTGTTACAAGATGAGTCTGATTCGATAATATGCCCTCGAGGAACTCGATCAATCATATCATGTCCTCAGGTCACTGGTGACATCTCTATGTCGTAGGCAAGATCTCGATCACGTAGATAGGTTAGCCTCGAGGGACTCGACCAACTCAACCTATGTCGTGATTCAATATCTTCCTATAATGATGGAAGGCCACGTGGGTCAATCTTATTGCCTCACACTTACCAACTTAATATTATCTTATGAGGGATTTTTGTATCAGTCTCATAATATGTCGTGTCACATACATACATATTTAGTATATATCTACATCACATGCAAATATATATATACATATATCTAGTAGATGTATAACATATCACATATGTAAGTCACACTGGATGATCATGAACCATCACCTAATATGATTAAGCCCAAGGCAATGGGCCTAATCACTCACAATAGTATCTCTGTGTGCATTGGCCCATCTCCATGCCTTATGATTGTTGATCTCGTTATCATCGGTTCCGTCGGATTATCGCAGCACCATATGTCGTGATCTCCTACCACGGCATCGTGGGTCCCGCTATAACCTCTAGCTTCTACTGCACCTCTCCATGTAATTACAAATAATCACAGGCATGTAGACCTAATAATAAATGAGAAAAATATAGGCTTACAGGCCCCAATAATAATAATAATCACAATTACACATATCACAATACTTGGCTCATAATCATCTATCCACATCATACATCACATATACATTACATCATATGTAGGATTACTAGATATATCTAATAATTAATTAAACTATTTAATTAATTTTTTTAGAAATTAGGACATGCTTAGAATTTTTAAAATTATCAAGGGTATTTTCATAATTCTGGATGAGAGGACAGTCCTCGAAATTTTCAAAATTATTGAGGGTATTTTTAAAATTCTGTACACGAGAGCAGTCCTCAAATTTTTTAAAATTTAAAGGGGCAGGATCATCCTTTTCTTAAAAGAATGCCCTAACCCCTCTTGCCCCATTTGTGTCATCGTCGCCGCTACTGCCCTTGCTCGCCGATAGCCACCCTGCCAAGGGGCAGCCACCCCGATGATTGGTGCCATAGCGGGCTGTAGCCCCTTGTAAGTGCCATGCAAATGGCCCCTTGCGACGTCATGTCAGCGGTGTGTGCCCATGGCGTGTGTTGCCCTCCCGAGCACCGACTTCCCTTGCGCCTGCCCTTGTGAGTGGCGCCAACCTCCCTGGTGGCCTTGGCAGTCAGGCCCCCTGCAGGGCCTTGGGCCGTGGGTGGCCGACCCTGCATGGGGGTTGGCAGTGATTGGCCACCCCTCCTCCTCACTACCTTAGCTATGAAAACACAACAACAATGCGTAGAATGATTCTACGTGATTCAATCTCATCACATGTAGTTTAAAATAAATCTTTCACATGATAACATTGGCTTTGATACCACTATTGGGAAACCTCAACGGGTGCACCACATGTGCAGAGAAAATCAAAATAAAAACTGGTTTCCCACACTGATCAAATCATCATACAAAATATTGGGATCATGAGAAAAACATAAAAATCGATAAAATCATGATGTGTGAGAGATTGATTTTACCTAGGGAGATCATACATTCCTGCATTCCAGATCCGGATGGAGAAGATAAAGGAGGTCAAGCATCCTACTCTCTAGCGGTATCCATATGATGGATCTCTGTAGTGAAACTCCTCCAATATATTCTCGCAACTCTTGCACAGAGGGAGGGATGAGAATAGGAGGTGGTGGCTAAAGCTGCAGCCTATCAACCATGAGTCTCCCCTCCTATTTATAGAGAGCCACTAAAAACCTAGGGATCCTACCTTAGTGGGTATTGGATCTCCATCCAATTACCCACTAACCTTGCATTATTGGATCTCTATCCAAGAATCTCCTTAGGCCTTTAATTGGGCCTTAATCAAGGAGCCCATCAGCATATGGTCTCATCTAATGAGAATAGGGGCTAATTAGATCTCCATCCAATCTTCTATTCGCTGAAGCATTCACCAAATGTGTATGACCCTCTAGGCCCGATACCGAGCTGGCCATGAGTCACTTCCATCAGAACTCCTTCTGATATAGTGAATTATTATCCTTATAATAATTTACTCGACTCATCGACTATGAACGTACTAGGCCACTATGCCATAGTCCCCAAACGGTACAGGGGGGATCAAATCCATTAGACTTGTCTGTCCATAGTTATCATGTATCTATAATCCCTCATCCAACTAATATCCTAGAGATCGTATATTGGACATGGTACTGTCAGGCCACATACAGAATCCGTCATAGTCTCGTTCTAATCGGATTCTCTCGGAGAACTCTTTCTCTCTTAATCCGAATGACCCTGGCTAGGGATTTGTCTGAGCAAGCATATATGGGATATTCCTCTCATGATACCGAGAGTGGATGATCCTCTATTGACACTCAATTACCTTCGTAAAGTTGGCTACCAATCCCGATAACCAGTTGTACTAGATCTAGAACTTTTGAAACCTGTAAGTCTAGTGTCAAAGAAAGAAGTACTCATACAAGACATCCTTGTTGTCTCAAATCTAAGGACCATATACACAACTGGAACTATGGAATTACTTTATGACATTAGGTATCATTAGTCATACAACATTCCATAAGTAGATCAATCAGTGAACTCATTCTCTAATGAGCACCTATACTATATCCTTAGTGTCTCCACACAAGTGGCTATGAGACCAGTCGCCTCCATCATATGGATGGGTATATAGTATACCGATCTGTAAATTATCTCAATGTCCCTCTTGAGTAACCTATGACCAAGATTATTTAAGATCTGTATTTAAATGTGAATCGATCTCATTATTATGATCTCATCATGATCCGATTCCCATTGGATAGAACCAAGGATATCAAAATATATATGTAACAAATAATATAATGTGAGAATATGCTAATATTAATCATAAGCAAAAAGATTATGTAATGTGTCACACATGCCATCATTCATGTGATTAGCTTGTAGGGCACCTACTAGTAATATAGCCATCACCCCCTAGTAAAGAAGTGGTTGGCTAGGGTTAGGGAGGAGTTCTTATAGGATAAGAGTCTCGTAGTCGCCTCCTCCTCTTAAGAGAGGCCAGCTACGGCAAGAGGGGGAGAGTCCCACTTAGCTTGGACTCGCTCTAGGGTGGAATAAGAATAAAATTAGGAGTTGGAGACCCTATAGCCACCAGCCACATCATGGTTAGAAGTTGGCTAGGGTTAGGAGTTGAGAGGAAGAGGAGTCTTGGTTTAGTAGGAGTCTTAGTTTACTTGAGTATAAGTTGATTAGAAGTTAGAGTTTATTGGAGTAAGAGTTATATTAGGAGTTAGGGTTTAGTAGCCCTATAAATAGCTTGTATTCTCCTCTCTTTTTATCATTAATAGATCAATTATGTTTCAGCCATAGTGTAAAAAACTAAGAGAGGAACCCCTATAGAGTTCCAATGAGGCCGATCCCCTATAGAGATCAAAACAAAATTAGAATCCATAAGGGTTTTAACACTTGGTATCAAAGCAGTGTTCTTGGCATCTCGCTACCATTCTACAGCTATCCATCATCCTTCCATAGCTGCCCAAATCCATTCCCATAATTGCTTGAAGATCGTCATCAAATTCCACCATTATCTCAACCACCGTAGATCATCCTTTGATCTTTCCGTAAATTGTAACAGGTTCTAGTTTTCTACCTTACTATTGCTACAATTTAGTTATCTTTATTCAAAAATAAAAAAAAATTCGTTCCTATTTTGCTGCATAAACTTTTCATCATAAATTTTTTATCTCTACATTGAAAGTTATGTTGTAGAATTTCAGTTGCTTAACCTTACCTAATTGATCTTACTGATCAAATCTCTACAAAATTTTTACGATGGTTTAGCACTTTCTAGCTTCGGATTTTTCTTTGGTTTCGTTAAAAAAATTATCAATATAACGTGCTGATCTTTTACGTCTAAACTGTTGCACTTTAGACATAAAAAGCTATCGTAGTACCTTTTTATGATCTTTGATTTTGCCAAAACTTTTGCTACTGTTTCTTCCATAAAATTTTTGTCAGCATTACCTTTTCATACTAGCAGATTCTCCTTGAGTTTTACTCAAATCCTTGTTTTGAACTACTGAAAAAAAATCTTGTATATACTTCTGAAATCTTTCAATGAAAAAATTCTTTATAGTAGCACCTTCTCATAATGTTTGATCTTGTTGAATATTTTACTGCTATAATTTTTCAAGAATTTTTTTGACAGCATTATCTCTCACTTACTAGACGATTTCCCTTAAGGTTTACTTGAATACTTACTATTTGAATTTTTTTGATGAAAAATCTATTATCGCATCTTTGTCTTTCTTCTTCTCCTCAACCTACCAAAACCTAACTATCTTTCTATCGCCTGTTAGGATCTAAATGGCACTAAGAGGGGGGTGGGGGGCGGTGGGGGGGGTGAATTAGTACTGATAAAAAATCTATGTCAATTTAAAAAATTTAATCAATAAAAACTAAATTAAAAGTACGTTTAAGTGTAAAGATATTTGTAATAGTGCAAGCAAAGATAGTAGATAGTTAAATAACAGAGCAATGAAGTTAAAGAGTGAAGAAGAGGAAGCAAACTAATTTTATAGTGGTTCGGTCTCATGACCTATATCCACTCCCGATTCCTCCTTCATTGAGGCCACCGACTTCCACTATTGATCTTCCTTCAATGATAAAGATCAACTACCCTCTTATAACTCTATTCTTCTTTTACAAGTTTAGGAGATAACCTTTACAAGACTTAAAGCTCTCCCTTAAACAAAAAGCTACACAAGATAAAATGAGATGAAGCTCTCAATTATAATAGCATTTTCATAAGATTTTTGCTCTTAATTGCTTGCATACCTCAGGAAAGAAAGGGTGGGGTATTTATAGGCACCAAATGGCTTCAAAAGTGGAGTCCAAAATCAATTTTTAAGTGATCCCGAGGTGCTAGTCTTGAAGACTGTGTTCTGGGCGGTTCGACCACCTGACACAGTCTGAAAGACTATGTTTTGTGCGGTTCAGCCATCTGAGAGTCTAGGAGACTATGTCTGGGCAATTTAACCACCAAGTCTGGGCAGTTCAATCGTTTGATACACCTTCAAAGACTATCATCTTAGATATTGTGTCTTCGAAGCTCGTGCCTTATCTGACCTTGGGTTACTAAATGACTTTTATAATGAGTCCAAATCAGCTCCAATTAAGGCCTAATGTCCTCTTAATTGAGTTAGTAAAACTAACTCTCATTACAATGCTAACTACGACACTCAACATATGATGTTCGTTGTCCGATCGTCTATTCGGTGAACTCTCAGCATCTTTTCGATGAACCCTCGTGAGCTCCTGATTTCCTTCGGTGAACTCCCAATGAACTTCTAGCATTCTTCCGATGAATTCTTGGCAAGCTCCCGATAATCGATTGATGAACACCCGATAAACTTTTCGACATTCTTCCGGCGAACTCTCGGCAAGCTTCCGACAACCTGTCGGTGAACTCTCGATAAACTTCCCAACAAACCTCTAGTGAGCTCTCGGCGAGTTCTTGATAACATTGTTCAAACATCAGTCAACCTCCAGCGAACTCTCGGCGAGCTCCCACTACGTCATTCGAATCTTGGCCCAATGCTCGAACCTGACTCCGGCCCAACATCTGATTGTAATATCCATTTACCATTGTAGTTAATCCTGCATCATGTTCTTTAATACACGAATTAGATTATAAAACTCTTTAATTGATTCATCATTAAAATTTGAGATTCCATAATCTCCTTCTTTTTGATAATGACAACCAATTGATGACGGAGTTAACCTTAACTCCCCCTATGTATATGCCATAGGATAAATATAACAAACTTAAATTCAAAAGAACCTACCACTTTTGAATTCGAGTATAGTATTTTCATAATTTAACCATTCATGATACCATACATGACAAAATTTTCAAACATTCATTTTCTTGATATCACATGATAAATAATTTCAATTGATATGTTTCACATAATAGATATTTTAAATATTCACTTTATGTCTAAAATCATGATACTATACATGATAAAATTTTCAGAGTAATTATATTCTTGGTATCATATAAACATTTCAAAGATTTCAAAATACGTCATCAATTATATCATTCTCCCCCTTTGTCATCAACAAAAAAGAGAAATGTTCAATTCATATATGAGCATTTATCACAAATATCTATCATTTAAATATTTATCATTTTTGAATATTTATCAAAAAGGAGAAATGTTCAACATACCTTTTCGAGATAATTGTTTAAAATAAATATTTATTATATAATAAAATTTTAAACACAATATTTATCATATGTCATCAATCATGTCATTTCTCCCTCTTTATTATCAAAAAGAAGAAATATTCATTGTATATTTGAATACTAAGTAATCAATACATACGTCAACACATTTATCAGAAATATTCATTACACAAAGAAAGAAATCTAATACATTTCTCCCCCTTAGTGAGATGAGAATAAAAATTAGAATATAGTTTAATTCATTTCGTATCAAACTGCTTTCTTCCCCCTTGTAAATAAAATAGAAGAAGAAGAGGGGATGGGGTGTCAAAGATCCAAAAATCAAGTATCCCAAAATAAAATAAATTACTAAGAGGGGGGATACATATTCATGAATTTACGAATTATTTTGAAGGAAATATAAAAAAATCGAGAAGACTAAGAAGATGTATTCAAAATCATTTTATGTTAATTTTAAGCAAAAGTTCAAGAAATCTAAAAAAATAGCAAATCGTACATTTGGATAGTTTAACATTCCTAACTCTCTTCTAATAAAGTCAAATTGTTCTTCATTTAATGGCTTCGTGAATATATCAGCTAATAGATGGTTAGTATCAATAAATTTCAAAGATATATCATGATTATTTATATGATCTCTAATAAAGTGATGCATAATATGAATATGTTTAGTTCTTGAGTGTTGAATAGGATTTTTAGTTAAACATATTGCACTACTATTATCACATTTGATAGGAATATTTTTTAGGTGAATTCCATAATCTTCTAAGGTGTTTTTTATCTAAATAACTTGTGCACAATATGCACCAGCTGCTATGTACTCAGTTTCAAATGTAGATAATGCAACCGAATTTTATTTCTTAGAAGACCAAAAAACAAAAGTATGTCCTAAGAATTGGCATATTTCGGTTGTACTTTTTCTATCTATTTTACAACCTCTAAAATCGGCATCCATATATGTATGTAAATAAAAGTTTTTAGACTTAGGATACCATAAACCTAAATTAAAAGTTCCTTTTAAATATCTAAATATTCACTTAACTTTCTTAAAATGAGAATATTTCGGATTGGATTGAAATCTCGCACACAATGTAACACTAAACATTATGTCTGATCTAGCAGTAGTTAAATACAATAAACTATCTATCACTCCTCTATATATTTTTTGATCAAAGTTTTCACTTTCATTATCCAAGTCTAATTTTGTAGAAGTGCTCATAGATGTGTTTATGGTCTTAGCATTGTCCATACAAAACCATTTTAACAAATCTAAGGTATACTTAGTTTGACTTATAAAGATGTCATCATTTAATTATTTTATTTGTAATTCTAAGAAATATGTTAATTCACCCATTAAGCTCATTTTAAATTCTTGGCTCATACACTTTACAAAAGTTTCACATAAGGATTCATTTGTTGAACTAAAAATAATATCATCAACATAAATTTGAATAACTAAAAAATTATTTTTAAAATACTAAAAAAATAATGTGGTATTAACCTTACCTCTCAAAAAATTATTTGAAATAAGGAAAGAACTAAGTCTTTTATACCAAGCCCTAGGGGCTTGTTTCAATCCACAAAGAGCCTTAGTTTAAAAACATGATTTAGAAAAAGATCATTTTTAAAATCGGGGGATTGTTCAACATAAACTTCTTCTGAAGTTAAACCGTTCAGAAAAGTACTTTTGATATCTATTTGAAATAACTTAAAATTCTTAAAAGAGGCAAAGGCAAAGAGCATCCTTTTGGCTTTAAGTTTAGCCTCAAGAGCGAATGTCTCTTCATAATTGATCCCTTCTTCTTGGTTGAAACCCTTGGCCACTAATTTAGCCTTATTTTTTAAACCACGATACTATTTTCATCTTGTTTATTTCTAAAGACCCATTTAGTACCAATCACTAAACGATCATTAGGTCTAAGAACAAGCTCCCACACCTCATTTATCTCAAATTGGTTTAACTCTTCATGCATTGAAATAATCCAAAAAAATCATCTTGTAGGGCTTCTTTAATGTATTTTGGTTCAATTTGAGATAAAAATATGGTGTTAGTACAAAAATTCTTAAATGATGAATGAATTTGAACACCTTTTGATGTATCTCGTATTATTAACTCCTTAGGATGAGCATCTACATACTTTCATTCCTTAGGTAAGGATTCCTTAGAAGCAGATGCATCCAAGTTATTTTGGAGAGGAGTTTTATCATTCAAATTTAAAGTATCAAAATCAAAATCATCATCAAAATCAATTTTCTTCAATTTGAAAACCTCATTAAAAATAATATGAATAGATTCTTCAATTACTAGAGTTCTTTTATTAATGACACGATAAGTTTTTGAAATTAAGGAATAGCCAAGAAATATGCCTTCATCGGATTTTACATCGAACTTTCCTAAGGCATCTTTTTTATTCAAAATAAAATATTTACAACCAAATACTTTAAAATACGAAATATTAGGTTTTTTATTATTCCATAATTCAAAAAGAGTTTTGGAGAGTAAAGGTCTTACGAGAAGACTATTCATAACATAGCATGTTGTGCTTTGGCCAAAAAATACTTGGGTAGGCTATGTTCGTTTAATATGGTTCTAGCCATTTATTATAAGCTCCTTTTTTTTTCACTACTCTATTTTGTTGTGGATTTCTAGGAGTAGAGAAATTATGATTATACCCATTTGAGTCACAAAAATTTTAAAAATCATGATTTTGAAACTCACCACCATGATCACTACGTATAGATGAAATCATAAAATATTTTTTATTTTAAACAAGTTTACAAAATTTTGAAAAACATTTAAAGGAATCACTTTTGTATGCCAAGAAATAGGTCCAAGTATATCTACTATAATCATCTATAATAACAAATGTATATTTGCTACATCCTAAACTTGTAATATTAATTGGTCCAAATAAATTCATATGAATCAATTGTAGTGGCCTAGAGGTGCTTATTTGATTTTTTTGATTTGAAACTACTTTTTATTTGTTTTCCTAGTTGACATGCATCACAAACTTTATCTTTTACAAACTTGATGTTAGGCATTCCTTTTACTAGATTTTTAGTTGAGATTTGGTTTAATAGTTTCATTCTAACATATCCTAGTCTCTTATGCCAAATCCATGCATCATCATTTAAGACCGAAAAATATATTTTATTACAAAAATTATCAATGTCAATAGTATATACATTATTACTTCTTAAGGCAATCATAGAACTATTTTTGTGTGGTATTTCAATTATACAAGTATTAGATTCAAATTTGATAATGTATCTTTTATCACATAGTTGGCTAATGCTTAGTAGATTATATTTCAAACCATCAACTAATAACATATCTTCTATCAAAAGGTTTGATTTGTTACCTATGGTTCCTTTCCCAGTGATTTTTCCCTTGTTGTTGTCTCCGAAAGTGACAAATCCTTCATATAGGCTAGTAAGTTTGGAGAAATGAGTTGGATCTCTGATTATATACCTTGAGCATCTACTATCAAGGTACCATTTAGTGCTTCTAGCGTTTGCTTTGATATATACCTACAAGAAAGAGGGTTTTGGTTTAGGTACCAATTTGCCTTTGGGTTCCTTATGAAATATTCTACATGATTTTACTAATGGTGTTGAGTTGTCTATGGTTCCTTTAGGAACCTAAATTAATTTTTGTGGACTATTCCTTTTAAATAAACATTTATAAGCATAGTATTCAATTCTTCCACAAAAAATATATTTATTTCTAGGTAAAACATATAATGTAGGTCCTTAACGAAGATAGTTTACTTTTGTTGAGTGTTACTCACAAAGCCAATTCCTTCCTTTCTATGAACATGACCCTTATTAGCAAGGATCATGTTTAAGGATTTGTTACCTATTTTAAATTTTTTTGATGTTTCTTGTAATGAAACATTTTCTTTCTGAAGTATATCGAATTCTTCACACTTAGTGCAAGGAACTATCCTATGTTCATCATACTCCTTTTTAAAATTTTCAAACTTACTAGCAAGTGAAGCATAATCTTTCTTTAACAATTTATACTTATTACTAACTAATTTAAGATCATCAAACAAGTCATTAAATATATTAAATAATTCATCATAAGATAAAGAAGGCTAGTTTAGATTACTTACCTCGTTGTCAAATGCCATTAGAGCATAATTTGTAAGTTCTTCCTTGTTGGTTGGTTCCTCGTCTTCGGATGAACTTAGTTATCCCAAGTAGCTTTGAGCGTCTTCTTCTTTTTTGGTTGCTTCTCCTTTACTTGGGGACATTCATATTTGAAGTGTCCCAGCTTTTTATATTTGTAACATATTATTGAGTCCTTTTTTTGTTCACTTTTGTTCTTTGCATCTTGTCTTATTTTAGTCATTTTTAAAAATTTCTTAAATTTTCTTATAAGAAGTGCGAAGTCCTCATCATCATCATCGTCACTTGAGTTTTCTCCCAAGTGGTCTTCCTTGGTTCTAAGTGTTATGTCCTTCTTGTTCTTTGGAAGGTTGTTCTTGAGTTCATCATATGCTATACATGTTATTTCGTAAGTCATCAAAGATCCAATTAGTTCCTTAAACGAAAAATTATTTAGATCATTTGCTTCTTGTATTGTCATTACTTTAGGATCCCAGCTTTTAGGAAGTGATCTTAATATTTTGTTAACAAGTTTAAAATTAGAAAAACTTTTACCAAGCGCTTTTAGACCATTGATGACATCTGTAAAACGAGTATATATGTCTTCTATGGTCTTACTTGGTTTCATGTGAAACAACTCATAGTTATGCACCAAAAGATTAATTTTTGACTCTTTGACTCAACAAGTGCCTTCGTGTGTAACTTCGAGTGTGTGCCAAATTTCGTGTGTAATTTTGCATATAGAAATCCGATTAAATTTATTTTTATCAAGAGCGCAAAAATAAAGCATTAATCGCTTTAGCATTTAAAGAAAAAGCCTTATTTTCTGAATCATTCCATTCGTTCATTGATTTGGAAGACTTTTCAAAACCACTTTCAATAATTTGTCATAATTCAAAATCCATAGAAATTAGAAAAATTCTCATTCAAGTTTTCTAATATATATAATCCGTCCCATTGAACATGGGAGGACGAGTGATAGAAAGTCTATCTTGATTGCCAACAAAAGCCATCTCTCTTGGATTTTAAGTCAAATAGAGAGAAACGTTGCTCTGATACCAATTGTTAGGATCAAAATGACACTAAGAGCAGGGGTGAATTAGTGCTGATGAAATTTCTACGTCGAATTTAAAAATTTACTCAACGAAAACCATATCAGAAATATGTTCAAGTGTAGAGATATTTGTAATAGTGTAAGCAAGGATAGTAGAAAGTTAAATAATAGAGCAATAAAGTTAAAGAGCAAAGAAGAGGAAGCAAACCAATTTTATAGTGGTTCGGTCTCGTAACCTACATCCACTCCCGATTCCTCCTCCATTGAGGCCACCGGCTTCCACTATTGATCTTCCTTCAATGGGTTGAAAATCAACTATGCTCTTATAACTTTATTCTCCTTTTATAGGTTTAGGAGATAATCTTTATAAGACTCAAAGCTCTCACTTAAAAAAAAAAATTACACAAGACAAAATGAGGAGAAACTCTCAATTACAACAGCATTTTCACAAGATTTTTGCTCTTAATTGCTTGCATACCTCAGGCAAGAAAGGGTGGGGTATTTATAGGCCCCAAATGGCTTCAAAAGTGGAGCCAAAAATCAATTTTTAAGTGATCCCGAGGTGCTAGTATCGAAGATTGCGTTCTGGGCGATTGAGCCGCCTGACAGTCTAAGAGATTATGTTCTAGTGGTTCAGCCGCTTGATAGTCTGGGGCATATTAGTTTATAAATTTATGAATTGATTTCATCATCAAAATATGGGATTCAACTATTAGAGCAAATCAATGATATCTGAAGAGGATAGTAGTTGGAGGGAGGTAGTCAGACAATGCCCTACAACTAGGCGAGTGGGCCAATTTTGCGATTGATGCAGAGATGAGCACTCAACACAAAGTTCTAAATGCAGACCAGAACGCTAGAATTACATCTAATGGGGAGTTCTGCACAGGTGATGGGAAGTCAGTTCTAGTAAGGGAAGGGGATTATGCATTGGTGATCCTTGACGAGGTCGACAAGGTAGGCCAACGATCACCTCCTAGAGCACGCCATCGCCGATCTCTAGAGTAGTGATTGGTGGGAGAGGGAAAGCTATAGTTCGATAGAGATTAGAGAGTTGCAACAATTCTCTACCGAATGGGAGATGGCTACGATTTTTGCTAAGGAAGACAGCCAAGCAGGCTATGACCGCTTGGCAAGGATGGATGCCTCTTAGAGAAGAGCACTGCGATGGAAAAAGAGAGCGACCTATGACTAGTGTATCGCAACCGTTAGAGGAGAAGGTTCAGATCAATCAAGGAAGACTTTTTGTTGGTGAGGAGGAGCAGTCGCTTGTGTAGATCAGACAATGATGAGGAGGGAGTGCTGGAATGGAATGTGACATAGGCTCGACAGGATGGGAAGAGCCGCTTTGTTCGTGCTCTTCTTCTTGTGTGGAGAGAGGCACTGGTGAACATTGTGCTAAAGGCACCGCAAAAGTGAGACCGATGGAGGAGGAGTAGCTTCGTTGCAATACTAGGTAGGGAACTCTCCTTAGACACTGCGCTACACTAAGAGGAACTCACAATGAGTTTGTGATCGCAGGCTAACAAAGAGATGAGAGACTAGGAACAATAGCGATTGAAGTCCGTCTACTAGATCAATACGACAGAGAAGAGCACGATGAAGGGGTTCTAGTGTCTATACGGGTCCACTTACTCGATTTTATTGAAGTCGACTAGGCAAGGGGAGAAGGCTTGCTATGGCCGAGGAGATAAAATTGCTATCGCTGGACAGCGAGGAAATAAGGGGAAATCTTACTCTAAAATAAGAGGACTCTGATACCATAATAAATTAAGAGATGATGAGAAAGACTCATAAAGTTTTATTAATAGAATTTTATTTATATAGATTAGAGGAAAAAACATTCTCTATAAAGATCAGGAGAGATTTTCTTGAACAGTTGTGAAAATCTTATCTTCTATCAGTTAGATTCAATCTTATCTTCGATTACATATCCATCATTGATCATTTATATGTAAGATTATGTGGACTTTTATAATTGCATAAGATATATAATGAGATTAATTGGATTCTGATGATAGATATTAGTCAATAATAAATTAAAGTCTATATTATATTAGGATACCTTAGGGAATGACCTTGACGGAATAAACTCCCCTAATAACTTATCCTAGTCCCTCTGCTCTCACATATATATAGACAAGACCTCCTCTAAACCTAATGGCACAAAACGGAATAGTGTATACATTGTAGAATGGTGCACACAACATATAGTTTAGGGATTATGACTATTCTATCATCTCCCTAAACCATCAATCTTAGTGGTCTTGTAAAATGATAGGAAGAGAGGAGAAGGGTTCTAGATATGTTATAGTTCTCTTTGCAGATCGATGTTACGATGATATTCAGATCCAAAAGATAATGCTTTTACAGATCAAAATGGATCTTATTCAAATGACATCTAAAGGTACGTGCATCATAAACAGATCTAATATTAGTTGATTTCAATCCTAGCATAAAAATTTTTCGCATAACAGTATGCATGATTATAGTTTTTATACTTTCAATTAGTATCATAACCTAGGTTCTTGAGATTAAATATATTAGATCTACTAATTTTGTTTACGATGCCATAATAATCTAAATATCTTGTCGATCTATATTCTTATCTATTATATTATATCGTTTGCTTATAAACGATGTGAATTTTTTGTTAACATGACCTTGGATGATTGTTGTGCAACGCCGAAAGATGCAGCAATCATGCTACGTTCGGCTAGATCTGCTTGCGGCAACATGTACGCACCGGAGCAGGAAAGTGCTGCAACGGCAACCGCACAGAGCGAAGCCACAGCGGCCACGCTAGCGATGGTCAAGGTTGGGCGCTAGGTCGGTTAGAGATAGTAGCCGCGACAAACAAGACACGGTAAAATCGCCAGGGCGGTGGATGCAACAGAGGCCGCACCAGTGGTAACCGCACATGGGTAAAGGCCGCATCCAGAATAGGGTTAGGGTGTTCTTTTATTTCAGAAGACATTATGGTTTTACCCTTATGCTTTTTATTAATACCTATTACACCTATGACATTTCTGCCCTTTATAAACTTGGTAATTTTATTTTATATCCTATCATAAAATTATGATTTTTCCATTATGAAATTGAGAAATTATAGTTTATTTTCTCGATTATGAAATTGATCAATATATAATTTAATAAAATTTAATCTTGATTATATTTTTTATTATTCATTAATCAAATTTAGTTTTGATTAAATTTGGAAAGAATTAAATCTTTATCAATTTTTGTTATTTTGATCAATTTATTTAATTGGGCTCATGAGCTTCCCTAATTAAATAAAATTAATTAGTTTAATTAATTCAATAATATAAATAATTTTTATAGTTTTTCTCATATTAGTTAGTGATTGTATGTGATAAATAAAATCCAATTATTATTTTTGGATATTTATTTAGTTTTTTATATGTTTGAAATATGATGTATAAAATCATGAAATAATATTTATTTTTCACATGAAGGCATGATTTATGTATTTTCATGATTACAATCATCATATGAGTTTTTCCCTCCTGATTAATGTTTAGTAATTATTATGATTGTTATTCTATTATTGAATCGTTTCGGCATAAATTAGATTAAAGAAGCTTGATGAACATTATTTATAATTCATCTCTTTAAGTTATACTTAACCAATAACTGCCAAAGTAGTCTGGGATGATAGGCTTATAGGATATGAAATACAATTAGGCTCTCATCATTTATAGGATAATTTAATTTATATTTTATATTACTGTATTGGTCTTGTAGTCACTAAAGTGGTCTAGATCAACGATTTATAAAATTACATTAATGAACAAGTCCTAAATGATATTAAAGTAGAATGACATGTATAATTAGGATATTTAGATAATCTCAAAGGATAATCTATTTCAAATAATTATATGATGGGGTAGGATGATACTATTTTGGATATCCTTGTAATTTAGAATTGTATACCCAAAGGTAGTAAAACTATTCTACAAAGATGATATCAGTCGAAGATATGTCTATATTTTATCCAAAGGTTAAATATTGATGATATCAATAGTTAATCATATTTTGGTAAACTCAAAGTATTAATATTATTTTATATTCTGTAGTGGTATTTTCATCCATACATTCTCATACTTTTAGTATCTCTATATTCTCTAGATCAAATTATTCAAAATTGTTAGAGCATGTGCAATTCACATTGGGCGTATTAGATCTTGATTTGACATTACTTGTTGAAAATCTTACAGAATTAACTGATGAAAGTAGTGGAAAAAATCAATGAAATGAAGGCTTGATAAAGATATAATAGGCTTAGTTTAATGTTCATAAGAATGACAATTGCAAATAACATAAAGACTTCATTACCAGTTGCAACTAGTGCACGAGAATATTTAAAGGTTATTAAAGACAGATTTAAATATGCTAATAAGTCATTGGCTAGCATATTAATGAAAGAACTAATGACAGTTTAGTATAATAGTACTCAAGGAATTCAAGATCACATCCTCAACATGGTTGATAAAGCTGCAAAACTTATGGTATTGGGATTCAATGTTAATGAATCTTTCCTCGTGCAATTCATTCTTAATTTTTCTCCTTCTCAGTTTGGCCCATTCAAGATTCACTACAATACAAATAAGGATAAGTGAGACTTGAATGAGTTAATTAGTATATATGTTCAAGATGAATTACGATTAAGATAGAAAAGTTCATATAATGTTATGGCTGCTACTTAAGGAACTAATAACAAGAAAAGAAAATTAAAGCATCATGCATCAAAGAAATTTATCGGGTTTAAAAATGTTAGATAGACTATTGAAAAGAAAGCTATTACAATAAAATACTTCTTTTGTGGTAAGAAAGGACATGTAAAGATAGACTGCACTAAACATAGGACTTGGTTTGAAAAGAGAGGTACAAACTCGACCTTTGTATGTTTCAAATCAAACATTATAGAAGTTCCTTCTAATACATACTGGATTGATTCTAGTGCTTCAACTCATATTACTGATAATATGCAAAGATTCATTTCAATCCGAAAAATAAAAGACTATAAAAGATTCATAATTATGGAAAATCGTCTCAAAATGAAAGTGGTATCAGTAGGGACTTATTACTTATACCTAGAGATGAGTTATCTGATGGATCTTGAAGACATTTTGTTCCTACCATTTCTAGAAATTTAGTTTCTATATCTAGATATCTAGATATGATGAGTTAGGATATTATCTTTCTTTTGGTAACGTTAAACTCTGTATATTTTATGATTCAATAAAAGTTGGTTCTGAAATTTTATATAATAATTTATACAGAATTAATTTGAATCTTGAGTTTATAAAGATATTATTGACCCTGCAACCAAGTGTTGAAATGAAATATAATTTCAATAATGAAAGATCTTCTATATTGTGACATAGACGTTTGAGGCATATCTCTAAGAAAAAAATTGAAAGATTAGTGAAGGATAATATTTTGGAAGATTTAGAGTTTACTAATTTTGATGTTTTCATAGATTACATTAAGGGAAAGCAAACTAAACATACAAAGAAAACTACCAAAAAAAGTATAGAACTTCTTTGGATTATTCATATTGATATATGCGGACCACTCCATATTTCTTATTTTAGTGGAGAAAGGTATTTTATAACATTTATAGATGATATGTCTAAATATGACTATATTTATCTAATATATAAAATGTCTTAGGCCATTGACATTCTTGAAGTGTACATAAATGAGGTCAAGAGATAATTAGATAGAAAAGTTAAAATTGTCAGATCAGACAAGGGTGGTGAATTTTATAGCAGATATAATGAATCCGATCAAAATATTGATCTTTTTGCTAGATTCATAAAAGAATAGGATATTTATGCTTAGTATGCATTACTAGATGTGTCACACCAGAATGACATTGTTGAAAGACAAAATCATACTCTTATAGATATGGTTAGGAGCATGATGAGTTATCCCTCTGTACCTGAGTTAATGTGGGGTGATGTTCTTAGGATAGCTATGTATATCTTGAACAGGGCTCCTAGTAAGTTGGTTCCATCAACTCTTATGGACTGGTAGGAACCCAGTCTGAGATATTTACATATTTGGGGGCATCCTATAGAGATAAGAGTATTTAATCCACATAAAAAGAAATTAGATCCAAGAATATTTTTTAAATATTTTATTAGTTACCTACAAGGATAGTAGAATCTAGTAATGCAAAATTCCTAGAAAATAGTAAAATCAGTGAGAGTCAAAAATCTCGAAGGACTAGCTTTGATATTAAGGAGATTCAGATTAATTCTCCCGTATTATCCCCTATTAGAGAAATTATTGTTCATCAAATCAATGAGAGAATTGATGAGGGTGAACAACAAAATAATATTGATAAACTCTCATATGATGTTAATGTCGTCGCTGATGATCTTGTAGAACAATCACAATTGGCAGCTTTGATAAGATCTCAAAGGAAAAGAAACATGATATTTTTTATGTTTATATGGTATATATATAAGAATCAGATTATGATATAGGAATTAAAAGATACATATTATCGTTTTCATAAGCCATAAAAAGAAATGATTCTGAAAAACGGTATAATGCAATGAAAGAGGAATTAGAATCACTGGACCAGAATGGTATATGGGAACTCATTGAATTGCTCATAAATTGTAAAAGAGTTTATTATAAATAGGTCTTTAAGATAAAATACAACTCAATAGGCAATATCAAATGATATATAAAAAGGTTTTTCTTAAAAAGAAAATATTGATTATTATAAGACGATTTCTTTAATTTCTCAAAAGGATTTATTGAGAATCATCATGACATTAGTAATTTATTATGATCTTGAGTTATATCAGATTGATATGAAAATAATATTTTTGAATAGAGATTTAAATGAGAAAATTTATATGGAATAACCTGAAGGATTCATAGAAAAGGAAAATGAAAGTTAGGCTTGCAAACTTAAGAAATTCATTTATGACTTTAAATAAACTTCTAGACAATAGTATATAAAGTTTCATGATACCATTACATCCTTCAGATTTAAGAAAAATACTATTGATTAGTATATATATCTGTAGGAGCAAGTTTATTATATTGGTCCTATATGTAGATGATATAATACTTTCTAGTAGTGAAATTGGTTTGTTACACGAAACCAAGATATTTCTTAATAAGAACTTTAAGATTATTGATATGAATGAAGCATCCTATGTTATTGGCATTGAGATATTCAAGGACAGATCTCAAGGATTATTAGAACTATCTCAGAAAGGTTATATTAATCATATCTTAGAGGGATTTAATATGCAGCTTTGCTCAGCCAATGATACACCTATTACTGGAGGTAAAAATTCATCTAAAACCCTAGGAGACCTCGGGGAAGGCTGACCTTTGCATACAGATACGCATAGGTGCTGCACGGCTTAGGCAAAATAAGCTAAGCTCATGATATTGTGATATCAAAGGTAGGCAAGCACACGTAGAAACACTCACCATACACACGTGGGGGACCTAGCTGGGCTATATGGAGGACAGCTAGCACGTGTAACCGTTTGGGGGAAACAGACATTGAGATGTAGGGAAATGAGTCGCTTAGAAGAGTAGGCATCTAGGTTTGGCATTCAGAGAAATGACCAACCCTTTACGCAAGAGGCACCATAAGGACAAGCAAGTAAAGAAGAATGTGTCACGCACAAAGATTGTGATGGCTGAATTTGAGCTAAGCAACTAAACTTGATGGTGCTCAAGGTAAGCGGGGCGCTTGGTGAAAGATGAGACCGTGCAAAGTGGGAGCTGTTGCGCAACGACCGAAAGAGTTGTGCAAAGCTCACAGAGGTAAGGGGAATTGCTAACTCAAGGATTCAGTACTCATACAAGGGCTGGTACACGACAACGGAGTGTTCGTGGCCATCCCAAGGCACGATCGGAACTCGACGTCATAAAGCATCAGAACTTTCTCTTTGGCATGGAAATGATACATCCATAGGTGGTTGAAATGTGCAATAAGTTCAACATGTTGCTAGACCATGAAGGGTGTAGTGGGGACTATATTGGCGAAGAGTCGCAATCTAGCAAGTGCATTTGTGGGGGTAGAAAAAGACACAAATTATTTAATAAGACGGAGTAGTACAAAAGGGATGGTGGTCTCTGAAACTTCAAGTGGGAAGAATGCAAAGATAAAAGTTACTCTAGTAGGATAGATATCTAAGAGAGATAAGTCCTAGTTCTCCAGAGGGAGAATTATGTACAATGGACCACATATATTAAGGAAGAGTTCCTCAAAGCAATATTTCTATAAAGCTCAACAGACTAAGCGAGTGACGAAGAGTCATCGTGATAGGGCCCTAGGGTTCTATCGTGAAGGAATAGGATAAAAAAAGGGGATAAACGATCTCTTCGAGAGGATCGGGCCTCCTAGATCACTTCGAGGGGACATGCCTCCTAGGATTTTGCCTTTGGCTAAAACTAATACTTCTTCATTGATTGATTTTCATGAAAGAAATTATAGCCTTATTTATAGGGCTTTGCTAAGAATCCCACTAATCTTCGACTCTTAACTAACTTGATAAACTCCTAACTGAAAATAATAATTGACTCTATCCTAATCGAAGATAAGAATCAACTCTAACCAACTCATAGTTGACTCGATTGAGCTTACCCGTCTCATAACTAACTCCAACTAGATAGACTAACATGACTCGATTTGATTTAATCATGAATAAAGGGACCCGACTTAGCTAGGGTCCTAACAGACCCGCCCACTTCAAATCAGCCTTGCCCTCAAGGCTGAGCAGTATCAAATTTCAGGAGCACTTCAATATTTACCACGAATCACAACTCTTTGATCAATTAAGTAGGATCTCCACTTGGTGTAAGCAATTGTTTGGCCTTCTCATGCAGTTGCCATTGTAGTCTTCTGGAAAACCCTTTTCATCTAATGGCTAGTGGTCGCACCATGTCTTTTTTTGAGGATCGCCACTTTAAAGTATTCCTCAGGCATCAAATAGAAATCGACAAGTAGTTGTTTTACCTTTGAGCACCTTTTATCACAAATTAGGGTTTGCCCATTAGTAATCTTATCTTCAGATTTGGCACAGCCTTCATGGTTGGACTCCACATTATCAATTTTTGATTCCTCCTTAACTGGTTCAATCGTCAGAAGTTTATCACGACCTTCATATTCGAACTCTATATTGTCAATTTTATTTCCTCCTTAATTGTCTCAACCGTCAGAAGCTGCTCTTGTTTGTGTTTGTCTATGTTGACTACCTTGAAGTCCTATCTATTGAAGCTTCTGTTTCGACGAGGGTCCATAATGATTTTTCCTTCATGTACACTAGTAAATGATATAGTTGCTATCATAGTGCGAGGATGACAAGTTTTAACTTCACACTAAATCTTGGGATTAAGTCCCTCAATAAATTTTCTCACCAATTGTATCTCGAACCAATCTCGGGTTTGGTTCGATGGGTGCTTAAATCTGCTCTGGTACTTATATACTATAGAAGTCTGATGAATTTTGGTGAGTTGTTTATTAATATTCTTGTATTCTGACGGTCCAAAATGATTCAAGAGCTCTCTCTTGAACTGTCCTCACAAAGGGACTCCATGATAGGTCTTGTATAAATCATACCACTGGATCACATCACCTTCGAGTTATGTGGAAGCTATCTCCACCATGGATTCTTCCGAAGTCCTGTGAAAATAAAAAAAAATTTAGTACGTGAGATCCAACTAATTGGGTCTTCATTTTCCCATCTAGGAAACTCCTTGTCTTACCCTTGATCATATTTTCTAGACTTGTTCCCTTTGAGATTGAAACTTTCAGTATGCTGAGATTTGTCGGGACTCTCTAATCGGCTTCTTCTAATTTCACGGAGGAGCTCTTAAAATCTGTCTTCCATGCGAGCCTCGCAAGCTTTAAATCTTGCATCAAGTGCATCATCTATAATCATCATGTACGATTGTAGATCGGTGATGTTCAGTTCTTTTTTTTTTTTTTTGCTGTTGAATCAGGGGCATGAGTTTGCATCATAAATGTGGTAGGACTTGGTCGCAACGAGATTATTGGTGTAGACAAGCAACGAAAGGAGAGAAAGATGGATGTGGCTACTGGAACTTAGCTAGGTGGCAGCAACAGGATGAAGGTGGCACTTGCAGCAAGAGAAGATGGCAGCGATATATAATTTACATATGACGGCATGAGATGACAATATGAAGATGGATGTAGTAGAAGGGAAAGAGATGCCAGCGAGTGCTGAAGAGTAGGGGTAGCAGATATGGTAGTGGTAGGGGAGAAATAGCAATGTTGTTGTGCATGGGCTGCAACACAGATTCTTGCTAGAGTTGAGGAAGAGGAAGCGGGACCAGCAGGGTCCAACAAGCAGCGAGGTCCAGCGAGGGGTGGCTACGGCTGCTCCAATCGATGGGGAGTGATGGGCGACAACAAGGATGGTCGACGACAATGAAGGAGGAAAGCCACAGCGGCATTTAGGTGCAATAGGGGATAGCGATAGAGGGCTGGCCGGTGCCGATGGTGGCAGGGGTTGGGCGACTACTGTTGAGGGCTGGCCGACGATTGATGAGGAGAGGAAGAAGGGGCGAGATGCAAAAGACAGCAGCGGCCAATGGTGGGGAGGAGGCAGTAGGCGCCTCGACGTTTGGGGTGGCTGCTATGGCAGGGGCCGACGACAGTAGCAGGGAGGAGAGAAATAGAGGTGGCCGACGGACGAAGAGGCGATGGCTGAGGGAGAGGGCAATGGTGACATGAACCGGTGGATGGTGATGGGGAGGAGGTTGCCACAATGGGTTGCAATGGCAGCGGCAAGGAAGAAAGGGGAGGAACAAAGGTGTCGGCGATAGATGAGGGAGGAGAGGAAGACCGCGCAGAGGGCGTGCGGCTGCTACGGGAGGAAAGGAGGAAAGGACGAGGGCAATGGCTGAGGTAGCGTCGGCCAGCGATAGGAGCAGGGGAGGAAGAAGGGGGAAGGTGCACGGGTGGAGCAGCAGTTGAGGAGGGTAGCGACTGCTAGCTATGCTTGGCAAGCGGCACGTAGGTGGGGAAGAAGGGGGAAGGTGTAGGGCCCCTTCTTCTTCTTCTTCTTCTCTCTTTCTCTCTCTCTCTCTCTCTCTCTCTCTCTCTCTCTCTTCATTTTTCTCTTTTTTTCTTTTTTTTCACAGATGAGGAGAAAAGAGGGGTGGCTGCGACTTCTTTTTTTTCTCTCTCTCTCCTTTTTTTTCTTTTTTTTAGCAAAAATGTTTGTTGCAATAATGCAACAATGATGATGATGAGTTTGCAGTAAAGTGGCAGCATGAAGATGAGAAAGAAGATATGATAAGGATGATGGCGACGATGATATAAGGTAGCAAAGGGAAGTGATGAGGATGATGAATGATAGCAATGAAAGAGCCGAGAAACGATGGCTCTAATACTAGATGATAGGGTCCCATCTATCGTGGAGGAATAGGGTGGAAAAGGGTGATAAATGATCTCTTCGAGGGGATCGTGCCTCCTAGATCACTTCGAGGGGACCTGCCCCCTAGGGTTTTGCCTTTGGCTAAAACTAATACTTCTTTATTGATTGATTTTTATAAAAGAGTTTACAGCCTTATTTATAGGGCTCTACCAAGAATCTCGCTAATCTTTGACTCTTAACTAACTTGATAAACTCCTAACTAAAAATAATAACTAACTCTATCCTAATCGAAGATAAAAACCAACTATAACCAACTCATAACTGATTCGATTGGGTTCACACGTCTCATAACTGACTCCGACTAGATAGACTAACATGACTCGACTTGATTTAATCATGAATTGAGGGACCCGACTTAGCTAGGGTCCTAACACGTTGCATGATCTTGAATGAGGTAAAGCATTGGTGAATGTATTTTGAGACCAAGTGGAGGAGCAATCCAAGGCAACATCATATGAAGGCACATGTAGAGTCGATGTGAAAATCGAACTTAATGAAGGGTTGACTCGTGAAATGGTAGGTGCGAGGGCCATCATTGACTTAATGTAAATCGAGGAGCGGAACGACTTGGGTGGAACTTGGTGAAGTACCTAAGCCGCATGAACGGAGTCGACATAGAAGATGTAGCATAGAGTGGAGGCACAGAGCTTTCCTTGGACAGAGGTTAAGGGCATAAACTCTTATAGAGGCAAGAGTGGGATCGTGTCATTCCATGGGTTCTTCATTCTGATGAGGCAGACTTGTTTTGCATGGTGCCCAAGACGAAGGGAGCTTCGAGGCATATACACCTTACCTCAAAGATGCATTTAACGGAGTAACTAAGGTGATCCAACTTGCAGAGGCAAAGTTAGGATTAGGAGACCTTAGCTTGGGGCAAGAGGATGTAGAGGCAGGTACTCTTGAAGAATATACCACAGTGTTTCCATTCGAGTTATCAAGAATAAGTAGTCAATAACGAAGATTGTGCTGATAGGAGATAGAGGCCCAAGATCCAAATAATGGTGTACCAATTCTACCAAAGTCAGAGAACTTCAGAAGCTACTAGGCGGTAGACTATCCTAGAGCTATGCTTCATTCGGGTGTGACCCAAGAGTGGGTGGACGAAAGTGAATGGCCAAGGGAGCGAACCAAAAATTGGAGATGAAGGAGGCCCTACGATGTGTTGGCAGAGGTCACACATAAAGAAATTGTAGTCCAAGTTCATCACATGATAATCTGTATGTAATGGAGATGTCACCAGGAGGCGACATGGTGTAGTAGATTGTGGTGGAATAGTTTGTGGCAATGCAATACATGCGGAGATGTCCCGTGAGGGACATGATCATAAAGAGGTATGATCAGGAGCTACTGGGAGCTCCACTTTGGTGTATAACACAACAAGAAGAAGGGCTATGGATTCAAGGAGTGAATATCATGGTACCGTAGAGGTGTGTCTTCTTGTATGCATCAAAGCTTGTATTGGATGAAAGCCTTAGTCAACAACATATGGGGGCTATATACCACCAAGGAAGAAATTCAAGTGCAAGTACCAGTGAGTCTCATGGAGGGGGATGTGATCATGTAAATGATTAAAAGCTGTTGGGAGCTATACTTCGGTGAATAATGCATTGGCAAGAAGGGCTGTGGATTCAAGGAGTGAATGTCATGGTACCACAGAGGTGGGTCTTTTGTGTGTGCACATCGAAGCTTGCATTAGATGAAAGCCTTGGTCATCAGCATATGGGGGTTGTGTACCACCAAGGGAGAAGTCAGATTACAAGTACCAGCGAGTCCCATGGAAAGGACTTGATCAAAGGTATGATCAGAGTGGTTGAAGAGTTGGACTACTTCAGTGCTCACATTCATTTAAGGAAACCCGACAAGTCAGAGGACAAGGTCGAGTAAGTGAATGTTGCTACCAATGAAGCTATGGAGAACAGAATTGGTGCGAGCTCTACAATAAGATGGCAGAGGCCATGCATGAGAGTTACAGTCTGTCTTTCTATTGACCAAGGAGAACTGCTAGAAGGACACAGTGATGTTGAAGCAAATGGTCGAAAGGGGTGAGGAAGTGATAATGAGTCTGAAGGGGCTCAGTTACCCAAAAGTAATAGTGTTGGTCAAAAAGGATATGGACTCAGAGGAGAGCCATAGTACCATAGAGGCGGATCTACCGATTGCGAAGAAAGGGACGCAGATGCAAGGCAACGGATAGTAGGGTCATGGGCTTGGTAGCACTATGATATCATAGAGACTGGACTTCTATAGAGTCATCAATCTCTTGCTCTCATGGAGAGAGAGCATTGGTTGTAAAAGAAGCCGATGAGGTGGAGAATGCAGAGGCAAACTCAAAGTACCAAGATAGGGTGGAAGGGCAGAGCCAAGGAACTTTATAAAACCAGTGTCAACCAGCTTCTT
The DNA here is from genome assembly GCA_021527575.1 of Ensete glaucum. Taxonomy (NCBI): domain Eukaryota; kingdom Viridiplantae; phylum Streptophyta; class Magnoliopsida; order Zingiberales; family Musaceae; genus Ensete; species Ensete glaucum. The sequence continues at coordinate 26,245,128 of CM038559.1, read as the reverse complement.
ATTAAAATAGCTGAAAGTGGGGGACTTCGAGTTGATGTAGGAGTGCTCGACCAAAGAGCGAAGTAGACAGTATGTGGTGTTGTACCTTTTCTACTTAGAGGAGTAGGCGATAAAGATGATGGAGGAGATGGTACAATCCCAGAGGCGACCAGATCTATCAAAGACTTACTCCAAGTTAGGGGACTCCAAGTTGGGGTAAACTTTTTGCTCTTTTCGGGCAAAACTTGTTGCATTCTAGAAGTTCAATGATAGTGGGAAGGTGAATCAACAGTAGCTAACTCAACAAAAAGAGTGCAAACACTTCAAGTGCTTCAGAAGTATGAGAAAAGAGTGGATAAATATTAGTAACTAACTCAATGCATGAAGTATAAACTCGAGGAGGTAGGCGAAATTGATTAAACTTTGCCTTCTCAACTCAAGAAAATGGGGGAAACTGAGTACCATAATTCTCTTAACTCGAGGAGGTGAGCGAAGCCAAGTAACATTACCTTCTCAACTCCTAAGAGAATGGATGAAGTAGAGTATCTTAGTTCTCTTACTTACCTAGCAGAGGAGCTCTGCATAAGTTCAGTAACCCTTCGAAGAAAGCTTATGGAAGACAATAGTTGTCAAATTCTTATCATTGGTGATCAATACTACTGAGAGTAGATTGTTCGCTTCATTTCCTAACTGAATACCAATCGAAAGTGGGAGTGATATGAACCTATTTAGAAGTGTCAGCTAAAAGTGGAAGAAGGATAAATGGGCAAATATTATTGAGGAAGGACCCAAAAAAAAAAAAACTTCAAAGTCTGCAAGGCGATGCTCGTTAAAGTTCCAACAAGCATCCATCCAGTTCAAGCAATATGAGTATATTACAATACTAGCATATAATAAGGCAAGTCTTTTCCTTCATTAGAAGGATCCTGAAGAGTCAACAAGGATCAGCACAACTCAGCCAACCCCACACCAAAGTCAGTCATTGGTGAGTTGAAGTAGTATGGCAGATCAGAGTTTTATTACTTAACAACAGCAAGTAGCGGGCTTGTAGTAAGCATGGCAACCCTAGTTTGGTTTGCTTTGTAGCCAATTTTGACTTATAAATATGAGTGTGTCTTATAAACATTTATGGGGACTTCAATCTATAATGGATAATTATCTTTTGTGTGCAACCTTTCTAAGTTTTTAATATTCATGGGTGTAATTTGTATTGGTTTTATAAAGTGTTTGCTTGAGCAATTGCTTGTGGATCCCATTAGAATTATTTCTTCTGACTTGTTTTCTCTTTTGTAAGTCCTATGGGACCCTAGGAGATCTTGGGGAAAGCTGACCTTTGCAGATGGACATGCATGGGTACCGCATGACTTAGACAAAAATAGCTAAGCTCGTGATAGTGCGTAATTGGAAGTCTATTATATGCTCAAATCTATACAAGACTAGATTCAGTTTTGTAATTATAATGTTAGGTAGATGTCAGAGTAACCCAGGAATGAAACATTGGAAAGCTCTGCAAAGAAAGTAACGAGATATCTATAAGGGACAAAAGATTATGTACTCACATATAAGAGATCGGATCAGCTTGAAGTGACGAGATATTCATATGCTGATTTTGTAAATTGTCTCGATAGTAGAAAATTCACTTTAGGATTTGTGTTCATGCTAGTTGGTGAGGCAATTTCTTGGAAAAGTATAAAATAATCACTTATTACAACATCTACGATGGAAGCTGAATTTATGACATGCTTTAAGACCATAAATCAAGCTTTATGGTTGTAAAATTTTATCTCAGGACTTAATGTGATCGACTTAATTGTCAAACCGTTGAAGATATTTTGTGATAACACTATATTAGTTTTCTTCTCTAAAAATAGTAAGTACTTTAATGGTTCTAAGCACATTGAGATAAAATACTTGGTGGTTAGAGAAAGAGTCTAGAAACAATAAATTTTAATTAAAAATTTGAGCATCGCTATAATAATTGCTGATCCATTTACGAAAGTTTTACAGTGCAAAACATTTAAAGAGCATGTTCTTAGAATGAGACTTGTGAGCAAGCCATAAAGGATATGGTGATACATATTTAAGTAAATATTATTATTGATATTTTTTTACATAATTAAAGTTATTTGTTTCTGCTATCTTGTTTGTATTTATGTTTATGCATATTATGGTTGAATGCAATAACATGATTGTCTTGACAAAATAAATTATATGTGTCATTATAGACTATATAAGAAAAGGCTAATAGTGTTATAGTACATAGAAGGAAGTGTGACATTGATGACAAACAACAGCTATGACTCGCACTGATAGTTGGACTGAATACAATATTATTATGCTTATTAGACTTATTGACTTATTTTTAAAATCATAGACATGTAATAAAATATTTTTTAAAATTTATAAAATCTAACTGTGTAAAATTATTTTTGAAACAAATTTTATTTTATTTATTTTGATTTTGAATATCTTTTATATCTTATCAATTAATGGGTTAAGTAGGAGAATGTAAGATTATGTGGCCTTTTATAATTGTATAAGATATATAAAGGGATTAATTGGATTTTGATGACATATATTAGTCAATATTAAATTAAAATCTATATTATATTAGGATATATTAGGGAATGCTTTTGATGAAAGGAACTCTACTAATAATTTATCCCAGACCCTTTGTTCTCGCCTATATATAGACAAGACCTCCTCTAACCTAATAACACAGAACGGAACAGTGTATACGCTATAGAACGGTGCATATGGCATAGAGTTAAGGGATTACGATTATTCTCTCATCTTTCTGAACCATCAATCTCAATGGTCCTATGAAAGAATAGGAAAAGAGAAGAAGAATTATAGTTCTCTTTGCAAATCGATGTTACGGTATTATTTGGATCTAGAAAATAATACTTTTATAGATAAAAAATGTTATTCGAACGACATCTAAAAATACGTGCATCGTGAACTGATATAATATTATTTGATTTCAATCTTAGTATAAAAATTTTTATCAAATTATACGATTATAATTTTTATACTTTCATTATATATTTAATAAATTTTATTTATATCATGTTAAATATCTCAACTATTCATTTCTTATAAAAATTAATCTGACATCTTCATTTTCTGAGACAGTATGAAATATTATTCCGCTTTAACATTTTTCCGAAAAGAAACTGATCTTCCGACGGAGACTTCGTCGGCGACATATCCATGCGGTCTGGTGGGGACCCACTTGTTTCCGCCATTCCAACAACTGCGGGGTTGGGTGAGACGTGAACGGATATAGGAAAATCCTAGCGATAGAACGACATCGGTCCATCGAAAATTACATCAAAGGCGCATCGCATCTCATCCCTTATAATTACGCCGTGTGACGCCCAGCAATGGCCGCCGCTTCCCTCATCTCCCATCGCCTCTCCTCCTCCTTCCTCCGCTTCTCTTGGAGATCCGGTTCGATCCCCCACTCATTCACCGCCCCAACTCAGGTCTACCTGGGTCTCTCATTTCATATTTCTTCGTGGATTTCCCGATCTGATGCGTTCTTTCTACCTTGTTTTCCTTTTCGGTGAGCAGAGGCTTGATCGGTTCCGCCCTTTTTGTTCATCGATGGCCGCTTCATCGTCGGAGCCCAAAGAGGCCCCTTCCAACAACCCTGGCCTCCAAACCCAGCTCGATGACGCCACCAAAGGATACTTCTTGCAGCAGACTGTAAGCTCACTTTCCGAATGATTTGATCTTTTTTTTTAAACATTATCTTGATTCCCTTTTAAGATTTTTGTTTCCTTTTTTATGTGTTTGTGGTAAAACTTCGATTTTGGTCGCAGATGTTTCGAGTCAAAGACCCCAAAGTCAGTCTTGATTTTTACTCCCGCGTGTTGGGAATGTCGTAAGTTTACCATCTTGAATCTTGATTTCCTTTCATCGATTGTAAGACCTAAGACTATTTGTTTTATTTTATTAAATATGGCTGAAATTTAAAGCGGAGTGGTATAATTGCTTTCTCACCATGGCTCGGTCAAAGATAACGACGATCTGAACCGCAGCTGAGAGAGGCTACTTTCGTATATGTCAGCTTGGGAGTTGATGGGTTGAAAACTTTGTACGTTAGATATTATACATGAGAGAGACATGATATATGCTTCTGTTTTTTTATTCCAGCTTGAGTAGACGTAGTAGTATTAAGCTTCCATGAGGTTGAACCAATATTGCTAAGCTGAACTGTTGTTATGCTTCCACAAAGTTAGTCTGATATCGTGCATCATATATTTGGAACACTACAAAGTATCAGTTACTACTTGGTGGTACACTCTCTGTTTTTTTCGTTTCAAGAATTTATTGAGAAGATGAAATTTTATATACAAAAAATGGAACTTATATTTAAATTTTGAAGAGAACAAGAACAGAAACCATTGTAGTCATAACTAGAATGTAATAGTGGTTGCTAATCTTGGAAAGGGATCTTTAGGTGCAACAATTTTTCGAATATTGCCTTCCTTTTGTGACTTTCACTTCAAATATTAACACTATGTCATTCTAGATATTACTCGCGTCTCAAAGTTTCTCTCCTATTTGTTCAAATCGACAACAAATAGTTGCACCATTTTTGATCGGCCAGGTGCACCAACTAACCAAAGAGCAGTATTAAGTGGGATATATTTATATGCCTTTCCTAAAGGATTATACATTCATAAGACATCTAATTCATTTTCTCTCTTAACATTTTCTTTTCTATATTTTTCCTGTTTTTCTAAATCTAGTTGTTCTTGTTCCCTTTTCACCAACAAATATCAGGTTGCTGAAGAGGCTGGATTTCCCAGAAATGAAATTCAGCTTGTACTTTCTGGGTTATGAGGTATAGTCTTTTGCTTGTACTTATAAAGCTGCAATCATATTTTCCCTGTCAACTTTGCAGCACTCAGGGTAACCTGATATGTGCCGAACAGAATACTTCATTGGCACCATCCAATCCAACTGAACGAACTGTGTGGACCTTTGGTCAGAAGGCTACACTTGAGCTTACACAGTAAGAAATATGTCTCTACAGTTTAGATGGCCATATCATCATACACTTGTGCTGCAAAACTTGTGCACTGTTTCTCAAGATATCATGTATCTGATCTGATCTTTCTGTGAATTTCTGGCAGCAACTGGGGCACGGAAAATGATCCTGAATTTAAAGGCTACCATAACGGAAATTCAGAGCCCCGTGGCTTTGGTGCGTACTATCAAATGCCAATATCTAACGAAAGTTTTGTCTGATGTTATTCCTCACAAGTGAACTTTGGATATACTTGACACTTATCAATCACAAGTCTTTTTAGAGACATGATATTGCTGATTTGATTTTCGCATTTCTAATACTTTTGCTGCAAAACTTTTCTTGTAGGTCATATAGGCCTCACTGTTGATGACACCTACAAGGCATGTGAGCGATTTGAACGTCTAGGGGTGGAGTTCGTGAAGAAACCTGATGATGGTAACTTTGTCCTTGGCATGAATATTTGTAGCTGTATTTTCCTTCATAGATTGATCTTTTACTGCATACAGTTTTGTTGCCAACCCAAATATTTTTGGATTACTATGCCCCAAGTAAATTTCCACACAGTTCTATCAAGTGAATGTTCCCGTCAGCTTTGGTGGCTCAAAATCATGTATCAGTGTGTGATGAATAACTTACGTCAGATATACTCCTTTCAGGGAGAAAGGATGGTCAATATCTTATCTTGGGAGTTGCTTGGATTCTAGTAGTGGTTCAAAAGATTGGTTTAGAAAATTATTGAAAATTTTGTTACACCTTTATGTGGTCTATACTTCAGGAGTATCTAAGACAATTTTAAGCTTCTCCATTAAGAGTCTTTTCTGTATTTAGTATCTGCTGACAGTTTTCCTCATTTGTCCTACGTTATTATCCTCTGGTGGTGCTCTTCATGTATTTGAAACTTCTCTGATCTAGATCCCAACACAGTGTGTGTTCTCCCGTGTTTGTATTGTTTTTGCTTTTGCCTGTTCTTCCTAAATGAATGCTTTGTAATGAACTTTATCTGCGTTCTGCATGCAGGAAAAATGAAAGGCATTGCCTTCATTAAAGACCCTGATGGCTACTGGATTGAGATTTTTGACCTGAAGAGAATTGGGAATGTGGCTGCTGATGCTGCTTGAGAAAGAACTTATCAAAGTGAAGAGCTATACTACTTTCTAGTGGATCAGCTGTGATTCCTTTGGTGTTATATTTAATCGTGTTGATGAGCATTTGGACCTATGCTATGATTTTTCCTTAGTAGTAGTCCTTGGGTTCCCTTTTTATTGTCGCATGCAGATGCATCCCGCTCTTGTTGAGCCATGGATGATTATAATAAACATATGACAGTTTCTGGTCTTATGAGCTTAACTTGCTTTCTCTGTGTTAGTATCCTAGTTTAGTCGGGTCTTAGTCGATTGAGTCGAGTCTTTAAATTGAGCCTTGTTGATCGGTCTAGATCTAACATTAGGTCAGATAGGAGGAGCTTTGAGTTCATTGTAATAAATCAACTTAAATTTTAGTAGATTTAGGATTCGACTTAACTGGAATCTGGTTAGGAGTTAGAGTTGGATTCAGTTAGGAGTCAACCAAGTCAAGCTTATAATCAATTCAATTGGTCGCCCACCTTGATGAGAGGAAGTCGACTAGGGCTCAGAGGAGGTGGTTAGAGTTTGAAATGAGAATGTTTCACTTGGAGTAGGAGTTTGATTAGGAGTTGTAGTCTTAGTTTACTTGAAGTAGGAGTCATATTAGGAATTAGGGTTTTGAGGCCATATATAAAGCATATAGCCATTACTATTTTGGTAAGCAATCAATATATTTTTTTCAACCATTATGGTCGACTACTAAGGAGGGAGAAACTCCTATAAAATTCTAAGGAGGGTCGATCCCCTGTAGAGGTCAACCTAAGCTTAGAATCCTACGAGGTTCTAACATTTGGTATCAGAGCAGCATTCTTGGTGCCTCGTTGCCCTTCCACAGTCGTCACTACTTTCATCTAGCCATCCGTCACCTCCTAAGCAATTCCAACAATTGTTGTGATCATTGTCGACTCCATCGTCACCACCACTACTATAGAAATATCATCTATAGCTTTCACCAAAATTGCCTCAGGTTATGGTATCTACCTTACTGCTACTATAATTTACTTGTAAAGAACCAAAAAGATAGTACATCTATCTCACTGTAAAAATTTATCGTCACAAAGTTATCATCTTTACGATGAAAGTTTCACTGCAAAATTTTAACCACATATTTGCTATCATATCTATGATCTTTATATCGATATCTTGCTACCATATTCATCTTTATATTTTACATTGGTTTGGCTTTCCTTACCGGTGGGTGCTCACCAAATTATTCTTTAAATATTTGATGTAACCGCTAAAACCTTTTTGTCAAACTACTATTTTTCGATGTAAAATTTTGTTGCTGCATCTGTTGTATTCAATTTTGATGCCATATTTGCCACCATATCACTATCATTGTAAAACTGCTGCCTTCTGACGAAAAATTATGCTGCCATACTTTTCGATATTTCTTGTTGTATACACAATTGATCTTTGTCGAATTTGTTGCTGCCATACTGCTATCACTATTTTCATCTATCTTGCTGCTATCCTCATTGGTTTCTTGCTGTTGAAATCATCCATATACTGCTGAAATCCTTTCGTTGCAAAACTGTTATTCCTAACGAAGAATTTTATAGCAATATCTTTTGGCACTTCTTGCCAAAGCCACACCAAACTGGTTGTTGCCTACAACAGCAACCATAAACCTTCCTTCCCAACTTCAAATTATTACCACCGGAACCCTTTCCAGCCTCCACAACACCCTCAAACCGCAGCACCAACAACAACCTATACCACAAGCTAGCAACTGTAAACCGCAACCTTGACCCATCTCTCTTTCGACCACCAATCCCTACCAAATTGGTTGCTGTAATTTACAGCAACCCTAACCATCTTCCTATCCTTAAACCACCACCACCAAACCCAACTTACTACCTAGAGAACAGCCTCGAATAGCAGTATCAACAGTGCCCGAACGACATTGGTAATAGGCATTAAAAGCCCTTAATTTCGATCGGGTTTGTGCCCGAGCGACGTTGGTAACAGGGGCTGAAAGCCCTTGGAGTCAGTCGGGTTCGCACCCAAGCGACGTCGATATAGGGGTTGAAAGCCCTTGTCATCGGTCAGGATCTCACCCCAGCGAAATTAATAACCCGGGTTGAAAGCCCTTGGAGTTGGTCGAGTTCGCACCCGAGCGACGTTAATAACAGGGGTTGAAAGCCCTTGTCATCGGTCGAGATCCTGCCTGAGTGATGTTAATCACAAGGGCTGAAAGCCCTTGTCATTGGTCGGTATCTCACCTGAGCAATGTTGATAAATAGGAGCTGAAAGCCCTTGGAGTAGGTCAGGTTCATGCCCGAGCGACGTTGGCAATAGTGGCTAAAAGCCCTGTGAAGGAGTTGAAAGCCCTTAAAGTCGGTCAGGTTCATGCCTGAGCGACGTTGGTAACAGGGGTTGAAATCCCTTGGAGTCAGACGGGTTTGCGCCCGAGCGACATTGTTCATAGGGGCTGAAAGGCCTATGAAGGGACTGAAAGCCCTTATCATCGGTCGGGATCCCGCCCGAGCGATGTTGATCACAAGAGTAGATCCCTTGTCATTAGTCGAGATCTTGCCGGAGCGATGTTGATAATAGGGGCTAAAAGCCCTGGGAAGTGGCTAAAAACCCTTGGAGTCATTCGGGTTCGCGCACTAGCGACGTTGGTAATAGGGGCTGAAAGCCCTTATTAGAACCCTTGTGGATTCTAAGCTTGGGGTGATCTCTATAGGGGATCAACCTTCTTGAAACTCTATAAGGGTTCCTCCCTCCTTGATTTTCTGCACAAGGCTGAAAGATAATTGATCTATTGATGATGAAAAAGGTTACAATTATAATTGTTTATATAGGGCCTCAAAACTCTAACTCCTAATAGGACTCCTCCTAAAACTAGCACTCCTACTAAACCAAGACTCATCTTTCCCTCAACTCCTAACCCCTAGCCAACTCCTAACCTTGTTGTGGTCGACAGCTATAGGGATATCCAACTCCTAATTTTATTCTTATTCCACTCTAGAGATAGTCCAACCTAAGTGGGACTCTCCCCCTCTTGTCATAGCCAGCCTCTCTTAAAAGGAGGCGGCGGCTAGGAGACTCCCATCCCATAAGGATTCATACCTAACCCTATCCAACCACTTCTTTACTAGGGGGTGGTGGCTATATTAGAGTTTATTGCATTCTTGACTTAATTGACTCTAACATATATCCAACTCCGACTCCTAATAAGAGTTTAGTTGAATCCTAACCCTACTAGGATTTGAGCTGATTCATTATAATAGACTCAAATCTCCTCATAACCGACCTAATGTCAGGTCTAGGTTGGCCAAAAAGGTCCAATTTAAGGACTCATCTCAATCGACTAGGACCCGACTCAACTGGGGTCCTAACAAACCTATCCTCTTCAAATCATTCTTGTCCTCGAGGCTGAGGCTTCATAATCATTGGGTCTTAGTCTATAATTCTTCTTGAAACTTCCTCGTGGTATCTATGGTAGGCACACCATGGTCCGACAGCCCAGTATTGTCTTGTATCTCTTAATCAAGGGTAGTAGTATTTTGACGATGGTGCATCACGATCCTATGATCCCACGTGATCATAGCTGAACTTGAACCTTCTCATCAGTCGGGATGTTAGGTGGATGGATCTGGGTTGAGTTGTCCTCTGTAAACTTCCATTCGCTATGAGATACTTGGAGGATCAATTATATTTTTGAATTGGTGTACCGATCTGATCCATAAGTCATGGCTTCATTATGATCCCCAATTTTACAAGGGCCAAGTAGCAAGGCGTCCACTTCCTTGAGGCTCAAGTCTTCATAGATTCCTATTGATAGGGATTAAGATGAAGGAAGACTCGATCTTCAACAATAAACTTCCTTCTATTTTGGTGTTTGTCCGGTGGCTGTTTCTTTCTTACATGGGCTGGTGTGTGGTTGTTCTTTAATGGTAGCCAAGCTTTCCTCTAAGATAGGGGCTACCTTCTAGTAGTGTCTATGGTAATATGGGTCTGATATGAGTTTGGAGGGAGTAGAAGCTATAATTTTTCAGGAATTATTTTCATCTCCCTTTTGTGTCGTTGTCCTGTTTCATGCAAACCCTTGGAGTCATTCGGGTTCGCGCACTAGCGACGTTGGTAATAGGGGCTGAAAGCCCTTATTAGAACTCTTGTGGATTCTAAGCTTAGGGTGATCTCTATAGGGGATCGACCTTCTTGAAACTCTATAAGGGTTCCTCCCTCCTTGATTTTCTGCACAACGCTGAAAGATAATTGATCTATTGATGATGAAAAATGTTACAATTATAATTGTTTATATAGGGCCTCAAAACTCTAACTCCTAATAGGACTCCTCCTAAAACTAGCACTCCTACTAAACCAAGACTCATCTTTCCCTCAACTCCTAACCCCTAGCCAACTCCAAACCCGTAAATTCAGCAATAGTCAGCATTTCCTTATTGTAGATTGATAGCTTGAGGTGATATAGAGAGAGGGCCTTGTTGATATAGGCTAAGGGTTTATCATCTTGCATGAGGATAAGACAAATTCTGGCTCCTAATGCGTCAATCATAAACACTTTGTTGGAGTCGGGTAAAGCTAGCACCGACAAAGAGTAGGGGCTGCAACTTGGCTGAATGACCCATGTTTTAAGCATCTCTTTTATAATCCTCTCTAATTTATCTTTCTGGAGGTGAGGATAATGATATGGCTGAGTGTTTGCTGGTGGTTATCCCGGAAGAATCAGAATTTGATGATCATGCCGTTAAGTAGGAGGTAGGCTGCGTAGTTTGGTGAAGACATCTAAAAATTTAGCAATCAATTGGAGAAGGTTTGGGTCTTCAATTTTTGTAGCTCCCTCATATGTTGTTGCTAAAGATGTATTAGGAAGCTGTTGTTCACTTTGTGCAACACTTTCTCTATTCATTGCATTGAAACCGTTATCACGTTGCTCCCACGTTTCCTGCGTAGGATCACCTGTTTCCCATGGTTCAAAAAATTTCATGATAAATTTAGAAAAATTTTAGGAAACATCACCTAATGTAATTAGCCATTCAATGTCAAGCAAGGCCTCATAATCGTCAAGCGGGAAGAGGAAGAAATTTGCAATTATCTGTTGGTCCTACAGCAACAACTTCACCCGTAGGCACTTATGGTCGCACTTTAAAATTCATCTATCGACGACCTTAATGTCAAACTTACTTAATCCTCGATATATAAGGCCATCCAAATAGCAACCTTGCTATTCATGAAATTATTATCGGTGTCGATGAGGACAGTGATTGGTTGCTGTTTAAGTAGTCCTCCCACTTTCATCGTCTACGGGTTCGCATAGCCGATAAGAGCATGCATCGTAAAATCTGTCGACTACTGTTCTTCCTCTGTGACCTCCTCCTCATGCTTCTAGACCTCCTCCTCTATATCCTCAATGGGCTCAATTAGTAGAAGGCATCTCTTTTTGCAGCGATGGGCACAACTCCATGGTTCGTCGCAATGCCAATAAAGGCCCTTTATCGATTTGTTATGTAGTTCTTTTCTCATCAATTTCTTTGGTAGTGAAGGACAATTGGGAGTAGGGGGTGCTAAAGGTTTATATGTTGCTAGTCTAGGAGTGGACCTCATCCTTCGAGCGTCTTAATTGATCCGCTCCTCTTGGATTCGAGCGAAGGAAACTACGACCATCATGGTGCGAGGCTGCCATGCTTTAACTTCTCCTTTTATTTCTGGCTTGAGTCCTTTGATGAATGTCTTTAATAATTATTTGTCAGACCACTCACGAGTGAGGTAAGATAATTTCTCAAACCTGATATGGTATTCTTTGATCATGGAGGTTTGTCAGATCTTCGTGAGTTGTTCGTCGATATTTTCATACTTGGTCGGTCCAAAGTGGTTCAACAGCCTGCTTTTGAATTGTATCCATGTTAGGACTTCTTGGGTGTATTCAAGCCAATTGTATCATTGAATTGCATCTCCTTTGAGGTGGATGATAGTGGTGTCCACCATGGAGGCCTCCGGTGTCCGGTGATAACGAAAGTAGCGTTCCATAAACGAAAGCCATCATGTTGGGTATCCCCTCTTCCTATCGGGGGAAGTCCATCCTCATGCATGGATGCATCAAATCAGTGGCTCATTCTTCCTTTTTGGTAGGCCTCTCTGAACTTTCACCTTGCTGCAATTTTGTCAGGCTTGGAGATCGTCCAATTTTGAATTCTACGAATAAAGTATGCAATTTGTCCTCCATGCGTGATTCAAGCCATGATTCAAATGTCCCCAACTTTGCATCAATTGAATCTTGAGATATGCCTCCAGATCTGAGATGTTTTTATCTTTTTTTCTATTGATGGGTCAAGGGCATAAGGTGTGGAAGGTTTGGTGGCAACGAAAAATTAGATCGGTGGTGGAGGATTGTGGCTATGACAGGTAGCTGTTTTGGGTGCTGTTAGGGTTATGGAGATAGGTTATGACAGTTGCGTCTTAAAGCTAGAAGGGTGCTTTAAGGGTGATGTGGGTGGCAGCAACAATTTCGATAAGGATCAGATATGGGTGTAGCAAAAAATACCGAAAGGTAGTGCTGCAAAATTCTATGTTGATAAGCTACTGTTGGAGGTGTAGTTGATGCTACGATTTGAGGTTGTTGTGGAGGTTGTAAGGGGGGTTTGGGGACAATGGTCTAAGGTCAGGAAGATGGTTTAAGGCTGTTATGGGTGGCAGCAACCAGTTTGGTAGGGCTGCAACAAGAAGTGCCAAACATGTTGCTACTGAAATTTTCATTGAGAGTAACAATTTTGTGACGAAAGATCTAACAACGATTTTGAGGATTACGACAACAAAAAACCCATGAGAATAGTAGCGAGATGGATAAGATTAGGCGTGTATGTAGTAAGAAACACAGAAAAGTTTGGTAGCAGCATAATTTTACGTCAAAAAATTTCAGCAAGATAGATGTAATTCTTTTCCAATAGTTTATGACAAGGATTTGAGTAAAACTCAAGGGGAATCCACTGGTAAGAGAAAGGTAATATCGACAAAAAATTCATGGAAGAATATGACAGCAAAATATTTGGCAAGATTAAAGATTACGAGAAGGTGTTGCTTTAGATTTTTACATCTAGAATTCAGTAGTTTAGACATAAAAGATCAGCAGTTTACATTGATAATTTTTGCACGAAACTAAAAGAAAATTCATTGTTAAGGAGTGCCAAAGCTGTCGTAAAAAACTCATAAAAGATTAGACAGAAAAATTATGATATCAAGATCAAAATAGGCAATGGTATGCGGCTGAATTCTACAGCGTAACTTTTGTCGTAAAGATGGAACTTTATGATGAAAAGTTTATGTAGTGAGATAGGAATACTTTTTTTGATTTTTTCGATTAAGGATAACTAAATTATAGCAGTAATAAGGTAGAAAACCAGAACTTGATGCAATTCTTGGGGAGAACAAAAGGTGATCCGCGGTAGTAGAGATGATGGTGGAATTCAGTGGCGATCTAAGCAATTGTAGGAATTGCTTGGGCGATTGTGGAAGGATAATGAGTGACTATGGAAGGGCAGCAAGGTGTCAAGAATGCTGCTCTGATACTAAGTGTTAGATCAACCTCCTTGGAACTCTATAGGGGTTCCTCCCTCCTTGGTTTTCTGCACAAAGGCTAAAAGATAATTGATCTATTGATAATAAAAAAGGTTGCAATTACAAGTGTTTATATAGGGTCTTAAAACCTTAACTCCTAATATGACTCCTCCTTAAACTAAGACTCCTATAAAACCAAGACTCCTACTAAACCAAGACACATCTTCCCCTCAGCTCCTAACCCCTAGCCAACTCCTAACCTTGATGTGGTCGGTGGCTATAGGAGTCTCCAACTCCTAATTTTATTCTTATTCCACCCTAGAGAGAGTCCAAGCTAAGTGGGACTCTCCCGCTCTTGCCCTAGTCAATCTCTCTTAAGAGGAGGAGGCGGCTAGGAGACTCCTATCCCATAAGGACTCCTCCCTAACACTAGCCAACCACTTCTTTACCAGGGGGTGGTGGCTATATTATGGTTTATTACATTCATGACTCAATTGACTCTAACCTGTATCCAACTTCGACTCCTAATCAGACTCTAGTTCGGTCAAATCCTCACCCTACTAGAATTTGGGCTGATTTATTATAATAGACCCAAATCTCCTCCTAAACAACTTAATGTTAGGTCTAGGTTGACCAAAAAGGCCCAATCTAAGGACTCATTTCAATCGACTAGGACCCGACTCAGCTGGGAGTCCTAACAACCCTTGAGGTCGATCATATTCACGCTTGAGTGACTTGGTAACAAGGGCTAAAAGTCCTATGAAGGGGCTGAAAGCTTTTGTCATCGATCGGGATCCCGCCCAAGTGATGTTGACCCCAAAAGCCCTTTAGATCGATCGATTTCGTACCCTAGTGATGTCGGTAATAGGGGCTGAAAGTCCTTGGAGTCGATCGGGTTTGCGCCCGAGCGACGTTGGTAATAGGAGTTGAACACACTATGAAGGGGCTGAAACCCCTTGTCATGTGTCGGGTTCACACTCGAGCGACGTAAGTAAGAGTGGCTGAAAGCCCTTGACCACAGGGGCTGAAATACTGGTTACAGATACCTTGTAAGCCAATCACGTGAGACACGCTGTACGATCCTTTTGCTTTTGTTTAGAGTAAGACTCAGACGAATTCTGTATGTGGCCTTACAGTACCATATCCAATATATAGTCTCTAGATACTAGTTGGATGAGAGACTATAGATACACAATAATTATGGATAAACAGGTCCGATGGATTCCATCCCCTTGTATCATTTGAGGACCATGACATAATGACCTAGTACATCCATAATCGATATGTTGAGTGGATTATTATGGAGACAATAATTCACTATATTAGGAGTTCTGATGAAGGTGACTCATGGCCAGCTCAGTATCGGGCCTAGAGGGTCACACACATATGATGGATGCTTCAGCAGATACAGGATTGGATAGAGATCTGATTAGCCCCTATTCTCATTAGATGAGACCCTGCACTGATGAGCTCCTTGCTTCAGGCCTAATTAGAGGCCAAAGGAAATTATTGGATAGAGATCCAATAATACAAGGTTAATGGGTAGTTGGATTGAGATCCAATACCCACTAAGGTAGGACCCCTAGGGTTTTTGGTGGTTCTCTATAAATAGGAGAGGAGACATATAGTTGATAGGCTGCATCTTTGGCAACCCTCTCCTATTCTTCTCTCCCTTTGAGCAAGAGTTATGAGAGCTGAGATTGCGATTGGAGGAGTATCGCTGTAGCGATCCATCATGTGAATACTGCTATAGAAGATGATGCTTAACCTTCTTCATCCTCTCCATATGGATCTGGAAAAATAGAGATATACGATCTTTCTAGGTTAACAATCTCTCACACGATGCAGTTTTTCGATTTTGTGGCTTTCTCATGATCCAATATTTTCATGATGATTTGATTTGTGTGGCAAACATATTTTATTTTGATCTTCCACTGCACATGTGATGCTCCCGCTTGGTTTCCCAATAGTGATATCAGAGCCAAGGTTCGTGCGAAAGATTAGTTTTAAGTTGCATGTGATGAGATTGCATCGTGGAGAACTGTTCTATGCATTCTTGCTGCATTTTCGTAGTGAAGGCAGCGAGGCAAGGGGCAGCTAGCCATGGCCAGGCCACTTGCAAGGGTGGCTGGCCACGACCAGGCCCCCTGCAGGGGTGGCTAGCCACGATCAGGCCCTTACAGGCATGGTTGGTTACGACAAAGCCTCATGCAAGGGCAGCCACCCACAAGGGTAGCCGCTTGCAATGGTGGCTAGGCTACCTGCAAGGGCTATCGCTCGCTTGGGCAGCCACCTACGGTCAGGGCTGCTTGTATGACATATATTTGCATGCGACGTAGATATATATTAAATATATGTGTATGACATGACATATTAGGAGATCGATACAAAACAAAAACCCTCAAACGATAATATTAAGTCAGTGAGTGTAAGACAATAAGATTGACCCACGTGGTCTTCCATCATTATAAAAATAAATAATATCATGACATAGGTTGAATTGGTCGAGTCCCACGAGGCTCACCTATCTCCATGATCGAGATCTTACCTATGACATAGAGATATCACCAGTGACCTAAGGACATCGTATGCTTAGTCGAGTCCCTTGAGGGCATATCATCAAATCAGACTCATATTGTGACGATGGTGATGACTTAACTGAACATCATGGTTGGTCGAGTCCCTCGAGACCATGATGATTCAGAGGTCGAACATGACAGGAATCACAAAGAGTTGTGATTGACAATAGTTGTCTACCTTTTGGGCTTGGTGTAATTGATCGAGTCTCTCGAGGTTACACTAAGACATCAATTGGATCCTGATCCCCACTAAAAGTCTATACGAGACTTCCGTCTCATGTGTTGAGGGTGTCACGTGATTCGCTAGGAAAATAGTATGAGTACATTAAGATAGAAGTCCATATCTTAATTAGTTTTTCTACAAAATTTTCATGTGTTATTAATTTATGCTACATCTTGTTTGTTGCTTGCAAATCCCCTATATAGTATACTTGATGCCAACCGCCTCACTAGTCTAAACTATACAGATTGACTCCTTAATTTGAAAATTATTCTCTCAGTAGAGAAAATCGTATATGTCATTAACACGATTGTGCCCACGCCGGAGGAAAGGACAAGCAAGGATGAGATCACTCGCTTTGTGGAGTATATAGATAGTCCTAGAGGGTAACTTGTGTATTGTTCTTATACTTCAATCCCTACTAGATTCCTTTTCACAGTTCATTATTAATTTTAATATGGATAAGTTTAAGGTGACTCTACCTGAACTTCTCAATATGTTGAGCGAAGTTGAGAGCACCATTAAGAAAGAGAAGTCAGTTCTCTATATTGGTGAGACCAATTAGAAAAGGAAAGCCATTAAGACCCTTAAGAAGGGTAAGAGCAAAGAAAGACCAGGTAAGACAAAGGTTGCTAAGAAAGACCCGACAAAGGATAAAGAACAATGCTTCCACTACAGCCAAGACGAACACCGGAAGAGGAACTGTAAGGACTATCTTGTAGAGAAGGTGAAACATAAGCTCGGAGAAGCTTTAGGTATATTTATGATCGGTCTTTACTTGTCAGATTTTCATGATAGCACATCAGTATTGTATATGAGGAGTTCTTATCATATCTGCAATTCGTTGCAGGTTATGGCAAGACTTAGGAGACTGGCCAGAGGTGAGATGGACCTCAAGATGGGTAATGAAGCAAGAGTTGCTATAGTTATTATTTGGGAGGTCACCCTACATCTACTTGGTGGAGCTATTATTGTATTGGATGCATGTTATTTTGTTCCCTGTGTTATCAAAAATAATATTTCCATCTCTTATTTGACAATTAATGGACATAAATTACTTTTTGAGAATAATAATTATTCCATAATTATGGATGACGAGATCATTAGTAGAGGGATCCTGATAAATAGCTTATATGTGTTAAACACTTCTCCACATATTATGAATATAAATACGTCTAAGAGGAAAAGAGATGAGGTGAATAATGCACGCCTATGACATTGTATGTTAGGTTATATATATAAGGGAAGGATTCAAAAGTTACAAAAAGATGGATACTTAGATCCATTTGATTATGAGTCATATATAACTTGTGACCCTTGCCTTCCTGAAAAAAATGACCAACTCTCCTTTCGTGGAATTGGAGAGAGAACCATTGAGTTATTGGAACTCGTACATAGTGATGTATATAGTCCCATGTTGACTCAGGCTACAGGTTATTACTCATATTTCATTACATTCACTAATTATTTCTCTAGATATAGACACATGTACTTGATAAAGTACAAGTTCGAGGCCTTTGAGAAATTTAGGGAATATAAGAATGATGTAGAAAACCAGATTGGAAAGAGTATTAAGACTTTTCGATCATGTTGAGGAGGAGAGTACTTGAGTATGAAGTTCACTCATTTCCTCAGAAACTATCGGATTTCATCCCAATGGACACCTCCTTATACACCTCAGTATAATGGTATATCAAAAAAGAGGAATCACATGCTGTTGGATATGGTACGATCTATGATGAGTTTCGTTGACCTACCTATCTCATTCTAGGGATATGCCCTAGAGATAACAACTTACCCTTTGAAGAGAGTTTCATTAAAGTCAGTAGTGTCTACACCATATAAGATATAGAAAGGAAAGAAGCATAATCTTAAGATGGTTAAGATTTGGAGCTGTCTTACTTATGTTAAAAAACACAATCATGACAAGTTAGAATCAAGGACAAAATGATGTAAGTTTGTGGGATACCCTATCCCACAAGGAAACTTATAGGTATTATTTTTATCATCTCGAGGACCAAAAGGTCTTTGTTGCTAAGAGAGCTGTGTTCCTTGAAAGGAACACATTCTTGGTGGAAATAGTGAGAGTGAGATAGAGTTGAGCAAGTTTGGAGAACCTAGCTCAAGTACTATTCCATAGTCCGAGTCTATTCAGGTACCTAGCACATAAGTTCTAACTTTTGCATAGGTTTATAAGAGTATCTTATCCTCTTGAAAGATATGTTGGATATACCGGTGGAGAGGGCTCTTAAGATGTTGATCCTCAAATCTACGATGAGGCTATTATAGGTATAGACTTCAGGAAGTGGTAAGAAACCATGAATTCTGAGATGGATTTCATGTACTTTAACAAGGTTTGGAACCTTGTAGATGTACCTGAGGGTATCATACCTATCGGTTGCAAATGGATCTTTAAGAAGAAGATCAGAGTGGATGGAAAAGTGGAGACCTATAAAGCAAGGTTGGTAGCTAAAGGATATCATCAAAGGCAAGGAGTTGACTATGACGAAACCTTTTTACCTGTAGCTATGCTTAAATCCATCAAAATTCTTTTGGCCATTGTAGCACACTATGATTATGAGATTTGACAGATGGTTGTGAAAATGACATTCCTCAATGGCAACCTCGAGGAGGAGGTGTATATGATATAGCCAGAGGGATTTGTATCCAGAGAGAGTCTAGATAAAATATACAAGTTACTTAGGTTCATTTATGAATTAAAGCTAGTTTTTTGAAATTAGAATATAAGATTTGATGAGGTGATCAGATCTTATGACTTCATTAAGAATGAAGATGAGCCTTGTGAGTATAGGAAAGGTAAGTGATAGAGCTATCATCTTTTTGGTACTATATGTGGATGACATCCTAATCATTGGGAATGATGTAGGAATGCTCTCCACAATAAAGGCTTAGCTATTGAGAAACTTCTGTATGAATGACTTGGGGGAAATATCATATATTTTGGTGATATGAATCTATAGAGATAAATCCAAGAGGATTCTTGACTTGTCATTAGTTTAGGTACATATACTCCACTGTTAAAATGTTTGACATGAAGAATTCTAAGAGATGTCTCATACCAATGAGACATAAAATATCACTTTTTAGGAGTATATCCCAAAGACTTATGAAGAAAGGGCATACATGGATAGAATACTCTATGCCTCAGCGATAGGGTCTATCATGTATATTATACTATCTACCAGGTCTGATATAGCATATGCTCTGAGTGTCATAAGCAGGTATCAGGTGGATCCAAGTTTGGAACATTGGAAGGTAGTAAAGTGTATCCTTAAGTACTTGAGAAGGACCAAAGATCTTTTACTGGTATATGGAGAAGGTAGCCTCCAGGTTGAGAGCTACATAGAGTCAAGTTTCTAGTCCAACATTGATGATAGTAAGTCAAACTCAGGATATGTTTTCACATTGAATGGAGGAGCGATAAGCTAGAAGAGTTCCAAACAAGATACAACTGCTGACTTGACCACCGAGGTAGAATACATTGCTGTAGTAGAAGTAGTAAAAGAATGGATTGGATGAAGAAGTTCATCAGAGATTTGGGAGTCGTACCAAGCAGAGTGGAGTTGATTCTCATATACTATGACAACAACAGGGCGATAACTCTAGCAAGAGAACCCAGGTCTCATCAGAATTTTTCTGAAGGGGTTCTATCTGAAGATAACATTACAAATCCATTAATAAAGCCACTGGCTCAGATTGAATTTGAGCATCACAGGATTCTGATAGGGATTAGACACATAAATGATTAGGTCAAATGGGAGATTATTGGTTATAAGTGCCCTGCAAGCCAATCACCCGAGTGATGACACATGTGAATATGCTGCACGATCATTTTTCTTATGAGTATTATTGGCATATTCTCACATTATATTATTTATTACATATATATTGTGATATCCTTGGTTTTATGCAATGAGAATCTGATCATGGTGAAATCATGATAATGAGATCGATTCACCTTTAAACACATATCCTAAACAATCCGGATCATAGGATACTCAAGAGGGAAATTGAGATAATTAAACAGACCAGTGTACTATATACCCATCTATATGATGGAGACGGTTGGTCTCATAGCCACCTGTGTAGAGACACTAAGGATATTATACAGGTGCTCATTGGAGAATGAGTTTACTGATTAATTCACTTATGAAATATTGCATGGTTAATGATACCTAATATCAGACAGTGATTTCATAGTCCCAGTTGTGTATCTGGTCCTTAGACTTGAGATACCAAGGATGCCTTGTATGAGTACTTTTTTCTTTAATGTCGGACTTACAAGTTTAGAAAGTTTCAGATCTGGTACAACCGAGTATCAAGATTGGTAGCCAACCTTACGAAGGTAATTGAATGTCAATAAATGATCATCCACTCTTAGTATCATAAGAGAAATATCTCATATGTACTTCCTCAGACAAATCCTTGGCCAAGGTCATTCGGATTGAGAGAGAATAAGTTCTCTGGGAGAATCTGATTAAAGCGAGTCTTAAACGAATTCCGTATATGACCTAACAGTATCATATTCAATATATAGTCTTTGAGATATTAGTTGGATGAGAGATTATAGATACAAGATAACTATGGATACACAAGTTTGATGGATTCGATCCCCCTGTACCATCTGGGGACTATGACATAGTAGCCTAGTACATCTATAGTTGATGAGTCGAGTGAATTATTATAGGGATAATAATTTACTATATCAGAACACGACCAACTTGATATCGGGCCTAGAGTGTCACACACATATGATGGATGCTTCAGTGAATAGACAATTGGATAAAGATCCAATTAGCCCCTATTCTCATTAGATGAGACCCTATGCTGATGGGCTCATCGCATGAGGCCCAATTAAAGGCCAAAGGATATTATTGGATAGAGATCCAATAATACAAGGTTAGTAGTAATTAAATAGATATTCAATACCCACTAAGACAGGACCCCTAGGGTTTTTTATGGCTCTATATAAATAGGAGGGAGGTTCATGATTGATAGGCTATAGCTTTGACCACCCCTCCTATTCTCCTCCCTCCCTTTATGTAAGAGTTGCAAGATCAGATTGGAGGAGTTTCACTACAGAGATCCATCGTGTGGAGTTTCACTGCATAGATCCATTGTGTGGATCCTCTCTATCCGGATCTTTGAAAACATAGATATACAATCTCCTTAGGTAATCAATCTATCACATGGCATGATTTTTTTTTATTTTTGTAGTTTTTTCGTGACCTAATCTTTTGCATGACAATTTGATCTATGTGGAAACCTATTTTATTTTGATTTCTGGATCTTTGAAAACATAGATATACGATCTCCTTAGGTAATCAACTTATCACATGGCATGATTTTTTTTTATTTTTGTAGCTTTTTCGTGACCTAATTTTTTGTATGACAATTTG
Organism: Ensete glaucum; assembly: GCA_021527575.1. Lineage (NCBI taxonomy): Eukaryota > Viridiplantae > Streptophyta > Magnoliopsida > Zingiberales > Musaceae > Ensete > Ensete glaucum. Next base: position 26,223,241 of record CM038559.1, on the reverse strand, counting down.
ATCTATGTGGAAACCTATTTTATTTTGATTTCTGCTATGCATGTGATGATTTCGCTGAGGTTTCCCAACATTACTTGCTCTCTTGGAAGCGATCTTGGCACGAATGGGCGTTAGTCGTCCATCGTCGGCAAACCTTGAATTTAGTTAAGAGGGGTGCATCTACATTCACTGTCGGGCGACAACTTGAATAGGGTCCCCTTTTCATTGGAGTTGACAATTCCTTTTTTATCATATACAAAGTCTTTGTAATACGCTTGGTGTATTGTAAGTAGTCTAATCTGAATTTTCTTGGCCAATAAAAGTGGATCCTTCCATTCCACTTATGTATGTCAATGTTTGATGACGAGTGTGTTACGTTTGTGCTGGAGTTTTGGCTTCTCTAGACAATACTCATGCTTGTGGGGAAGAGGATGAGGGTATAGCCTCTCGAACTCGGATTAGGGAGATGTATGCAAGAGACCTAGCTCGGGTATTCTCCCGATCCGTATGTGATGTTATGTACTCAAGCGACGCGGGCCCTCTTTCTAGTGCCAAAGAATGTTATACATTTATATTTCGAGGTTGAGGTGTTGCCTCGGCCTAGACCTGCCTACGTACACATGAGTGCTCAGAGATTCTTTATTGGTGCTCGAGGGATGTATAGGATCCTGGGGACATCGGCTAGTAGGTCAGGAACCAAGGCAGTCGCCTTAGGCTGGAGCCAACTTATGGTTCTTATTGGAGTTGTAGTCGCTCGAGGTCTATTATGATGCTTTGGGAGGAGTTGCTTATCCTTGATCGGGGGACCTCCTTCGGTCGGCCATTAAGGGTGGAGCTTCCCTCTTTTGCGAGTGTGATCTTTCGCTCCTTGGCTAGCTCTCCATTCGTCGACACCTGCACCAATGTCGTGGTCCTAAAGGGGGGGGGGGGGGTTTATTGGTGGGGTATGTGCCGACCCGACTCAACCCCTCCGACGGTCAAGTCAGTTGGGTTAATTATTCTATGTTATATGTTTTGTATAGAAGAAGGCCCCTGTGTATTTATCTAAGCACCTTTTATACTACTTGGGGGGGGGGGGAGAAGTTGTACATAATGGGTTAACGTGTATGGGTGGTAGTCTGCGTCGTACGCTGATCGATGACTGAACCCCCAACCTGTCTAGCCCTTCCTGCTGTTGTGCTAGTTGCGTTTATTGCATATTAGTAGGCGTGATCCTTTCTTGGACTGTTGTTTGAGTTGAAATAAGACCTCCTACTATGTAGGGGACATAGGGAGGATAACTTCATGATAGAGGTAGGAGATATGGTCTAGGCCTAGCCCCTCGAGCAATGGTCTGAGACGGTGATCCTTCTCGGAACCTTAATCTGAGCAGAGTTAGCAATATCTACTTAATTTTTAGAAGACGATATAAAAATATACGTTGGACAGATTAAAATGTGTAAGAGGTATTGTAATTCTGATGCCCACTAAAATCTTTATAAAGGGACCTTGAAACCTTCTACGAGATGTTCTTCAACTAATAATACCCATGAAAAAATGATTTCTAACCCATGAATGAAAGAATCGATTCTGCCCCTTTGTGTATCCGACTTCCAGGGCTACCTATGGAGTATGGAGTATTGGAATGAAGAATCAATCTTCCAAATTACTTTTCTTCTCTGCATTCCTATAAACTAATTGACCCTAGTGCTTCTAAGCCTAGAATAACAAGAGAGAAATGATTCAATTTATGTGGAAATGGATATTAAGAACCCCCTCGAGCAATGAGTGTGGATCGGGCAACCAAATGTTTGGAATTACTTTTCAGGTTATTTATTACCTGTGAAAATCTCCCATCAGATTGTTATCACTATAATCGGTTTGGCCATAAAACCAGTCTATCCCTTTGAATCTACAAACACTCCATCTTTTCCCTAGAACGGAGATTCAATCCCTTGGCCCATGGATTCGAGTTCAACATCATCCACTTGGTAACAAAAAAAAAAAAAGAAAAAAAAAAGACGACCATCATGAGTCGATACATGATTCTCACGTAAAGGATCGGATCGTTTCCTCACGAATCCTTTTGTCTCTAAGGCCATATCGTCACATAATAGTATCATTTTTCATGCATCGTCTGATGTGGCTCTTCACAACACCGTTCCAAAAGCTAATTACACCTGTCTCACTACCTACCTCTAAAAAGGTGTCTACAGCATTTACTCTAAAAATCTTTTGGGGAGGTAGATGGCAGAAAAAGTCATTAATGTTTAATGTCCCATCGAACTCAAGCACTCATTCCATGGATCCAGATATACCCATAGATATGGTTGTGCATACTCCTCGTATGGATCCAACTACGAATCTGAATCCTACGGATTCTTTACAGGTATATCATACCTCCTCAAACCCTAGTCCTTTTTAACACTAACATTTCATCTGCCTCTGCGTCATTTGGCAATAGAAGCTGAGGAAGATATAACTCCAGAGGCTAGAGCTATGGTAGAACAAGTATTATCTCCACAAAGCACGCTTAAGAGTATCCAACAGAGCAAGTCTTAAGGTTATTATAAGTGGGGTGGGTAATAAAGGGTAAAAGAAAACTCAAATCTTCTTACTCTTATCTCTGAATCGGATTTATTTACATCCGTTACTTATTTAGATGGCTCGGAACCCATAAATCTTTCTCCTAGTGATAATATTTAGCTAGAATTGTAAATGCTTAGAAAGAAAACATTATCTTGCATATATAGCTACAACTCATTATCCTTGAGAAAACTCATGCTACTACTATACAATCAAAGAGCGGTATTCAATGACTTGGGAAGTGTTGGAAAGGGGACTTCTGCCCTTCTATCAGAGCTTCTGGTGGAAGATTATTAGCTTGGTCTATCAACTCAGCAAACGGCCAGGTGCTATCTAAATATTCTCATTTCATTCATGCGATAGTACAATTTAAAAATGTTAAACCTTGATTATTAACGTGTGTTAATGATAATACCTCTATTGTTTTTTGAAACCAAGTTATGTCAATCATTGTCTAATTTAATTTAATTTTTTTTTATATTCCTTAGTTTATATCAAGAGATTTTAATTATATTTTGAACTCGCAAGACAAATTTGGTGGTAAAAAATTTATTAGTAACTCTTCTACTCGTGTTTTCTGTGAGTTCATCAAAAATTATGATTTAACTTATTTATTTAATTTTGGTTCTAAACGAACTTGGTGTAATAATTGTACTGGCCATGCTAGAATCTCTATTAGATTAGATGTGTATTTGGTAATTTATTTTGAATGAATATTTATGGCAAATCTTCTGTTTATCATTTCGCTAGACTTCATTTTGATCGTTCACCCATTAAGCTTCATATTAAGTCTCCTTAGTTCATTTGTAATAATTTTTTTTTATATTTTTCAAAACTTTGGGACTCATTATCTTAAAGCTACCCATCTAATTGACTTTTCACAATTAGATGAAATGTTCTATATATTCAATCTGATCCCCTCTCGGCTTTTCACAATAAGTTATGTCATACCCGTAGAGTCCTTCCTCACTGGAATAATCATAACTCGGAAAATATTGAAACACATCTTGATAATAATCAGACTTCTACGATGAATTTAGAATCTCATTTGGATAATAATAATAATAATAATAATAACACGTCTGACATTCTAAAACTCTTCTCCCTTTATAATTATCAAGCTAATGTAATTAAGCAAATTAATCTTAAATAATGAGCCAAAGCTAAATGTCTTTAGATATATGATAGTGATAGGAATGTTAAATATTTTTATAACCCTTGTCACTCGTTGTAAGCACAATAATTACATCAAAAGAATTTATGACAATAATAATACTCTTATTCTGGATAATAAAGCTATTTTAAATATTTTCTGCCAAAAGTACACCACTCTTTTGGACTCATTCTGCTTCAAGTCATTTAGGTCAAAATTCTCTGCCTACCCTCCATACTTTAACCTCTATTGAATCTGATTCTCTAATTAAACCAAAATTTTTAATATTGTTAAATCCATGCACCATGAAGAAGTCCTAATTCTGATGGTTTTATAGTTCAACTTTATAAATCATACTAGCCTACAATTGCACTTCACTTCCTTGAGGTTTTTCAATATTTCTTTCAAGAAGCATAAATACTGGGCACTAACATTCTTTATATTTATTCCAAGAATTAAAAACCCTATCTGTGTTAATAATTTCTGCCCTATAGCCCTATCAAATGTCAAATACAGAATATTAGCCAAGGTCATAACAAACAGATTAAACCCTCTTCTTCACATCTTAATTAACCACGAATAATCTATTTTTTTCGGAAAGAAATAATTATTGCACAAGCGGTTGCTCACACTGTATTCCTCTATAGGTAAAAACCCTTTTGTTCTTATTAAATTATATTTTGAAAAAGCTTTTGCCAAATTCTCAATGTCCTTTCCTCCATGAATTTTTCTCTTTTTTTATTAAATAGATTAAAACTTGTATCTCTTCACCCATGTTTTTCTACCTTATAAATGGTGAAATATCAAAGACCTTCACTGCTGTGTCCAACAAGATGACCCATCATCACCTTATCTATACATCTTGCATGTTCAGATTTTAATCAACTATTAAATCAAGCAACTAGAAACCAAAGCCTTACTCCCCTTAGTTTCAACTCTGAGTGTAAAATAAGTCATATTATGTTTGTGAATGATATTTTTCATTATTTTAGGACTAATCTTAAATCTTTCAATACTATAAAAAAATAAAATTTATAAAGAAATTATCGATCAAAGAATTAGTCATTCTAAATCTGGGATATTTCTTCCCAAATCTACTCCAAGATTCAAAAGTCGGATTTGTTCTAACCTTAGCTTTAAAGGAGGGTCATTCCTTATTAAATATTTAGGTGCAACTATTGCTCCTAGAAGAATTTTCTAATCGATTCATGATGAAACTATTAATGAAATCAAAGCTCAGTTTACCATCTAAAAATGTATTCATCTTTCCTAAGCTGACAGATTGATCTTGATTTAATTTGTTTTTCCTTCTATTCCTTTATACACGTTAAGTGTTACCTAGCTGTAAGATAGTTTCCACCACAAAATTTAAACATTAATAAAATTTTGTTAGGATTTTAATGATAAGAGGAGAGATGAATTAGTGAAATAATATTTTTAATCAATTTTAAAACTTGATTTATAAATTAATATAACTTAATTGATGAAGTTAAAGTTGCAAGTAACAAATATAAAACTAAGTCACAAGTAACGGGCAAGTAAAGAGAGGCAAGTCAATTTATAGTAGTTCGATATTTTTGATTTATATCTACTCTCAATTCCTCTTTCCTCGAGGCTATTAGCTTTTACTATCAATCTTCTTTCTAATAGGTGAAGTCAACTATCATTGCTATAATTTTTTCAGGCTAAGTATATAACTTTCACACTTTTTTTACACAAGATACTTGTAACTTAAAATTATAACCAAACTCAAGATGAGTAGGAGACTCAAACTATGTTCAAAATGAGAGTTTATAATATTTTTTTTATTAAAGAATAGATGCTCCATAAACTAAGTCTGAGTAGCGTATTTATAAGTTCCAAAAAGCTTTGAAGTCAAAAATTTAAATATTTAAAATTTTAAGGTACGGATGATACTAACATCAGTACTGGGTGATACTACCATTGCAATGGGGTTGCGAATATTGACTCTAATAGTACTACCACTAGCATGAGTGGTACTAATATTGTCATAGGCGATACTATCATCGAAAAACCTAATAAGTATAAAAGAATGCTTATTGATTGACTCAAGTGGTATTATTTCTTAGGCTGATGGTACCACCACTCTTATATACTTTAAGCCCACTAAATTTCTCGATAAGTTGACATTGTTTTAGCCCAATAACAACTCAAATTACCTCAAAATGATCTCAATCAAGACTTTAACAAATCAATCACATATCTGACATATCTATGAAGCTTTCAGCACATTGTACACTCTTCCAACATGTCGTTCAATCTTTTGGCACTTCAGCTGAACCTTCAGCACATTGCCTTTTCCTTCAGCATATCGTCAATTTTATCAGTATGTAGACTTTTTCATGACTTCAAATCTTTTGATGCAATATCCAATCATTCTGACACGATGCCCGAACCTATAGCATAAAGTTCGATCTCCAGCACATCTATAAATCTTTTGGCTTGACGTCTAGTATGCTCTTCCGACATGTCGTTTAACCTTTTGACACTTCTTTGAACCTTCGACATATTGCCTTTTCTTTCAGCATATTGTCAATTTTATTAGTATGTAGACTTTCCCATGATTTTAAATCTTCTGGCGTAATATCAATCATTTCGGCACGATACTCAAACCTATAGCACGAAGTTCGATCTCTGGCATGATGACAAATCTTTCGGCTCGATGTCTAATTTTCAGCATGATAATATTTTAGCAGAACCTTTGACTCTCCTACTTGACAATAGGCTCTTCGATGATCTAAGTCTATGATCAAGGTATTTTCTACATCATTTATCTCAAAAATATATTTAGTCCAATAAATTTATCAATTGATTTCATCATCAAAATCTGGGTCAATAATATTTTCCTTTTTAAGGATGACAACCAATTGATTATAAGGTTTTAAAAAGGCTCTCCTATGTAGTTTCATTTTAAAATATAATAAATTTAAACTCAAATGATCATATATCCTTTTAAATGCATATACTAAATTTAAATTAAAATAAATTTATTTTTGTTGATGTTATGATTCAATCATTGAAGCCTAAAAATTAATATTCAATTAAGTTTCAAATTTTAAGTTATAATTATAATCATTTTTAAGTATTGAATTTTAATAATTATCAATGTATAATATTAATCAAAATATAATTATAGGTTAATTATAAATCAAATAATAATAACAAAAAACCATAAGTAATATATCATAATTTTTTCTATTCATGAGTCACCATTTCTCTTTATTGGTTAACAAAAAATTATGCTTCTCTCACTTTGTGAATAAAAAAATATGAGTTACTATTTCTCTTCTTTTGTATCAATATTTTAATTGTGTGAAAATAAAAATTATCTTGGTATCATTATACATGAAAGATCATAATATTGTATCATTGAAGATAAGTTTAAGTTATGGGTACCGAAAGGGGGTCTTAACAAGACTTCCCTTATCTATATGCTATCTTAAAAATATGATGAAATTAAATTCAAAATAATATTTTTTCAATGATATTCTTGAATTCAAGTTGAGACAAATTCGATCATGTTGATATTATCATTACAAGCCTAAATATTTTATCAAGTTTTCAATTTTAAAAAATAATTAATTAAAGTTAGACACGAGTCACTACTAATAAAAGTTATAAAATCATGATAAGTCTCCTTGTTCAACACATAACTAAGTGTGAATCACTACTTCTCCTGTTTTGTCATTAACAAAAAATATAAGTTACTTCTTCTCTTCCTTTATCATCAACAAAATGGAGTATACAAGTCATGAATATATAAAAGTCATACAAAATAAATCTAAGTTACCAAAAGATTATGATTCATTTGGATAATTCTCCTCCTTAGTCATTAACAAAAAAAATAATCATATGAGAATAAATAGTAAAAGTTATTGATTAAAACAAAATAAATCTCAAGTCATAAACACCAAAAGTCAATATTTTGGATAATTTTTTCTTTAATAATTAGCAAAAAGAAATAACCATATATGAACAAATAATAAAATATCTTTGATCATATATTTGATAGTTTAAACATGCCTAATTATCTTTTAATAAAATCAAATTGTTCCTCACCCACTAGTTTAGTAAAAATATTTACTAATTGATATTTCATATTAGTAAAATCTAAAGAAATATCATGCTAATATAATCACTAATAAAATTATGTTAAATGTTAATATGCTTAGTTCTAAAGTGTTAATAGGATCCTTTATCAAACAAATTGCACTAGTATTATCATAAGGATATTTTGTTGAATCTCGAATTTTGATGATGAAATCAATTAATCAAGTTATGATCTAATCCGTGTTTAAGGAAAGTGATGTAAGATTATCGTTGATCATGAAAAGGTAAAACGATTGAAGAAGGACGGAGTTGGAAATTAAGCAACAGGCCAGAAGAATCGGATATTACGTCAAGATCGGATGTTATGGGAGTCAACATGCTGATGAATCGAGCAATACATCGAATGAGAGCATGATACACGGAGAGTTTGGATGAACCAATAACATGTTGAATAACACAAGATTTATGCTTTGTAATCGTTTATGTCATGATCATCATAGTTTAAGACTTAATTGAGTTAGTTTTTGATGTAATCATGCTAACTCAATTAAGGGGCTATCCAAAACATAATCTCTGAGACTGTCAGGCGATATGGTACCACCCATTAATGGCGGTGATACCACCCGTATCTTGAGAACTTAGAAATTTAAATTTTTGACTCTAACGTTTGAAGTCATTTGAGGTCTATAAATACCCCACTCATTCTTACTTAAGGAAGTAAGAACTGACTTCAAAAACTTATGATTCTAAGTGTGTAAATGTTGATGTAATCTCTTGAGAGTTTTTCTCCTTTTAAAAGTTTAGAGTTCATTCTAAGGGAGCTGTGAGACTTTGATAGGACTCCAGCAGGGTTGAGTCCTAATCTCCCTAGAAGTAGTCAATAAAACCAGGTAAGATTATAATAAAATCTAACGTAGCCACTTTTATCCTATAAAGACGTGTGGTTAGGGTTTAGATTGGGGCCTTACGGTTTAGTAGCCACCACCCCCTTTACTAGGCTGGTTGGCCAGGGTTTCCCCCTGCTTAGGTCGGCTATAGAGCCAACCTAGCCGCCACCTATTTCCTCTAAGGTAGATAGGCTATAGAAGGGGTAAAATGATAATTTTAGTTAGGCAAGTACCCCCTAGGGCTAGGGTTTGGAGCCCTATATAAGCATATAGTTTTCACCTCTTTTTATCAAGTAATTACCAACTTTATTTCAGCTTTGTGCCGAGTCTAGGAGGGAAGAACCCTTACAACGTTCCAAGGGTTGATCCTCTCAAGGGTCAAAATCTATAGAGCTCCTTTTGGGGTTCTATCATCTGGTATTATAGTAGCAATCTTGCTACCCCTATAGCTATCTCAACCGCCTCCACCTTCCTAAGCAATTCCCACAATTACTGCGACATGTACCTCTACCTTCCACCCCAGATATAGATCAAATCAATTTACCGCTGCCCCCTACGTTTGATCTGGAGATCTGATTTTTGCTATAATTAACATCGAGAAACTGTTACTTCTTCGACGAAAATTCTATTCAGCACTACAATGTATACCACAGCGATCTTTCGTCGAAATTTTATCAGATTTCGCTGCCATCTTTTCCAGATTTGAGACTCCCCCTCTCATCTTTAATTCCTATTGTTACTCCCCAAAAAACCCTAACAAAACCATAGCCAAACAGCCATACCAATCAGCCCCAACTGTAGCCTACTTCCTTATCGATCCACTTATCTTTTTAGCCAACTTTTCTTACCGATACACCTACCTTTATTGCCATCTATCCTAGATCTAAAATCTATTTTCCTAACCTGCATCTACTGCTATCATAGCCATAAAACCACACCAATTCGTAACCTAAACTCCACAAAATCGTAGCCCAAAATCGCACCCAAAACATCCACAAACCACAAAAAAAATCGAAGCCTTCGGTCCACCAACCTTTCAACTGCCCAATCTCCCTTATCCCTTCAACCGCAGCATGTATCTTCGCTGCCCAATGTTGCCAATAGTGACCTCTTGCTACCATCCTCATTGATCATAGCCAACAGTGATCCTTGTGGTAAAAAGCTTCTAACAGCGATCTTTCATTGCAATCTGTTTACATCGCAGCCTGCAATAATCATTCGCTACCAACTATCTTGATCGCAGCCAGCAACAAATTGAACACAATAGGAATAGTCTCTCACTCCATACCGTTGCTACCCTCCTCTACAACAATTGTGTTCATCGTTGCCCCATCTTCCTCCTATTGCAGCCGCACTCTTGTTGCAACCAATGCCACCTGCAGCCAAGAAGTTGCACCACAGCCACAGTCGATGTTGTTGTTGCCCTCTTCTTCCTCTACCATCGCTGCTACCTTCCGACTCATATCTCTTAGCTGCTATCTTTCGACAAATATTAGCCACCTAAAAAATTATAGCTTCGACGACATTGCAACATCAACATTATAGCATCACCGAAGGACCACAACCGACATTACTGCTACTATTTTCTTCCTCCACCGTTGCTGCTACCCTTGGCTGACATCCTCTACTTGGAGACTTCACCACCACAGCCCTGACATCGCTACCATTGTTACCTTCAATATGAAGATTGTAGTTACACTCTTTAATCAGTTTGATTTGACAGGTTAGAGATTCTTACGTCATGACATCGATGGGCTTATTGGAAGTCAAATTGGAGGCTCTTGAGATGCGTATAGATGTTAAATTATGCGCTCTCTTTGAGGAGTTTAGATTGGAACAATCAATGAGCCCAATGAGATCACATGGTGCAAATTTGGATTGTAAAAAGAACCTTAGCGAAGAACTAGCAATGATCTATCAAACCTCCACCATCCAAGAGTATCAAACCAGGTTTGAAAGGTTATCTAATCAAACTTATGATTGGTCCAGAAAATAGATATTGAGGACTTTTATTAAAGGCTTGAAGTCGAAGATTCAGGAAGAAGTTAAAGCATGACAGTCGTACACACTTAAGGCAGCCATCACCTGTGCGCGACATCAAGAGGAGCGATTGAACTATGAAGCTCGGAAGATTAGAGTTACTCCTTGACTAATGACACTAAAGCTTTCACCTCCTCCTACTGTCAATTGACCCCCTCAGCCATAGAAATTAACAAGAGAAGACCTTCATGATGGATCAACAAAAGGTCTATGTGGGTATTGTGATAAACTGTAGAGCCTAAAACACAAATGTAAAAAGGAGACACCACTGATGATTGCACCCACTGAAGAACCCAAACTTGAAGATATGACTCTCAAGCCTAAGGAGAAGGATACACCATAATCGGCCACTCACATGGTCCTTACCATAGCTGGTTATACCAACCTACAAAAATTAAAGATCAAAGGGTTTCTCGAGCAGTAGTCTATCATTATCCTCATCGACGCTAGGAGCACACATAACTTCATGAGCAATAAGGTTGCTGCTCACTTAATGCTCTAAAAAGAAGATTATAATAGGTTCAAAGTTAAGGTAGCTAACGACCAAATTCTAAAGTACAACCAAAAGTGCCCGTAGGTAAAACTGATCCTACAGGAGCAAGACATAGTTGCTGATTTTTTCCTCCTCTCTCTTGATGGTTTTGATATAATGCTTGGCATTGATTGATTGTCTATAATTGAAGATGTTTTCTGGAAATTTTTGAAGCTAACCATGAAATATTTTAGAAAATGAAAGTAGGTGATTCTATGAGGGAGCCCAGCGACTACAACCACAACATAACACTTGGAGAGGGTACTAAAAGAAAAATCTAATGGTTTCCTAATTCAAATTCAAGGGTTTCATGAGATTGAAGATAATAACCCTCACCCATAGCATGCTGAAATTTTAGGCGTCTCCACCAAACCGAGCGATTACCTCATCTAAAGTTGTCCAACCCCCCTATATTGAATAGGTCAAAACTTCTACTAGTTGTTGCTCGGCTAGATTGCTTCCTATAACCTCAGAAGGTCGAAGAGAAAAGGATCATCCAAGAGATGATAGAGACACGGATTGTTCAGCCATGCTTATTTCCCGCTACGATATATCCCTATATCCTTTTCCCCGGAGATAAGCTACTTCTAAAGTATTACATCCTGTTGAACTCACCATGGTTGTTGATCTCAGGTGACTTCCATGACTTTCCCTAGGATTAGACCATAATGCTTATAGATTTCCTTGATGATGACCTCCGATCTATGGCCCAAGATGGCGAGAAAATTGAGCCCCTCCAGTAGCGAAATCAACAAAGGGGAAGGATCATTCACTGGACTCAACAAAGCATAAACATCATCCCTCTCATTATAAAGAAAGATGCACCACCTTAGCTGAGTGGAAATATAGCCCTCACAACCACGATGTCATCCATACCAAATTGTGGCTAGATGTTTATTATTGGAGCAGACATATCCAGAATGGGGGTTAGCACTATCCTCATGCAAAACAGTCAATAACATGAAGAAGTGAAAATGGGTCCCAAAAAATCACTACTCCTACCCACCTCAGACTCAGATCAAGCTTACACTATAGAGATTTTATCATAGGACAATCCTCACTCTAAAAGAAGGCACGACTACTATTACAGAGCAACGACGTGACAACCCATGCAAGGAAGAAACTTCCCCCCGACAAACGCCGGAGCAGAAGAAAGTTTCCTGAGAAAGATCAAGTCCCCTTTCATCTCCAGCTCCACCAACACGAAATTCAAGCCTCAAGAAAGTGGTCTATATATTTCTTTCGGCCTTGCAAAATTGAAGATCACATTGGGGCCCTAACATGGAGGTTAGATTCATACACTAGATCAAAATTATAGTTGATCCTCTAGGTATTTCACCTCAAATGGAAATTTAAAGAAGATGACTCAGCTTAAATTCTTTTAACTGACACCCAAGTTGATAAGGAGTTAAAGACCCGATTCTTAGAGTTCATGGACCCTCAACCTTGAGGACAAGGCTGATTTTAAGAGGGTGGGTTTGATAGAACTCCAGCAGAGTTGAGTCCTAATCTCCCTAGAAGTAGTCAATAAAACCTTATGATATTGTAATAAATCTCATCTAGCTACTTCTATCCTATAAAGAAGTGTGGTTAGGTTTAGATTGGAGCCTTAAGGTTTAGTAGCCACCACCCCCTTTTACTAGGCTAGTCGGTCAAGGTTTTCCCTTGCTTAGGTCGGCTATAGAGCCAACCTAGCCACCACTTGTTTCCTCTAAGGTAGGTAGGCTATAGAAGGGGTAAAAGGATAATTTTAGTTAGGTAAGTACCCCCTACAGCTAGGGTTTGGAGCCCTATATAAGCATGTAGCCTCCACCTATTTTTATCAAGTAATTATCAACTTTATTTTAGCTTTGTGCCGAGTCTAGGAAGGAGGAACCCCTACAGCGTTTCAAGGGTTAATCCCCCTCAAGGGTCAAAATCTATAGAGCTCCTTCCGGGGTTCTATCAGACTTATAAATGTTATCTCTTGAACCTGTGAAAAGGAGAAAGAGTTGTAGAAGGGTAGTTGATCTTTGCTCATTGAAGGAAGATTATTAATGTACGCCAATAGCCTCAATAGAGGAGGAATCATAAGTGGACATAGGTCACATCGATCGAATCACTATAAATCTGGTTTGCTCTTTTCCCTTGTATTTTTCATTCTCATTATTCATTGATTTGCTTGCTCACTACTCGCTTGAACGTTTTAAAGTTAAACACATTTCTAATACGGGTTTGATCGAACGAGTTTCTATAGAAGCACTAATTTACACCCCCCTAGTGCCGATTTGATCCTAACAATTGGTATCAGATCCACGTTTACTCAATTGGATTAACACCTAAATGAGTTTTAATGATTTTTTCTGACATTAATGAGGTCACTCTATCACTCGTCCTCTTATGTTCAATGGGACGGACTACACTTACTAGAAAACATAAATGAGAATTTTTCTGAATTCTATGGATTTCAAGCTATTAAACATTGTTGAGAATGACATTCAAAAGTCTTCCAATCCAATGAATTGTTGGACAGATTTTGAAAAGAAAGTGTTTTCTTTAAATGCTAAAGCTAGGAACATATTATTTTATGCCTTGTATAAGAATGAATTTAACTGTGTTTTTACATGTGACACTTCATATGATATATGACACACACTAGAAATCATACATGAGAGCACGAGTAAAAGAGTCCAAACTTTAATCTTTTAGTACATTGTTGGGAACTATTTAAAATAGAACCAAACAAAACCATTATAGATATATATACCCGTTTTATGAATGTCGTCAATGGTTTAAAATCTCTTGGTAAATATTATACTAACCTTGAACTAGTAAATAAAGTTTTAAGATTTCTTCCTAAATGCTAGTACCCAAAAGTAACTGTCATACACGAGATAAAGGATTTGAATAATTTTCCTTTTGAAGAACTTATAGGGTCATTGATGGCCTATAAAATGACTTGTAAAGTATATGACAACAATAGGAGAATCTTCTAAAGAACAGGAAGTATTTTGCATTGAGAATAAAAGAAGAATCCTCAAGCGAAAGCTCGAGTGATAATGACAATGACATTACACTTTTAACATGAAGATTTCAAAAATTCATGAAAATGAACAAAAATTATAAGAATAAAAATAAATAAATAAAAGATTGTATAATTTGTTACAAATGCAAGAAGTCAGGGTACTTCAAAAATGAGTATCCACAATTGAAGAAAAAGTTACCGACTCAAAAGAAGAAGAAGACATTCAAGACAACTTGGGATGATTCGAGTGCATTAGAAGATGAAGAGCATAATAAAGATAAAGTGGTCCTTAATGATGAGGTACATGACTTACCCAAAGCTTCTTTTTTCATGATTTATATGATGAATTCAAAAAGATTAATTAGAAATATAAATCACTAAAAAAGGATCATACATTTCTTACTAGTAAAATTAAAAGTTTGTATGAAACACCAACATCATGTACTCCTTGCTCTAAATATGAAGTGTTAGATGTACTAAGAATGAAAAATATGTTATTACAACAAGCCTTAAAAAGTTTACAATTGGAAATAAAACATTGAACATGATTCTTGCCAACCAAGGTTTTATAGGTAGTAATACTCAACCAAAGTAAAAAAAATTGGTTTTGTAGGTAGTAATACTCAACCAAAGTCAATAAAATTTGTTAAAAGTTCCACACTAAATGGAACTTCTGTAGAAGATTTGGTCATTATGTCTATACATGTTTTTACAAAAACTATAGCTATCATAAATTAATATAGGTTCCTAAAGGAATAATTAATAACTTAATGCCAAATGTCAAAAAAGATAGATCTAGCCATGAAAGACCTAAAGTTAAATGGTACTTAGAGTAAAGCCCTTTTTTGTATAGGTATGTCTCCAAATAAATGCTAGGAGCAAAAAATGATATCTTGATAGTGGATGCTCAAAGTACATGACCGAAAATCCATCATAATTTTTAAAGCTCATTAGTCGAGACGGAAGGTATATCACCTTCAGAGATAATAATAAAGGAAAAATTATTGGCAAAGGAAATATAGGTAATAAGCTTAACCTTTTGATTAAAGATGTCTTACTAATAGATGGCTTAAAACACAACCTATTAAGCATTAGTCAATTATGTGATAAGGGTTATAATATAAAATTTAAATCTAATGCTTGTATTATAGAGATACCTCACAAAAATAAATTGATGATTGTCTTAAGAACCAATGTGTACACTATTGATCTTGATGACTTCTATAATGAAACTTATTTTTTGATTTTAAATAATAATATATTTTTGCATAGGAGATTAGGTTATGGACGTATAAAACTAATTACATAAATAATAACTAAAGAACTTGTAAGAGGAATATCTAGAATTAAATTTGTAAAAGATAAATTTTGTGATGTATGTCAACTTAGCAAACAAACGAAAAGTAGTTTTAAATCTAAGAATCAAGTAAGTACCTCTAGACCACTACATTAATACATATGGATTTATTTGGACAAATAGATACAACAAGTCTAGGAGGTAGTAAATATGCTTTTGTAATCATAGATGGCTATAGTCGATATAATTGGACATCTTTTTTGGTACACAATTGATTGCTTTAATTATTTTTCAAAATTTTGTAAACTAGTTTAAAATGAAAAGGGTTTTATGATTTCATCTATTCGAAGTGATCATGACAATGAATTTTAAAAAAATCATGATTTTCAAGATTTTGGTGTGTTAAATGAGTATAATCACAATTTCTACACTCTAGGAAATCCATAACAAAATAGAGTTGTTGAGAGAAAAAGATGCTTTAGGAAAGTTTAATACAAAATCTAATAAAGTCATATTTCTTATTTATTCCTCAAGTTCAAAAGCTTATTATGTCTTTAATAAAAGAACTTTAGTTATTGAGTCCATATTGTTTTTAATAAGATTTTTGAATTAAAGAAAATTTATTTTCATAATGATTTTGATTTTGGTACTTTAAATTTGAATAAAAATTCTCCTCTTCAAAACAACTTGGATGTATATACTTCCATGGAATCCTTACCTAAGGAATGAAAGTATGTAGATGCTCATCTTAAAGAGCTAATAATTGGAGATACATCAAAAGTTATTCAAACTTCTTTATTATTTAAATTTTTTTATGCTAATATCGTCTTTCTATCTCAAATTGAACCAAAATGCATTGATTATGTCATAAAAGATGATTCTTCAATTTTTTCAATATATAAGGAGTTGAATCAATTTGAGAGAAATAAAGTATGGACATTTATTCCTAAACCTAGTGATCATCTTGTAATTAGCACTAAATGAGTCTTCAGAATTAAACAAGATGAATTTGGTATCATGGTTCGAAACAAAGCTAGATTAGTGGTCAAATGTTTCAACCAAAAAGAAGGTATTGATTATGAAGAAACCTTCGCTCCTATGACAAGACTTAAAGCCACAAGGATGATCCTTGCCTATATTTCTTTTAAAAATTTTAAATTATTTCAAATGGATGTTAAAAGTGTATTTCTTAACGGTCCTATTTCTGAAGAAGTTTATGTTGAACAACTACTCGGATTTGAAAATCATCTTTTTCCAAACCATGTTTTCAAATTATCTAAGGCTCTTTATGGATTGAAGCAAGCCCCTAGGGTTTTGTATGAGAGACTTAGTTCTTTTCTTATTTAAAATAATTTTTTGAAAGGCAAGATCTATAGCTCATTATTTATTAAATATTTTAGAAATAATTTTTTATTATTTAAAGTTATATTGATGATATTATTTTTTATTCTATTAATGAATCTTTATATGAACCTTTTACCAAAAGTATAAGCTAAAAATTTTAAATGAATTTGATGGGTGAATTAATATTTTTCTTAAGATTACAAATCAAGCAACTAAATGATGAAACTTTTATTGGTCAAATTAAGTATCTTTTGGATTTATTAAAAGGATTTCACATGAATAATGCTAAGGCCATTAATAAACTCATGTGTAAAATTAGATATGGACCATGAAGGTAAATGCTTTGATCAAAGATTTATCGAGGAATGATAGAGAGCTTATTGTATCTTACTACAACTAGACCTGATATAATATTTAGTGTTAGACTTTATGTAATATTTTAGTCCAATCCTAAACATTATCATTATAAAGTAGTTAAAAAAATATTTAGATACTTAAAAGGAACTCCGAATCTAGGATTATGGTATTAAAAATCTAAAAATTTTGATTTGATTGCTAATGCTGATGCCAACTTTGGAGGATACAAAATAGATAGAAAAAGTATCTCTAGAACCTGCCAATTCCTAGGTCATATACTTATGTTAGTCTTCTAGGAAATAAAATCTTGTTGTATTATCTACAGCCAAAGCTGAATAAGTAGCAGTGGGTGCATGTTGTGCACAAGTTATTTAGATGAAAAATACTTTAGAAGACTATGGACTTTACCTAAAAAATATTCCTATAAAATATGATAATATAAGTGTAATTTGTTTAACAAAAAATCTCATTCAATATTCTAGGACTAAGGACATTGATATTAGACATCATTTTATTAGAGATCATATTAGCAATCACGATATATCTTTAGATTTTATTGATACAAAATATAAATTGATGGATATTTTTACTAAAATATTAAGTGAGGAACAATTTGATTTTATTAGGAGAGAGATAGACATGTTGAATCTACCAAATGCTTAATCTCCTTTGATAAATATTTTGATCATTATCCTTATTTCTCAGTTTTCATGACTTAAGTTTTTCTTTTGAATCAATATCATTTCCTATGATTCCTTCTTCTTGCTATATACAAAAGAAGAGATTTATTGAAATGATTTATGGTTTCATAACTTGACTTTCATTTTTCATGTAATGACATTAATGCAAATTTTTACATCATTGAATCATTCCCTTCTCTTTTTTATTTTGATAATGACAAAGGGGAGAAAAAGAAATGCATTCTTCTCTTTTTTGATGCTGACAAAGGAGGTGAAGTAATGATGGTGTCAAATTATGCTTGATTATTTAGAATTTTAACTCACCCTTAATATTATGATCATTATGATGTACTTTGATGTTTTGATGAATTAGAATTATGCATATTATAACAAACTTGATGATTTGATATTAAGCATATAATACTCATGATTTTATTATGATGATGCTTTTGTTGTATGCATATAAAGTGTGAAAGTCAATTTTATTAAAATTGTTATGACTTGAATATAAAGATATTATGATTAATATGTTATCATTCTATAAATTCAAGTTTATTTCAATATAGCATATAGATAGAGAGAGTTTAGTCAAAACTCCATCATCAATTGATTGTCATCATCAAAAAGGGATAAATTGTTGAATCTTAGATTTTGATGATGAAAGTTATAATATAATCTGTGTTCAAGGAAAGTGATGCAGGACTATCATCGATCATAAAAAGTTAAAATGATTGAAGTAGGAAAATCATACATTAGGCCAGAGTCAAAAATTGGGCATCAGGCCAGAAGAATCAAACATTACATCAAGATCGGATGTTGCAGGAGTCAACATGCTAGTGGATTAAGCAATACATAGAAAGTGAACATGATGCATCGAGAGTTCGGATGAATAATGAAATTCCAAACACTACAAGATTTATGCTTTATAATTATTTATATTATGATAATTGTAGTTTAAGACTTAGTTGAGTTAGTTTTTGATGTAACTATGCTAACTCAATTAAGAGGCCATTGGGCCTTAATTGGGGCTTATTGGAAGGTCCATTTCAGTGACCTAAAGTATGGTATGGCAATGGCATCGCTAGACCAAGTGGTGTTATGGCCCAGAAGATATAGTCTTCGAGACTATGTCAAGTGGTGGTATCACCCAAACACAACCTCCCAAACTGTGTCAAGTGGTGGTACCGCCAGGCTGGTGGTACTACCACCAGAATATAGTCTCTGAGTCTATCAGTCGACGGTGGTATTGCCCATTAATGGCAGTGATACCACTCGTATCTCAAGAATTCAGAAATTTAAATTTTTGGCTCCAACTTTTAAGGCCATTTGGAGCCTATAAATACTCTACTCGTTCTTGCTTGAGGAAGTAAGAACTGAGATTAAAAAAACTTATGTTTCTAAGTATGTAAACGTTATTATCTCTTGAGAGTTCCCCTCATTAAAAGTTTAGAGTTCATTCTAAGGGAGGTGCGATACTTGTAAATATTTATCTTCTAAACCTGTGAAAAGGAGAAAGGGCTGTAAAAGATAGTTGATCTTCACCCATTGAAGGAAGATCATTAGTGGATGTTGGTGGCCTCGATGGAGGAGGAATCGGAAGTGGATGTAGGTCATGTCGATTGAACCACTATAAATCCGGTATGCTCTTTTCCCATATGCTTTTCATTCCCATTATTCACTAATCTACTTGGTCATTGTTCCTTTGAACATTTTAAAGTTAAATGCATCTCCAATTCGGGTTTAATCAAATGAGTTTTCAAATCGATGGGTTTTTATGGAAGCACTAATTCACCCCCCTTTTAGTGTCAATTCGATCCTAACATATTTTTATTCATAATCTTCTAAATTTTTTTTATCCAAATTATTTGCATACAACATGCACTTACTGTAACATATTTAGCTTCAACTGTAAATAGTATAACAATTTTTTTATTATTGGACGGGTTGTAAACAAGTGCATAACCTAGAAATTGCTAAGTTCCTAAAGGTACTTTTTTTATCTCCTATATTCTAAAAATTTAGCATAAGTATAAGTAATTAAATCAATATTAATAGATTTAGGATATCATAATCCTAAAGATGATATTCCTTTTAAGTTTCTAATTTTTTTTTACTACTTTAAAGTGAGATTGTTTGAGATTAAACTGAAATTAACATAAAGTCCAACACTAAACATTATATCAGGTCTAGTTGTAGTGAGGTATAGTAAACTACTGATAGCACTCTAGCAGGGTTGAGTCCTAATCTCCCTAGAAGTAATCAATAAAATCCTGCTAGATTATAATAAAGTCACTACTATCTTATAAAAGAGTATGGCTAGGATTTAGATTAGCCCTTAGGGCTTAGTGGCCGTTGCTCCCTTACTGGGTTGGGTGGCCGGGGTTTCCCCCTGCTTAGGTCGGCTATAGAGCCAACCTAGTCGCCCCATATTCCTATTAAGGCAGGTTGGCTATAAGAGGAGCAAAGGGATAATTTTATTTAGGCAAACACCACCTAAGGCTAGGGTTTTGATCCTTATATAATGATGTAGCCACCCCCTCTCTTGAATCAAGCAATTGTCAATTTTATTTCAGCCTTATGCTGAATCTAGGAGAGAGAAACCCCTACAGCATTCCAAGGGCTAATCCCCCTCAAGGGTCAAAATCTGTATAGCTCCTTCTAGGGTTCTATTATCTAGTATTAGAGTCACGTTCCTACTACCTTGTAACCATCTCAGCCGCCTCCACCTTTCCAAGCAATTCCCACAATTGCTACAACACGCGTCTCCACCTTCCACCCGAACAGTAGATCAAATCAGTCTGTCGCAACCCCTTGTGTTTGATCTAAAATTTTGGTATATTTTTATAACCCATGCCTCTTCAATACTACAAGATCATTCATATTATACCTGGGAGAAGTTTTCCAAAGTTTTCTTGCTGCAAATGTTTACCGTCGCAAACATTATCATCGTTGTAAAGGTGAAACACTACAGAAATTTTCAATCGATTGTTGCTACTTGAAACTGAACTTTTATTCATCCTTTCTGGCCGAAATTTTTAAACAATTCTCAAGATCAGGTTGGATTTCATCTAGATTTAATGTCTCAGAAAAACTCTTTCTAGAACTGATTTTCTTGTATAATCTTTCACCATCACGTAGTTCTGGAATTTTATAATGAAGGAATCTACCTTGCATCTTTTGGCCTATTTTCCTACTATTATACTGCCAAAATTTCATCAAAGTCTCTACTGGTATTGACAACATCTAAATCAAGGGTTTCTATATAATTTTCTTAAACTTTCCTCTGGAATTTACATTGAGAAGTCATTATTTCTCCAACGGAAAAATTGGTTCAACAGGATAGCACATCGCAGCACTTTTTTTCACCGAATTCTATCAGATTTGAGTGCTATTTTTTATGAGATTTTAAACTCTCTTTTTCTCATCGCAGCCCCCCAAATCAGCCACCCAAATCAGCCTACTTCTTTATCAATCCACTTACCTTTTTAGCCAACTTTTCTTACCGAGACACCTACCTTTGCTGCCATCTATCCCAGATCTAAAATCTATTTTTCTAACCTTCATCTACTACTATCATAACCCTAAAATCACACCAATTCACAACCTAAACGTCATAAAATTGCAACATCAAATCGCATCCAAAACAGCCATAAACCGCACCTAAAAATCGAAGCCTTCGGTCCACCAACCTTTTAGCCACCCAATCTCCCTTGTCCCTTTAATCGTAGCATACACCTTTCACTGTCCAATGCTACCAATAGCGACCTCTTGCTGCCATCCTCCTTGATCACAGCCAACAGCGATCCTTGTGGCAAAAAGCTACCAGCAGCAATCTTTTGCTGCAATATATTTACATCATAGCCCACAACAATCATTCACTAACAACTATCTTGATCGCAGCTAGCAATAAATTAAACACAATAGTAGTTGTCTCTCGCTCCATGCTGTTGTTGCCCTCCTCTGCAATAGCCATGTATATCACTGCCCCATCTTCCTCCTATTGCAATCGTACCCTTGCTACAACCAATGCCACCTGCAGCCACGAAGTCGCACCACAATTGTAGCCAATGTTACTATTGCCCTCTTCTTCCTCCACCATTGTTGCTGCCTTCCAACTCAGATCTCTTCGCTGCCATCTTCTGATAAATATCAATCATCTAAAAAATCATAGCCTCGATGACATTATAGTATTAACATTGCAGCATCACCGAAGGACCGCAGTTGCTGCTACCCTTGGCTGCCATCCTCCACTTGGAGACTTCACCACCATAGCCCTGACATCGCTGCCGTTATTGCCTTCAGCCTGAAGATTGCAGCTACACTCTTTAATCAGTTTGATTTGACAAGTTAGAGATCCTTACGTCATGACATCGGTGGACTTATTCAAAGCCAAATTAGAGGCTCTTGAGACGTGTATGGATGTTAAATTATGCACTCTCTTTGATGAGTTTAGATTGGGCCAATCACCAAGCCCAATAAGATCACAACGCGGTGCAAATTTAGATTGTAAAAAGAACCTTAGTGAAGAACTAGCGATGATCCATCAAACCTCCACCATCCAAGAGTACCAAACCAGGTTTGAAAGGTTATCTAATCAAACTTATGATTGGTCTAAAAAATAGATATTAAGGACTTCTATTAAGAGCTTGAAGCCAAAAATTCAGGAAGAAGTTAAAGCGCGACAGTCGTACACACTTAAGGGAGTCATCTCCTTTACGCGACATCAAGAGGAGTGATTGAACTATGAAGCTCAGAAGACTAGAGTTGCTCCCTAACCAACAGCACCAAAGCTTTCACCTCTTCCTGCTATCAATCGACCCCCTCAGCCATAGAAATTAACAAGAGAAGACCTTCATGACAGATCGACAAAGGGCCTATGTGGGTGTTGTGATAAACTATGGAGCCTAGAACAAAAATGTAAAAAGGAGACACCGCTGGTGATTGTGCCCACTGAAGAACCCAAACTTGAAGATATGACTCTCGAGTCCAAGGAGAAGGATACACCATAACTGGCCACCCGCACTGTCCCTATCTTAGTCAGCTACACCAACCTGGAAACATTGAAGATTGAAGGGTTTCTCGAGTAGTAGTCTGTCATCATCCTCATCGACGCTGGGAGCACACACACCTTTATGAGCAATAAGGTTGATGCCCACTTAATGCTTCAAAAAGAAGATTACAATGGGTTCGAAGTCAAGATAGCTAACGACCAAATTTTGAAGTGCAACCATAAGTGCCTATAGGTAAAATTGATCATAAAGGAGCAAGACATAGCTGCTAATTTTTTCCTCCTCCCTTTTGATGGTTTTGATATAGTGCTTGGCATTGATTGGTTGTCCATGATTAGAGATATTTTCTAAAATTTTTCGAAGCTAACCATGAAATTTTTCAAAAAAGGAAAGCAAGTGATTCTAGAAAGGAGCCCAACGACTACAACCACAACACCGCACTTGGAGGGGGTATCAAAAGAAGAATCTAGTGGTTTCTTAATTCAAATTCAAGAGTTTCATGAGATTGAAGATAAAAAACCCCTCCCACAACTTATTGAATTTTTGGGCGTCTCCACTCAATCGAGCCGACTACCTCCTTTGAAGCTGGCCGACCCCCCATGCTGAATAGGTCGAAACTTCTACTAGTTGTTGCTCAACCAGATTACTTCATACAACCTCATAAGGTCAAAGATAAAATGGTTGTCCAAGAGATAATAGAGACACAGATTGTTTGACCATGCTGATTTCTCGCTACGACATATCCCTACATCCTTTTCCCAAGAGATAAGCTACTTTTAAAGTATAACATCCTATTGAATGTATCATGGTTGCTGATGCAGCACTTCTATATCTTATGTGACTTCCACGACTTTCCCCAGGATCGGATCATGATGCTTAAAGACTTCCTTGATGATGACATCCGATCTACGGCCCAAGACCACGAAAAAATTGAGCCCCTCTAGTGGCAAAATCAGAAAAGGGGAGGGATCATTTGTAGGACTTAACGAAGCATGAACATCATCCCTCTCATTATAAAGAAAGATGCACCACCTTAGCTGAGTGGAACTATAGCCCTTACGGCCACGATATCGTCCACACCAAATCATGGCCAGATATTTATTATTGGAGTAGACACACCCAAAGTGGGGGTCAGCACCATCCTCATGCAAGATAGTCAACAACATGAAGAAGTGAGAATGAGCCCCGAAAAATCATCACTCCTACTCACATCGAACTCAGATCGGGCTCAAACCACTAGAGATTTTATCATAGGATAGCCCTCACTTCAAAAGAAGGCACAACTACCATTACAGAGCAACCACGTGACAGCCCATGCAAGGAAGAAACTTCCCCCTTACAAATGCCAAAGCAGAAGAAAGTTTCATGAGAAAGATCAAGTCCTCCTTCATTTCTAGCTCCACCAGTATGAAATTCAAGCCTCAAGAAAGTAGTCTCCCTATTTCTTTGGGCCTTGTAAAATTGGGAATCATATTAGGGCCCTAACCTGGAGATCAGATCCGTGCACCAGATCAAAATTATAATTGATCCTCTAAGTATCCTACCTCAAATGAAAATTTAAAGATGACGACTCAACTCAAGTTCTTCCAATTGACACCCAAGCTGATGAGGAGCTAAAGACCCGGTTCCCTGAGTTCATAGAACTTCAGCCTTGATGACAAGGTTGATTTTAAGAGGGTGGGTTTGATAGGACTTCAGCATGGTTGAGTCGTAATCTCCCTAAAAGTAGTCAATAAAACCCTACTAGATTAGCCCTCTTATCTTATAAAGGAGTATAGCTAGGATTTAGATTAGCCCTTAGGGCTTAATGGCCGTCCCCCCCCCCCCCCCCCCAACTGGGTTGGTTGGCCAGGGTTTTCCCCTGCTTAGGCCAGCTATAGAGCCAACCTAGTCGGCCCCTGTTTCTATTAAGGCAGGTTGGCTATAGGAGGGGTAAAGAGATAATTTTACTTAGGTAAGCACCGCCTTAGGCTAGGATTTTGATTCCTATATAATGATATAGCCGCCCCCTCTCTTGAATCAAGCAATTATCAATTTTATTTCAGCCTTGTGCCGAATCTAGGAGGGAGGAATCTCTACAGTGTTTCAAGGGTTGATCTCCCTCAATGGTCAAAATCTATAGAGCTCATTCTAGTGTTCTATCAACTATCTATCACTTTTCTATATATTTTTTAATCAAAAAATTTTCTTTCATTGTCCAAATATAATTTAGTAGAAATATTTATTGATATATTGATAGCCTTAGTTTGACTAATTGATCAATAGTGTACTTGGTTTAACTAATAAAAACTCATCATTTAGTTGCTTAATTTGTAATACTAGAAAAATATCAATTCACTTATTAAGCCCATTTCAAATTCTTAGCTTATACTCTTAGTGAATGATTTACATAAATATTTATTAGTAGAACTAAAAATAATACCATCAACATAAATTTAAACAATAAAAAAATTATTATTAAAATATTTAATAAATAATATGATATATATCTTTTGAAAAATTATTTTAAATAAGAAAAGGTTCAGTTTTAGGAGCTTGTTTCAACCCATAGAAAGCCTTAGATAATTTATAAATATGGTTGGTAAAAAAATATTTTCAAATATGAGTGGTTGCTTAACATAATTTTTTTAAAAATAAAATCATTAAGAAAAATACTTTTGACATCTATTTGAAATAATTTAAAATATTTAAAATATGCATAAACAAGGAGTATCCTTGTGGTTTCAAGTCTAGCTATAGGAGTAGAGGTTTCTTTATAGTCTATACCTTCTTCTTGATTGAAATATTTGATCACTAATCTAGTTTTATTTCAAATCATAACATATTATTCATCTTGCTTATTCCTAAAGATTCATTTAGTGCCAATTACAATATGATCATTAGGTATAGGAACAAACATCTAAACTTTATTTCTTTCGAATTGATTTAGTTCTTTATGTATTACCAAGATCCATAAGTCATCTTTAAGAGAATCATTAATGCATCTAGGTTCGATTTGAGATAAAAAATAGCATTTACATAAATATTCTTTAAAGAATGAGTTTGAACATCTTTTTATTTTTCTCCAATAATTAGCTCATTATGATGTACAATAATTAGCAAGGTTTCTTTAGAAGTATTTGTATCCAAGTTACTTTGGAGAGAATAATTCTCATTCAAATTCAAATTATCAAATTTAAAATCATCATCAAAATTATTTTTCTTAGTTGTGAGAGATTTATAAAGAATAACATGAATAAAATTTTCAATGACTAAAGATCCCTTATTGAAAATTTGATATCCAAGAAATATCCAAGAAAAAATGACTTCATCGAATTTTGCATTAAATTTTTCTATGACATTCTTATTATTTAAAATAAAATATTTTACAACCAAAAAATTTGAAATACGAGATGTTGGTTCTTTTATTGCTTCATAATTCATAAGGAGTTTTAGATATATATTATTGTTTTATAATAAATTTATTCATGATATAGCATTTCGTGTTAACGGTTTTGATCAAAAATTATTTGAGTAGGCTATGTTCATTAAGTATGATTCATATCATCTCTTGCAAGCTTCTATTTTTTTCTCTCAATAACTTCATTTTGTAGTGTATTTCTTAGAGTAGAAAAAATATGGTCATATCAATTCAAATCATAAAATTTTTTAAAAATATAATTTTTAAATTCACTACCATGATCACTACAAATTGAAAAAATCGTAAAACCTTTTTATTTTGAACTCGTTGATAAAATTTAGTAAAATATTTGAAATATTTATTTTTATATGTCAAGAAGTATGTCTAAATATATCTACTATAATTATCAATAATCACAAAAGTATATTTGCTACATCTTGTGATATAAATAGGTCCAAATAAATCCATATGAATTAGTTGTAATAGTTTTAGAGGTACTTACTTGATTTTTAGGTTTAAAGCTACTCATTATATGTTTTTCTAGTTGGCACACGTTACAAATATCATATTTAACAAATTTAATTTTAAGCATTCCGTTTATAAGGTTTTTAGTTTCAATTTCTGAAATTAATACCAGTTTATCCTAGTCTCCTATGCCAAAGCTATATATCACCATTCAAATTAAAATAAGTTATATCATAAAAATATCAAGATTACTAATATAAATATATCACTTTTTAAGCTATCATAGTTTATTCTTATTTAGTAATTCTATGAGGTAAACATTACATTTAAATTTAATATTATTTTTTATCACAATATTAGTTAATGTTTATTAAGTTATGTTCGAAAGCATTAACCAGAAGCACATCTTTAATTAAAAGATTTAATTTGTTAGTAATATTTTTAATGCTAATGATTTTTTTTTGTTTTTGAAGATAACATATCTTTCATCTTGGCTAGTGAATTTTAAGAAGTTTGTAGAATCTTTAGTCATATGCATTGAGCATCCATTATCAAGATATCATCTTTTATTCCATGCTCTTGTTTGGAGACATACTTACAAGAAAAAGAGATTTGTCTTAGGTACCCACTTAAATTTGGATCATTCGTGGTTATATCAACATTACTTACCTTTTGGTTTCAAATCATTTTTTATTCCTTTAGGAACCCAAACTAATTTAGGATGACTATATTTTTTAAGAGAGTATGTGGAAGTATAGTAACCAAAATTTCCATAAAAGTTATATTTAACTAGTTATGCAGTTGGAGTCCTTTTACAAACTTAGTTAAATATAAACTTGAATAGCTACTACTTATGAAACCAATATTTTTTTAAATATAAAACCTTATTTAGCAAGAATCATATCAAGTGATTTATTTTTAATTTTAAAATTTTCTAACGTTTATCATAGAAATATACTTTTCTTTTTAAGAGATTCTATTATATTACTATGAATTTATTCTTTTAAGTAATGTTCAATTTGTCATTCATGGTAATTATGTTAATTTTTATAATTTTCAAAGCATATGACTTTTGAAATATTTTTTTTAAGTGATTAGATTATTTTAAATCATCACATTTAGAGTAAGAAGTAAGAGATGTTATTGTATATTTGTTCTGTATAATTTTTAATATATCAAATTCATTAGTAAGTAATACATGACTCTTTTTAGTGAACTATATTTCTTATCAATCTTTTTGAGTTTATCATTTAAATTATGAAATGTTTTAAGTCTTCATACGTTAAATAAGTCTTGGAAGAATTTATTACCTCATTATCGAAAGCCATTATAGCATAATTTTCTACTTCTCTTTCATTGATTTATTATTCCACTTTCGGCTCACTTGATTTATCCTATGCTACTTTGAATGCTTTCTTCTTTTGGTTAATGTGTTCATTTTTAAATGTGGATTCTCATTTTTGAAGTGTAGTAGTTTTTTGCACTCATAGCATATTCATGAATATTTCTTGGGCTCATTTTTACTCTTGCTTTCTCTTCTTGCTAGGGCTATCTTATTTTTCTCATGAGCATTTTAAATTTTTTATAATGTCATAACTTTATAGTCATCACTTGAGCTTTTGGTTAGGTAATCTTCTTTAGATTTGAGAGCAGTATCCTTACTTTTATTTGAAAGTTTTTTCTCTTCTTCATCACATGTTTTACATGTCATTTTATAGATTAAAGATTCTATAATTTTTCAAGAGATAGGTTATTTAAGTCTTTAGCTTCTTGGATTGGTGTTACCTTTCGATCTCAACTTTTAGGAAAAGACCTTTAAGCTCTTACTTACCAATTAAAAATTAATATAAGTTTTACCAAAATCATTTCATTCTTCTATTGGTTTGGAAGATTTTTAAAGATTAAACTTAATAAAATTTCATAAATCAAAATCTATATAAAGCAAAAAAAATTCTCATTCATGTTTTTCAATAGGTATAATATATCTTATTTAACATGGGAGGACATGTGATAGAGTGTCCTTCTTAATTGCTTGAAAATATCATTTATTCTCTCTTTGGTGTTAATCCAAATGAGATAACCTTGCTCTTGCTCTGATATTAGTTGTTCGTATCTTAATGACACTAAGAGAGGGTGGGGGATGCATTAGTACAATAATATTTTTAATTAATTTTAAGACTCATCGATAAATCAACACATTGTTAGAACCCTTGTGGATTCTAAGCTTGGGGTGATCTCTATAGAGGATCGGTCTCCTTGGAACTCTATAGGGCTTCCTCCCTCCTAAGATTGCTACACAATAGCTAAAAGTAAATTGATGTATTGATGATAAAATAGTGATGGCTAGATGAGTTTATATAGGGACACAAAACCCTAATTCCTAATATAACTCATATTTTTGGAAGATTCCCTCTCCTCTCCAACTCCTAACCTCTAGCCAACTCATAACCATGATGTGGCTGGTGGCTATAGGGTCTCCAACTCCTAATTTTCTTCTTATTTAACCCTAGAAAGAGTCCTAGCTAAATGGATCTCTCATCTTCTAATCCTAGCCAGCCTCTCCTAAGAGAAAGGAGGCGGCTAGAAGACGCCCCTCTTCGTAAGGACACTTTTCTTAACCCTAGCTGACCACTTCTTCAATATGGGTGGTAGCTAGTTTAGGGTTTATTACATGCATGACTTAGTTGACTCTGATTCGAATCTAACTCCGACTCCTAATCTAAATCTAGTTCAACCAAATCCTAACCATACTAGGATTTGGATTGATTTATTACAATAGACTCAAATATCCACCTAGCCGACCTAATGCTAAGTCTAGGCTGGACAACAAGGCCTGGTCTAAGGACATGACTCAATTGATTAGGATCCAACTCAACAAGCTTAATAGACTTTCCTTCTTCAAATCAGCCTTGTCCTCGAGGCTGAGGCTCCATGATCTCTGGGTCTGAATTTGCAGGTTTTCATGAGGCTTCCTTGTTGCATTTAAGGTAGGTGCATCACGATCCTATAGTTCAGTTTTGTCTTGTATCTCTTCATCGGTGGTTGTATCTGGATGGTGATGCATTATGATCCTGTGATGCTATGCAATCTCTAGTTAGAATTGGACCTCCTCATCGACTTAGGTGTCAGGTGGATGGATTTGGACTAAGTCATCCTCTCTAAACTTTCATTTGCAGTGAGATTCCTGGAGGATCAGTTGTAATTTTAAATTAGGGCATAAATCTGATCCATAGATCACAGTTCTAATGTGATCTTCAATTTTTTTAAGGTCCAAAATAATGGGGAGACCACTTCCTTGAGATTCGAATTTCCTGCTAGTAGGGCTGGAAGTGTAGAAAAGCTCAATATTCAAATTTTTTTCTACTTTAAAGTTTGTCAAGAGGTCATTTCTTCTTTACATGTGCTATCATATAGTTGATCTTTAGTAGTAGCTAGTCTTTCTTTCGTACTAGGAGCACCGATGAAGAGTAGGGGCTCCAAATTGGTCAAATGACCCTTGTTTCAAGCATCTTATTTACAAACCTCTCTATTTCAAATTTCGAGAGGTGAGGATAATGATATAGCTTATTGTTTGCTAGTGGTTTGTCCGGAGGAATTGGAATTTGGTGGTCATGTCGTCGAGTAGGAGGTAGGCTGTGCGATTCATCGAAGATGTCTAAAAATTCAGCAAGCAATTGGAGAATGTTTGGGTCTTTAATTTTTATTGACTCCCTCATATATTTCTATTGGAGTTGTATTAGGAAGCTGTTGTTCACTTTGTGTAAGACTTTCTTCATTCACTGTGTTGAAATTGTTGTCACATCGCTCCCACATTGGATCACCTATTTCCCTTCGATGAAAATTTTTATAATTAATTTCAAAAAATTCTAGGAAATATCACCTAACGTAGTCAGTCATTCGATGCTAAGCACGGCCCCATAATCATCGAGTAGGACAAGGAAGAAATCAGTAATTATTTCTTGGTCATGCAACAATAATTTCACACATGTACATCTTCGAACACACTTCAAAATTCGACCGTTAGCTACCTTCTATTACAATCTTTATTTTAGAGCAAAATCAGGTAGCAACCTTGCTGTTCATAAAGTTGTTGGTGCTCCTGGTCTCGCTGGGGATGGTGACGAGCTGCTACTTAAGAAATCCTATAACTTTTATTATTTGCGGGTTCGCATAGTCGGCTGGAGCATGAGTAACGCAATCGGCTGACTGCGGTCTTCCATCATGTTCTCCTCCTCATGTTCGAGGTCCTCTCTTCTTGTTCTGATTCTTCAATAGGTTCCATCTTGAGAAGCTTCCTCTTTTCGCAACGATAGTTGTGGCTCCAAAATTCGTTATAATGCCAACATAAGCCCTTCACAGATCTAATTGGGAGTTCTTCTTGGGTAAGTTTCTTGGGCTGAAAGATTTGGTTGGCAATAGGGGAGGACAAAAGCTTGATGGTTGCTGGTCAGTTTATGATCTTGGTCCTTTGGGCGAAGGAGATGGCAGCCCTCGATGTATATGATTGTTGCGCCTTGACTTTGCATCTTATCTCCGATTTTAATCCTTTAATGAATGTCCCTAGCAATTGCTTTTTAAACCAATCTTGAGTCTGATTTAAAAGATGCTTAAACCTAGTTTGATATTCTTGCACAGTTGAGATTTTATGAATCTTCATGAGTTGGTCGTTCTTGTTATTGTACTCCATCAGTCTAAAGCGGGTCAACAGTCCGCTCTTGAATTCTCTCCATGTTGAGACTCTGTGGGTATGCTCAAAATAATTATACCACTATATAGCATCTCCTTCAAGGTATATAGCAGTGATGTCCGCCATGGAAGCCTCTGGTGTCCAGTGATAATGGAAGTAGCATTCCGTGCGTGAAAGCCATCCCGTCGGGTCTTCATCTTCCTATCGAGGGAAGTCCACCCTTATGTGTGTAGGTATTAGATCCATCTAGCATTCTTCCTTCTCCAAAGGGTTCTCTTTATGATCTAGTCTCTCACCTTGCTGCGATCTCATTGGGCTTGGTGATCATCCCAATCTAAATTCTGCAAAGAGAGTGCGTAGTCTATCCTCCATACACGTCTCGAAGGCCTCCAACTTAACATCGATTAAATCTACTGATGCCATGGCATAAGACTCAAAATCTATAATGTCAAGATCCTTCTCCTACTATTGGGTCAGTGGGCATGAATTGGTTGGGTAGATTGGTGGCTAAAAAAGGTGGTGGATTAAGGGTAGATGGCTACGGTTTAGGGCTAATAGGTTGTTGTTTTAGGTTACTATTGGGGCTGTGGTTTGGAGCTATTGTAGGGGTCATGTAGGGGTTATGATAGTAGAGGTTTAGGGTTAGAGGGCTAGCTTAGGGTTATTGTTGATGGCATCAACTAGTTTGGTAGGGATTTGGTGTGGATGCATAGTACCGAAGGTAGTGTAGCAGAATTTTGTCATTAAAGTGGGGTGCTATTGATGCTGCTGTTTGGGGTTGCTATAGAGGCTATAAGGGGGGTTTAGTGAAATACATTTAGTATTAGAGGGATGGCCTAGGATTGCTATTGATGGCAGCAATCGGTTTGGTAGGGATTGGTGGTCGAAAGATAAAGATCGGTTAGTGAAGTTTACCGCTGCTGTAGACCATTGTTTGGGCTACAG
The DNA here is from genome assembly GCA_021527575.1 of Ensete glaucum. NCBI lineage: Eukaryota > Viridiplantae > Streptophyta > Magnoliopsida > Zingiberales > Musaceae > Ensete > Ensete glaucum. Next base: position 26,190,826 of record CM038559.1, on the reverse strand, counting down.
TTTTTTACTGCAGTTTGGGTTGGCTGTGGACTTTGGAGATAGGCTATGATAGCTACATCTTAAGGCTAGAGGGGTGCCTTAAAGACGATGTGGTTGGTGGCAGCAAGTTCAGTAGGATTTGATAGTTTACGAGAAAAAGAAAAACAAAAGGTATAGCAGCATAATTTCTCATCGAAAAGATTTCAGTGGTATAGACATAATTTTTTCCAGTAGTTTATAGTAGAGATTCAAGTAGAACTCAATGGGAATCCACTTGTAAGGAAAAGGTAATGTCATCGAAAAATTTGTGGGAGAATACGACTGTAAAAAATTTGATAAGATCAAGGAATATGAGGTGTTGCGGTAGATTTTTACGTCTGAAGTGTAGTAGTTTAAACATAAAAGATCAATAATTTGTATCAGTACTTTTTACACAAAACCCAAAGGAAATCCACTTATAGGGAGTGCCAAAGACGTTGTAAAAAACTCATGAAAGATAGGGTAACAAAATAGTAGAAGTAAGATCAAAATAGGATAGTATTATATAGTTGAATTCTGCAGCGTAACTTTCATCATAAAGATGGCAACTTTGCAATGATAAGTTATGTAGCGAAATAGGAACACTTTTTTGGCTTTTTAGGTTTAAGATAACTAAATTACAACAGTAGTAAGGTAGAATACTAGAACCTATGACAGTGGTGATGACGATGGAGTCAGCGATGATCACAACAATTGTGGGAATTGCTTGGGAGATGGATGAAGATGATGGACGGCTATAGAAGAGCAGCAAAGCACTGAGGAACACTGCTCTAATACCAAGGGTTAGAACTCTTACAGATTCTAAGCTTGGGGTGATCTCTATAGGGGATTGGCCTCTTTGGAACTCTATAGGAGTTTCTCCCTCCTAGGATTGCTGCACAATGGCTGAAAGTAAATTGATCTATTGATGATAAAAAAGTGGTGGCTACATGAGTTTACATAGGGACTTAAAACCCTAACTCCTAATAGGACTCGTACTCTTGGAAGACTCCCTCTCCTCTCTAACTCCTAACCCCTAGCCAACTCCTAGCCATGATATGGTCGGCGGCTACAGGGGTCTCCAACTCCTAATTTGCTTCTTATTCAACCCTAGAGGGAGTCCTAGCTAAATGGATCTCTCCTCTTCTAACCCTAGCCAGCCTCTCCTATGACGAGGGAGGTGGTGTTAGGATCAATTAGCACTAAGAGGGGGAGAGGAGGGTGAATTAGTGCAAGTAGGAATTTCTAGTTTAACAAAAAAAATTTCGCTTGAAGCAAGATAGGAAAATTTGAAGCTTTACATTCAAGTAAAGCAATTCAATATTATAGAGAAATGTTAAGCTTCTTGCTTAAAGACTATTCAAGAAAGAATAAACAAATTCGAATAACGAGATAGGTAATATCGTAAGTGAAGTGCTTGATTTTGAAACCTTGCTTTCAAAACGTAAATAAAATTGAAAGAGTCAATAAAAAGATAGTAAGCAAGATAAGCAAAGACTCATAGTTTTATAGTGGTTCGGCACCAACTGGCCTACGTCTACTCCTGAGTCCTCCTCCTTGAGGCACACCGGCGTCCACTACCGATCTTCTTTGGGTGAAGATCAAACCCTTACAATCGTACAAGGGAGACAAGATTACAACTCGTTGATCACTCCCTTACCCCTTTTCTTTTTCTTACAATTCACTTGCCGGCACCGGCAGTGTAGCCACCTGGAAACCTAGTACGGGTAGTTTACCCATCGGTCCTGGGAGGTTCAGACGCCGTCAATCGCTTGAAAACCTGGGCACCATCGCTCACTGGTGGTTCAGCCGTCAAGAATCCTAGAAAAGTGATTCCCCTCATTTTTCTAATCTTGATATAAATCATATGTTAACCAATTCTTTGGTCAACCAATTGAGCTCAATCACTCCCCTTTAGTGGACCCGATTGACTCTTTAAGTTGATTTGGATTCCTTCCAAATCACACTCATTTAGGACTTAATCTTAACTTACAACTTAAATATTACAATCAAACATGACCACTAAGCTTATGACCTCACTCTCATAATCTGACAACCTCCAGTATTCCCTGCGGTGAGTCTCATGGTCTTCCTCCGATGATCTCCCGGTGTGTTTCTAACAATCTTCCTAATACCTTCGATAAAGTCTTAGCGAGCTCCCACCACATCATCCAATCCTTGGTCCGATGCCTAAGCTTAATCATGGGTTCATATCTGATCTGTAATTCCTTTTCACCATCGTGGTTAACCTGCATGATGCTAACATGATTTAATTAATTACAATCATAATGGCCAACACATCCACTTCAAGACCTTCCCAACTCCCTGCAAGCTTTTCAGCTATCCCCATAATCTTCCGACGAGTCTCAGTCTTCTTCCGGCAAACTCACTTACGCCATCCTGGCGAGCTCACGATGCACTCCTGGTGAGTTCCCAACCGCATCGTCCGAACCCCGGCTCAATGCTTGGACTTGACTTTGGCCAAACCTCTTATTGTAATCTTCTCTCTATCGTAGTTAATCCTATATTAATCAACTCTAACAACCTTATTAGCTCAAACACTCAACAATTAATTTTATCATCAAAATATGAGATTGAACAATCTTCCTCTTTTTGATGATAACAATCAATTGATGACAGGAGTTAATCCTAACTCCCCCTAAATCCATGCCTCAATAAGAAAAACTTAAATTCAAGAGAACCACATACTCTTAAATTCAAGTGTCACGAAACAAATCAAATTCCAAGTAAATTTCAATAAGAATTTGCATCAAGTCATCGAATCATGAATTTCAAAAAGAATTATGTATCCATATCCAAGATATCTAAGTATATCATCAATATCATATGTCATCATTAATATCATGTGTCATTAATATATATCATGAATATCATGTTTCATCAATGTATATCATCAATATCATATATCATCAATGTATATTTCTCCCCCTTTGTCATCAACAAAAAGGTGAAATATGGGGCTAAGGATTTTAAGGCACATGAGGTGAATTTCGAAGATAAGATCAAAGATCCAAGATAAGAAGATTCAAAAATTTAGGAGCTACTCATGCATTTAAAATTATCTCATATAATTTCAAGCAAACGTAGTAAATAAATTCGTAAAGTAGCAAAACATCATGCAATTTTCTCCCCTTTTTGTGAACAATAAGATAAAGAACATGGAGAAAGTTTTCAAAAATATTATTACAAAAAGCTTAATCTCATGAAATCTAGATTAGTAATTTATATATTTTTATGATTTAGCATTCTTAACTCTCAACCTCAATCTTATATATATAAGATTTTAAAAGAAAATTTTGAATATGAGCTCAACAAATCTTTCTTATATAAATTTTAAAAAAATATAGTAAATAAATCCGAACAATAACAAATCATTACCTTCATATAAATTTTCTCTCATTTTTGTAAACAATAAGGTAGAATCAAGGTAGAGAAGTGAAAAACATCACAAATATACTCAATTTATAGATATAAATTCTGAAATCCAAGGAAAAAAATCAAGAGCTACCCAAGCGATTTATCTTATGCAAATTTCAAGCAAGGTAGCAAATCAAGCAAATCATGCATTTTGCATACAAAATTTGATAAGAAGTGTAATTTATAAAGTTTAAGAAATCCAAAGGAAAATAGTAAATCAAGCTCAAATTTTAGATTATGCATTTCACATGTATTTAGAAAATTTAAAATTCTTCTAAGTAAATTATTTCTCATTCAATATTATCATATCCAATTTGCTTTTAATCGTATTGATAATTTTATATCCCACTTTTTATCATTATCAAGAAAGAAATACGATTGCATAATTTTTTCTTAATATCTATATTCAAATTACGCCCAAAAGTACAAGGAGATAATGTTATAAAATTAAATCTTTAAGTATTAAATAAATTGGCCCCTCCTTTTTGTTTGTGAATTTCAATATAAATAATCAAGATATCTTATGTATTCAAAATTTCAAGTAAAATAGAAATCTAATCATGAAAATCTTATGTATTTAAAATTCTTAATTTTCTTTTTAGCAAATCGCTCCTCATCTAATGAAGGTCTTTCATAATCAAAGTATTTAATTTTGTTATTACAAAAATATCACTTTTGTCTCTTGCTTAGTCATTGTCAAAGTAACAATTAAAATACAATAGTACCAAATTTTAAGATCATAACTTTATAAAATGAGATATAAAAATATAGGATCTCAATTTACATATATAATATCAAATCATCAAGATCATTGTTTAGATTTATGTTATAGTTCCAAATAGATAAATTTATGATTCATTTATTAACTTATTCAAATGAACTTAATTTATGTAAAGATTCCAAGTTTTATTTTCTAAACTTTACCAAAATCATGATAATAACTTATTCAAGTTCAAATCATCAAAATCACTTTCAAAGTTCACGAGATTCATAAAAAATAACATAATTTATTCATTAATCTCTTTTTAAAAATTATAAGATAGAAAAATTTTATAAAAATATATTTTCTTTTATTTCATACAAGCATGCATTTGTCTTTCAAGCCAAATAAAAACATATATTTTCATTTAAAACTGAAAAAAAAATTTATTACGTCAAAGATCAATAAGTCATAAATCACAAATATCATTATGCATAATTTCAAAAAATAAACTCATCACAATGTATCATTAAATCATCAAGCATGGTTTCAATAAACATAAAACATCTTCAATCAAAATTCAACTATCTCAATTTCAACTTTTAAATGAGTCTAACTCTTTACACATGGTGCAAGGAGTTGACAAACTTATTTTCAATTTTTTACTTATTTCATATTCAAATTCAAAATTGATCTATCATTTAACAATATACATTGAATCTCAACATATAATTTTTTAACCATTTAAATCAATCATTCAACAATGATATTTAACTTAGCCAAAAACACCATAATATTTAAATTATTCAACAATAGTCTTTGCATCTAAATGAATAAATATTCAAGTCAATGATTTTGAACATATTTTTCAATCATCATCAAAATCTCATTTCCGTAAATTTTAATATGAATAATTTTTTTATTAACAATAACTTGAGTTCTTTTAGTTCTAGTCTTAGCATGCTCTAGCTATACATTATCAATCAAGGTTATGATAAGATAAATCCAAATGAGTAAATCACTTTCAAGTGGAGTCATCACAACAAGATATTTTTCACACAAAATTCATTATTTTTCTATGTTGAATGATTCTATCATGTTATCAAGAAAATTTTCTTTTAAAAAAACTAATTTTGTATATGATTTTTATGTTTAAAATTAACACAAATCATCGACACAAGTCAATACAATTATAGAAATTAATATAATAATCATCATCAAAATCTTCCTTTCATACATCTAACTTTTATTCATGATAACTAAACTTTCTTTATTCTAATTATAGTATACAACGTAAAGGTTACGCATAATCATAATGAAGATTCGTTTTTATTTTTAATAATTTATCTTGTTAGTATTTAGGCTAGTAGGCTTAAAAGAGTGTTAAATTTTGAGTTATATATCTTGAGCATTTAAATCATTATTCAGGGCTCTCAGTTTTAATTTAGAGACAAACCTATAAGAAAGATATTGTTGATTTAGGTACCCATTTTATATAGGGTCTTTTATAAATAACTTTATCTTTCTTTTCTGATCATTTTTTATTGTATGAAGTTCCCTTGAGAACCCAAACTAATTGGTGTGGACTATATTATTTAAATAGACATTCGTTTGCCTTATGTCCTATTTTTTCACAAAAATTATACTTGATTTTTTGTAGCATTTAAAGTAGATCCTTTAATAAATATGGTTTACTTTTGTAATGTTACCAATAAAACCTATGTCATTTCTTGTATTAATATGACCCTTATTGGCAAAGATCATATTTAGGGATTTTTTCTCAAGTTTAATTTTTTTTAATATTATCTTAAGTATGATGTTCTCTTCTTTAATATTATTTAGCATATCACGTTTAGAACATGGGTTATATGATACTAATGAATCATGCATTTCGTCAAGTCTATTAATTAATAAATCATGATCATTCTTAAGCAAATTAAAAGATTTGCTAAGTTTTCTAAACTCATCAAATAAATCATGAAACATATTTAATTACTCCAAAAAGAAATATTTAATGAATCACTAACCTCATTGTCGATGGCCATAAGCATAAGATTCTCCTTTTGCACTTCATCTTTAGAGTTCCTCGACTTTTTACATTCATAGTAAGAGGTTTTGTCCATCTTCAGGTCATTTTTATAGTTCAATGTTAAATTCTTAGGAAGTTATTCTTCTTGTTTATTTTTGTAATATTTTACTTAATGATTCTTTTAGATTAACTGTGCTTTTACATGTGATTTTCAGTGTAAGCCAAATATCGAAAGCCGAATCACAAGAGGAAATCCGATCAAATTTATTTTTGTCTAGAGCATAATACAAGACATTCATAGCCTTGGCATTTAAAGAAAATATTTATTTTTCATAATCATTCCAATCATTTATGAAAACTTTTTTAATAATCATTCCAATCATTTATTAGAAATCCGATCAAATCTATCGAAATCAAAAAGATATACATTCAAATTTTCTAATATGAGTAGTCTATCTTATTGAACATAGAGGACATATAATGCATTGACCCTCATTTGTGCCAAACAAAGTCATTTACTATAGTAGGTGTTTAGTCCAAAGAGCAAGAACATTGCTCTGATACCAATTATTAGGATCAATTATCACTAAGAGGGGGGCGGGGGGGTAAATTAGTGCATGTATAAATTCTCATTTTAACAAAAAACTTCTCGCTTGAAGCAAGATAGGAAAAGTTGAAGCTTTTCATTCAAGTAAAGCAATTCAATCTTCTAGAGAAATGTTAAACTTCTTGCTTAAAAATGACTCAAGAAAGAATAAGCAAATCTGAATAATGAGATCAGTAATGTCGTAAGTGCTTGGTTTCAAAATCTTGCTTTTAAAACATAAATAAAATTGAAAGTGTCAATAGAAAAGTAGTGAGCAAGATAAGCAAAGAGAACTCACAATTTTATAGTGGTTCGACACCAACCGATCTACGTCTACTCCCGAGTCCTCCTCCTTGAGGCACATTGGCGTCCATTACTGATCTTCTTTGGGTGAAGACCAAACCCTTACAATCTTACAAGGGAGACAAAATTATAACTCTTTGATCACTCCCTTACCTCTTTTCTTTTTCTTACAATTCACACAAGTTTTTCACATAATTTATCCCCCAAAATTATTGTTTGGAATGCAAAAAAACTTAAGATATTTATAGGCCCCATATGGCTTCAGAATTTGAAGCCAAAATTCAAACTCACCCAAAAAATCTGGGTACAGGTGGTTCACCCACCGACGTTGGTGGTGCAACCGCCCAAAAACCTAGTACAGGCAATTTACCCATCGATCTTGGGCCTACCACCGTCATCTACTCGAAAACCCAAGTAGTGGTGGGACACCCACCGCTCACCCCAATAGTTCAACCGCCGATAATCCCGGAAAAGTGATTCCCTTCACTTTTCTAATCCTGACATAAATCATATGTAGACCAATTCTTTGGTCAACCAATTGATCTCAACCTGAGCTCAATCACTCCCCTTTAGTGGACCCGATTGTCTCTTTGAGTTGATTTAGATTTCTTCTAAATCACACTTATTTATGACTCAATCTTAACCTATGACTTAAAAATTACAATCAAATATGACCACCAAGTTTACGATCTCACGCTCACAATCTGACAACTTCCTCTGCGGTGAGTCTTACGATCTTCCTCCAATGATCTTTGAGTGTGTTCCTAGCAATTTTCCTGATACCTTTGAGGGTCCTAGCAAACTCCCGACAAGCTCCCACCATATTGTCTAATCCTTGGCCCGATGCCTAAGCTTAATCTTGGGTCCATATCTGATCTGTAATTTCATTTTACCATTGTGGTTAACCTGTATAATGCTAACTATGACTTAATTAATTATAATCATAATGGCCAACACATCTACTTCAAGACCTTCTCAACTCCCAACAAGCTTTTTGACTACCCCCGATAATTTTTTAATGAGTCTCAGTCTTCTTTCGACGAACTCCCTTACGCTATCCTAGCAAGCTCCCAATACCCTCGACGAGCTCCCGATGCACTCTAGACGAGTTCCTAACCGCATTGTCCAAACCCCGGCCTGATGCTTGAACTTGACTCTGGCCAAACCTCTAATTGTAATCTTCTCACTGTCGTAGTTAATCTTGCATCAATCAACTCTAACAACCTTATTATATCAAACACTCATCAATTAATTTCATCATCAAAATCCATATTCAATAGGTAGCTAGAAGAACCCCATCTTCATGAGGATCTCCCCTTAACCCTAATCGACCACTTCTTCAATAGGGGTGGTGGCTATTTTAGGGTTTATTGCATGTATGACTTGGTTGACTCCAACCTAAATCCAACTCTAACTCCTAATCCCAGTTCAGTTGAATCCTAACCTTACTAGGATGTGGACTGATTTATTATAATAGACTCAAAGATCCACCTAGCCGACCAATGTTAGGTCTAGGCTAGCCAATAAGGCTCAATCTAAGGACTCGACTCAATCGACTAGGACTTGACTCAGCTAGGGTCCTAATACACATTTTAAAAAATCAATTGATCAAATTAAAATTACAAGTAAAGAGAATAAAACTGTCATAATTAAATGACAAGGAAAGAGAGGTAAACCAAAATTTATAATAGTCCAGTTTTCACTATCGATCTTCTTTCCAATATACGGAGATCAACTACCCTTGTTATAACTTGCTTTTTTCTTTTTTAAGCTGAGGAGATAACCTTCACACTTTCTTTTATACAAGATCTCTCACCTCCTGCAACTTAAAGTTATAACTAAATTCAACAGGAGAAGGAGACTTAAACTATGCTTAAAATAAGAGTTTATAGTACTTATTTGCTCAAGAATAGATGCTCCTTGAATCAAGCCTAAGTGAAATATTTATAAGCCTCAAAATACTTCAATAATGGAGTCAAAATTTTAGTTCTTTGATATTGTAGAGTACGAGGGTACCACTGTCGACATTAGGTAGTACTACTATCTTAATAATGAATATTGACTTTGGTGGTACTATCACTAGCCTAGGCTACCTATTGCTGCCCTATGTGGAACTACCATGAAAAAGCTTGACAAGCATAAAACAATGATTGTTGGCTAACTCAAGCAATACAATCGCTAGGATCTGATGGTACCACCACCTAGGCCTACTTTATGCCACCTATTAGGCCTTCTAACATGCCCAATTCAGCCAACTTCAAGCCCATTGGCTCTCTTGATAAGTTGACATTTTTTCGGCTCAATATTAACTCAAATTGATCCAAAATAACTTCAATCAATATTTTAACAAATCAACTATATATTCGACACATTTATGAAGCTTTCAGCATGTTGCACACTCATCTAACATATTTGATATTTCAACGCTTTGCTTGAATCTCTGACACATCGTTATTTCTTTCGGCATATCGTCTATTTCACCAACATATTAACTTTTCCATGGCATCCGATATTTTAATACAATATTAGATCTTATTAGCACGATGCTCGAACCTATAGTATGAAGTTCGATATTCAGCATGTTGACCAATCCTTTGACTTGATATTCTATATTTGGTACAATAATTTTTTAGCGCAATGTCCGAATCGCTTACTCGATAATTGACCCTTCGATGGTTCAAGTCTAAAATCGAAATGTTTACTATGTTATATCAAAAATATATTTAATTTAATAAACTCATTAATTAATTTCATTATCAAAATAAAAAATTCTCAACCCATCTTAATAATGATATGACCTCTAATAAAAGATCTCGGTGGTCTTAATTTTCTGGATATCATCTACTTTAAAATATTCTACAAGCTACCAGTATTCATCCTTACGTTAATATTGCAGTTGGAGTTGGAAACTATTTGCTTGTAGCATGAATATCCTTAAAATTATTTTTTTATACAACTAGTTAATGACAATCTACTAATTTTCTTATATACCCATAGTTATTTAATATATATTTAAATCACATTCCTACTCTACTTAAGAAGATACTTGCAAATATTAATGTTGATAGTGCTAATCCAATCTGTTAGCTGGAATACCTAGTTGCTATTGGATATGCGCACGCCTGACTTGGTTTCTGCCATTAAGGCTATAAAGATTGCACAGTTGTACTCTGAGGATAATTGGATTTGGAAGGATCATTCATTGGGGAAGGCAACAACAAAAGGTACAAGTCATTTTTAGTGTCCCAAACCTGAAATATACTAGAATGGTTGGCAGAGTCATTGGGAGATCCTAGTTATTCCTAAAATTCATATCTTTCACTGAAAACTATTGCATAAACGTTTATCTACTGCTGATCGCCTTCTTTATCTTCATCTTGACGTTCAACCTGTTTGTTCCCTTTTACCTTTCAGTACCCTCTTTCTACCAGAATTTGGAACCTTTGGGAAGCTAATCTTAACTTCATCTTCCACTGCAAACATACCTGGAATATTGGTGAATGGCAGAAGGAAAAACTGTTGCAGGCTGCAATAACCAACTAATTGTGGTTCATTTGGTAGATACAAAATGATGTACTCTTTTAACCGAAACAAACCTTCCATTAGATGGCTTGGGCTCAAGTTATGTATGGCTCACATTGGATTTTATGTTAGAAGCAATTTTGTCTGAATGGATTAGGCTGAATGACTGTCGGTCTCAAATGACAAAAACCAGGTTGGTTTAGGCTCAATACCTACGGTGCCTCCCTTTTGCATGGCAGAGGAGGCTTGGGATTCATCATAGAAATCGTCTTAAAGACTACTTGGTGGCAGGACAACAATGTATATAACTCATATCTGATATGCAATGTGAAACTCTTGCTATCAATATTTAATCTACAACCAACAATTTCTAATAATATCACCCATTTATCAATTCAAAGTGACGCTTCCACCATTGCTGAAGGCAGGCACAGAAGTACAAATCAGCAATTTCTAATGGTATCTATCACCCATTTATCAATCGTAAGTGGTGAAAGTGACTCTTTCTACCATTGCTGAATGAAGATAGAGAAGTTCCAAGGCTATTATGCTCACACTACTTAGGTCAGCAAAGAGTTGCTGCATAAACTGCAGTAATCATGCACCATTAATTACTGTAACAAAAAAGGAGCACGCCGGGCAGCTGAAAGAGCTACTAGGGTTTAATATAAAATCTGTCTTCAGTCCATACTGACTCTATCGTCTCACCCGTTGGAGCTCTCCTCCATTTTGTACAATGACCTTCCTCGGTCTTATTGTAGAACTGTGACAACCTTCGGTCTTATTGTAGAATGGGGTGACAACCTAATAAATTTTCCTTTTTACTGAAAAAATAGAAGAAAAGAAAAGGTGAGATAGCCCAGATCACATAACGGGGGTGATTTGAGCACCGTTCCCGCATTAAAAGACAAGTCACATTTAGTCGTACAATGTAAAGTAATCTTCAAATAGAGTCGTTAGTAGCATTACCGCATAGCATGTTCACCAACAATTCAAAGCCAAATATAAAAAACAAGGCCAATGTGATAAAAGCGGCAGGGAACTCCACAAATTGCTGATAATTCATTTACAAGTCTTGTATAGCAAGAGTGAGTCAAATTTGTCCATCCCTAAGCAGACCATACTTGAGCATATTACATTTCGGCATCAAGGCTCACTGAACCTGTGGTAGAATCTTCAGCGAGCTTCCCCTGTGTCCACCTCCTCAGCATCTCTAAAGCAGCCTTGGGCTGATCCATGGGGACCATGTGGCCTGCATCATGAACCTGTGGCACCAAAAGCCCTCAATCAAAGTCACACAACAGAAACCCCAGTTATCATCTACAACTATTGCAACCAACAGACATCAGAATAATTGTAGGCAGGCAGCCACGTTCTCTCCACCATACCTTCAAGAAACTAAGAGATTCATGGCTCTTCAAAACTCCAGCTTCTACTCCATCCACCAAAAATGGGATTTCAGACGAGGAAACAAAGCCACTCTGACCAGACCATTCCATGGCATGAACCCATCTTGAATTTCCTGGCGGAAGCAAACAAAAATTTTTGTCATGTGTGGATGGGCCGCAGAATGCAAATAAGAATTAAGCGTTCAAGCCCTGATGGAAACTCATGTAATCTTTTTAATTAACAGATTAACAAGTCTACGACTTACCAAGCCAGTTACAAATAAGATCATACTCCCCAGCATAGACAAGTAATTGGATGCCATCCTCGAGCAGAGCAGGAATACCCACTTCCAGGTTCCTCATCCAGTCGGTGAGCATGGCTTCATACACGGTAGGGCTACATGAAACAAATTCTATGTCTCCTACACCAAGAGTCTCTCTAACGGACTTCAGATTGAGGAATTTCTCCATGTTGGAGAAGTCGTAGCACAGGCTCCCTTCGCACTGCTTCCTAATGTCATAATACTTAAAAAGAGAAATTGGAAGCATAATGTTAAGAAGCTGCAATATACCCTTCAAAGCTAACAAATATAAAACAACCAAATCAAACACTTGCATTTGCATTTCCTGCTATCCGCATGATCGAACTGAATATAGTGTTGCAGACTAAATACGATGCCAAGCAAGAGACAGTCCCTGATGTTCCTGAAATGTAATGCAATTCATATGAATTCTGTTCTTTTTTATTTTGTTGAATGATATGAATAGAAACAAATGTTACATCAAACTTAAATGGCCTCTAGTACTTGGATAGTTTAGCAGACAAATAACCTGTTGGCATGCACTTTGCAAGATATACCAGGATATTGTGCGAAAATAACAGAAACATGTAACTTCTCAACCAAAAAATACTTGTTTGGGATTACAAATTGCATAGGTAAAAATGCACAGCAAAAGATAGGGCAAGGGCATCTAACCTATTGCTCCAGAAATCATGTATAGTGAAGAAATCCATGACATACACATATGCTAGCATTGAGAACAACCAATCATGTGTATACCACAGAAATACTATACAAAGGGAAGAGTTAATACCACAAAGTTTGATGGCAAGTTCACATGCTGGATAAATCTTGTTAATTCTTTTGTAGTCAGATTCCTTGATAATTCCCATATCCAATGCATAGTCAGTGTATGCTTTGTACTGGATTGCTGGATCAGTAAGCCCATTCCCAATTGCAAAACCCTGTACAACCAAGTAGAATAAGATCAACAAAGGTAATATATACTTTGACCCTAAATATAAAGGTGTACCTTCAGGTTTATATGAATGCCTTCTTTATCTTTGTTTCCTTGATGAACACGACTGGCAAAAGCAGGAATATAGTGCCCAGCATAAGACTCACCAGTTATGTAAAAATCATTTTCTGCATATTCTGAGTGTTCAGCAAAAAATGCCTGGGAAAATAGAATAATAAGTTACACAAACTACAACAAAGAACTCTCCGAAAAAGGTGCAATTTAGCAACTTATAACTATATATTTAGATACATAAAACATAGATTTGCAATGATTTCTTTAACATATAGGTTACCTACAAATATTTGACAAAGCCAATGATTTCAAACCTGACCCACAATCAGACCCACTTGGAGTCTGGATTAAGTATTTGCCAGTCAACCATGAACTATGAATGTCTACAAACCCAGTGTGTTGTCCCACATCAACACACTTCGGCACCTGGGTCATAGTTTTCTGGTTCAGCGTGGAACAAAAATGATTAACGACAAAGGGCATTTCAACATGTAGAAAAGGGTTGCTGATATTCAATATCAAGATCTTGGACTCTAAGGAAGGACAGGCAAAGATAGATGAATCACAATCTCTGCTGAGGCCTTACAGCTGCCTTTCCAACCATCATTGATTCCTGGATTGGCCATGATTGATTCTTGTACTCAATCTACACCTCCCATGGTCAAAATCTGTCACCATCTGCAACCATTCTCTCATCAATAACCCTTGTCAATGATACTGTAGACATTGTCTATGCTCCTGCTAATCTACTCTTCAACATGAACATCCATTTCAACTCCATTTGTGTTGTTCCCTCTTTCGTGCCTTCGATCTCTTCGAGACAATGCAATATACTAAGAAAATGGATAAATCTTACAAGTCTCTCTATGTTTTTTCTAAACCCAGAAGGACTAGGAAACCTATTTCACCCACACAGTCAAACCATATGAACAGGATGCTTAAATAGCAGATCTGAGATATGGAATAGTCCTTTTTGTTATAAGAAATTCTAGGTTTATGAACAATCCAACCACTAACTGATGGGAGGTGATTCAACCAAGCCAACCTGGCTAATGTGCCTGGTCTCAAGTTTCAAGAGCTTGAATCATGTGACCAAAAAAGAAAATGTGGTCAAGAATGCTTCTGTATAGATTATGTTAATTTTCTAGGGATAAACGTGCAATCAGTAATGCCAATATAAGCCAAAAATTACCTAATGTTTCATACATCAACAGCATTCAAACAAAAGAAACAGGGAAAGATCACAAATTGGTGAAGCAATTGATCCCTAAATGACCTGAGGGAAAAGATAGATTTTGAGACAAATCCATGGAACTTATATTCTAGTTAATCTTCATGTAAAAGGCTGCACAATTTCCTGAATTACACTGTAGGATATTACTGTGACTGGGTTCTCAGCATGGTCTACATGCTCTAGCAATAGTATACAGAAAACACTCCAAGTCTGATGTTCGGCTAAACAAACGCAATCATTAGCACAAATTTGTCCTCAAAAAGTGCATTAGTTCAATGGGAGACCACAACAAAAGAAAACATTTATGGCATAATCCGAACAATGTCGTAGATGAAAGGGTAGGACAATCATGTGGAAAACCAATGAATTTGTGAATACGAATCAGGAATTGCTTTGTGAGTGTGAAACTCAATGACTAGAATTTACCACACAACCACTCTGGTAAATTTTTAAGTGATGAATACCTGTAGAAAGTCATACAGGTCATCGCTGACTCCCTTCTCATTGTGACGAAAATCACGCTTATCTGAACTGTAGCTGAAACCAGTTCCAGTGGGCTGATCAACATATATAAGATTTGATGCCTATAAAGTAAATGAGAAAGGGTCAGTATGCATAGTATTACACTGTAAGAAAATGATTTTAGAATTGTACCATGTCCTGTTCAATATCTACTCAACGAAAGAAAATATTCTTCATTGCAGGAGAATGGCATAATAGTCCACTTCAAAGTGTACCACATCATCAGAAATCGTAAATCAGATAACTTTGTCAGTCATTATTACCTAGTGCCCACAAAACTCACCAGGAAAATTGGGTGCCAACATGTTTATAAAAGAAAAGTTAAACTACCATTAATGAATATTTCTTTAAAAAATATTTCAGTATTGTACTAATCAAAAAGGGTCACTGACAGTGTTACATAAACAATCTATATGGATGTCCATCCAAGTGTCCAACTTGGCAAGGAGACAATGAAGACATATGGAGGAATCTGGGAATATTAATTTGGAAGAAAATGAGATACTTATCTTGTAATGTTATCAAAATATGGAATATTTGGATTTAAGTGCATAAGAAGTTTTAGAATCACAAAAGATCACGTTGTTTGATTTGGAATACTGATAAATATCTCACTCCTAAGTCCTTGTGTATATATACAAGATCTACTCTTATCTACTTATTTAGTTTATTTCCTGTTCCATCTCTTACATTTCCAATTTCTGAAATAAGTAATATAAAAATATTTTTGTTCTGACACAATATTAGTTATATCAGATAATTCACAACATTATGACAGAGAAGTGACAAAACAACATGGTGTGGCCTCACGATCATAAATAAATGAGAAAATTGATACAGTCCTAATACATGGAAAGAATTAAGAATTAATATGACATCATATTTTTATAAAAAGTTGTTCAAACTTCAAACAGAAGTATAGGAAACACCATGTTGGGATTTATATGAAATAACAAAGCTCAAGTAAATCTTTATGCTTTTAGAAACAGATAAATATGGTTCAAAACAGAAAATTTTCAATGCAGGCATCTGTTCCTCGGTTCATTTTGAAAAAAAAAATCTAACAGTAAAAAAAGAATAAAATTGAGTTGGAGACACCTGATATTCAAACAATGGAACTTCCAAAAATAACGTTGAAACCATTGTGCAATAGATGTCTTTGATATTATGCATTTTTTATCCCAATTACATATATGATATTTACTCAAGAAATGAAGTTAACTGTTTTACCCATTCAAATAAGATAACACATGAATAAATACATGATGAGAATGAACAGAGAGCTCAGTGCAATAAACATTAATATAAATTATAGAATTAAATCCTAAGAATAAACAACCAGCAGTGAGCTCTAACAGTTACCTGATCCCAACCAAATTGGTTCCACACAAGTGACATGTTATCGGCTATACTGAAAGGCCCATTCTCATAAAAAACCGCCAATTCACTGCTGCAGCCAGGTCCTCCTGTCAACCAAATGACGATCGGGTCCTTCTTGCTATTCCTCGACTCGAAAAATAAGTAGAACATCCTACAAAAGGGAAAACCCATGAACTTGACAAGATCACGACATTCAGTTGAGGCCTTAATTTCGGTGGCTCTAATTCCCACGTCAAGACCCACTTTGACCCAAACCCAGGGCCAATGCCTCATCAAGACAAAAGATCTTGCATCCACCTCGGTGCATCACAGCCGCCAATCAGAGTAACGAAGGGCCGAAGAGAGAAGCCCTCACCTGGCGTCATTTGTGTGGGGAAGACTGTAATAACCGGCGTGATGGCCGAGATCATCAACAGATATCCCATCGGAGAGACCAGGGAAGCGGAAACGCCTCTCGAAGATCCTATTCTGCGAGGCATCAGAGGAGAAGCCGACGGTGGACTCAGGGGATGCGTCCTTGGGGATGAGATTTAGGGCTCGGATCAGCTTCTTGGCGCTAGCGCGGGGAAAGGCGGAGGTGGAGGGGAGGCGAAGGTCATCGGGAATCGAGCCGGCGAAGGCGGCGTCGGAGAGGAGGAGGCCGGAGACGAGGAGGAAGAAGAGCGACAGGTTTCCCATGATTTGGTAGGGAAGAGAAAGGTCGGTGTGGACCGGGAGAAGGGGAACGGTGGTTCATATAAAAGGGGTTGGGTTCGGCGTGGGATACGCACAAACCAAGAAACCAACCAACTAATAAGTGGCAGATATAACACGTCCCGTGACAGTGGCGTGCAAGCATGGTCAAATATCTCCCCTGCGTACACGATCTAATTACGTAGAAGAGGGGAACCAAACAAAAACGAGTTATTATCTGTCTTTTTTTTTTTTCAAATCAAGAGGGGGAAAAAGAAAGAAAAAAAAAGGAAAAAACTAGATCAGCAAATGTCTATTACAACGTTCTCCATGAATTGAAACAGTTAGATAAGAATAGGGATAAAACAGCTCTTCAGACCCAAAATGTTTGGCACATACAACGAAACAATGTGCTGTCCCCATTGGCTTCTTTAAGATAGTGATATTTTTAACAGTTTAGAAGAGCGATAGTCATTCAAAAATATTGCTGCTGTAATTCCGAAGGAACTGTACTTGGTTATTTAGGATATTAACAAGCGAGAAACATTATCGCATTCTAGTTCTAGCTTAGTCGACCTTCCGTACTTGCTATCAAAATCAATAGATCTACATCCTGCTAAGAAATAGGGGTTGCCCTTTAAGAGATATCGATGTCGCCCCTGATATAAAACCGATGTCGCCCTTTAAGAGATGTCGAAAGCACCTTGTGCAGGTTTGCTCTAAAAAAATATTTTAAAAAAATTAACATGACATATATTTGAGGTGATGTAATTTTATCTAATTAAATATGATATAGTATAGATTTGATTGAGTTGTGATGATAATTATCAGCAAATAAGAAAAAAGTATAATTATAATATAATTTCTTAGTAGATAATTTTAATAAGAGAGTCTCTTGTAATTATCATGTTAGAGTTTTTGTATTCACCTTTAAAAGGACAAGCGTTCTAAAATATTAAGTAGTGATCAGGACGAACGGTCCAATTCAAGTACACAAGATCGTCCACGTGGCTTTTCGGGTGAAAGAGGTTGGCATCAGTTCGGGTTGGAGCGGTATCCACTGAATCGATCGAGATAGAGCTGGGAGTTCATCTTTCTCCTTTCGTGCTAGTTCCTACACACAGGCCGAAGTTGGGGGGTGTCTTCCTTACTTGACCCCTCCGAAAATCAAGTCAATGTATAGGGGAGTTGACAAAGTTTCGAGTGTTCAAAGTCTGACATTTGGCATTGACTAGGAGATCAACTTTTACACGTGTAACTGAGGGTTGATAGTACGTGGCCTGTTAATAGTCATCGGTGCTTTGGGCGATCGAGCCGTGCACTCCACATGGCATGGGTTAACCAACACAATCACGTGCTACGTTGCGTCACTCTGCACATTCTTAAGAGACCCTGCATCATAAAATTGTCTTGTACGGTCCTGAATGGCGTGGGTATGATTTGTGGTCTTGTATGAGTTTGAGGTGTCATTTCATCATATGCATGCTGCGTAGGCTCTGAGACCTCACGTTGGCACCAACTTGTTACCGCAAGGATGGTGCCAAAATATGCCCTATCATTTTATCTCTCCCAAAGAAGCATGCCTAGAGCTCCTCGTTGAGGGGCTTGAGATATGTTTTGGTGCTTTCTCCAATTAGGTCCATGGTTTCTCTGGGTCCATTAATTTAATTCAAGCACTGGATTGACCAAGGAATGCAACTCGGGCACATGACTGGCCATGTGTTGTGACTCGGACATTGGATTGGACGAGCTGCATGACTCAGGCACTGGATTGTTTGAGCAACATAACTCAAGCATATGATTGGCCATGAGGCATGGCTTGGGTATTGGACCGGCCGAGTAGCATGACTCAAACATTGGATTGTTCAAGCAATATAACTCAAGCATATGATTGATCCAGGAATATGTTAGTTACAAGTGCCCTACAAGTTAATCACGTGAGTGATGACATGTGTAACACACTGTGTGATCTTTTTACTTATGATTAATATTGACATATTCTTACATTATATTATCTGTAGCATATATATTATAATGTCCTTGATTCTATGCAATTGGAATCAAATCGTGATGAGATCACGATAATAAAATCGATTCACCTATAAATATAGATCATAAATAATCCTAGTTATAGATTACTCAAGAGGGACATCGAGATAATTGGACAAACCGGTATATTATATACCCGTCCATATGATGGAGGCAGTTGGTCTCATAGTCACTTATATGGAGACACTAAGGATATAGTATAGGTGCTCATTGGAGAATGAGTTCACTAATTGATCTACTTGTGGAATGCTATATGGTTAATGATACGTAATGTCAAGCATTGATTCCATAATCCCAGTTGTGTATCTAATCCTTAGACTTGAGACACGAATGATGTCTTATATGAGTACTCCTTTTTTTGATGCCAGACTTACAGGCTTGGAAAGTTTCAGATCTGTTATAGCTGGTTATCGAGATTGGTAGCCAACCTTATGAAGGTAATTGAGTGTCAATAGAAGATCATCCACTCTCAGTATCATGAGAGGAATATCCCAATGTAATTGCTTAGATAAATTCCCGGCCAATGTCATTCGGATTGAGAGAGAAAGAGTTCTCCGGGAGAATATGATTAAAGTGAGACTATGACGGATTTCGTATATGACCTGACAATACCATGTTCAGTATACGATCTCTGAGATATTAGTTGGATAAGGGATTATAGATACATGGTAACTATAGACAAATAGGTCTGATGGATTTAATCCCCCAGTACTGTGTGGGCACTATGACATAGTGGCCTAGTACGTTCATAGTCGATGAGTCAAGTGAATTATTATGATGATAATAATTCACTATATCAAAAGAAGTTATGATGGGAGTGACACATGGCCAGCTCGATATCAGGCCTAGAGGGTCACACACATTTGGTGGATGCTTCAGCAAATAGAGGATTATATGAAGATCCAATTAGCCCCTATTCTTATTAGATGAGATCCTATGTTGATGGGCTCCTTGATTAAGGCCTAATTCGAGGCCTAAGAAGATTATTGGATTGAGATCCAATAATGTAAAATTAGTGAGTAATTGGATAGAGATCCAATACCCACTAATAAAGGAACCCTAGGGTTTTTTTGTGGCTCTTTATAAATAGGAGGGGAGACTCATGATTGATAGGCTGCAGCTTTAGCCACCACCTCTTATTCTCTTCCCTCTCTCTGCGCAAAAGTTACAAGATCAGATTGGAGAAGTTTCACTGTAGAGATCTATTTTGTAGATACCGCTAGAGAGGAGGACACTTGACCTCCTTCATCTTCTCCATCCAGATCTGGAATATAGGGATATACGATCTCCCTAGGTAAAATCAATCTCTCACACATCGTGGTTTTTCGATTTTTACAGTTTTTCTCACGATCCCAATCTTTTGCACGACGATTTGATATGCATGAAAAACCAGTTTTTGTTTTGATTTCCACTACGCATGTGATGCACCCACTTAGGTTTCCCAACAATGGTATCAGAGCCAAGTTTTCATGCAAAAGATTGATTTTAGACTGCGTGTGATGATATTAAATCGCATAGAATTGTTTTATGTGTTCTTGCTGTGTTTTCGTAGCAAATGTTGTGAGGAGGAGGATGGGCGGCCAGGCCTCTTGCAGGGGGCGCTGCCCTGGCTCTGCGCGAGGCGCAGGGTAACGCGCGACCGGCATGCAATGGTCGGCTACCGCGATGAGGCCATAAGGGTAGCACCCACCGTGGCCAGTAGAGGCGGCGCTCGCTGCGTAGGGATAGCGACGCAGCGTCTGAGAGAGGAGAGCGAGCGAGGGCATTCCTTTTGAGAAAAAGGATTATTTTGCCCCTTTGAATTTGAAAAATTTCGAGGACTGTCCTCTTATATAGAATTCCCAAAATACCCTCAATAATTTTAGAAATTTTGAGGATTGTCCTTTTATCCAGAATTATGAAAATACCCTTGCTAATTTTAGAAATTTTGAGCATGTCTTGATTTCTAGAAAAATAATTAATTAAATAGTTTAATTAATTATTATATAGATCTAGTAATCCTACATATGATGTGATGTATATGTGATATATGATGTGGATGGATGATCATGAGCCATATATTATGATGTGTATAATTATGATTATTATTATTATTAGGGCTTGTGAGCCTCCGTTTGTCTCGTTTATTATCGGGCTTGCGTGCTTGTGATTATTTGTAATTACATGGAGAGGCACGACAGGAGCGTGGAGGTGATAGCAGGAGCCATAATGCCATGGTGGGAGATTACGATGCATGGTGATACGACAATCCGACGGAACTGATAATGACGAGATCAACAATCACAGGGCATGGAGATGCATCGATGCACACATAGATCCTATTATGAGTGATTAGGCCCATCGGCTCGGGCTTAATCATATTAGGTGATGACTCATAATCATCCAGTGTGGCTTGCATATATGATATGTTATACACCTACTAGATATATATATATATATATTTATTTATTTATTTATGTATACGATGTAGATATATATTAAATATGTATATATGTGACACGATATATTAGGAGACCGATATGAAACAAAAACCCCTCCTATGATAATATTAAGTCGGTAAGTGTGAGGCAATAAGATTGACTCACATGACCTTTCATCGTTATAGGAAGAAATTGAATCACAACATAGGTTGAGTTGGTCGAGTCCCTCAAGGCTCACCTATCTACGTGATCGAGTTATTGCTTACGACATAGAGATGTCATCAGTGACCTCAAGATATGGTATGCTTAGTCGAGTCCCTCAAGAGCATACCACCAAATCAGACTCATCTTGTAAAAATGGTGATGGCTTAGCTGAATATCATGGTTAGTCGAATCCCTCGCGACTATGATGATTCGGAGGCCGAACGTGACGAAAATCATAAGGAGTTGTGATTAGTAAGAGTTAACTACCTTTTGGGCTTAGTGTAATTGGTTGAGTCCCTCGAGGTTGCACTAAGATGCTAATTGGATCTCGGTCCCTACTAAGAGTCTGTCGGAGACTTTCATCTCACGTGTCGAGGGTGTTGCATGATTCACTGGGAAAATAATGAGAGTATATTAAGATAGAAGTCTACATCTTAATTAGTATTTTCTATAAAATCTGCATGTTATTTATTTTCACTATATCTTATTTTATTATAAACATGTCACTCATAAGCCCTATACTTAATGCCAACCGCCTCACTGGTCCAAACTATATAGATTAGCTTCGTAATTTGAGAATTATTCTCACAGTAGAGAAAATCACATACGTCCTTGATACAATTATGCCCACGCCGGAAGAAAGGGCAAGCGAGGATGAGATCGCTCGCTTTTAATATGAACAAGCTTGAGGTGATTCTATCTGAGCTCCTCAATATATTGAGGGAAGTTGAGAGCACCATCAAGAAAGAGAAACTAGTTCTCTATATTTGTGAGATAAAAATGAAATGGAAGGCCAGTAAGACCCTTAAGAGGACAAGGGCAAAGAAAGACCAGGTAAGACAAAGGTTGCTAAGAGAGACCCGATAAAGGATAGTGCTTCTACTACGACCAAGACGGGCATTGAAAGAGGAATTGTAAGGACTACCTTGCAGATAAGGCGAAACAGAAGCTTGGAGAAGCTTCAGGTACATTTGTGATCAATCTCCACTTATTAGATTTTCATGATAACATATGAGTATTAGATACCATGAGTGTTTATCATATCTGTAATTCGTTACAGGTTCTGACAAGACCTAGGAGATTGGCTAGAGGCGAGATGGACCTCAAGATGTGTAATGGAGCAAGAGTTGCTGCAGTTGCTACTAGAGAGGTCATCCTACAACTGCCTGGTGGAGCTATTATTACATTAGATGCATACTATTTTGTTTCCTCTAGTATCAAAAATATTATTTATATCTCTTGTTTAGCAATTAGTGGATATAAATTAGTTTTTGAGAACAATAGTTGTTCAATAATTATAGATAATAAGATCATCATCAGAGAGACCCTTATAAATAACTTATATATGTTTGATTCTTCTCCACATATCATGAATATAAATATATTTAAGAGGAAACGAGATGAGATGAATAACGCATACCTATGACATTGTAGGTTAGGTCATATACATGAGGGAATGATTCAAAAGTTATTGAAAGATGGATACTTAGATCTATTTGACTATAAGTCATATACAACTTGCGAACCTTGCCTTCATGGGAATATGACTAACTCTCCTTTTAGTGGAACTGGAGAGAGAGCCACCGAGTTATTGAAACTCATACATAGTGATGTATGTGGCCCCATGTCGACTTAGGCCATAGGTGGTTACTCATATTTCATTACATTCACTGATGATTTCTCTAGGTATGGACACGTGTACTTAATAAAGTATAAATCTGAGACCTTTGAGAAATTCAGAGAATATAAGAATGAGGTAGAAAATCAAATTGGAAAGAGTATTAATACTCTTTGATTAAATCAAGGAGGAGAGTACTTGAGTACGGAGTTCACCCATTTCCTTAGGGACAATGGAATTCTATCCTAATGGACACCTCCTTATACACCTCAACTCAATGGTGTATTAGAAAGGAGGAATCATATACTGTTAGTTATGGTGTAGTCTATAATGAGTTTCGTTGACCTACCCGTTTCATTCTGGGGGTATACCCTAAAGATCGTAGCTTACCTTCTGAATAGAGTTCCATCAAAGTCAGTAGTGTCTACGCCATATGAGATATAGAAAGGAAAGAAGTCCAATCTTAAGATTGTTAAGATTTGGGACTATCCTAACTACGTTAGAAGACACAACCCCGATAAGTTAAAATCAAGGACAGAATGGTGCACATTCGTAGAATACCCAAAGGAAACTTGTGAGTATTATTTCTATCACCCTGAGGACCAAAAGATCTTTGTTGCCAAGAGAGTCGTGTTCCTTGAGAAGGAACATATTCTTGGTGGAAATAGTGGGAGTAAAATAGAACTGAGCGAGGTTGGAGAACCTAGCTCAAGCATCATTCTAGAGCCCGAGTCTATTCAGGTACCTAACATACAAGTTCTAACTTTACGTAAGTCTAGTAGATTATCTTACCCTCCTGAAAGATATGTGGGACATATCAGTGGAGATGACTCTCAGGATATTGATCCTCAGACCTACGAGGAGGCTATTATGAGTATAGACTCTAGGAAGTGGCAAGAAGCTATGAATTCTGAGATGGATTCCATGTACTCTAACAAGGTTTAGAACTTTGTTGTTGCACCTAAGGGTATTATATCTATCGGCTAAAAATGGATCTTCAAGAAGAAGATCGAAGTGGATGGAATGGCAGAAACCTATAAAGCAAGGCTGGTAGCTGAAAAATATCATCAAAGACAAGGAGTTGCCTATGATAAAACCTTTTCACCTATAGTCATGCTTAAGTCTATTAGAATTATTTTGGCTATTGCAACAAACTATGACTATGAGATCTAGCAGATAGATGTCAAAATGACATTATTCAATGGTAACCTCAAGGAGGAGGTGTATATGATACAGCCAGAGGGATTCATATCCAGAGAGAGTCCAAATAAAGTATGCAGGTTACTCAAATCCATTTATGGACTAAAGTAAGCTTCCCGAAGTTGTAACATAAGATTTGATGAGACGATCAAATCTTATGACTTCGTTAAGGACAAAGATGAGCCTTGTGTGTACAAGAAGATAAGTAGGAGTATTATCACCTTCTTGGTATTGTATGTGGATGACATCCTAATCATTGGGAATGATGTAGGAATGCTCTCCATAGTAAAGACTTGGCTATCCAGAAAATTCTCTATAAAAGACTTAGGGGAAGCATCCTATATTTTGGGAATCCCGGATCTATAGAGATAAATCTAAGAGGATGCTTGGCTTGTCCCAATCTAGGTACATAGACTGTATTGTTAAAAGGTTTGACATTAAGAATTCCAAGAGAGGTTTCATACCGATAAGACATGAAATATCACTTTCTAGGAGTATGTCCCAATAGACTCCTGAAGAAAGAACAGACATGGATAAGATATCCTATGCCTTAGCTATAGGGTCTATTATATATGTTATACTATGTACCAGGCTTGATATAGCACATGCTTTGAGTGTCACGAGCAGGTATCAAGCAGATTCAGGTTTAGAACACTAGAAGGTAGTAAAATATATCCTTAAGTACTTGAGAATGACTAAGGATCTTTTACTAGTATATGGAGGAGGTAGCCTCTAGGCTAAGGGTTACATAGACTCGAGTTTCCAGTCCGATATTGATGATAGTAAGTCAAACTCAAGGTATATTTTTACCCTGAATGAAGGAGCAATAAGCTGAAAGAGTTCCAAGTAAGATACTATTGCTGACTTGACTATAGAGGCAGAATACATTATTGCAGCAAAAGTAGTAAAGGAAGGGGTGTGGATGAAGAAGTTCATCAAGGATTTGGGAGTCATACTAAGCAACATAGAGCTGACTCCCATATATTATAACAGCAACAGGGCGATAACTCTAACAAGGGAACCCAAGTCTCATCAGAATTATTCTGAGGAGGTTCCATCTGATTAGAGCGATCATGACCCGAAAAGATATAGCAATGAAATGAGTTTCATCCAAAGATAGCATTATAGATCTATTGACGAAGCCGTTGGCTTAAATTGTATTTGAGCATCATAAGGGTCTGATGGCGATCAGACACATAGGTGATTGGCTTTTGATCAAGTGGGAGATTGCTGGTTACAAGTGCCCTACAAGCCAATCACGTAAGTGATGGCACGTGTGACACGTTGTATGATCTTTTTGCTTATGATTAATATTGGCATATCCTCATATTATATTATATATAACATATATACTGTGATGTCCTTAGTTCTGTGTAATGGGAATCAGATCGTGATGAGATCATGAATGAGATCGATTCACCTTTAAATACAGATCCTAAATAATCTTGGTTATAGGTTACTCGAGAGGGACATCGAGATAACCAGATAGACCGGTATACTATATATCTGTCCATATGATGGAGGCGACTATTCTCATAGCCATTTGTATGGAGATAAAAGGATATAGTACAGGTGCTCATTGGAGAATGAGTTTACTGATTAATCCACTTATAGAATGTTGTATGATTAATGATACCTAATGTCAGATAATGATTCCATAGTCTCAATTGTGTATCTGGTTCTTAGACTTGAGACACCGAGGATGTCTTGTATGAGTACTCCTTTCTTTAACGCTAGACTTACAGGTTTGGAAAGTTTCAGATCTGGTATAGTTGGTTATCGGGATTGGTAGCCAATATTACGAAGGTAATTGAATGTCAATAAAAGATCATCCACTCTTGGTATCAGGAGAGGAATATCTCATATATGATTGCTCAGACAAATCCCTGGCCAAGGTCATTCAGATTGAGAGAGAAAGAGTTCTCCGGGAGAATTTGATTAAAGTGAGACTATGACGGATTTCGTATATGACCTGACAGTACCATGTCTAATATATGGTCTCTAGGATATTAGTTAGATAATAGATTATAAATATACGATAACTGTGGATAGACAGGTCTAATAGATTCGATCCCCCTATATCGTTTGGGGACTATGGTGTAGTGGCCTAGTACGTCCATAGTCGATGAGTCGAGTGAATTATTATGGGGATAATAATTCAATATATCAGAAGGAGTTCTGATGGGAGTGACTCACGGTTAGCTCGGTATTAGGCCTATACGATCACACACATATGGTGGATGCTTCAATGAATAGAGGATTGGATAGAGGCCCAATTACAGGCCTAAGGAGATTATTGGATAGAGATCCATTAATACAAGATTAGTGGGTATTGGATCTCCATCCAATTACCCACTAAGGAAGGAAACCTAGTTTTTTTTGTGGCTCTTTATAAATATGAGGGAAGACTCATGGTTGATAGGCTATAGCTTTAGCTACCGTCTCCTATTCTCTTCCCTCCCTCTACACAAGAGTTGCGAGATTATATTATAGGAGTTTCACTATAGAGATCCATCGTGTAGATACCGCTAGAGAGGAGGATGCTTGACCTCCTTCATCTTCTCCACCGGATCTAGAATACAGGGATATACGATCTCCCTAGGTAAAATCAATCTCTCACACATTGTGGTTTTTCGATTTTTATGATTTTTCTCACAATCCCAATCTTTTATATGTGATACACCCGTTGAGGTTTCCTAACAGAATGTAACTCAGGAACATGATTGGCCGCGAGGTGTGGCTTAGGCATTGGATTGTCCAAACAATGTAACTCGGGCACATGACTGGCCCCGATGCATGGCTTAGGCATTTGATTGCCCGAGAAACATGACTTGGGTACTAGATTATCTGGATAATGTAAATCGGGCACATGACTGGTCATGAGGCATGGCTCGGGTATTGGACTGGTCGAGCATCGTGACTCGGGCACATGACTCTTCACGAGGTGTGGCTTGGGCATTGGACTGTCCAAGCAACATGACTCGCACAATGGATAGTTCGAAAAAAGTAACTCGGGCACATGACTGGCCGTGAGGCATGGCTCGAGTATTAGATTGGCCGAGCAACGTGACTTGGGCATTGGATTGTCTAAACAATGTAACTCAGATACATGATTGGCTGTGGGCCTAGCTAGAACATTGAACTGGCCGAGCAGCATGACTAAGGCACCGGATTATCTAAGCAACATAACTTGGGCACATGACTGACCGAGCAACATAACTAAGGCAAATATGGTTGGGATCCTATCGAGATGGGCCTTTGGTGGGAGAATGGATGGCTGGAAACTCTTAATTTGGAAGGAAGATAGGTGGTAGGAAGATTTGGCAATAAAATTATTGGCGAGAAACCTTAACTCTGATGGGAAACAATTTGGTTGGAAATTTTAGTTGTGGCAAGAAAATGGTTGGTGAGAAGCTTTAGCTTCTATGGGCTCGCCCCTCATCGAGATTTATGCGCTTTGAATTTAGTTGCTTGTTCCTTAGGAGTTATGATGGTGAGGTGGGTTGTCTCCCTTTCCTGGGGAGACGAAGAGTCATGTTGAGTGATGGGGGTTTCTTTATAAACCCTCTCTTGGTGATTGCAGAAGCTTCATTCCGCTCATTTGTTCCATCCCTTCCTTTTTCCTCGAACCTTATATTCCTTGGTCATTGGTTGGTCAAGGTTAGGATGTCTTCTTCTTCTTCTTCTTCTTCTTCTTCTCCTTTCTCTAGTCGTTCATCTCCTAGGGTTATAGCATCATCCTCGGGCAGTCCTAGGGTAGAAGTCATGAGCTCGTCCTCGAGTGGTATGACCCTAATGGACGTGAAAGCTATTCATGCCCTCCTAGTAATGAGGATGTTCCATGATTTTGATTTAATCATGACTAAGTAGCTTCTTGGTCACATCCGGGAGTGCTATAGTATACCGATCGAATACGAGTTGCATGTCCCTCAACCCAACAGTGCGCCTTCGACCCTTTTCTAAAAGGGTTCGTGTTGATAGTTGACACACTGAAGGTGGGCTCCAGTTCCTGCTGCATCCAATCATCGAGGCTTGCCTCGAAGGGTGACTGATTTTGCCTTTGCATATGGCACCCAATTTATGCCACTATCTAATTATCTTCCTCAGGGATGCTATGGGATGGGAATTATCTCGACCCACACCCTATTCTTGGTCTATTTTTTGCCTTTGCAAAGGATAGAGCGGTTACCACTTGGTTGCTCGGGTTTGCTTTAGAGTGAGTTGGGAGCCTTATAATAATAAGGGGTGGAAGTCCCACTTCTTTATTTTTTGTAATTTAGGGTGGTAGTTTGGGCTTGAATAATCGTCTCGAGCCATCAACAATGTCACCCTGTGCCTCCCCACCCCCTCGCCCTTTTGTCGTCAAAAGAGTCCAAATAAGCTGGATGATTGAGGGGAATCTTGTTAGGATCATAATGACATTAAGAGTGGAGGGGGGTGGTGAGGGGCGGTGGTGAATTAGTATTATCGAAAAAAAAGATCTGATTTGTAAAAGTTCAAATGAGAATATGAATTAAAAATATGTTTAACTTGAAGGTGTAAGTAGAAGTAGTGAGTAAAGTAAATCAATCAGCAATGACAAGGAAAAGCAAGAAGGAAATATAAACTGATTTATGGTGGTTTGATCATTTCGACCTATGTCCACTCTTGATTTTTCTTCTCTTGAAGCCACCGACTTTCATTACCAATCTTCTTTTCAATGGACGAAAATCAATTACCCTTGTTACAACACTTCTCTTTTTACCAGGCTTAAGAGATAACTTTTATAAACTCTTTCTCACAAGACTTCACACCTCCTTAAAATAACTATTAAACACAAGGAGGAAGAGACTCAAACACTAAGAGTTTACAACATTTTCACCTCAACGATTCTATCTCTTTTCACCCTTATTCGTGCTTCATCAACTAAGAATGAGTGTTTGGTATTTATAGATACCCAATGACTTTAGATTTGAAGCCAATATTTTAAATCCCTAATTTTTTGAGGTACTGGTAGTATCACCACTGAACAGAGCCCAGGAATTTGCTCTCTAGTAGTACTATAGCCGGACTAGGTAGTACCACCATCAACAGGTGGTAATACCACCATCGGAAAGCTAGAAAAAGCATAAAATAGTGCTTTTCGTTGTTTGACGATACCATCGCTTGGACCTGGTGGTACTACCTGCAAGGTCAAATTCAGATTACTAATTTGGCCTTTCATCAGCCCCAATTCAGCCTTGGTTAAAGCTCAATAGACCTCAAATTAAGTTGGCAGAGTTACGACCCAATACTAGCTTTATTTAACTCTAGACGATTATAGTCAAAACCTAACCACTTAATTACAATCATGAAGCTTTCAGCATATTGTCCAGTATTCTAGTATATCCTTTGATCATCCAGCACTTAGTCTGAACCTCCGACACATCTTCCGACCCGATGCTCGAACTCATGGCATGAAGTTTGCACATTGTCTAATCCTCCGGCCTGATGTTTAATATTTGATATGACCCTTTTTGGCCCAACGTCTTGCTTCGATTATTTGTCCTCTGATGGTTCAAGTCCACGATCGAAGTTATTCCTGCATTACTTATCTTGAAAGCATATTAGTTCATAAATTCATCAATTGATTTCATCATCAAAATATGAGATTCAATAATCTCCCCCTTTTTTATGATGACAACCAATTGATGATAAAGTTTTAACTAAACTCTCCTTATCTGTATGTCATAATGAACTTGAATTTTTAAAAAAACTTGATATCCTTTCAAATCTTTGAATTAAAATCAAAATAATAAATCATAGCAACTTGTAATAGTGATTATTACAAGAATCATATCATATCTATAGTTTGAAATAGTTACACATCTCAAACAAATATCATCATAAAAATCATCAAAAAATTGCCATTACTTCTCCCCCTTTATCATCAACAAAAAGAGGGAAAAAAAAGTAAGGCACCATTTTTATCTCCTCCTTTATCATTATAAAAAAGAAGAGATGTATATCATTTTGTGATGGTACTACTTCTCTTTGTTTACATCAATGTGTCTAATTCTTAAACAATAAAAAATATTAGTACAAAGAAGTCATGTGATATATACCTCACATCATTCATGTATTTGAAATCAAGATAATGATCCAATGAGGAAAAAAAAAGAGAGGAATAATGATTAATGTATTTGAAAGATTCAACATGCCTAATTCTCTTCTAATAAAATCGAATTATTCCTCATTCATTGTTTTAGTAAAAATATTTGTCAATTGATGTTTTATGTCAATAAAAACTAAAGATATATCATAATTGCTAATATGATCCCTAATAAAATGATATTTAATATCAATATCTTTAATCCGAGAGTGTTGAATAG
Organism: Ensete glaucum; assembly: GCA_021527575.1. Lineage (NCBI taxonomy): Eukaryota > Viridiplantae > Streptophyta > Magnoliopsida > Zingiberales > Musaceae > Ensete > Ensete glaucum. The sequence goes on along the minus strand of CM038559.1, from coordinate 26,159,900 downwards.
GGTTCTTTATTAAACAAATTACACTTGTATTATCATATTTTATAGAAATATTTTCAGGTAATGTCTATAATCTTCCAAAGTAATCTTCATCCAAATTTCTTGTGTATATTATGTACATGTTGCTATATATTCAGCCTCGGGCGTAGATAAATAATACGATAGAGTTTTGCTTCTTGGAAGACCAAGAAACAAGTGCATGACCTAGGAATGTTCTAGAGGTACCTTTTCTATCTATTATACATCCTATAAAGTTAGCATCAACATACTTTCATTCATTAGGTAAAGTATTTTTGAAAGTAAATGTATAAAAGTTGCTTTGGAGAGGAGAATTCTCATTCAAATTCAAAATATCAAACTCAAAATTATCATCAAAATTATTTTTCTTAACTTCAGATAACTCATTAAAAATAACATGAATAGATTCTTCAATAACTAAAGTTATTTTATTAAAAACTCGAAAAGCTTTAGAAATAAAAGAATATAAAAATGCTTTTATAGGATTTTGCATCAATTTTTTCTAAGGCATCATTTTCATTTAAATAAAATATTTATAACCAAAAACTTTAAAATATAAAATGTTGGGTCTTTTGTCGTTCCACAATTCATAAGGAGTTTTAGATTTTAAAGGTCTTATGAGAACCCTGTTCAGGATATGGCATGCCATGTTAATGGCTTCAGCCTAAAAATATTTGGGTAGGCTATGTTCATTAAGCATGGTTCTTGCCATCTCTTGTAAACTCCTATTCTTTCTTTCAACAACTTCATTTTGTTATGGATTTCTTAGAGTAGATAAATTATGATCATACCCATTGGAATTATAAAATTCTTAAAAATTATTTCTTTTAAATTTACCACCATGATCACTTCGAATATAAGAAAACATAAAACCTTTTCCATTTTGAACTTGATTGCAAAACTTTATAAAACATCTAAAACAATCACTTTTATGTGCCACGAAGTATGTCCAAGTAAATCTACTATAATCATTAATAATTACAAAAGTATATTTACTGCCTCATAAACTTCTGATATCAATTAATTCAAATAAATCCATATCAATTAATTGTAATGGTCTAGAGGTGCTTACTTAATTTTTAGGTTTAAAGCTACTCTTTATTTATTTTCTTAGTTGACATGCATCACAAATCTTATCTTTGAGAAATTTGTTCTAGGCATTCCTCTTACAAATTCTTTAATTCCGATTTGTGAGATCATTTCATGCTTACATGATCTAATCTCCTATCCAAAGCCACATCATCTTTTAAAACCAAAAAATAGGTTTCGACATGAAAATTATCAATATCAGTAGTATAAATGTGATTATTCCTTAAGACAATTATAAATTTATTCTTATGTGGTATGTCTATAATGCAATCATTAGATTTAAATTTAATATTATATCTCTTATCACACAATTGACAAATGTTTAATAAATTATATTTTAGACCATCTACTAACAAAATATTTTCAATCAATAGATTTTATTTGTTACCAATATTTCTAATATCGATAATCCTTTATTTATTATTATCTCCGAAGGTGACATATCCTCCATCTCAGCTAATGAGCCTTAATAATTAAGTTGAATCTTTAGTCATGTGCATTGAGCATCCACTATCAAGATACCATCTTTTGCTGCTAGCTCTTATTTGGAGACATACTTATAAGAAAGAGGGGTTTACTTTAGGTACTTATTTAACTTTAGGTTCTTCATGGTTAGATCTACCTCTTTCGACTTTTGGTATCAAATCATCAATTGTTCCTTTAAGAACCCAAACTAATTTATGGGAGCTATATTTTTTAAAAGAATATGTATAAGCATAATAACCAAATCGTCTATAAAAATTATATTTATCTTTAGAGGGAATATGTAGTGTGGATCCTTTTACAAATTTTATTAGCTTTTATTGAGTATTATTACTTATGAAGCTAATTTCTTCCTTTTTATAGACACAATCTTGGTTAGCAAGAATCATATTTAATAATTTATTTCTAATTTTAACTATTCTAAAGTTTGTTGTAACAATATATTTTCTTTTCTAAGTGAATCTAATTCTTCACATTTAAAGCAATAAGTATAAGATATTGAAATTTCATGCAAAATTTTAAATTTACTAGTAAGTAATGCATGATCCCTTTTTAATGACATATTTCTTACTAATGTTTTTGAGTTCATCGTACAAGTCATGAAATGCATTAAACAATTTATCATAAGATAAAAATATTTCGGAAGAGTTGCATATCTCATCATTAAAGGTCATCAATGCGTAGTTTATCACTTTGTTTTTATTAATTTGCTCTTCATCCTCTGATGCACTTGATTCATCCCAAGTTGCCTTGAATGCTTTTTTCTTCTTTTGGGTCGGTAACTTCTTCTTTAATTGCGAACACTCATTTTTGAAGTGCCCTATCTTTTTTGCATTCATAATATATTATAGTGTCCATTTTAAGTTCATTTTTATTCTTATGATTTTTGTTCCTTTTTATGAGTTTTTTAATTCTTCTCGTAAGAAGTGCAATGTCATTATCAACGTCACTTGAACTTTCACTCAAGGAATCTTATTTAGTTCTTAGTGCAATATCCTTCCTATTCTTTAGAAGGTTTTCTCTTGTTCGTCATGTGCTTTATAGGTCATTTCATAGGTCATTAAAGACTTTATGAGTTCTTCAAGAGAAAAATTATTTAAGTCATTTTGGATTCCAATATTTTGGAAGAGATTTAAAAATTTTATTTACCAATTCAAGGTTAGTAGAGCATTTACCAAGAGCTTTTATACTAATGATAACATCTGTAAAACGAGTGTACATGTCACTAATGGTTTTACTTGGTTTCATTTTAAATAGTTCATAACTACTTATGTCTTCATGAGTAATTTAAAGTGTGTGCTAAATATCATGTATAGTGACACAAATAAAAACATAATTAAACTCATTTTTATCTAAAGCACAAAATAAAACGTTCATAACTTTAGCATTTAAGGAAAATATCTTCTTTTCAAAATCATTCTATTAATTCATTAGATTAGAAGATTTTTGAAAACTACTTTCAATGATGTTTTACAAATCAAAATCCATAGAAATTAAAAAAATTCTCAGTCATGGTTTTTAATAAGTATAGTCCGTCCCATTGAACATAAGTGGACGAGTGATAGAGTAATCCTTGTGATTACAAGAAAAAGTTATTAAAAATAACTTGGGTGTTAAACTAACTAAAAGAACTTGACTCTGATACCATGCATTAGGATAGTAATGACACTAAGACTGGGGGGGAGGGGGGTGGATGCGCGGGAAGTGTAGGGCAGTTGAATTAGTTTTATCGAAAAAAGATCTAATTTGAAAAAAGTTCAAATGAGAATATGAATCGAAAATACGTTTAACTTAAAAGTGTAAGTAGAAGTAATAATGTAAAGTAAATCAGTAAGCAATGATAAGGAAAAGCAAGAAGAAAATGTAAACCGATTTATAATGATTCGATCATCCTAACCTATGTCTGCTCCTGATTCCTCTTCTCTTGAGACCATTGGCTTTCACTACCAATCTTTTTTTCCACGGATAAAGATTACCTACCCTTATTACAATACTTCTCCTTTTACCAAGCTTAGGAGAGAACCTTTATAAAGTCTTTTTCATACAACATTACACCTCCTTAAAATAATCACGAAACTCAAGGAGGAAGAGATTCAAATACTAAAAGTTTACAACACTTTCACCTAAAGGATTCTATCTCTTTTCACCGTTATTTATGGTTCATCAAGTAAGAATGAGTGTAGTATTTATAGATCCCGAATGACTTCAGATTTGGAGCCAAAATTTTAAATCCTCGATTTTTTGAGGCACTTGTGGTACAATCGTTGATACTAGGTGATACTACTATTGAACATAGCTTGAGAATCTGGGCTCTAGTGGTACTACCACCAAACAAAGCCTGAGAATCTAGGCTCTAGTGATACTACCATAAGGGGGATGAGAAAAAGAAATGATGCAAGGATGAGACCGGGCCATACCATGATGAGCCGGACTGAGACCTGCCTCGACCAGCCATCCCCCGATCATATTCCTAATAGCCTGAGAATAAGGTAAGATTTGTTTAATCCTAAATTTTAATAATAAAATTAATTGATGAATTTATAAACTAATATCCTTGCATCATTTCTTTTCCTCGTCTCCCTTATATTGTTGACTTCTTCTTTGTTTGGTAGAAATGATGAATCTCAAGACGTTGAGGGGGATGTCATGCGCTACCATGGCTTCTCGTCCAACTCCGTAATAATCCAGAAGATGGAGGTGGCGACTCCCGAGGCACGGACCCCAACAGGTTAGGATACCTGGCCTAAGAAGAGGACGAAGTTGGGAGTGTGTAAGGTATCAAGGCACACCATAGCTCAAAAGGCCACTACGCAGGAGGCCTGCGGCGTGGAGGAGGGCTCTTGTGGTGATTGATCGGGAACTTGAAGTCCTCGGGCAAAGAGCATGCTTCGTTATCTGGAGTCGACCCCACTACAAGGGAAACTACTTGTCCAAGGTTGATGAAGGACCAATGCTAGACACGAGCTCGATCTAGGGGCAAGCCATTCCTGGCTCTCCACATGGCCAAACTTCCTAATGGAATGTCAAGCACCCTGCTCGAGGCACGCTAGCCCACCTTGATGACCGCGAGCAGATTCTAGTCCGATGGAGTGACTATAACAGAGTATACTCGAGGTGTGCTTAGCCTGATTTTGGCGAAGCATCTTTATGGCATACCATCAGAGGTGCTGATTAACTGAGCTACGAAGTCATTGGTCAAGGTAAGAATCCTTTTGTCCCTCCTTCTATCCCTTTTCGTGACCTTTCTTGGGTTTAGATTGCCTTACTTTTTCTCACACAGAATCATCATTACACCATGGCCCTGATCAACTGGGTTCATGATGCCAGTCGAGTGATCAATTGTATGGGCAACAAGATCACTGATCTTCGGAGCAAGGTCTGAGAGCTGAAGGAGGGACCCGGTCCAATTGTGATCCTAGTGGCAGAGCAACATGTCAACGATCTACATGTTGAGGTCGAGCAGCTAAAGACCAAGCTGGGAGAGCTCGAGCGGTAATATGGGGAGCTACAGTAGGATGTGGAGGATCTCCACTAGCAACTAAAGGATGCTCGAGGTTAGGCCTTATCAATGGAGGATGAGCTGCTAGAGATATCACAGAATCTAGAGGCAACTCGTTCCAAGGTACAAGAGGTCAAGGAGGCTTTATGTGTCGAACTCCAGAGCACACCTGAGAAGGCGAAGGAGGTGATAGCAAATTACAAGGAGCCCTTCAGCTTTAAGCTCAGGCTGTAGAGGTCAAGGCAAGTATCTTATGAATACGGATACCAGATCGCCTTGGTCCAGTTCCAAGCTAAGTACCCTAACTTGGAGATTGAGGAAATTACCTTTACTAACCTACTAGAGGACGATAATGTACTAATGGTGGAGGAGGTCCCTTTTGACAATAGCCCTGCCCCTTCGAAAGCTTGATCTCCTTGGGATGTAGTTTTTTTCGTTCTTCTCTCTTCAGTTGGGTTTTGTCCTATGTTGTAAAGTCCCGATCAACCGAACAATGTAGTTCTTCCTTCATTAGTGAACTCTTTTTTTGACTTATGTAAGTTTCTATCATCATTTTAGATAGTAGTTCTTTAAAGTTTTCTAACTTGTCGTGGTGCTTGCTGTATGAGCATTTTTTTGTTGAGGTTCTTAGCCTGACCCGATGAACCACTTGCATCCTTTCTTAATAGCTAAATTGCTTGCTTTATTCCCATCCTGATGAGGGTTAGTTGGTAAGCTTGGGGTGGTCCATAGAATTTCTTCAAATTGGATATATGCCAGTTCCTCAATAGCTAGTTCCTTCTTGGGTAGCGAGTTAATAAGTTTCATCTCGGACGATACCCGTTACTCGATAAAGACCCTCCTAGTTTAGAGCTAGCTTGCCTCGAGCATGAGTCAGGTCACTAATAGCCTTCTGTAAGACTAAGTCATTGACCTTGATTTGTCAAGGGTGAACTCTTCGATTGTAAAGCTTGCCACGACTTTTTTTATATGCTAAGGCCTGATGGTGTGCCCCGACCCTTCGTTCCTCAAAGAGGTTGAGGTTGGCTTGAAGCCCCTCTTTCGATGAGCATTCCTCGAAGTTTTTTCCTGAAGAGTTGGGAAGACTACCTCGGGCAGTAGCACTGGCTCGGTACCGAATGCTAGACTGAAGTGTGATTGACATGTGGCTATCTTTATTGTAGTTTGTGATGTTTAGAAAATGTTGATCCACATGTCTCACACTCTATCGATTCTTTTTTTAAGACCCTTAAGTATTGCTCAATTAGTTACCTTGGCTTGGCTGTTGGCTTATGGATGCATTATCGAGCTGAATCTTAGTTAAATCTCGTGGTTTTTAATTGAGTTCCATTATCAGTGATGATGGCCTTTGGGATGCCAAACCATGTGATAATGTTTCTCTAGATGAACCCTTTGGCTTGCTTTTTAGTGATGGATGCCAAGGGTTTTGCTTCGACCCATTTGGTGAAATAGTCTACCCAGACTAGGAATTTCCGTTCTCCTGAGGTAGGGGGAAAAGGCCAAGGAGTCTATTCTCCACTGCTCGAAAGGCCACCCGAGCATGCTTCTCGCAGTGTGGACACAGTTGTATGAAAGCTATGGCATCCCAATACATGGTCCCAATAGTAGCCTTGTCTGAGGATTTTGAAGGCTAAAGTTTGGCCATCGATGTGTTCTCCGTAGATGCCCTCATGGACCTCAGCTAGAACTATTTTGGCTTTTGTGGGTGCTAGACACCAAAGAAAGGGTTGGTTGAATGACCTGCGATAGAGTTGGCCATTGAGTTCGTAGTACCAAGCATGTGTTTGCCTGAGTCAATGAGAGGTGACCCAGTTGGTCGGTAAGATTCCATCCTTATAGTGGAGGATCTCCTCCATCCAGCTTGTTTTGGCTACATCCTAGGTTGTGATGGTTCGATAGGGAAGCTTCTTAACCTCCGAGGGGCATTCTCCCGAACCACACATCGAGGTGAGCTTGGCCAGCGCATCTGCTTGTGCATTCACTCGAGGCACCTTTATTACCAAAAAGTATTGGAAGCGGTTGGTAAGTCAGCATACCTTGGATAGGTATCTTGTCATGGTTGCTTCTCGAGCTTCATAGTCTCCATTGACATGACCCACGACTAGCTACGAGTCGGTGAAGACTTTGATCTTCACCTATAATTCCAAGGCCAGGTGAAGCTTGACCATAATGATTCATACTCAACTTTGTTGTTGGTAGCTCTGAACTCAAAATGAAGTGTGTGTTTGTACAACTTATCAATTGGTTCCTTCATGATGAGGTTAACCCCTCCTCTTTCAACGTTAGCTGACCCATCGACATACAAGGTCCATCTTGGCTCAGCACATTAGAGATTGTTGCCCTCGAAGGGGGCTAGCTCAAAGAGGAAGTCATCAATTGCTTGGGCATTAATGGTTGTTCATGAGATGTATTGGATGTCGAATTCTTGAGCTCGACAGACCACTTGACCATCCAACTTGATACATCAAATTTGGAGAGGATCTGACAGACTGGTTAGTCGGCCACTACTTTTATTATATAGGACTGGAAGTAGAAGCGTAGCTTCCTTGTTGCTAGAACTAGAGCCAGTGTTAACTTTTTGAATGGTGCATATCGCTTCTCAGGCCCATTCAAGATATGGCTAGAATAATAGGTTGCGTCTTCTTTGACTAAGACTGAGCTGACTGTGTGGTCGGAGGTTGTGAGGTATCGGCTGAGTGGCTCACTTGGGGTTACCGAGGTGAGCTGTGGTAGGTGGGTAAGGTGAACCTTTAGTTTTTTGAAGGCTTCTTCACATTTTGAAGTTCACTCTAAGTCTTTTATGAGCTTTAAGGCTCATAAGAAATGAAGACACCTGTCTCCTAACCAAGATAGGAATCGGTTGAGGGTGGTTAGCCTCTTCATAAGGTACTGAACTTCCTTCATTGTTCGAGGGGGCTGTATTTTGGTTATAGCTTAGAACTTTTTGAGATTTGCATCTATTCCTCTCTAGTGGATGATAAAGCTAAGGAATTACCGGAGCTAACTACAAAGACATACTTAGCAAGGTTGAGACAGTTGAATCTCGAATTTTGATTATGAAATCAATTGATAAACTTATGATTTATTCCATATGTTGAGAAAAGTGATGCAAGACTAACTATGATCTTGAAAAGGCAAAAACAATTAAAGAAGAATCAAACATTAGGCTGAAGTCAAAGTTCGAGCATCGAGCTAGAAGAATCAAAGATATGCCAAAGCTTCAAATGATGTGGCAGAAGCTTGTCGAGAGTTCACCGAAAGTTTGTCGGGAGTTCGACAAAAGGTTGTTTGGAGCTCGTCGGGAGTTCATCGAAAGTTTGTCAAGAGTTTGTTGGAGGATTGTCGGGAGTTCGTTGAAGGTTGTATGGAGTTCGTCGAAAATTGAATGAACAAATTGATGTGCCAAACAACGAGGATTTCTTGCTTATAATTATTTAGTCTCAGTTATCGTGGTTAGGGTTTAAGGATTGATTTTAGCTCATTAGAGAGCTCATCTCATTGACTTGGAAGAAGGTACAGCCAAGTCAAAAGAAGGTATAGCTCAGGTATGAAAAGTACTAAAAAATATTTTTTCAAGAAACCTTAGTGATGGTACCACCCGTTGTTAAAGGTAGTACTACCCAGGCAGTGGTAGTACTACTTTTCCTGGTGATAATACTGCTAGAGCCCAGTGTTGAATCTTGAATTTTTATGATAAAATCAATTGATGAGTGTTTAATCTAACTTGTGTGTTAGAGAAAGTAATGCAGATCTAACTACGACGGAGGAATTGAGTTATAACCAGATGATGGGCCAGAATCAAGTTTAGGCATCAAGCTAAGGTTCAGACGATACTGTGGGAACTCACTGGGAGTTCGCTAGGAATTTGCTAAAGGAATCGGGAAACGCTAGGAACACACTGAGAGATCGCTGGAGGAAGATAGTAAGACTCGCCGTAAGAATGTCGAAAGTTGCCGGATTGACGAGAGTTAGGTTATTTATTAAGTTTGATGGTCATGTATGGTTATAATTAGTGAGTCGTAGTTAGGTTTGAGTCCTAATTAAGTTTGATTTGAAAGGAATCCAAATCAACTCAATGAGAGGCAACTGGGTCCACTAAGGGGATGGATTGAGCTCTAGTTGAGCTCAATTAGTTACCTTGAAAATTGGTCAACAGGTAATACAAGTCAGGATTGGAAAAGTCAAGGAAATCACTTTTTCGGAAATCCTAGCTATTGTACCATCGGTGAGCGACGGTTGTACCATCACTACCCAAGAATCCGGGCAATAGGTAGCGGTTGTACCACCTAGGTTGACGGTTGTACCGTCACCGCTTAGGATTTTGGGTAGCAGATGACGGTTGGACCGCCCAGGCTAGTAGTTGTACCACTCATACCCTATTTTCAGGATAGCTTTCGACGGTTGTACCGCTAGCGTCGATGGTTGTACCACTAGCACTGATTGTTGTACCATTGGCATTGGTGGTTGTACCACTTGTACCCAATTTTTTTTAGTGTATTTGAATTTTGGTTCCACTCTTTTGAAGCCAAATGAGGTCTATAAATACTCTATGTTTTCTTACATTTAGCACAAGTATTCACACAAATCATTGGGCAAAAATATGTGAAAACAAATGTATGCTAAAATTGTGTAAGAAAAAGAAAAGAGAAAAGGGAGTGAGCCAAGTGTTATATTCTTATAAAGAGTCTCCCTTGTAAGTTAAAGGTTTATAAGGGTTTGGTCTTCACCCAAAGAAGATCGGTGTGGACACCGGTAGGCCTCGACGAAGAGGACTCGGAAGTGGATGTAGGCCAAAATCGGGGCCAAACCATCTTGTTTACTGCTTTTTATTGCTCTTAATTAGTTCATACAAAGATACGATCATCATTCTTATGATTTCAGGTTCTTAATTATTTCCAACTAAATACAAAAGAGCTTCCGATTTTATTAATTATTGAAAGCAAGGTTTCGAATCAAGTACTTCCACTTCTGCACTAATTCACCCCTTCCCCCGTTAATGCCAATTGATCCTAACAATTAGTATCAGAGTAAGGTACTTACTCATTGGATTAACACCCACCTAAGTAAATGGCTTTGTTTGGCATAAATGAGGGATATTTCATTTCACATCCTCCCATGTTCAATAGGACAGTTTACATGGAAAATAAGGATGTGTATTTTTTTCATTTCTATGGATCTTGATATATGGCACATTGTAGAGAATGGATTTGAAAAATCTTCCAAACTAATGAACAAATAAAATGATTTGGAATAGAAGAATTTTTCTTTGAATGCAAAGGTTATGAATGCCTTATTTTGTGCTCTTGATAAAAATAAATTTAATCATGTTTTCATTTGTGAATCTGCTTATGATATTTGGCATACACTAGAAATCACACATGAAGGCACTAGTAGAGTTAAAGAATCTAAGATTAATATATTAGTTCATAGTTATGAATTATTTAGAATGAAACTAAGTGAGTCCATTGGAGACATATACATCAGTTTCACGGATATTGTCAATGGCCTTAAAGCACTTGAAAAATATTTTTTAAATTTTAAACTTGTGAGTAAAATTTTAAGATCTCTTCCTAAAAATTAGAATCATAAAGTAACTAATATACAAGAAGCCAAAGATTTAAATAACTTGCCTCTTGAAAAACTTATTGGCTCATTTATAATATATGAACTGAACTGTAAAGCTCATGATGAGCTTGATGAACCCCTTCCAAAGAACAAGAAGGATGTAGCACTAATAAGTGCAAATGACTCCTCGAATGAAACCTCGAGTGATGAGGACCATGATATTGCATTATTATCAAGAAGGTTTAACAAGTTTATGAAAAAGAATAAAAACTATAAAATAAAAATGAATCGAAAAAGGACAATGTCATATGTTTTGAATGTATAGTGATGAGGACTATGATATTGCACTATTATCAAGAAAGTTTAAAATGTTTATGAAAAAAATAAAAACTATAAAAATAAAAATAAATAAAAAAAGGACAATGTCATATGCTTTAGATGTAAAAAACTGAGACATTTTAGAAATAAATGTCCGCAATTGAAGAAGAAGGCATCTCATAAGAAGAAAACTCTTTCGACAACCTGGGATGACTCAAGCTCTTCAGATGAAGAAGACCACTCCAAATAAGAAGTTGCTAACTATGCTCTAGTGGCGATCCAAGATGAGGTTAGTGATGCTTTAAGCATTTCCTTTACCAAGTTATTAAATATGTTTCATGAATTATTTGATGAATTTAGAAAAATTACTAAATCTTATAAGTTGCTTAAGAATGAACATGATTTATTAATTAGTAGACTTGATGGACTGCATGATTCATTAGTATCACACAATCCTTGTTCTAAATGTTAAATACTAAATAATGTTAAAGAAGAAAATATCATGCTAAAGAAAACCATAGAAAATTTGAAATAGGGAATAAATCTCTTAATATGATTCTTGCTAATAAGGGTTATATTAATAGAAGAAATGGTATAGGCTTTATGGGTAATACCCAACAAAATCAAACTACCTTCGTTAAAGGACCTACTCTAAACTTACCATCAAAAATAAAATATAACTTTTCTGGTAAATTAGGACATAAAGTTAATAAATGTTTATTTAGAAATTATAGTCCTCACTAATTAGTTTGGATTCCTAAAGAAATTACAAACAACCAAAAAACATTATAAAAGAAAGATAAAGTTCTTCATGAAGGACCCTATGTAAAATGGGTATACCTTGATATTGGATGCTCAAGGCACATGACCAGAGATCCAACTTATTTTTCTAAGCACTCTAGTTTAAGTAAAGAAGTTGTCACCTTCGGAAACAACAACAAGGGTAAAATTATTGGGAAAGGAACTATAGGTAACACATAAAACCTTTTGATTGAAAATGTGTTGTTAGTTGATGACTTGAAACATAATTTGGTTAGTATTAGTTAATTATATGATAAAGGACATGTAGTTAAATTTTAATATAATGCATGCATAATTGAATTACCAAGCAAAAACAAACCTTTGATTGTCTTAAGAAATAATAATGTGTATACTATAGATATTGAAAAGTTTTATGATAAAACTTACTTTTTAACTTTAAATGATGATGCTTAGATTTTACATAAAAGACTAGGTCATGCTAGCATGAAACTTTTAAATCAAATTTCAACTAAAGACGGGGATTACCTAACCTAAAATTTATCAAAGATAAAGTATATGATACTTGTCAATTAGGAAAACAAATAAAGAGTAGCTTCAAGCTAAAAAATCAAATAATCACCTCTAGACCACATCAATTGATCCATATGGATTTATTTGGACCAATTGACATTATAAGCTTAGGTGGAAGCAAATATGTATTCGTTATAGTAGATGATTATAGTAGATAGACTTATTTATTGGCACACAAAAGTGATACATTTAAATATTTTATAGAATTTTATAAAATTATTTAAAATAAAAAAGATTTATGATTTTATCAATACGTAGTGATCATCATGGTGAATTTCAAAACAATGACTTTCAAAATTTTTGTGAATCAAATGGGTACATCCATAACTTTTCTACTTCAAGAAATCCACTATAAAATGAAGTAGTAGAAAATAAAAATAAAAATTTACAAGAAATGTCTAGAACTATGTTAAATGAACATAGTCTACCCAAAAATTTTTGGGCCGAAGCCGTTAATATGGCGTGTTATGTTTCAATAGGGTTCTTGTAAGACCATTACTCTCCAAAACTCCAGATGAAGTATGAAATGGTAAGAAACACAATATTTCATATTTTAAAGTTTTTGATTCCAAATGTTTTATTTTAAATAAAAATATACCTTAGGAAAATTTGATGTAAAATTTGATGAGGGCATTTTTCTTGGTTATTCCTTGATTTCAAAACCCTATCACGTTTTTAATAAAAGAATTTTAGTAATTGAAGAATCTATTCATGTTATTTTTAATGAGCTTTCCGATCTTAAGAAAATTGATTTTGATGATGAATTTGATCTTGGTACTTTGAATTTAAATGATAATACTCCTAAAAGCAATTTGGATGAATCTACTTCTAAATCCTTACCCAATGAATGGAAGCATGTGAATGAAGATACATCATAAGGAGTTAAAATTCGATCCTCTTTTAAGAATTTTTGTGCAAATGTCATATTTCTCTATCAAATCGAACCAAAGTGCATTGATGAGGCCCTAAGAGATATTTCTTGGGTTAATGTAATGTATGAAGAGTTTAATTAATTTGAGAAAAATTAGGTATGAGAGCTTGTTCCTAAACCGTTTAGCGATTGGTACTAAATGGGTCCCTAGAAACAAGCAAGACGAAAATGGTATTGTGGTTAGAAATAAAGCTAAATCAGTGTCCAAGGGTTTCAACTAAGAAGAATGAATCAATTATAAAAAAACTTTTGCTCCTATGGCTAGACTTGAAGCCATAAGGATGCTCCTTATCTTTGCATCTTTTAAAGATTTTAAATTATTTCAAATGGTTGTTAAAAGTGATTTTCTTAATGGTTTCATTTTCTAAGAAGTGTATGATGAACAACCCCGTGATTTTGAAGATAGTATTCTTTCTAATAATGTTTTAAAACTTTTTAAAGCTCTATATGGATTAAAACAAGCCCCTAGGGCTTGGTATGAAAGGCTTAGTTCTTTTCTTGTTTTAAATAATTTTTTGTAAGGCAAGGTTGGTACCATATTATTTTTTAAGTATTTTAAAAATAATTTTCTTGTTATTCAAATTTATGTTGATGATATCATTTTTAGTTCTACACATGAATCTTTGTGTGAATCTTTTGCCAAATGTATAAGCCAATTTGAAATGAGTTTAATGGGTGAGTTAATATTTTTCTTAGGATTATAAATAAAACAACTAGATGATGGTATCTTTATTAGTCAAACTAAATAGGACTTGCTAAAATGTTTTGGTATAGATAATGCTAATGTCATAAACACTCCTATGAGCATATATATAAAGTTAGACTTAGATAATGAATGTAAGAATTTGATAAAAAAACTTATAGATGAATGATTGATAGTTTGTTATACTTAACAACTACTAGACCGAATATCATATTTAGTATTAGATTATGTGCAATATTTGAATTCAATCCTAAGCTTTCTCACATTAAAGTAGTTAAAAGAATATTTAGATATTTAAAAGAAACTTCTAACTTAGGATTATGGTATCCAAAATCTAAAAATTTTGATTTACTTGCTTATGCTTATGTTGATTTTGGTGGTTATAGAATAGATAAAAAAAGTACTACTGGGACATGTCAATTTTTAGAGCATGCACTTATTTCTTAGTCTTTCAAGAAATAAAATTCAATTGTTTTATCTACTACTGAAGCTAAATATATGGATGAAAAATACATTAGAAGATTACAAAATTAATTAAATTAAATTATATTAAATTAAACTAAATCAAAATTTTGGATTTTAGAATTTATATTTATAAAATTGAGTATTTTTATGATATGATGATTTTCACTTTCCTTCCTTATTTCAACGTTCTTGTTTACAAAAAAGAGGAAGAAAATACACATGAAGATGATGATTTATTATTTTTTATATTTATTTGATACGTTTGCTTATAATTTACATGAGATGATTTTAAATGCATGAGTAGCTCTTAAGTTTTTTAATCTTCCTAGATTTCTTAGATTTTTAAGCTCACCTTTAAAATATTTTTTTAAATTTACTTTTGTAAGATTAAGAGCTCTTCTTAATGATATTTTATAACTACTTCCTTATTTTCTTTCCTTCTTTTTCACAAAAGAAAGAAAATTTTTTATAGCTCATATCCTATTTTACAAAGGGGAGCAAAAATACATGTGCCTTGAAATCTTTAGCTCTACATTTCACCTTTTTATTGATGACAAAGAGGAAGAAATTAATATTGATGACTATGTAAAATTTTTACATAGACATTTCTCCTTGTTTGTTGATAAACAAAGGGAAGAAATTATTAGGACTCTAGCTAATAAGGTCCTAATTTTCAATTTATTGAGCACACATGTAAATCCAATCTAGCCATCCCCTATTAGTAGATGAAGGGACCAGCTAGGTTAGGGTATTTGCGATGAGACATGGGGCACATGTAAACCCTAGTTAGCTGCCCCTTACTCTAATTAAAGGGGGGTTGGTTAAGGTAGGGTTGAGTTGAAAGTAGATTAGGAGTTACTAAATAACTGGCCACTCCTAGATAAGCCGGCTAGTAGTTGCCTCTTAGAGTTAGAGTTAGAGTTGTTAGAAGTATGAGTCTTGAGTAGGAGTCCTATTAGGAGTTAGGGTTTAGACATTCTATAAATAGCCTTATAATTAGCCTCTTTTCATCATCTATAGATCAATTATTTTTCAGCCTATGTGCAGAAAACTAAGGAGGAGGAACTCCTATAGTGTTCCAAGGAGGTTGATCCCCTATAAAGATCACCCCAAGCTTAGAATCTATAAGAGTTTTAACACTTGGTATCAGAGCAGCATTCTTGGTGCCTCGCTGTCCTTCTACAGCCATACATTATCCTTCTGTAGCCATCCAAAATAATTCTCATAATTGCTTGAAGATTATCACCGAATTCCATTGTCATCTCCACTACCACATATCATCCTTTGATCTCCCTATGAATTACAATAGCTTCTAGTTTCCTACCTTACTACTATTGCAATTTAGTTATCCTTATTCAAAAACCTAAAGAAATCATTCCTATTTTATTGCACAAACTTTTCATCACAAAGTTTCCATCTCTATGATGAAAGTTACACTATAGGATTCCAGCCACATAGCACTGCTTGTTTTATCTTGCTGCTACATTTTTTCTATCCAAATCCCTATGAAATTTTTATGACACCTTTGGCACTTCCTAACAGTGGATTTCCTTTTGGTTTCGTCAAAAACTTATTAATATAAACCACTGATCTTTTATGTCCAAGCTGCTACACTTTAAATGTAAATATCTGTTGTAGCACCTTCCTGTGATCATTGATTTTGCCAAACATATTGCTATCGTTTCCTTCCATGAAAATTTTGATGGCATTACCTCTCCCTTATCAGTAGATTTTCCTTGAGTTTTACTTAAATCTTTATTGAGAATCATTGGAAAAAAAATTACGTCTTTACTATTGGAATCTTTTTGACAAAAAATCTACTGTTGCATCTTTGTCTTTCTTATTCTCCTAAACCTACCAAAACCTAACCATCTTACTACCACCAACCAAGACATCTTTAGGGCATCCCTCTAGCCTTAAGATGCAACTGTCATAACCTATTTTCATAGCCTTACAACACCCAAAATCATAGACTAAAATAGTAAACCCTTGCAGCCATAATCTTCTACCATCGATCATTCGTCCGAATCTTCCACCACCCCATGTCATTGACCCATCAACAGAAAAAAGACAAAGACATCACTAATCTACAAGCATACACTATGGCTTCTCAAGATCCAATTGATGCCAAATTTGAGGCGTTAGAATCTTGGCTCGAATCACACATTAAATCACACTTGGAGGATAAACTGCACGCTTTATTCGCGGAGTTCAAGATTGGACAGCCATCGAGTCCAACCAAATTTAAGTGAGGAGAGAGTTCAGAGAGACCTCAAGAGAAGGAGGGACAGCCCTCGGACATGCTTTAGCCACACATGAGGGTGGACTTCCCACGATGGAAAGAAGGAGACCCAGTAGCGTGGATTTCACGCGTCAAACATTACTTTCACTACTACCGAATGTCAGATGATGCTATGGTGGAAATCGCTATCATCCACCTTATAGGAGATGCTATACAATAGTACCCATTAGCTTGATTACAACCATGGAGCTCTGATGTGGATTTAATTTAAGAACGCACTGTTGAACCATTTTGGACCGACAGAGTACGAAAATATTGACGGCCAACTCACAAAGATCCGACAAACCTCCACGATCTAAGAATACTAAACCAGGTTTGAGAAGTTATCCTATCTTTCTCATGATGGACTGACTAATAATTGTTAGGAAAATTCATTGAGGGACTCAAATCGGAGATTAAATGAGAGGTTAAGGTGCGGCATCGCCACACCATAACGGCTGTGATTTCTTTCACCCGAGTACAAGAGGAACGACTCAACCAAGATGCTCGGAGAATGAGAACCACTCCAAGACCCGTGGTATATAAACCTCCTTCTATTCTTAGCTGTCCTTCGCTGCCAAACAAATTGATGAGAGAAGAACTATACTACAAATCGGCAAAGGGTCTTTGTTGGTATTGTGACGAACCATGGAGCCATGATCATTGCTGCAAAAAAGGGTGCCTCCTGCTAATTGAACCCCTTGAAGACATGGAGGAGGAGGTCCAGGAGCATGAGGAAGAGGTCTTGGATAAAGAAAAGTAGCTGGTTGATATTATGATGCATGCTCTTGCCAGCTACGCAAACCCACAAATGATGAAAGTATGAGGACTTCTAAAGTAATAATTGATCACCATTCTTATTGACACCGTGAATACTAATAATTTTATGAATAGTAAGGTTATTGTCCAGATGGCCTTACCTATTGAGGATTGCAGTAAGTTTGACGTTAAGGTCACCGATGGACGAATTTTGAAGTGTGATTGTTGGTGCCCACGGGTGAACCTGTTGCTGCAAGACCAAAAGATAATTGCATATTTGTTTTCCTCCTCTCTCTTGATGATTATGAGGCCATGCTTGGCATCAAATGGCTGATAACATTATATGATGTTTCTTAGAATTTTTCAAAGGTAATTATGAAATTTTATAGCAAAGGGAAACAAGTGGTACTATACGGCAAACGGGGGAGCGATGTAATAACAATTTGCATGTAACAAATTGAGAAAGTTTTACACAAGGCACATAGCAGCAATCTATGGGGGAACCAACCAAAATTTGAAGACCTGGACCTACTTTCCTTGCTGAATTTTCAGATATATTTGATGAACCGCACAACCTACCTCCTACCCACCAATATGATCATTATATCTAGATTCTTTCAAGCAAACCCCTAGCAAACATTTGGCCATGTCAGTATCCTCATCTCTAGAAGAATGAAATAGAAAGGGTTGTAAAGGAGAATGGTTGAAACAAGAGTCATTCGGCCAAGTTGCAACCCCTACTCTTCACCAATACACCTTATACGAAAGAAGGACAAAACATGGCGAATGTGCGTCGATTACCGAGCTCTCAACATATAACTGTCAAGGACAAGTATCATATTCCATAGTAGATGAATTACTTGATAAATTAAGGGGAGCATGATTCTTCACAAAGCTAGACCTTCGATCCGGATACCATCAAATATGAGTATGCGAAGAAGATATACCAAAAACAGACTTTCGAATACATAACGACCACTATAAATTTTTGGTAACATCTTTCGGTCTCACTAATAATCCCTCTACCTTTCAGAGTCTTATGAATGATATTTTTTGGAGTTATCTTTGTAAGTTCGTATTGGTTTTCTTTGATGGCATCCTCATTTATAGCCCTTCTCTCAAGGGTCATTTTCAGCACTTATGACTTGTTTTGACGATTCTTTGAGAGCATGTTCTTTTTGTCAAAAAATCAAAGTGTAGCTTTCTTCAACAGAGGGTAGGGTATCTTGGGCACATCATATCAAAGGAAGGTGTAGTGGTGGACCCTTCCAAAATCGAGGCAATGCAGAGTTGGCCGACCCCAAAAAACATAAAATCATTGTGTGGTTCCTCGATTTGACAGGCTACTACCGCAAATTCGTCAAAGACTATAGAAAGATCAGTGCACCTCTCATATCCTTCCTAAAAAAAGATGCTTTCTAGTGGTTGGACAAAGTCTCTACTACCTTCAACGAACTTAAGGCAGCCATGATAATAACACCCGTACTAGCGCTACCCAACTTTGACAAAACTTTTATCATTGAAGTCGATGCCTTTGGAGTTGGGATTGGCACTGTTCTCATGCAAGATAGCCGCCTCCTTGCTTACACTAGTAAGGTGTTATCTCCTTCCCATCTAAAGATGACTATTTACAACAAGGAGATGCTCGCAATTGTGTATGTGGTGGCAAAATGGAGATCGTACTTGATCGGGCGATGCTTCCAAATGAAAATCAACTATAAGAGCCTCAAAAAATTTTATAGCAGAAGATATCCTCCCCCAAATAGCAAAAATGGGTAACAAAGCTTCTTGGGTATGATTACGAAATAACTTACAAAAAGGAAAAAAAAATATTATTACAGATGCACTTTCATGGCTACTCGAGCAAGCTGAATTTTTGGCAATCTCCCTTCCAACCAGCGACTTTCTTAAGGACATTAGGGAGATGATCCAGAGACCAGCAAGATCATAAACAAATTGGAGGAAGAACCAAGCTCTGTGGCTCATTATAGTTAGGATTCAAAAGACTTGCACTATAAGGGATGCATTGTGCTCGTGCTAAATTCTACTTGCATAAAAATTATCCTTTAAGAGATGCATTCCACACTAATAGTGGGGCACTCTGGGTTCCTTAGAATCTATAAGAGAATTAAGCAAAATTTTATTGGGTAAGGATTAAAAAAATATTATTGCCAAATTTGTAGCGCAATGTGATGTATGCTAACGATATAAAGGTGAAATAGTGGCAAGCCCTAGAAAGTTGCAATCTCTACCCATCCCAGACTTGATATGGACTGATATATTAATGAACTTTATTGTAGGGCTGCCCTCATCATAAGGAAAAGATATAATTCTTGTTGTGGTTGATCGCCTTACAGGTATGCTCACTTTTGTATTATCCGCAACCCCTACACCACTTCTAGCATTGCTCGGATCTTTATGGAAAATAGTATAAAATTATATTGGATACCAAGATTTACTATAAGTGATCGTGATAGGGTCTTCACCAATAAATTTTAGATAGAATTATTCCAGTTACAGGGTACTAAATTGAAGATGAGCAAGGCATAAAATCCACAAACCGATGGCCAAACTTAAGTGGTGAACAGGTGCTTAGAGACATTCCTTAGATGTTTCACTAGTGACCTACTAAAAGAGTGGACAAAGTGGCTTCCCTTGGCCCAGTGGTGGTATAACACAACTTATCATTCGTCGAGAACATGTACTCCTTATGAGGCTTTTATATGATCGACCACCCTGTGTAATTCCAAAATATATATTGGGCACATCTAAAGTAGTACAGGTAAACAGGGAGCTCAAGGACAGGGATAAAATTCTGAAGTTGCTAAAAGATAATCTCTCTATAGCCTAAGTAAGGATAAAATAATAATATGATCAACACAAAAGTGAGAGAGAATTTTCAGTGGGAGATCGGGTCTTTCTTCGGCTCCAATCATACAAGCAAACATCAGTCCAAACCATAGCATCCATGAAGCTTTCACCTTGGTTCTATGGACCCTACTAGATCATGGAGTGCATCGGAGCAGTGGCATACAGATTGGACTTACCCGTCAGTTCCCGGATTCACCCAGTTTCCATATGCCATGCTGAAAGCCTAAGTTGGGGCAAAATGAGATGGCCAAGAACCACCTGCCGAATATTACAACCTAAGGAGAACTTCGAATTTAGCCAAGTGCCATCATTGATCGACGAATCATAACTCGATGACGGCAACCCACAACTAAGGTGCTAGTACAGTGGGCAAATCTACCTACAGAAGATACCACCTAGGAGGATTATGACGACTTGAAGATCAAATTTCCAGATTTCATGGAGTGTAAACCTCAAGGACAAGGCTGATTTGAAGAGGGTGGGTTTATTAGGACTCTAGCTAATAAGGTCTTATTTTTTAATTTATTGAGCACACATGTAAATCCTATCTAGCCGCCCCCTATTAGTAGATGAACGGGCCAACTAGGTTAGGGTATTTAAATGACATTGGGCATGTGTAAACCCTAGTTAGCCATCCCTTACTCTAGTTAAATGGGGGTCAATTAAGGTAGGGTTGATTTGGAAGTATATTAGGAGTTAATAAGTAACCGGTCTCATAGGACTCCAGTAGGGTTGAGTTCTAATTACCCTAGAAGTAGTCAATAAAAACCCTGTGGGATTGTAATAAAATCCCACCTAGCCACTTTTATCCTATAAAAAACTATGACTAGGGTTTAGATTAGGGCCTTAGGGTTTAGTGGCCTCCGCCCCCTTTACTGGGCTGGTCGACTAGGGTTTCCCTTAGCTAGGTCGACTATAGGAGGGTAAAAGAGTAATTTTACTTAGGCAAGCACCCCATGGGCTAGTGTTTAGAATCCTATATAATGATGTAGCCACCCCTCTCTTTTATTAAGCAAGATCAATCTTTTATTCAGCCTTGTGCCGAGTTCTAGGAGGGAGGAACCCTTATAGCGTTCCAAGGGTTGATCCCCCTTAGAGATCAAAATCTATAGAGCTCCTTCTAGAGTCTATCATCTGGTATCATAGCAGCATTCCTACTACCCTTGCTATCATCTCTATCACCCCCACCTTCCCAAGCAATTCTTACAATTGCTGCGACACGCGTCTCCACCTTCCACCCAAGCCGTAGATCAAATTAAACTGCTACTGCCCCCTGCGTTTGAAATTAGAGATCTGATATATTTTTATCACTCATACCTATTTACTACTGCCATTCCTTTATCTTACACATTGAAGAGGTTTTTATATACTTTCATTATTGCAAATTTCAATCGTTGCAAATGTAATTATTATTGTGAAAGCGAAACGCTGCAGAAATTTTTAACCATTTATTTGCCTCTTGAAACCGGTTTTATGCTCCCCTATTTTGGCCAAAATTTGTATATCATTTCATAAATAGTCTTAGCCCTCATCTAAGATCAATCTCTGAAAAGAATTCTCTTTGAAACTATTTCTATTGTGCTCTAATTCTTCATCACCTATTGCTAGAATTCTTATGATAAAGAATCTGCCCTCCATCTTTTCTCCTTTTTCCCACCGTTACTCTGTCGAAATTTTATCAATTTTTTTTTTTGATATTAACCACATCTAAAATGAGGAGTTCTACATATTTTTCTCAAGTTTTCCTTCAAGATTTATGTTTAGAATTCATCGTTTCTCTGACATAAAGCCTGTTTGGCAGGATAGCACATCGTAACACCTTTCTTTGTCAAATTTCATTAGATTTGAGTATTACCTTTTACAGGTTTTTGGACTCTCTTTCTCTCATCTATAAACCCAACCATTCTCACTAAGAACCCCTCCAAATTGCACCCTAAATTGATCCCAAACAACCACCCAAATCAACTCTAAGATGTAGACTACTATCAAACCGATCCACTTACCTAGCCGGCCACCTCTTCCTCAAAACCTCTCATGCCCCTAACATGATAATAAAAAAAGGACCTCAATATTACAGATCTAGAGGCCTACACTATGGCATCAGAGGAGGTCATTAACGCTAAGTTTGAAGCCTTTGAAAGCCACATGGAGAAGAAGATGTGATCCCTTTTCGCTAAATTCAGCATGGGCTGACCACCTAGCCCGAAGAAATCGTAACAAGGAGAAACTTTAGATCAGCGAGATGATCTCCAAGAGCATGGTCACATTATCCCTAATCCAAATAATTCACATATGATGGTTAACTTCCCTAGATGGGAAGAAGGAGACCCGATTAGATGGATCGCGCGCCCGGAGTGCTATTTTTGGTTCTACCGAACCGCCGATGCTACAAGGGTGGAAATTGCTACCATCCACCTTAAGGGAGATGTTATTCAGTAGTTCAATTGGTTTGAATATGCCCATGGAGGTCTCTCTTGGCAGTGATTCATGGAAGAACTACTAAATCGCTTCGGACCAACCAATTTCAATAACGTCGATGGACAATCGGTGAAGATTCGACAACCCTCTATAATACATGAATACTAAACAAGGTTTGAATGTTTATCTAACCAAACTATAGATTGGTCTAAAAAGCAACTTAGGAGACTTTTATTGAGGGCCTAAAGCTGAAGATTCGATAAGAAGTAAAGGTGCAACAACTATACACTCTTATTGTAGTGATTTCCTTCACAAGAATCCAAGAAGAACGATTGAACCATGAAATATGAAGGATAAGGGTCACTCCCCAACTAGCCATGCCGAAGCCTTCAGCCCCCTCTACTACCATTTGAGCCCCCGCATAAAAAAATAAACAAGAGATGAGCTTCATAAACGATCAACCAAGGAGTTATGTTGGTACTATGATGAACCATGGAGCCAAGAATATCACTACAAAAAGGGTCAGCACCTCGTGATTAAACTAATAGAGGATGAGGACAATGAACTATATGAAAAAAGCCTCAAACCTGAAGATGAAGCCATGGAGGAAGAGCCCCAACCGGCTGACTATACAGTGCACGCGCTCGCTGGCTACTCCAGCCCGCAGATGATGAAAGTTGGAGGACTCCTTAGACAATAACCCATCACCATTCTTATAGATATGGGTAGCACCACTAACTTCCTCAACAGCAAGGTTATTGTATGTATAGTGCTTCAAATCAAAGGTTATAGCAAGTTTGACATAAAGATCAACGACGACCGAATCCTCAATTGTGACCAACGGTGCTCATGGGTAAAATTGCTCCTACAAGTTCAAGAAGTGGTAGCCAATTTCTTCCTCCTACCCATTGATGACTACAAAACCATGCTTGGGATTGAATGACTCACAACATTAGGTGACATCTCCTAGAATTTCTCTAAATTAATCATGAAGTTTTATTGTAAAGGGAGATATGTCACATTTCGAGGCAAGCATAGGACCCATATTTCCACTATTTCGACGTGGCGAATAAAGAAGGTGCTACACAAAACAAATGGTGGATTTTTTATGTATATCCAACAGTTATTAAAGGAGGAAAAAATGTAAAATTTAGTTCCTAAGCTTGTCTTATTGCTAGATGAATTCACAGATGTTTTCACGGAGCCGCGTGGGCTGCCCCCTAACTGGCCACATGATCATCGCATCCCTATATTGCCGAGCAAATCTTCATCAAATTTGAGATCGTACCACTATCCTCACTTGTAGAAGGATGAGATTGAGAACATCATTAAGGAGATGCTCGACACCGGAGTGATTCGACCAAGCTGCAGGCCTTACTCCTCGCCGATGTTGCTAGGGTGCAAGAAGGATGGCACGTGACATATGTGCGTTGATTGTCGGGCTTTGAATGCCATCACCGTCAAAGACAAATACCCTATACCAGTAGTAGATGAGCTCTTGGATGAATTAAAAGGAGCCCGAGTCTTCACTAAATTGGATCTCTATTCCGGATACTATCATATTCGAGTATGCACTGAAGATATTTTGAAAACTATATTCCACACACAAAATGGCTACTATGAGTTTTTAAGAGATTTCTATGCAAGTTCGTGTTAGTATTTTTTTATGATATTCTTATTTATAGCTCTACACTTGATATACATTTTCAACACTTACGAATTGTTCTAACAATCCTTCGGGAGAATATCCTTTATGTTAAATAATCAAAGTGTAGCTTTTTACAGCGTAAAGTGGAGTATCTAGGGCACATTATATCAGAAGATGGAGTGGCGGTAGACTCAACAAAGATCAAAATAATGCAACGATGGCCGAAACCTATGAACATAAAATTGTTGTGCGGCTTCCTTGGACTCACAGGCTACTACTAGAAATTCGTGAAAGATTATGGCAAGATCATTGCCCCACTTATGTCCCTACTAAAGAAAGACTTCTTCTTATGATCGGATAAAGCTTCCATAGCCTTTGAATGACTCAAGATAGCTACGACGATGATGCCGGTCCTAGCACTACCCGATTTCAGTCGCACCTTCGTGATTGTGGCCGACACGTCTAGAGTCAAAATTGGGGTTGTTCTAATGCAAGATGGCCAACCTCTTACTTACACCAGCAAGGCTTTATCTCTCTCCCATCTTAAAATGTCTATGTATGATAAAGAAATGCTTGCCATTGTATACGCTGTCATGAAGTGGAGACCCTACTTAATCGGCCAACACTTCCAGATTAAGACAACCACCGAAGCCTCAAGTACTTTTTGGAGTAGAAAATATCTTTCCTGGAGCAACAACGATGGGTAACAAAACTTCTTGGCTTTGATTATGAAATTATTTATCGAAAGGGGAAAGAGAATATTGTGCAGATGCTCTATCTCGACTACTGGGACAAGTTAAAATTTCAGCCATCTCCCTTCCCTCCACCGACTTCTTCAAAGATATTAGAGAGGAGTGGAAGAGCGGCCCAGAAACTCAAGGCATCATAGAAAAATTAGAGAAGAATCTAGGTTCCATGGGCCACTACACTTGGGATTCGAAGGACCTGCGCTACAAAGACTGAATTGTGATTGTTCCTTCTTCCCCTTGCATCAAAACTATTTTGCATGAGTTGCACTCTTCACCTTCAGCAGGGCATTCTGAATTTCTGAGAATATATAAGAGGGTGAAGCAAAACTTCTTTTGGAGAGGCATGAAAAGATAGATTTATGATTATGTATTTAAATGTGATATATGCCAATAGCAAAAAAGTGAAAAGGTGGCAAGTCTGAGAAAACTACAACCACTACCAATATCGGACTCAACATGGACTGACATCTCCATAGACTCCATTAAAGGGCTGCCACCATCTCAAGGTAAAAGTATAAGCTTTGTGGTGGTAGATCGTCTAACTAAATATACTTATTTTTGTGTTGTGAGACATCCTTATACCGTTGCCAGTATTGCTCAACTTTTTATGAAAAATATTGTAAAACTATATGGGATGCTAAGGTTGATTGTGAGTGACCGTGATATGGTATTTACAAGTAAATTTTGGATCGAGCTCTTCCAACTATAAGACACTCAATTGAAGATAAGCACAGCCTTATCATCCACAGATAGATGACTAAATAGAAGTGGTGAACAGATGCCTCGAGACTTACTTACGGTGCTTCACCAATGACCGGCCCAAAGAGTGGACAAGGTGGCTTCCTTGAGCCGAATGGTGGTACAACACAACTTATCATTCATCAACTAAATGTACCCTCTATGAGGCATTGTATGGCAAATCGCCCCCTATAATACCTAAATATGTAATTGGTGCGGCCAAAGTGAATCAGGTTGACTAAAACTTAGTTGATAGGGACAAGCTTCTGCAGCTACTGAAAGACAAGCTAACTGCCACCCAAGCCCACATGAAGCAACAAGCAGAAACTCACAGGAGAGAGCAAGAATTTTTGGTAGGAGACTGGGTTTACCTTCACCTACAACCATACAAGTAGCTATCAATCAACACTAGAGCGTCGATGAAGCTATCTCCATGATTCTGTGGACCATTTCAGATTCTGGAGTATATTGGGGTCGTGACATACAAATTAAAGCTCCTAGATGATGCTAAGATCCATCCCATCTTCTATGTATCCTTGCTAAAGTCAAAATTGGGAGAACGTGAGTTGGTTCAGACTCAACTGCCGAACACTACTAATAATGATGAGATTCAAGCTCAACCTAAAGCTATACTTGATCGGAGGATTGTGATATACCGTTGACACCCTTTAATTAAAGTACTTGTGAAGTGAAATAATTTACCATCCGAAGATACAACATGGGAATCTTACAAGGAGCTGAAGACCTGATTCCTAGAGTTTATGGACCCTCAGCCATGACGATAAGACTGATTAAAAGAGGATGGGAAGATAGGACTCCAACAGGGTTAAGTCCTAATCACCCTAGAAGTAGTCAATAAAAATCCTGTGGGATTATAATAAAACCCCACCTAGCCACTTTTATCATATAAAGAAGTGTGGCTAGGGTTTAGATTGGGGTCTTAGGGCTTAGTGGTCGCCCACCCCTATTGGTTACAAGTGCCCTGTAAGCTAATCACGTGATTATTATTGGCATATTCTCACATTATATTATTTGTTGCATATATATTGTGATGTCCTAGGTTCTGTGCAATAGGAATCGGATTGTGATGAGACCACAATAATTAGATTGATTTATCTTTAAATATAGATATTGAATAATCCCGATCATAGGTTACTCAAGAGGGACATCGAGATAACCGGACATATCGGTATACTATATACTCATCCATATGATGGAGACGGCTAGTCTCATAGCCACTTGTGTGGAGACACTAAGGATATAGTACAGGTGCTCATTGGAGAATGAGTTCACTGATTGATCCGCTTATGGAATGTTGTATGGTTAAAGATACCTAATGTTAGATAGTGATTCTATAGTCCCAGTTGTGTATCTAATCCTTTGACTTGAGGTACCAAGGATGTCCTGTATGAGCACTCCTTGATGTCAAATTTACAGGTTTGGAAAATTCTAAATCTAGTATAACTGGTTAACAAGATTGGTAGCCAACTTTACGAAGGTAATTGAGTATCAATAAAGGATCATCCACTCTCGATATCACGAGAGGAATATCTCATATATGTTTGCTTAGACAAATCCCTGGCCAGGGTCATTCATATTAAGAGAGAAAGAGTTCTTCGGTAGAATCCTATTAGAGCAAGACAAACGGATACCATGTCTAATATACGATTTCTGGGATATTAGTTGGATGAGGGATTATAGATATACGGTAACTGTGGACAGACAGGTCCGATGGATTCGATCCCCCATACCATATGAGGGACTAGTCGATTAGTTGAGTGAATTATTATAGAGATAATAATTCACTATATTAGAAGGAGTTCTGATGGGAGTGACTCACGGCCAGGTCGGTATTGGGCATAGAGGGTCACACACATATGGTGGATGCTTCAGCGAATAGAGGATTAAATGAAAATCCAATTAGCCCCTATTATCATTAGATGAGGCCTTATGCTGATGGGCTCCTTGCTTAAGACCCAATTGGAGGCCTAAGAAAATTATTGGATAGAGATCCAATAATGCAAGATTAGTGGGTAATTGGATAAAGATCCAATACCCACTAAGGCAAGAGCCCTAGGGTTTTTGGTGGCTCTCTATAAATAGGAGAAGAGACTCATGGTTGATATACTGCAGCTTTAACTATTGCCTCCTATTCTCCTCTCTCTCTCTATGCAAGAGTTAAGACATCAGATTAGAGGAGTTTCACTGCAGAGATCCATCGTGTGGATACCGCTAAAGAGGAGGATGCTTGAACTCCTTCATCTTCTCCATCCGGATTTGAAAATATAGGGATATACGATCTCCCTAGGTAAAATCAATCTCTCACGCATTATGATTTTTTTATTTTTATATTTTTCTCGCGATCCCAATCTTTTCACGACGATTTGATCTGCATGGAAAACTAATTTTTCGTTTTGATTTCCACTGCATATGTGATGCTCCCACTGAGGTTTCCCAATAGTGGTATCAGAGTCAAGGTTTTCATGTAAAAGATTGGTTTTAAACTGTGTGTGATGCGATCGAATGGCATAGAATCATTCTATGTGTTCTTGCTACATTTTTTAAATAAACGTAGCAAGGACAAGGGGCAGCCGGCCATGGCTAGGCCATTTGTAGGGGTGGCCGGCCACGGCCTGGCCACATACACGGGGGAGACCTGCTGTGGCCAAGGCCCCTTGCAAAGGGGTGACCAACTGCGATCAAGGCCCCCTACAAGGGGGCGACTAAATGCTGCCAGGGCCAGCCCATAGGGGCAGCAGTTGCCCGCGGGCACAACCACTTGCAGCGTGGTGCCCGCAGGAGTAGCCGCCAGCGACCAGCCCGCAAAGGGCAATGCAGGCCGCAGGAGTAACTACCAACAGGCAAGGGCAACCACCGCCTGCATAGGGATGGCGGCGGCAGTGCAGAGGGGGCAAGAGGGGTTAGGGTAACCGTTTTGTGAAAAGGATGATCCTACCCCTATGAATTCGAGAAATTTCGAGGACTATCCTCGTGTACATAATTTCTAAAATACTCTTAATAATTTTAGAAATTTTAGGGACTGTCCTCTTATCCAGAATTATGAAAATATCCTTGGCAATTTTAAAAATTTTGAGCATGTCCTGATTTTCAAAAAATAATTAATTAAATAGTTTAATTAATTATTATATATCTAGTAATCCTATATATGATGTAATATACATATGATCTATGATATGGATGGATGATCATGAGCCATGTATTATGATGTGTATAATTATGATGATGATGATGATGATGATTATTATTATTATTATTATTATTATTATTATTATTATTATTATTATTATTATTATTGGGCCTACAAGCCTTCATTTTTCTCATTTATTATCGAGCCTGCATGCTTGTGATTATATATAATTATATGGAGAGGTACGGCGGGAGCGTAGAGATGATAACAAGACCCACGATGTCGTGGCGGGAGATCACGATACATTGTGATCCGATAAGAATCCGACAGGCATCGAGATACATCGATGCATACATAGATCCTATTGTGAGTGATTAGGCCCATTGGCTTGGGGCTTAATCATATTAGGTGACGGCTCATGATCATCTGATGTGGCTTGTATATGTGATGTTATACACCTACTAGATATATGTATATATATTTGCATGCGATGTAGATATATATTAAATATGTATATCTATGACAGGA
Source organism: Ensete glaucum (assembly GCA_021527575.1). Classification (NCBI taxonomy): domain Eukaryota; kingdom Viridiplantae; phylum Streptophyta; class Magnoliopsida; order Zingiberales; family Musaceae; genus Ensete; species Ensete glaucum. The sequence continues at coordinate 26,130,360 of CM038559.1, read as the reverse complement.
CATATTAGGAGACCGATACAAAATTTTTATAAAAAAACCCTTCTACGTTAATATTAAGTTGGTAAGCATGAGGCAATAAGATTGACCAACGTGACCTTCCATCGTTATAGGAAGAAATTGAATCACGACATAGGTTGTGTTGGTCGAGTCACTAAAAGCTCACCTATCTATGAGATCGAGTTCTTGCCTGTGACATATAGATATCATCGGTGACTTGAGGACATGGTATGACTTGGTCAAGTAGTCGAGAGCATATCCATCGAATCAGACTCATCTTGTAACGATGGTGATGACTTAACTAAACTTCATAGTTAGTCGAGCAATTGAGACCATAATGAATCGGAGACCGAATATGACAGGAATCACAAGGAGTTGTGATTGGCAAGAGTTTCTACCTTTTAGGCTTAGCATAATTGGTCGAGTCCCTCGAGGCTGCACTAACATACCGATTGGATCCCAATTTCCAATAGGAGTCTGCCGGATACTTCCGTCTCACGTGTCAAGGGTGTCGTATGATTCGCTAGGAAAATAGTGGGAGTACATTAAGATAGAAGTCCATATCTTAATTAGTATTTTCTATAAAGTCTGTATGATATTTATTTACACTATATCTTGTTTGTCGCTTGTAAAACCCCTATATAGCATACTTGATGCCAACCTTCTCATTAATCCAAAGGCTCCATAATTTGAGAATTATTCTCATGAAAGAGAAAATTATATATGTCCTTAACACGATTGTTCCCACCCCGAAGGAAAGGACAAGCGAGGATGAGATCGCTCGCTTTGTGAAGTATAAAGATAGATCCAAAGGAAAACTTGTGTGTTAATCTTATACTTCAGTCCCTACCAGATTTCTTTTCACAGTTCATTATTGACTTTAATATGAACAAGTTTGAGGTGACCCTACCTGAGCTCCTCAATATGCTGAGGGTGCTAGTTACAGGTGCCCTATAAGCCAATCACACGAGTGATGGCATGTGTGACACACTACGTAATCTTTTTGCTTATGATTAATATTGGTATATTCTCACATTATATTATATGTAGCATATATACTGTGATGTCTTTGGTTCTGTGCAATGGGAATCGGATCCTGATGAGATCACGATAATGAGATCGATTCATCTTTAAACACATATCCTAAATAATCTCGGTCATAGGTTACTCGAGAGGGACATCGAGATAACCGGACAGACCGGTGTACTATATCTCGTCCATATGATGGAGATGACTAGTCTCATAGCCACTTGTGTGCAAACACTAAGGATATAGTACAGGTGCTCATTGGAGAATGAGTTCACTGATTGATCCATTTATGAAATATTATATTATTAATGATACCTAATATCATACATGATTCCATAGTCCCAATTGTGTATTTAGTCCTTAGACTTGAGACACTAAGGATGTCTTATATGAGTACTCTTTTCTTTGACGTCAGACTTAAAGGTTTGGAAAGCTCTAGATTTAGTACAATTGGTTATCAGGATTGGTAGCGAACCTTACGACGGCAATTGAGTGTCAATAGAGGATCATCCACTCTCGGTATCACGAGAGAAATATCCTATATGTGCTTGCTTAGACAAATCCCTGGCTAGGGTCATTCGGATTGAGAGAGAAGGAGTTCTTCAGTAGAATCCGATTAGAGCAAGATAAACTGATTCTATATGTGACCTGATAGTACCATATCCAATATACGGTCTCTCGGATATTAGTTAGATAAGGGATTATAGATACATGGTAACTGTGGACAAATAGGTATGATGGATTCGATCCCTCTGTACTGTCGGGGGACTATGGCGTAGTGGTCTAGTACGTCCATAGTCGATGAGTCGAGTGAATTATTATAAAGATAATAATTCATTATATCAGTAGGAGTTTTGATGGGAGTAACTCACGGTCAGCTCGGTATGGGGCCTAGAGGGTCACACACATATGGTGGATGCTTCAGCGAATAGAGGATTGGATGGAGATCCAATTAGCCCCTATTCTCATTAGATAAAACCCTATGCTGATGGACTCCTTGATTAAGGCCCAATCAATCTCTCACACAATCTTTTGCACGACGATTTGATCTGCATGGGAAATCGGTTTTTGTTTTGATTTCCACTATGCATGTGATACACCCGTTGTAGGTTTCTCAACAGTGGTATTAGAGCCAAGGTTTTCGTGCGAAAGATTGGTTTTAAACTACGTGTGATAAGATTGAATCGCGTAGAATTGTTCTACGCGTTCTTGCTGCATTTTCACAGCGAAGGAAGACCTTGCTTGCAAGGCGTAGGGCATGGCGGCCACCCAGGGGTGGCCGGGCCCCAGGCAACCACACGTGAGGCGGCCTCGGGCATGACCAGGCCGTAGCTAAGCTGTGTGGAAGAACCGCCGCCTGGCTAGCCATAGGTGGTAGTTGCCTACAAGGCCGGGGTAGCCCGGGCCGCCTGCAAGGGCGGCGAAGAGTGGGCACTAGCAGAACGCCGCGTGAGGTGACACCGACCAAGGTCGCCGGCGAACGCCTCCAGGGTGGCGCCCGGCGACATGTAGCGCCACCTAGGTAGGGCAACAGCGACGGTGGCGGTGCAGATTGGGGCAAGGTGAGGGCTAGGGCATCCTTTTAAGAAAAAGGATGATCCTGCCCCTCTGATTTTCAAAAATTTCGAGGACTATCCTCATGTACAGAATTTTCAAAATGCCCTCAACAATTCTAAAAATTCAGAGGACTATCCTCTTATCCAAAATTATAAAAATACCCTTAACAATTCTAAAAATTCTAAGCATGTCCTAATTTTTAAAAAATAATTAATTAAATAATTTAATTAATTATTATATATATCTAGTAATCCTACATATGATGTGATGTACATGTGATGTATGATGTGGATGGATGATCATGAGTCATGTGTTGTGATATGTGTAATTATGATGATTATTATTATTATTATTAGGGCCTGCATGCCTTTGTTTTTTTCATTTTTTATCGAGCCTGCATGCTTATGATTATTTGTAATTACAAGGAGAGGCGCATTGGGAGCGTGGAGATGACAATGGGGCCCATGATGTCGTGGCGGGAGATTACGACGCATGGTGATGTGACGATCCGACGAAACCGATGATGATGAGATCAACAATCACAGGGCATGGAGATACGCCGATGCACATATAGATACTATTGTGAGTGATTAGGCCCATTGGCTCGGGCTTAATCATATTAGGTGATGGCTTATGATCATCTGGTGTGACTTGCATATGTGATGTGTTATACACCTACTAGATATATGTATGTATATATATATATTTGCATACGATGTAGATATATATTAAATATGTATATGTGTGACACAACATATTAGAAAACCGATAGAAAATAAAAACCCCTCCTAAGATAATATTAAGTCGATAAGCATGAGATAATAAGATTGACCCACGTGGTCTTCCATCGTTATAGGAAGAAATTGAATCACGACATAGGTTGAGTTGGTCGAGTCCCTCGAGGCTCACCTGTCTACATGATCAAGTTCTTACCTATGACATAAAGATGTCACCAGTGACCTGAGGACATGGTATGCTTAGTCGAGTCCCTCGAGGGCATATCATTGAATCAAACTCATCTTGTAACGATGGTGATGACTTAACTAAACGTTATGGTTGGTCGAGGCCCTCGAGACCATGATGATTCAGAGGCCGAATGTGACGGGAATCATAAGGAGTTGTGATTGGTAGAATTTGCCTACCTTTTAGGCTTAGTGCAATTGATCGAGTCCCTCGAGGTTGCACTAAGATACCAATTGGATCCTGATCCCCACTAGGAGTCTACCGGAGACTTCCGTCTCATGTGTCGAGGGTGTCGCGTGATTCGCTAAGAAAATAGTGGGAGCACATTAAGATAGAAGTCCATATCTTAATTAGTATTTTCTGTAAAATCTGTATGTTATTTATTTTTGTTATATCTTGTTTTGTCAGAAACATGTCGCTCACAAACCCTCTACGTGGCATACTTGATGCCAACCGCCTCACTGGTCTAAACTATACATATTGGCTCAATAATTTGAGAATTATTCTCACGACGGAGAAAATCGCATACGTCCTTGATACAATCATGCCCACACCAGAAGAAGAGGCAAGCGAGGATAAGATTGCTTGCTTTGTGAAGTACATAGATAATTCCATATTAGCAAAATATTACATGTTGGCCTCCATTACTCCTGAGTTACAAAGGCAATATGAGAGCATAGATGCAGATTCTATCCTTCTTCATCTCCGCCAGCTATTTGAGAAATAGGGAAGAACTCAAAGATATGAGATATTTAAGAAACTCTTCCAAGCTAGAATGACAGAAGGGATATCGATTGAGAACCATGTCTTAAAGATGATAGAGTGGATCGAGAAACTCACAGGTCTAGGAATAGTCCTAGAGGATAATTTGTGCATTGATCTTATACTTCAGTCCCTACCAGATTCCTTTTCTCACTTCATCATGAATTTAACATGAGCAAGTTTGAGGTGACTCTCCCTGAGCTCCTTAATATGTTGAGGGGAGCTGAGAGTGTCATCAAGAAGGAGAAGCTAGTTCTCTATATTGGTGAGACCAAAAAGAAAAGGAAGGCCAACAAGATCTTTAAGAAGGGTAAGGGCAAAGAAAGACTAGGTAAGGCAAAGGTTGCCAAGAAATACCCGACAAAGGACAAAAGACAATGCTTCCACTATGGCTAAGATGGGCACTGGAAGAGGAACTGTAAGGACTACCTTGCAGATAATGCGAAATAGAAGCTTGGAGAAGCTTTAGGTATATTCATGATCAGTCTCCACTTGTCAGATTTTTATGATAACACATGGGTATTGGATACTGGGAGTGTTTATCATATTTGTAATTCGTTGTAGGTTCTGGCAAGACCTAAGAGATTGGCTAGAGGCGAGATTAACCTCAAGATGGGTAATGAAGCAAGAGTTGCTGCAGTTGCTATTGGAGAGGTCAACCTACATCTACCTGGTGGAGCTATTACTGCATTAGATGCATGCTATTTTGTTTCCTCTATTATCAAAAATATTATTTCTATCTCTTGTTTTACAATTAGTGGATATAAATTAGTTTTTAAGAATAATAGTTATTCAATAATTATGGATGATAAGATCATCACTAGAGGGACCCTAATAAATGACTTATATATGTTATACACTTTTTCACATATCATGAATATAAATATGTCTAAGACGAAAAGAGATAAGGTGAATAATGCATACCTATGGTATTGTAGGCTAGGTCATATACATGAGGGAAGGATTCAAAAGTTGCTGAAAGATGGATACTTAGATCCATTTGACTATGAGACATATACAACTTGTGAACCTTGCCTTCGTGGGAAGATGGCTAACTCTCCTTTTAGTGAAACTGGAGAGAGAGCCACCGAGTTATTAGACCTCATACATAGTGATGTATGTGGTCCCATGTCGACTCAAGCTATAGGTGGTTACTCATACTTCATTACATTCACTGATGATTTCTCTAGGTATGGACACTTGTACTTAATGAAATACAAATCTGAGGCCTTCGAGAAATTCAGGGAATATAAGAATGAGGTAGAGAACCAAATTAGAAAGAGTATTAAGACTCTTCGATCAGATCGAGGAGGAGAGTACTTGAGTACGAAGTTCACCCATTTCTTCAGGGACAATGGAATTCTATCCCAATGGACACCTCCTTATACACCTTGGCTCAATAGTGTATCAGAAAGGAGGAATCGCATGCTGTTAGACATAGTGCGATCCATGATGAGTTTTGTTGACCTACCCATCTCATTCTGGGGGTACGCCCTAGAGACTGTAGCTTACCTTCTAAACAGAGTTTCATCGAAGTCGGTAGTGTATACACCATATGAGATATGGAAAGGAAGAAGCCCGATCTTAAAATTATTAAGATTTGGGGTTGTCCTGCCCACGTTAAAAGACATAACCCTGATAAGTTGAAATCAAGGATAGAATGGTGTACATTCATGGGATACCCAAAGGAAACTTGTGGGTATTATTTCTATCATCCCAAGGACTGAAAGGTCTTTGTTACCAAGAGAGTTATTTTCCTTGAGAAGGAATATATTCTTGGTAGAAACAGTGAGAGTGAGATAGAATTGAGCGAGGTTGGAGAACCTAGCTTAAGCACTATTCCAGAGTCCAAGTATGTTCAGGTACCTAACACACAAGTTCCAACTTTACGTAGGTCTAATAGAGTATCTCACCCTCCTGAAAGATATGTGGGACATATCAGTGGAGATGACTCTCAAGATGTTGATCCTCAGACCTACAAGGAGGCTATTATGAGTATAAACTCTGGAAAGTAGCAAGAAGCCATGAATTCTGAGATAGATTCCATGTACTCTAACAAGGTTTGGAACCTTGTGGATGCACCTGAGGGTATTGTATCCATTGGCTGCAAATGGATCTTCAAGAAGAAGATCAGAATGGATGGAAAGGTAGAGAGACCTATAAAGCAAGGCTGGTAGCTAAAAAATATTGTCAAAGACAAGGAGTTGACTATGATGAAACATTTTCACCTGTAGCCATGCTTAAGTCCATTAAAATTATTTTGGTCATTGCAACACACTATAACTATGAGATCTGACAGATGGGTGTCAAAATGACATTCCTTAATGGCAAACTCGAGGAAGAGATGTATATGATACAACCAGAGGGATTCATATCCAAAGAGAGTCTAGATAAAGTATGTAGGTTACTTAGATCCATTTATGGATTGAAGCAAACTTCTCGAAATTGGAATATAAGATTTGATGAGATGATGATCTTATGACTTCGTTACGAACGAAGGTGAGCCTTGTGTGTAAAGGAAGGTAAGTGAGAGCGCTATCACCTTCTTAGTGCTATATGTGGATGACATCCTAATCATTTGGAATGATGTAGGAATGCTCTCCACAGTACAGGCTTGGCTATCCAGTAATTTCTCTATGAAAGACTTAGGGGAAGCATCATATATTTTAGGGATCCGAATCTATAGAGATAGATCCAAAAGGATACTTGGCTTATCCCAATCTAGGTACATAGATTCCATTGTCAAAAGGTTTGACATGAAAAAATTTAAGAGAGGTCTCATACCGATGAGACATGGAATATCACTTTCTAGGAGTATGTCCCCAAAGACTCCTGAAGAAGGAGTAAACATGGATAAGATACCTTATACCTTAGCGATAAGATCTATCATATATGTGATGCTATGTACCAGGCATGATAATAGCACATGCTCTGAGTGTCACAAGCAAGTATCAGGCAGATCCAGGTTTAGAACACTGGAAGGCAGTAAAATGTATCCTTAAGTACTTGAGTATGACTAAGGATCTTTTACTGGTATATAGAGGACATAGCCTCTAGGTTGAGGGCTACACAAACTCGAGTTTTCAGTCTGACATTAATGATAGCAAGTCAAATTCAGGGTATGTTCTCACCTTGAATGGAGGAGCAATAAGTTGGAAGAGTTCCAAGCAAGATACTACTGCTAACTTAACCATAGAGGCGAAATACATTACTGCAGTATAAACAGCAGAGAAAGGGGTGTGGATGAAGAACTACATCAAGGATTTGGGAGTCATACCAAGCATCGTGGAGCTGACTCCCATATATTGTGATAGTGACAAGGTGATAACTCTAGCAAGGGAACCCAGGTCTCATCAGAATTATTTTGAATAGGTTCCATATAATTAGAGCGATCATAACCCGTAAAGATATAGCAATAGAAAGAGTTTCATCTGAAGATAACATTGCAGATCCATTGACAAAGCCACTGGCTCAAATTGTATTTGAGCGTCAAAGGGGTATGATGGGGATCAGACACATAGGTGATTGGCTTTAGGTCAAGTGGGAGATTGCTAGTTACAAGTGCCTGCAAGCCAATCACGCGAGTGATGGTATGTGTGACACATTGTGTAATCTTTTTTATTATGATCAATATTGACATATCCTCACATTATATTATATATAGTATATATATTATAATGTCTTTGGTTCTGTGCAATGGGAATTAGATCATGCTGAGATCACGATAATGAGATCGATTGATCTTTAAACACAAATCCTAAATAATCCCGGTCATAGGTTACTCGAGAGGGACACCGAGAAAACCAGACAGACTAGTATATTATATACCCGTCCATATGATAGAGGCGGCTGGTCTCATAGCCACTTATGTGGAGACATTAAGGATATAGTACAGGTGCTCATTGGATAATGAGTTCACTGATTGATCCATTTATAGAATGCTATATGGTTAATGATACCTAATGTCTGATAGCGATTTCATAGCCCCAGTTGTGTATCTGGTCCTTGAACTTGAGACACCAAGGATGTCTTGTATGAGTACTCCTTTCTTTAATGCCAGACTTACAAGTTTTGAAGATCTTCATCTAGGACAAATTTAGAGGCGGTAGAGGGGGCCTCGAGAGTGACGGTTTGGGGTCGTCGAGCTTCTTCCATGGCGGCCCTGAAGGTTGTCCTCAGGCCTCATCTACGTGGGGCCTCTTGTGATCTTTATGTTTTCCTACCACCAATGCTTCGTGGCAACAAATTGATTTACACACTAGAGCATCTTGGGCATAATTATTATCGGCCTTCGGATTAGCGACCAGAAGAACTTGAAGGGTCATAAGCCCATCAGAAATGCTTGCATGATTAGCAAGCGGTGGGCAACGGAAACCCCTTGGAATTTGGTAATGAAGCGAGCAACGAAATGAGAGAGGGGTTCAAGTTAAGCTCGAACTTGTTTGCGAGCTAATCAAAAGATAAGATCGAGGATGGCCTCAACCAATTATACATCCATGTTGGGCCTCGGAGAGTAGTAGGAAATGTTGGGAAACCATTAGAGCATCATATGCATAGTGTCAGAAATAAAATAAAAATCAATTTCCCACGTGTATCAAGTTATCCTACAAAGATTGGTACACGAAAAATCATAAAATTAAAATCTGTAATATGTAAGAGATTGATTACCTAGAGAGATCGTATATTCTTGAAATTCTAAATCTAGATGGAGAGGATGAAAGAGGTCAAACGTCCTCCTCTCTAGTAGTATCCATATAATAGATCATTGCAGTGATGCTCCTCACCTAAAACTCATAACTCTTGCGCACCTTCTTGCAACACCTATGGAAGAAGATCACCTATCTTCTTTGCTACCCTCTTGCAGTAGGGAAGGGTTCGTCAGCTGAGAAGATGAGAGAGGGAGGAGAATAAAAGGGGATGGCCAAAAGTGCAGCTTATCACTATTGTGCCACCCCTGCCTCATGTTTATAGAAAGCCACTGAAAAACACTAATGGATCCTACTTTGTGGGTATTAAATCTTCATCCAATTAGCCACTCCTCTTGGATTATTAGATCTCTATCCAATAATCTCAATTGGCCTTTAACTGGGCCTCAAACAATGGGCCCATCAATGTTGAGTCTCATTCAATGAGAATAGTGGTAATTAGATAATTCATATCCAATCCTCCACTTGCTAAAACATCCATCATATCTGTGTGACCCTCTAGGTCCAATATCGAGCTAGCCATGAGTCCTACCTGTCAAAACTCTGTCTGACTCATGAATAGTTATATCATAAAAATTCACTTAATCCATCAACTATGGAAGTATTAGGCCACTACGTCATAGTCCTCAAATGGTACATGAGATCAAATATATTAGACCTATTTATCCTTAGTTACCATGTATTTATAGTTCTTCATCTATCTAATATCCTAGAGATCGTATATTAGAAATGGTACTATCATGCCACATACGGAATCCGTCCGAGTCTTGCTTTAATCTGATTCTTCCAGAGAACTTCTCCTTTAATCTGAATGACCCTAGCTATGAATTTGTCTAAGCAAGAGCACATGAGATATTCCTCCCATAATATCATGAGTGAATGATCCTTTATTAACACTCAATTGCCTTCATAAGTTTGGCTACCAATCCTGATAACCTATTGTACCAAATTTTAAACTTTTTAAACATATAAGTCGAACATCAAAGAAAGAAGTATTCAAATAAGGCATCCTTGGTGTCTCAAGTCTAAGGACCAGACACATAATTGGGACTATGAAATTGTTGTTTGAGGTTAGGTATCATGAACTATACAGTATTTTTTAAGCGGATCAATCAGTGAACTCATTCTCCAATGAGTACATGTATGGTATTCCTAGTATCCCCACATAACTGCTTATAAGATTAGCCGCCTCGATCATATGGACAGGTATACAGTACATCGGTTTGTCAAATTATCTCAATGTCCCACTCGAGTAATCTATAATTGAGATTATTTGGGATTTGGGTTTAAAGGTAAATCAGTCTCATTATCATGATCTGATATATATATATATATATATATATATATCTATATATATATATATATAATTTTTAAAATTTTATAATCCAATTAGGTAAAATTATTTTTAAAATAAATTTTTAATTTAACTTTAAATTTTTTTATGTCTTACCAATTAATAGGGTAATTAAAAGAATATGTTAGATTATATGAATATATAATTAGGTAAAATATATTATAGATCTAATTAAATTCTGATGATAGTTATTAGTTAGTAGAAATGAAGTTCACTTATATTAGATTTTTTTAGAAAATGATATTGACAGGAGGAACTTTCATAATTATCATCTATTTACTAAGGATAGAAAAAAAGAAAAGACGAATTTAATTCTCTTTACAAATCGACATTGTTATTGCTTATGAATCAATGACAATACATCTATAAATTAGATAAAGACCAAAATTATTATAAACCCCCTATACTATGCCTTAAAATAAAGTCACCCCCCGTACTTTAAAACTCGTCTAAGTGATCCATGTATTACGATTTCACATCAAAGTCACCCCCCGTATTTTAAAACTCATCTAAGTGACCGCCCATACTATGCCTCAAAATCAAAGTCACCCCTCGTACTTTAAAACTCGTCTAAGTGACCCCTCAAACTATGCCCCAAAATCAAAGTTAACCCCCGTACTATAAAACTCGTCTAAGTAACCCTCTGTACTATGATTTTGCATCAAAGTGGCCCCCCCTCTATTAGAAATAAGATTACGTAGTTATGTAAAATAATTTAGGGGATTATTTTTATTTGAGGATTACAACTAAATAGTCTCAAAGCCCTAATTCATTTTCCCCTCTCTTTCTTTCTTCCCTAACCTCTATCGACGTTCTTTTCCACAACTACGATCTCTGCATTTCTTCATCAACCTCTGTCGACATTAGTTTGTTCGTATTTTCACTATCTTTCTACCTTTTTTATTTTTTCTTTGGCGTTAGTTTGTTCATATTTCTGCTGTCTTTCTGCCTTTCTATTTTTTCTTTGCTTGAGATATATGATTTCTATAATTTTGTTGATAAATAAATTAAAGGTAAAATGTGTGTGCTTTTTAAGGTTTTAAATTATTTTGTTACTAAATAATCCCCTAAATTATTTTATATAATGGCATAACCTTATTTCTAATAGAGGGGGCCACTTTGATACGAAATTATAGTACGAGGGGTTACTTAGACGAGTTTTAAAATATGGGGGGTGATTTTGATTTTCAGACACAGTACGAGAGGTCACTTAGATGAGTTTTAAAATATGAGGGGTGAGTTTGATTTTAAGACATAGTACGGGGGTCAATTAAACGAGTTTTAAAGTATGAAGGATGACTTTGATGTGAAATCGTAGTAGAGGGATCACTTAGACGAGTTTTTAAAAAAAAGGATGACTTTTATTTTGAGGCATAATATAGGAGGTCAATAAAAATTTTGGCCTTAGATAAATACTCTCTGAATAATATCAAAAGGTATAGATCATAAATTTAATCTATTATCATTTAATTTTAATCTTTGATATTAATTTTTTTACATAATAATAATATATTTATAATTTTTAATGCTTACAATCTCGTCTAAGTCTTTAGGCCCTTTGTCTGTTTACTTTTCAACATATAAGCTAATGATTTTATGAGCAACGGTTGTGGGGACCTTTTTAATTTCATAAAAGAGGTCATTCGTTGCCTTCTGAATCATCTAAAGATTATAAGTGGATATCTACAAACACGATCTAATTATGCTGAAAAAACAAGAACGAGTGCATTATTTTATGATTTTATTACATATAATATCATATACAAATGTTTTCAAGGGATTACATTTTACAGAAATTATTGCATATCTTTTTCAAATAAAAAAATACTAGTACTTGGAAAGTTTATCAATGATCATTTACACAGTCCGTTTGAATTGGGGGAAAATGTTGAATATAGTCAGCACATTAGATATGTGTTCCTGGCGTAGATAAATTCCTTCTCCATCAGAATAGGTTCTATTTTCACAGATTTTGTCGTCTGCTAAACAGAACTCATTTGTCTCTCTTAATTTTGTTAATAATAAAATTGTATTAGCCAGAACAATCTCATTGATTTCTAGACTTGGAGCGTCATTGATAATTCATTGCATGAGGCCCATGCTAATGCCGATAGAAAGCCTTTCTGTAAGTTCAAATCAACTAGAGTCGTCCAAGCCATAACATTATCTTTTCGTCATTTTAATACTCGGTTGCGGATACAAAGGAATAATAAGGTAGTGTGACATAATTTTACTCCGTATGTGATTTTTTTTTTTTTTTTCATCTCTTGAGCAACTTTAAAAAGTTCTATTTGATAGTAAAACATGGATTTAGCACTATGAAGCATGTCAAACAATTATGGATTTGATGCAGAAATAGCAGCCATCGTCTTGTGATAGCGCATACTGATCACAACTTGCAGATTAAACATTAAACATGAGCGATAACATCACGCCGAAAACAAGCTGGCATTTGGAAGCTATGCCCGTATTCTTTTCATCGTGTGCTTCGGGGATCAGATGAATGCAAAAGTAAACCTCGTGACAAAAATAGCAATTATGCTGCATAAACTTTCATCTGAAGGACTTACAATCCACATCATCGGAGCAGAACAATCTGTATTTGATTTGCACGGTTAAAAAGCACAACCATCTTTCAAAATCAACACACAAAGAGATCGAACTGGAATGATCCAATGTTGGTATGATGATGACAGTCTAATCATAAAGGCCTTCCTCGTGCCAGATATCAACTAAAAAATCCACCATCTCCTGGATTAAGTTTAGCCAGGAAATTATTAGCTGGAAGAATATGCAATTAGGGACTCTGAAAATCTAGAAATTGGAATGGAGAGAAACACTACTTAAGGACAATGGGATGGGTTGTGGAAAAGGTAGTAAAAGCTGGAAGAATATGCAATTAAGTAGGCTCTGAAAATCTAGAAATTGGAATGGTGAGAAACACTACTTACGGACAATGGGATGGGTTGTGGAAAAGGTCGAATGGTTGAGAGTAAATCCTCATATGTGGTGCTCCAGCTGCAAGGAAACATCAAACATTTAAGCAGCCAAAGAAATAACAAAAGAAACTCCATGACATAACATTGTTAGTTCAGTAAGATTCATTAAATTTCCTGGTCCACGTGGATACCAGGCTCAAATAAAGCAAGTTTTTCAAAGGCCTAACATTCTGCAAATCTTCAAAGATATTGTCTAGTGTCAAGGAAAATACATAACAAATTATACAAACATGATGGTGTTGGAGAATTCTTGTAGGGTGACAGGCGCCTGAGACCTTGTTGATACAGTAATGGTGACACTAGTTATCTTGTGGTGATATCACCTTGAAAATGGAAAGAAAAAAGAAAAAGGACTGAACTAACAGAGTGACCATTTAGAAGTTCAAAGATATTATTTAATGTAAAGGAAAATACATGACAGATTATACAAACATGATGGTGCTGGAGAATTCTTGTAGGGTGATAGGCAACCTTGTTGATATACCAAGGGTGACAAATAATTACCTTAAAAATGGGGGACATAAAAGGAATGAATTAACAGGGTGACCATATAGATGTATATGATCATGCATATGCACAAAAACAGATAATAAACAAAATTATAATAATGAATCTCTATAATATAAAAACAAGGAAGGAAAGAAGCAGATGTTGCGGCCTAGCAAATGGCTATAACTACTAAAAAATACTAGAAAACTTACAATTACCATTATTCAGATATTGACAGTCATAGAGCAACAAGAAAGTAGAAACTAAAGCTAACCTTATTGTTGGTTCTCTCGGAGCGATATGGGATCTCTTAGACTGATCTCCAACCCATTCTCTTCGCATCTCATTCCAAGCTATAGCAGCAAAAGTCAGGCAGTGATGCTAAGCATCTTTAGTGAAAATTTCAGTATGCATAAGGTAATCAACCAAAATTCCAAATGTTTTTAGCAACTGGCCAGTAAGTATGTAAGTTACTAAAGGAGCCATAGGCACAAAGCAGAAACATACAACAGAATAATTGTGGTATATGGTAACTAGCTACAGAAGGCATAGAATGAAAGGATTCTACTTTTACATGATTATTGCTTAAACCTTATAGATAAAGTTACCAACATATAATGACAAAAAATACTTTCCAGATTTATTATTATATGTTTGTTGTCATCAACATTCAGTATATGATAATCAAGAATTTGTATATTCATAGTTTAATAGCCAACTTAACAAATTCCAGATTAACAAACTCATAAAGTATTTCCTCTAGGATGTAGACAAGCAATTTAATCAGATAATGAAGAATCACAATTTCTAATGTAATCCAAAATTCATGCAACATAAAAATAAAAAGAAACAAAGAGAGCATTGGAAGAACCAAAAGCACTACAAATTAGCCTCCAGGGTGATGCATCTAAAAGCAAAGACAAATATTACTTCTAAACTCTTTGATGTCAGCTGTATGTCTTTGCTGGCAATTGAACTCTGTTAAGAGCAATGTCTCTAGCTATCCAACATTCAACAAATCTTACACTATTTTTGATAAATTTTTTTCCAGATTATCCTCTATCTCTCTGGGCACCACCAGTCAGAACCTATCTAATGGGAATATTCATAATTTCTTGTTAGAATGCCCAACTCATCTTAAAAAGTTCTTCAGTAAATCCATAATTAAAGCAAACTAACTTGGACATAGATGAAAACTTTTCTTCATTTTTTTAATAATCCCAAACATTTATCTCAACATTAAACTATACATGATACCAACTTTTTGGATGTGTTGTTTCCTAAGTTCTTATGTTCATATCTTACAACCGTCTTATAATTTTTTTTCCTTCAGTACAAAGTCACATAAGTATCACACAAATCTCTGAACACAAAATATAACTAACATAAAGCTATTGCGACTTTAAGTAGAAGAGTACCTTGATGCCAAATATGAAATACAAATAGAGCAAATGTTTAGTGATTAGAGATAATGGCATGTTAAATATCAACAAAATAATAAGAGGGACCAACCTTGATTAGTAAATAAGTTGTTAGGATTTTCCTCTGGCAACATCATGTTCTCATTGGCAGTATTAGGTGCTAAAGAGAAATTTGACTCAAGGGAATGAGATATGCTAATATTGTTCTCCATTGCCTCTGGACTTGAAGACCATTGGCTTTTTTTGTGTGCTGAAAAATGGCCAACATTTATCTTCTTAGATGCCATCAGTGTTCTTTCTGGTAAAGATTGAGGT
Source organism: Ensete glaucum (assembly GCA_021527575.1). Taxonomy (NCBI): domain Eukaryota; kingdom Viridiplantae; phylum Streptophyta; class Magnoliopsida; order Zingiberales; family Musaceae; genus Ensete; species Ensete glaucum. The sequence continues at coordinate 26,114,768 of CM038559.1, read as the reverse complement.
TTGGCTAGACCTCCAACACAATAACTGCTCTGTTCAAGATAAAAAGATGAGAGGTGCTCCCCTTGAATACAATACACGATACATGAGTGCACTAAATCCAAACCGCAACATTAACAACTGGGATGACTGAAATGCTCAAGAAGAATAGATTCAACTAAATAAATCTGGTTCACTTTTAGCAGCTTAAATGCCACCTACCCCATGTATTCTATGAGACAGTTGCTTCCTTAAGTTTATCCATCTAACAAGCTCTGCAAGGCAGAACCAGATAGCTTTCACACTTCCAATTAATACACGTCATCAGACTCTTCATTCTGTTAAATCCGAGAATTCATCAGTGTCATGTAAAAACAGTAAAGAGATATGTCTTTGGACTATCTAACAATTACATATTACAGAGATAAAGAAAAAGATTATTTCCAATCAATACAAGTCATCAGAAAGCAAACATTGTTCAAATCACATTTTCCTAAAACTTCAATATCGATGAGAATCAGGCAGATTAGAAATCCTTGTCCTGCTTTGCATGGGTAGATAAACCATCAATGCTGTAATTCTAACTCAAGGAGGTCGAACAAGGTGGATTATAACTAAAGAAAATAGGTTGGACGAAAATCCGGTTTAATTATAAAATGTCTGAATGAATAATGTGGTTTATTTTTTAATTGGATTCACAATACAAATTAAAAATAAATTGGGCAGTTCGAACTTCAATAGTTATGGTTCCTTAACTATTCATGGCCACATGCCATAGTGTTAATCCAAACATAATGCCACAAAGAGCCTTGTTGCTTAAGGGAACTTTTACTGATACTTCATTCTTATCAAAAGCTATTGCTGGACTAAATTTAGACCCTCTCATGGTTGGGTCTCAGACCATTTCTTGCTCTTCTTCAATTGAAACTTCCTACTCGAACAACAAGCCACATGGGTGTTGCTCAGTTCTGTTTTGGTTTCTATGGATCACCTTTCTTCTTATTGAGGACTACTCGTATTACGTCAGTGGTAACAATGTTTTTGGCATCAATAAGCAAAATGACCAATGTTCATTGAAACATAACTGTTGAAACTTCCTTCTTGAACGACAAGCCATAAGGTTGTTGCTCAGTTCTGCTTTGGTTTCTTTGGATCACCTTCTTATTGAGGACTACTCGAGGCCTTATTGCCCTAGTGGTGACAATATTTTTGGCATGAATACACAAAACGGCCCATTTCATTGAAACACAATTGTTGATACCTCCTACTTGAACAACAAGCCATAAGGTTGCTGCCCGATTCTGTGTTTCAGTTTATTTGGATCACCTTTCTCCTCACTAAGGACTACTCTAGGCCTTACCGCCCCAATAGGAACAATATTTTCGGAATGGATGGGCAAAATGACCTGTGTTAATTTCAAACATAATTCAAGTCTTGAAAATATCAAACTGCATGCTACTCTCATCCATGAGCGAGCAACTAAACTTGCAAAGAACATCAACCCCTAATAAAATTATCCGTTCTTGCAATTTGCATAGGTAAAATTTACTCAACACGCATGCCCTTCACGAATTTTAACGCTCAGCGCTGAAACTACACAGTAAAGGAAAAGAACATAGAAACCATATACAAGTCCTTTCGACATCAAGGTCTCCCTTTCCCCCCAATTTGAGCAAACATCCAAAAACGTGCGGTCAGATCTGGCTGCTCCTAACTAAAATACACAGCGCCAAGTCTTTCCACTCCCACGACAAGCAAAAGAGGGGCATAAAAATAAGTAATCGAGAAAGACCAAAGACCGAATTATATCTAGCGGAATAGGGCGCGGCCAACGGAGACGAATCTGGCCCCAGAATCACTCGAATAAAGAAATGCACGATCAAGCCAACCGACGGAAAGGGCCAAAGAACGATCAAATCAAATTAGCAGACTACAAGAGAACAAAAAAGGGCGCAGGCGACAGAAACAAACATAGATGGGTTTGCCTGTTGGGATTAGAAATAGCATCAGCATCGATTAGACGATCAAGAAAATGGTTGAGGTGCCAAAATTAAGGGAAGGGATTAGGGTTTGAGGGCGGAATGCAGCCATACCCTCGGCGCCGGGGTTCTCCACCCTTACATTCCTCGATCCCTCGGGAACGAACGGATCGAAGCGTAGTGGGGAAGGAACCGCGGGGCAAGAAAGTACTCTCAAGATAACTCATCTGTTCGTTGGGGATTGGAGGGTCTGGACGGGCCCCACTTCTTGGCTCCTAATTCGTGGACCGATGCCACGTCGCGAGCGACACGCATCTCACGGTCCCAATTAATTGCGAATTAGAAAGTTCGATATTCGTAGAAAAATCGGAATATTTAACCGGTGTTGCAGTGGCAGAATAGTTTAATTGTTAATAGGGTGGCAGAATAGTTTAATTGTTAATAGGGTTAAAAAGGTTATTTTAGTGCGGTTATTTTAGACATGTTTAAGTCTTTATATTTTATTTATATCTAAAATAATTTATATATTTTAAAAATATAATATATAAACATCATCTGTTAAGTTTGTATTAACAAACATCATAATCTATATATACGTGATATATTTACTCATAATAAATTATTAATATAAAACATATAATTTAAGTTTAAAAAAAAAAACTAAAATCACTATCAATGGTACGAGAAGACATCATCGTGAAATCAACCACCAGCAACATCGCTACTACCTAATAGGACATCATATACATACAGCTTCTCCCATGCTAATGATGAGCTCAAGAGCTTCTGGTCCTACCTTAGGTGGATATGTATCAATTAATCCGAGTCTATATACGCAATGGTCTCTTGGTCCGTTTTCTTTTTGGGCATCTTCGTCCCTACCACCTCTCACTTCTTCCTCTCTTGTGCCCCCACCCGTCGTACCGACGACATAATGGTCCAACTCTCTCTCACCTCTGCCTCTCCGATTTCGTTCACTGCTACAACCTCCGCTACTTCCTCTTCCTCAACAAGCTAGTCAAAGAATGTGAGCTGGTGCGGGAGGGCGGTTGGGAAATCTCCAATTGGCATCACATGCATAGCGAAAAACAAAAACAAAAATCAGATTTCATAAAGTCAAGTACTTGATCGTCGTGCGACGATTGATGCATGAAAAATCGTAAATTTGAAAAGTGTACATATCATGTGAGATGTGTGACCTAGGGAGATCGTACATCCCTGAAATTTTCATATCCGAAGGAGAAGGCGAAAGAGAACACTCGTGCTCCTCTCTAGCGGTGATCCACACAATAAACACAACAACAACGCTCTTCAAATCATGAGGAGAATAGGAAGATGACCATCAAGACTTCTAGTGCATTAGCCATGAGGTTTCTCATATTTATAGAGGACTCCTGTCATTTAACCTTAATAGGTCATATCGTATTGGGCCTTGGATCTCGATCCAATTACCTAAGCTCTTTAGACTAGTTGGTCTCTATTCAATAATTTCTCATTGGCTCATGTTGAATCTCATACATTGGATCATAAAATAGTGGCTCTGTAGATATCTCATATATGCACCTCTACTCATCGCAACATCTACTATATGTGTATGACCATTTAGGCCCAATACCAAGCTAGTCATGAGTTGCTCCTACCAGAACTCCTAACTCAGGACTTCTTCTGATATAGTAAATTATTATCTTTATAATAATTCACTCGACTCGTCGACTATAAATGTACTAGGCTACTATGCTATGTCCTTAGACAGTATAGAGGATCCAATCTATCGGACCTGTCTATCCTTAGTTATCGTGTATCTATAGTCCATCATCTAGCTAATATTCCAGAGATCGTATACTAGGCATGACAATGTTAGGCCCATATGAAATCTTGTCCGAGCCTCACTCTAATCATATTCTCCCGGAGAACTCTTTCTCTCTTAATTCAAATTACCCAAACTAGATATTTGTCTGAGTGAGCACACACGAGATATTCTACTCATAATACTGAGAGTGGATGATCATCTATTGACATTCAATTATCTTTGTTGTCATTTGTAATAACTGTTTATGCCATATTTGGAGCTTCTAGATCCGTAGTCTGCCGTCAAAGAATGGAATACTTATACAAGACATTTTTGGTGTCTTAAATCTAAGGACCATATATATAATTGAGATTACATAATTACTATTTGATATCAGGTATCATTAACCATCCAATATTCCGTAAGCAGATCAATCAGTGAACTCATTCTCCAATGAGCACCGGTATTATACCCCTAGTATCCTCACACGAGCGATTATCAGACTAATCACCTCCATCATATGAATGAGTATATAACACATAGGTCTGCTCGAATATCTCAATGTCCCTCTCGAATAATTTATGATCAGGATTGTTTAGGGTTTGTGTTTAAAGGTGAATCAATCTCATTATCGTAATCTCATCACATCTAATTGTAATTGCATAGATCGAATGACATCACAATATATATACAAGAAATATAATATGAGAAAATGCTAGAAATAATAACAAACAAAAAGATTGTCATAGCATGTCACACGTATCATTATTCACGTGATTGGCTTATCGAGTACCTATAACTAGCAATCTCTCACTTAATATAAGTCAATCACCTATGTGTTTGATCCCCATCAGACCACTATAATATTCAAATGCAATCTGAGACAATGGCTTCGTTAGTGGATCTATAATGTTATCTTTGGATATAATCTTTCCACTACTACATCTCCACGGGCCGTGATTTCTTTGATTAGGTGAAACCTCCTCAGAACGTGCCTAGACTTATAATGAGACATGAGTTCCTTTGCTTAAGCAATCACCCCGTTGTTGTCGTAATATATGGGAATCAACTCCTCGTTGCTTGGTACGACTCTCAAATCTATGTTGAACTTCTTCATCCAGACTTCCTCCTTACTACTTCTATTATATCAATATACTCTGTCTTTGTGGTCAAGCCAGTAGTAGTATCTTGCTTGGAACTCTTACAGCTTATTGTTACCCAATTCATTGTGAATATATATACTGAATTTGACTTGTTATTGTCAATATCATACTAAAAACTCGAGTCTATATAGCCCTTAACCTAGAGGCTATCTCCTCTACATACCAATAAAAGATCCTTAATTCTTCTCAAGTACTTAAGGATACATTTTATTGCTTTCTAATGCTCCAAACCTAGATTTGCTTGATACTTGCTTGTGACACTCGAAGAATATGCTATATTAGGCCTGGTACATATTATAGTATATATGATATACCCTATTACAGAGGCATAGGGTATCCTATCCATATCTGCTCTTTCTTTAGTTGTCTTTGGGAACATGCTCATCGAAAGTGATATTTAATATCTCATTGGTATATGACTTCTCTTGGAATTTTTTATACCAAACTTTTTGGCAATAGTGTCTATGTACCTATACTAGGACAAGCCAAGCATCCTCTTGGATCTATCTCTATAGATCCGAATCCCAAAAATATAAGATGATTTTCCTAAATCTTTTATGGAGAAGTGTCTAGATAGTCAAGCATTAATTATAAAGAAGATTTCTACATCATTCTCAATGATGAGAATGTCATCCACATATAATACCAAGAAGGTGATAACACTCTTACTTACCTTCTTATATATACAAGGCTCATCCTCGTTCTTAATGAAGTCAGAAGATCTGATCGTCCCATGAAATCTTATATTCCAACTTTGGGAAGTCTGCTTTAGTCCATAGATGAACTTAAACAACTTTCACACCTTATCTGGATTTTTTATGGATATGAATCCCTCATGTTATATCATATACACCTTCAAGAGGTTGCTAGTGTGGTGTGCTATAATAACTAAGAAAATTTAGATAGATTTTAGCATGGCTACAGGTCAAAAGTTTTTATCATAGTCAGCACCTTACCTTTGACGATACCTCTTAGCTAATAATTTTGCTTTATAGGTCTATATATTTTCATCTGCTCTAATCTTCTTCTTGAATATCCATTGACAACCAATGGGTACGATACACTCATGTACATCGACAAGGCTCCAAACATTGTTGGAATATATAAAATCCACCTTAGAATTCATGACTTCTTGCCACTTCTTATAGTCTATGCTCGTAATAACCGAATCTATTCAGGTATCTAACACATAAGTTTCAACTTTACATAGGTTTTGTAAAGTGTCACACCCTCCTAAGAAATATATATGACATACCAGTGGAGACAACACTCGAGACCTATAATTTCACTTTATAGGTCCCGAGTGTCCTCTCCACTAGTATGTCATATATATCTCTTAGAGGGTGTGACACTTTATCAAACCTATGTGAAGTTGAAACTTATGTGTTAGACACCTAAATAGATTCAGTCTTTGGAATAATACTTAAGCTAGGTTCTCTTACCTCGCTCAAATCTATCATGCTCCTATTGTCCTACCAAGAATATGTCCCTTCTTAAGGAACACTGCACTCTTGGCAATAAAGACCTTTTGATCCTCAACCTGATAGAAGTAATATCCATAAGCCTTCTTGGGGTATCTCATGAACTTGCACCATTCTATCCTTGATTCCAACTTATCAAGGTTGTGTCTTCTAACATGTGTAGGATAACCTCAAATCTTAACAATCTTAATATCAGACTTCTTTCCTTTCCATATCTCATATGTTGTAGACACTACTGATTTAGATGGAACTATATTCAAAAGGTAAGCTACAGTCTCTATAGCATATTCTCATAATAAGACAAGTAGGTTAGTGAAAGTCATCATGGATCGCACTATATCTAATAGCATGTTATTTCTCCTTTCTGATACACCATGAGTTGTGGTGTATAGAATCTTGTGGTGCTTGAGGAACTGGATAAACTCTGTACTTAAGTATTCTCCTCCTCGATCTGATCGAAGTATTTTAATACTCTTTCTAATCTAGTTTTCTATTTCATTCTTGTATTTCTTGAATTTCTCGAAGGCTTCAAACTTGTATTTCATCAAGTATACATGTTTGTACCTAAAGAAATCATCAATGAAAGTAATGAAATAGAAATAACCACCTATGACTTGAGTCAACATAGAGCCACATTTATCACTATGTATGAGTTTTAGTAACTCGGTGGCTCTCTATCCAGTTCTACTAATAGAGAGTTGGTCGGTTTTCTATAAGAGTAAAGATTGCAAGTTACATATGACTCATAGTCGAATAGATTTAGGTATTCATCCTTCAGCAACTTTTGGATCATCCCCTCATAGATATGTCCTAGCTTATAATGCTATAGGTATATATTGTTTACCTCATTTTATTTTCTTGTGATGTACTCATGTTCATGATATATGGAGCAATGTCTAGCATAAACAAGCCATTATACAATGTTCATATAATAATGATCTTATCATTCTTAATAATTAAATAATTATTATTCTCAAAAAATAGTTTATAACCATTTAATATCAAATATGAAATAAAAATAATATTTTTGATAATAAAAGGAACAAAATAACATGTATATAATACAATAGTAGCTCCACTATGTAGATATAGAGTGACCTTGCCGACAGCCACAACAATAACTCTTGCTCCATTACCTATCTTGAGGTCCATCTCACCTCTCGCCAGTCTCCTAGGCTTTGCCAAAACTTACAACAAATTACAGATTTGATAAACACTACCAGTATCTCATACTCATGAGTTATCACAAGAATCCCGCAAATGGAGACTGATCATGAATGTACTTGAAGCTTCTTCAAGCTTTTACTTCGTCTTTTCTATAAGGTACTTCTTGTAGTTTCTCTTTTAGTGCCCGTCTTTGCCGTAGTGGAAGCACTGACCTTTGTCCTTTGTTGAGTCCTTCTTGGCAACCTTTGCCTTACCTCGTTTGCCCTTGTTCTTGCCCTTCTTAAGGGTTTCTAATCTTCTTTTTCCTTTTAGTCTCACTAACGTAGAGAACTGATTTCTCTTCTTGATGGTGCTCTCTACCTCTCTCAACATATTGAGGAGCTCAGGGAGAGTCATCTCAAGCTTGTTCATATTGAAATTCATAATGAACTAAAAAAAAGAATATGGTAGGAACTGAAGTATAAGATCAATGCACAGGTTGTCATCAAGTACCATTCATAGACTTGTGAATTTCTCATTCTACTCTATCATCTTTAGGACATGGTTCTGAATCGATGCCTCCTCAGTCATCCTGGCGTAGAAGAGACTATTGGATATCTCATATCACTGAGTCCTTCCCTATTCCTCAAATAGTTTCTAAAAATGTAGGAATATAGATTTGACATCAATGTTTTCATGTTGTCCCTATAACTTAGAAGTCATAGATGCCAATATGTAACACTGGTAAGCGAGGAATCATCTTTATACTTCACATATCGAGTAAACTCTTCCTAAATGCTCCTACCTTAGGCCATGGTGTGATTGTATCTAGGATATATATGATTTTTTCTGTTATGGAAACTATTTTCAAGTTACGGAGCCAATCTACATAGTTTGGACTAGTAAAACAGTTGGCATCAAATATGTCATGTAGAGGGTTTTAGAGCGACATGTTCCTAACAAATAGAAGATATAGCATAAACAAATAACATGTAGAGTTTACAGAATAAATAATCAAGACATAAACTTTTATCTTGATTTGCTCTTACTATTTTTTTAGTAAGCCACGTAACACTCTCGGTATGTGAAACTAAAGTCTTCAGCATACTTCTAGTGGAGATCGGGATCCAATTGGCATCTTAGTGTAACCTCGAGAGGTTTGACTAATTATACTAAGCCTAAAAAGGTATACAACTCTTATCAATCATAACTCCTTATGATTTTTGTCCTTTTCGACCTCCAAACTATCATAGCCTTACGGGACTCGACCAACCATGATATTCGGTTAAGTCATCACCATCGTTACAAGATAAATATGATTTGATAATATGCCATCGAGGGACTCAACCAAGCATATTATGTCCTCGGGTTACCGATGACATCTCTATATCATAGGTAAAATCTTGAATTACAATATAGGTGAGTCTTAAGGAACTTGACCAACTCAACCTACGTCAGGATTTGATTTCTCCCTATAACAATGGAGGGCCATATGGATTAATCTAATTACCTTAAGGTTACTGATTTAATATTATCGTGGGAGGAGATTTTGATTTGGTCTCCTAATATGATGTCACACACATACATATTTAATATATATTTACATCGCATGTAAATATATATATACTTATCTAACAAGTGTCTCGCAATCATATATTATACATATACAACCATACTATATGATTATGGACCATAACTTGTGATCAAGCCCAAGCCAAATGGGCCCAATTACTTACATCACGGTCTATATATGCATCGGTGTATCTCAATATCCTGTGATTGTCCATCTCGTCATTATTGGATCTGTCGGCTCCTTAGCACATCTCCATGCATCAGAATCATCTATATTGACCTCGTGAGTCTCATTGCCACCTCTATGTTAGGATCAAAGTGGTACTAAGAGGAGGGGAGTTGTGAACTAGTGCTTATAAAAAATTTACGTCGATTTAAATACTCACTCAATAAAAAAATATCAAAAATACATTTAAGCTTAAAGATATGTGTAAGCATAGAGATATTTTTAAGAGTGCAAATAAAGGTAATAGATAGTTAAATAAGAAAGTAATTAATATGAAGAGCAAATAAGAGGAAGCAAACCGATTTTATAGTGGTTCGGTCTTGTGACCTACTCCACTCTTGATTTCTCCTTTATTGAGGTCACCGGCTTCCACTATTGATCTTCCTTCAATGGGTGAAGATTGATTACCCTCTTACAACTCTATTCTTCTTTTATAGGTAGGAGATAACCTTTATAAGTCTCTAAGCTCTCCCTTAAACAAAAATTCTACACAAAACGAAAATGAGAAGAAACTCTTAATTACAATAGCGTTTTCACAAAGGTTTTTTGCTCTTAATTGCTTTTATCCTTTTAGCAATAATGAGTGGGGTATTTATATGCCCCAAATAGCTTCAAAAGTAGAGCCAAAATTTAAATTCTAAGTAATCTGAAGGTGCTAGTCTCGAAAATTGTGTTCTGGACAGTTCAGCAGCTCGACACTATTTGTCAGACTATGTCTAGGTGGGTCAACCACCTGACACATCTTTGAAGACTGTGTCATCTTGGAGACCATGTCTTCGAAGACCATGTCTCATTTGATCTTGGGTTACTAAAATAACTTTTATAACAAGTCCAAATCATTCACAATTAAAGTCTAATGGCCTCTTAATTGAGTTAGTAAAATTAACTCTTATCATGATGCTAATTACAACACTCAACGTATAATCTTTATTGTCCAATTATCTCTTTGGCGAACTCACAGCATCTTTCCGATAAACCCCCGACGAGCTCCCGATTTCCTTCGGTGAACTCCCAACGAACTTCCAGCATTCTTCCGACAAACTCTTGACGAGCTCCCGACAACCTATCGGCGAACTCCCGATGAACTTCCCGGTAAACTTCTGGTGAGTTCTCAGTGAGCTCCTGACAACATCGTCCGAACCTCGGCCGACCTCTAGCGAACTCTCGATGAGCTCTCATTGCGTCGTCCAAACATCGTCCGAGATTCAACAATCTCTCCCTTTTTTATGATGATAACCAATTGACGACATGAGTTAATCGTAACTCCCCCTATGTATATGTTATAGGATAAGTAAAACAAACTTGAATTCAAAAGCACCATCACTTTTGAATTCAAGTATTTTGATAATTTTCATAATTTAACCATACATGATACCATACATAATAAAATTTTTAGAGATTCATTTTCTTGGTATCACATAAAAATTTCAATCATTATATTCACAATATAGCCATGTCATCATAAAATTTTTAACTATTTCAAGGATCTCAAAATATCTCTCTTATATCATCAATTATGTTATTTCTCCCCCTTTGTCATCAATAAAAAGGAGAAATGTATAATTTATATTTGAATATTTATCACAAATATCTATCATTTGAACATTTATCAAAAATATTCAAATATACCATTTATCATTTGTCATCAATATACTATTTCATAAAAAGGGAGAAATATTCAATAATTACTCAAAATAAATGTTCATTATATGATAAAATTTCAAATATAATATTTATTATATGTCATCAATCATGTTGTTTCTCCCCCTTTGTTATCAAAAAGGAGAAATAGTCATCACATATTTGAATACTAAGTGTTCAATATATATGTAAACACATTTATCATAAATATTCATTACACAAAGAAAGAAATCTAGTTCATTTCTCCCCCTTAGTAAAATAAGAAGAAAAAATAGTTTAATCTATTTTGTATCAAATTACTTTCTTCTCCTTTATAAATAAAATAAAAGAAGAAGAATGAGAGGGGGAGTGTCAAAGATCCAAAAATCAAGTATCCGAAAATAAAATAATTTATTAAGAGGAGTGATACATATTCATGAATCCAAGATTATTTTGAAAGAAAGCTCAAAAAGCTAAGAAATTTAAGAAGACTATAAGAGCTACTCATGTATTCAAAATCATTTTATATAAATTTTAAGTAAAATCTCAATAAATCTTAAAAATAGTAAATCATGCATTTGGATAGTTTAACATTCATAACTCTCTTCTAATAAAGTCAAATTATTCTTCATTTAATAGCTTGGTGAATGTATTAGCTAATTGATGGTTAGTATCAATAAATTCAAAAGATATATCATGATTATTTACATGATCTCTAATAAAGTGATGTCTAATGTCAATATGTTTAGTTCTTGAGTGTTGAATAGGATTTTTAGTTAAACATATTACACTAGTATTATCACATTTGATAGGAATATTATTCAAGTAAATTTCATAATCTTCTAAAGTATTTTTCATCTAAATAACTTGTGCATAGCATGCACTAGCTGCTATGTACTCAGCTTTGGCTGTAGATAATACAACTGAATTTTGTTTCTTGAAAGACCAAGAAACAAGAGCATGTCCTAAGAATTGGCATGTTCTGGTTGTACTCTTTCTATCTATTCTATAACCTCCAAAATCGATATCCGCATAGGCAAGCAAATTAAAGTTTTTTTTTACTTAGAATACCATAAACCTAAATTGGAAGTTCCTTTTAAATATCTAAATATTTGTTTAACTACCTTAAAATCAGAATTTAGGATTGGATTGAAATCTTACACATAATCCAATACTAAATATTATATTCGATCTAGTAGTAGTTAAATATAATAAATTACTTATCATTCCTCTGTATATTTTTGGATCAAAATTTTCACCTTTATTATCCTAAGTCTAATTTTGTAGAACTGCTCATGGGTGTGTTTATGGCCTTAGCATTGTCCATACCAAAATATTTTAACAAATCTAAGGTATACTTAGTTTGACTTAATGAAGATATCATCATTTAATTATTTTATTTATAATCTTAAAAAGAAATATTACACCCATTAGACTCATTTTAAATTCTTGGCTCATACTCTTGGTAAAATATTTACTTAAGGATTCATTTATTGAACAAAAACTAATATCATCAACATAAATTTTAATAACTATAAAATTATTTTAAAAATACTTAAAAATAATATGGTATTTACATTTCAAAAAATTATTTGAAATAAAAAAAGCTAAATCTTTCATACCAAGCCCTAAGGGCTTATTTTAATTCATAAAAATCCTTAGATAGTTTAAAAACATGATTCAGAAAAGATCATTTTCAAAACCAGAGGGTTATTCAACATAAACTTCTTTGGGACTGAAACTGTTAAGAAAATTACTTTTGACATCCATTTGAAATAACTTAAAATTCTTAAAAAAGACAAAAGCAAGAAGCATCCTTATGGCTTCAAGTCTAGCCACAGGAGCGAAGGTCTCTTCATAATTAATCCCTTCTTCTTTCTTCTTGGTTGAAACCCTTAGCCACTAATATAGCCTTGTTTCTAACTATGATTCCATTTTCATCTTGCTTATTTCTAAAGACCCATTTAGCACTAATCACTAAATGGTCATTAGGTCTAGGAACAAGCTCTCACACCTCATTTCTCTCAAATTAATTTAACTCTTCATATATTGAAATAACCTAAGAATCATCTTTTATGGCTTCTTAAATGCATTTGGTTCAATTTGAGATAAAAATGCGAGGTTAGCATAAAAATTTGTAAATGATGAACGAGTTTGAACATCTTTTGATGTATCTTATATTATTAACTCCTTAGGATGAATACCTACATATTTCCATTCCTTAGGGAATAATTCCTTGAAAGTAGATGCATCCAAGTTATTTTGGAGAGGAGATTTATCATTCAAATTTAAAGTATCAAAATCAAAATCATCATCAAAATTAATTTTCTTCAATTTGGAAACCTCATTAAAAATAATATGGCTAGATTCCTCAATTACTAGAGTTCTTTTATTAAAGACACAATAAGCTTTTGAAATTGAGGAATAACTAAGAAGTATGTCTTCATCAAATTTTGCATCAAACTTTACTAAGGCATCTTTTTCATCCAAAATAAAATATTTACAATTAAATACTTTAAAATATGAAATATATGGTTTTTGTATTATTCCATAATTCATAAGAAGTTTTGAAGAGGAATAGTCTTACGAGAACCCTATTCATAACATAGCATGCTGTGTTAATGGCTTTGGTCCAAAAATATTTGGGTAGGCTATGTTCGTTTAATATTGTTCTAGCCATTTCTTGTAAGCTCCTATTTTTTCTTTCTACTACTTCATTTTATTGTGGATTTCTAGGAGTAGAGAAATTATGATTATATCCATTTAAGTCATAAAAATTTTGAACGTCATGAGTTTGAAACTCACCACCAGGATCACTACATATAGATGAAATCATAAAACCCTTTTCGTTTTAAACAAGTTTATAAAATTTAAAAAAATTACTCTTGTGTGCCAAGAAATAGGTCCAAGTATATCTACTATAATCATCTATAACAACAAATATATATTTGCTACCTCCTAAGCTTGTAGTATCAATTAGTCCAAATAAATTCATATGGATCAATTGAAGTGGCCTAGAGGTGCTTATTTGATTTGTTGATTTGAAACTACTTTTTATTTGTTTTTCTAGTTGACATGCATCACAAACTTTATCTTTAACTAACTTGATGCTAGGCATTCCTCTTACTAGATTTTTAGTTGAGATTTGGTTTAATATTTTCATGCTAGCATGTCCTAGTCTCCTATACCAAATCTATGTATCATCATTTAAGACCGATAAACACATTTAATTATAAAAATTATTAATGTCAATAGTATATACATTATTACTTCTTAAGGTAATCATAGAACTATTTCTATGTGATATTTCTGCTTAGTAGATTATGTTTCAAACCATCAAGCCTTCTTGTCTCTGAAGGTGATAAATCCTTCATTTAGGCTAGTAAGCTTAGAGAAATGAATTGGATCTTCGGTCATATGCCTTGAGCATCCACTATCAAGGTACAATTTAGTGCTTATAGCCTTTGTTTGGAGACAAACCTATAAGAAAGAGGGTTTTGGTTTAGGTACTCATTTGCCTTTGGGTTCCTCATGAAAAATTTTACCTAATTTTACTAATGGCGTTTTGTCTATAATTCCTTTTGGAACCCAAATTAAAGATGATTGACTTTTGTTAAGTATTACTCATAAACCCAATTTCTTCCTTTTTATGAACATGACCCTTATTAGCAAGGATCATCTTTAAGGATTTGTTACCTATTTTAAATTTTTCTAATGTCTCTTGTAATAAAATATTTTCTTTCTTAAGTATATTTAATTCTTCACACTTGGTGCAATGAGCTATCTTATGTTTATCATACTCCCTTTTTAAATTTTCAAACTAATGAAGCATGATCTTTCTTTAATAATTTATGCTTTTTACTAACTAATTTAAGATCAACCTACAAGTCATTAAATGTATTAAATAATTTATTATAAGATAAAGAATACTCATTTAGGTTACTTGTCTCGTTGTCAAATGCTATTAAAATGTAATTTGTAATTTCTTCCTTGTTGGTTGGCTCCTCGTCTTGGGATGAACTTGAGTCGTCCCAAGTAGCTTTGAGCGTCTTCTTCTTCTTTGGTTGCTTCTTCTTCACTCGGGGACATTTATTTTTAAAGTATCCCGGCTTCCTATATATTATTGAGTCTTTTTTTAGTTCACTTTTGTTCTTAGCATCTTATTTTGTCTTAATAGTTTTTAAGAATTTCTTTAATTTTCTTGTAAGAAGTGCAAAGTCCTCATTATCATCATTGTCCCTTGAGTTTTCTCTCAAGTGGTCTTCCTTGGTTTTAAGTGTTATGTCCTTCATGTTCTTTGAAAAGTTGTTCTCGAGTTTATCATGTGCTATACATGTCATTTTGTAAGTCATCAAAGACCCAATTAGTTCTTCAAGCGAAAAATTATTTAAGTCATTTGCTTCTTATATTGTCGTTACTTTAGGATCCCAACTTTTAGGAAGGGATCTTAATATTTTGTTAACATTCAAAATTAGAAAAACTTTTACCAAGCGCTTTTGGACCATTAACGATATCCGTAAAACGAGTGTACATGTCTCCTATGGTCTCACTTGGTTTCATGCAAAACAACTCATAGTTATGCACCAAAAGATTAATTTTTTACTCTTTAACTCGACTAGTGCTTTCGTGTGTAACTTTAAATGTGTGCCAAATCTCGTGTGCAGTTTCGCAAATAGAAATCCGATTAAATTCTTTTTTATCAAGAGTACAAAATAAAGCATTCATCGCTTTAGCATGGAAAGAGAAAATCTTCTTTTCCAAATTATTCCATTCGTTTATAGGTTTTGAAGACTATTCAAAACCACTTTCAATAATATGCTATATTTAAAATCTATAGAAAGTAAACAAAATCTCATTCGAGTTTTCCAATAGGTGTAATCCGTCACATTGAACATGGGAGAATGAGTGATAAAAAGTCCCTCATGATTACCAACAAAAGTCATCTCTCTTGGATTTTAAGCCAAATAGAGAGAAACATACCTCTGATACCAATTGTTAGGATCAAAGTGGCACTAAGAGGGGGTGTGTGTGAATTAGTCTTATAAAACATTTACGTCGATTTAAATACTCGCTCAATAAAAAATCGTATCAAAAATGTGTTTAAGCATAAAGATGCATGTAAGTGTAGAGAAGCATTTAAGCATAGAGATATTTATAAGAGTGCAAGCAAAGGTAATAGACAATTAAATAAGAAAGCAATGAAGATGAAGAACATAAAAGAGGAAGCAAACCGATTTTATAGTGGTTCTATCTCGTGACCTACTCCACTCTTGATTCCTCCTTCGTTGATGTCACCGGCTTCCACTATTGATCTTCCTTTAATGGGTGAAGATCAACTACCCTCTTACAACTCTATTCTCCATTTACAGGTTTAGGAGATAACCTTTACAAGTCTCTAAGCTCTCCCTTAAACAAAAATTTTACACAAGATGAAAATGATAAGAAGCTCTCAATCATAATAGCATTTTCACAAGATTTTTACTCTTAATTGCTTGCATCCTTTCAACAATAATGGGTAGGGTATTTATAGGCCCCAAATAGCTTCAAAAGTAGAGCCAAAATTCAAATTCTAAGTAATCCGGAGGTACTAATCTCGAAGACTATGTTCTAGGTGGTTCAACCGCCTAACACTATTTATCATACTGTGTTTGGGTGGGTCAACCACCCAGTCTGGGCGAGTCAACCGCCTGACATATCTTTGAAGATTGTGTCATCTTGGAGACCATGTCTTCGAAGACCGTGTCTCATCTGACCTTGGGTTATTGAAATGACTTTTATAATCAGTCCCAATTAAGGCCTAATGACCTCTTAATTGAGTTAATAAAATTAACTATTATCATGATACTACGATACTCAATGTATAATCTTTGTTGTCTGATCGTCTCTTTGATGAACTCCCGATATATTTCCGATGAACCCCTGGTGAGCTCCCAATTTCCTTCGGTAAACTCCCAACGAACTTCAACATTCTTTCAGCGAACTCCCGGCGAGCTTCTGATAACCTATCGGCAAACTTCCAATGAACTTCCCGACAAACTTCTGGTCAGTTCTTGGCGAGCTCCCGACAACATCGTCTGAACCTCGGTCGACCTCCAATAAACTCTCGACGAGCTCCCATTACGTCATCCGAATCTAGGCCCAATGCTCGAACTTGACTCTGGTCCAACATCTAATTGTACTGTCCTTTACTATCACAGTTAATCTTATTTTCTTTAACACACAAGTTAGATCATAAAATCCATCAATTGATTTCATCATCAAAATCTGAGATTAAACACTCTATGCTTTCTTTGTGACTCTTTATATAATTACAACATGATCATAGGCACGTAGATCCAAAAATAAATAAAAAATGAAGGGTTCCATGCCCCAAAAATAATATGTACATATCACACGATCCATTATCACCCTCTCTTATCCTACATCATATGTGTATATCATCATGTAGGACTACTAGATGATAATAATAATAATAATAATAATAATAATAATAATAATAATAATAATAATAATAGTTAATCAAACCTTTTAATTAATTATTTTTTTTAATTTTAGGATATGTAAGAAATTTTTATTTATGAAGGGCATTTATGAAAATTGGATAAAAATGATAGACTTCGAAATTTCTATATTTTAGAAGGCAAAATTATCTTTTAACACCCAAAAGCCCTAAGCTCCTCGTGCACCACCTTCTTACGGGTGACATAGCCTCTGCCATACACAGCAACACATTTGTTGCGCACAGAGGTGGCCGCCCATGCCGCATGCGATTACCGCCTTTGTAGCAAGCGCCACCTTCATGCATGACTCTGTTTCTGCTATGCACAAAGGTGGTCACCCTCACTGTAGGTGGTCGTTGCCTTTGCGATAATCGCTCCCTTCGTGCGTCTACCACCCCTGCCCACGAGAAGTCATGCATGCGGTTGGTGCTTGTGCGATTGCAACTAGTGCGATCATTGCCTATGTGGCCTCTATTCATATGCGGCCACTACTGCCTAGGTGCGGCTGTTGCATATGCTCGATGAAATAATAGCTCTAATAAATCTCTATTCTCTTATTGGCTCTTATTTGGATTTCATCCATTGGATCTAGTAAAATAGTACCTCCATAAATATCTTATATATGTATTCTACTCGTCGTAATATTTATCATATGTGTGTGACTCTCTAGGCCCAATACCGAGTTGGTTGTGAATTACTAATGCTAGAACTCCTTTTGACTTAGAATTTCTTTTGATATAGTGAATTCTTGTCTTCATAATAATTCACTCGACTCATCGATATAGACATACTAAGCTATTATACCATAGTCCCCGGTACAAGGGATCCAATCCATCAGACATGTCTATCTTCAGTTACTGTGTATCTGTATTCTCTCATTTAGATAATATCCCAAAAATCGTATACTAGGCATGGTAATGTCAGGCCCATACAGAATCTTATTCAAGTCTCGCTCTAATTAGATTCTTTTAAAGAACTTCTCTCTTAATTTAAATGACCCTAGCCAATGATTTGTTTGAGCGATCACATATAAGATATTCCTCTCATGATATTGAGAGTAGATTTGGAGCTTCTAGATTCGTAAGTCCAGCGTCAAAGAATGGAGTACTCATACAAAATATCTTTGGTGTCTTAAGGACTAAATATACAACTGGGACTATAGAATCACTATCTGACATCATATATTATTAACCATATAGCATTCTGTAAGTGGATCAATTAGTGAACTCATTCTCTAATGAACATCTGCACTATACCTTTAGCGTCCCCACATAAGTAGCTATGAGACCAGCTGCCTCCATCAGGTAATAGCTCCCTTGCCCCTTGTTGAGGTAGAAGCAGGCCAAAAATAGGGTAAGCGTCAGGTTGATCCCAACTAGCTGACATTCCCTAACAAAAACCACCTAATATTACCAAGAGTTAGGCCCTGGGAGGGAGAGACTCTCTAGTGCTGAAGGCATGACACCACCAAGGGGTAAAAAGGAAACCTCAGTCTTTCCTCCAAGGCATCGACCGACAGGTCGAATCCATTCTAAAATGGATCAAAGGGTCATTGACCAATCATCAAGACACGAAGGTCATTCTATGGGGAGATATCATACCTAGACCTAATTATGGGCAAAAGGGACTCGGTTATAACCGAATCCTCATCATGCTCCCAAAGAAGACCTCTAGGGCTTTGGAGGCCTTCTCATTTGAGGAAGATGAAGATCTAAATGGGGAACAGTCCCCGAAATTCCTCTCACTACTTGATAATGAGGGGATATTGTAAAAGATATGAGCAAAATGCAAAGAAGCAAAAGCCCTTCATGCCCTGCGGACAAGGCTTATAAGGGCGAATGCAGGCAGATATGTCAACGCAACCTTTCAACTGAAGGGACATCCTCGAGGTGATAAGCATGCCACCTAAAGCAACCTTTCACTTTCTCGATAGGGAGACAACAATACCCCAGGATCGCAAAGAGATTTGCAATAAATAGGTTTGGATCCTCTCAAAAAACCACATAGAAAAAGGTGTTCCACCTGCGAAACCAACCACTCACGACATGACAGCGCAACACCCCATCATTGTAAGAAAGTACTTCCCTCGAGAAGGTGCGAGGTGCACTAGCAGTCATTATGGTTCAAATTACTAGCCTAAAGTGGCTAGTTCATTGTCAACTTAGTCTTGGCCAGTCCTTTGTCGACCTAATTTTAGTCAATCCTTTGTCGACCTAGTCTTGGCCAGTCCATCGCTGACTTAGTCTCGGGTCTTGCCCAGTCCTTTATCGACCTAGTCTCGGCCAGTCTATCACTGACTCAATCTCGGCTAGTCCTTTGTTGACTTAGTCTCGATTAGTGCATTTGCTGACTTAATCTCAGCTAATCCTTTACCGACCTAGTCTCGGCCAGTCCTTTACTGACCTAGTCTTAGCCAGTCCATTGTTGATTTAGTCTTGGCTAGTCCTTTGGTGACTTAGTTTCAACCAGTCCTTTGTCGACCTAGTCTCAGCTAGTCTATCATCGACTCACTCTTGGCTAGTCCATTGTTGACTTAGCCTTGGCTAGCTCTTTACCGACCTAGTCTTGGCCAATCTATTACCGACTTAGTCTCGAATCTATTGTTGACTTAGTCTCGACTAGTCCATTGCCAACTTAATCTCATCCAGTCCTTTGTCGATCTAGTCTCGATCAGTCCATTGTCGACTTAGTCTTAGCCAGTCCTTTGCCGTTATAGTCTCGGCCAATCTATCATCAACTTAGCTTTGGCTAGTTACCGATTTAGTCTCGGCCAGTCTATCACTGACTCAGTCTCGGCCAGTCCTTTACTGACCTAATCTCAACCAGTCGATCTCCGATTCAGTCTCAGCCAGTCCTTTGCTGACTTAGTCTCGGCTAGTCCTTTGCTGACTTAGTCTCAGCCAGTCCTTTATTGACCTAGTCTCAGTCAGTCTATCGCTGATTCAGTATTAGCCAATCCTTTACTGACCTAGTCTCAGCTAATCCATTGTCGACTTAGTCTCAGCCAGTCCTTTGCCAACCTAGTTTTGGTTAGTCTATTGCTGACTTAGTCTCAATTAGTCCTTTAATTATTTAGTCTCAGCCTGTCTATCGCTAACTCAGTCTCGGCTAGTCTATTACCAACTTAGTCTCAACCAGTCCTTCGTCGACTTAGTCTTGTCCAATTCATTATGGACCTAGTCTCGGCAAGTCCACCGCCGATCTAGTCTCGGCCACTTTGCTATCAACCACGCCTCGCCCAACCCAAGGCCAAGAACTCCTAGCTAGTATAGTAATCCTCAAGCCTCACAGTGCCTTGGTCACTTGATACTAGGCATACCCCGAAGAAACCCCCAAGGATAACAATGTAACCGGCAAAGACCGGTGGGCAGATGAGCTTAGACCCCAAGCTGCGCCTCTTGATTCTCTCGATGCATGACTCCTGGGGGTTAGAGAGAATGATATGGCATATCACCCCCTATCTAGTGGGATCCCCCGGTCTGCCACGATTAGGCCAACAGAGCATCCCAAGCCAGCTCAGACGGCAACCTCGGGACGTGGTGCAAGTCAGTCCCATCCTTCGAGAAGCACGGAAGGGCGTTGCACAGATTAGCGACATCAGCGCCTAGGGTACGAGCTAACCATTTGAGGTGCTAGCACACATTAACACCTGATGTTGGCAATCATAAAACACTTGTGTATGACGACCCCAGGCACGAGGTATACAAACTACCATGATGGACAATATCATGAAGGGAGAAAATGAGGGCTACACATGCACTACTATTCCGATTTTTTTTTTTTTTTTTAGCTTTGGCTCCGACTAACTTAATCACTGGAGGGGTCGAGTTGGAGGACTCTCTACCGACTCCGGCCTTTGTACAAGACGTGACCATATCAGAGGATGAGACAATCACCTGTCATATTTCAGGAAGTTAGCACAGAAATCCCGTGATCGGGTTCCCCGCCAACCTCTCTTCGACAACCTAAGCAACATTGGTAGTTTTACGTATTCGGATCGGATCAAACCGTGCTACCATCTCGGCCCCTGCATAAATTTCGTTAACACATCTCAAATTCAAATTATGATATACTTGAACCCATTCAATAAACGAAGTGGGGAGAACAAAAAATAAAAAAGGGCAATAATCCACCGCCAATGTCATTTAAGAATAGAAAATGGATGGGATGTCATCCTATTCGAATCCGAACTCAACCACTTCAAATAAAATCCAATTCAGGTACTTAGTTCCTATCCAAATTCGTGCTGATTAAAACGTAAAATTTCGATATAAATAAATAGGACAGACTTTGACTTCTAAAAAACAAAAAAAGAGTCTCCGATGATCCCTTTGTCTCTGCTAGAGAAGGTGGTCTGAGGGTAAAAAAAATGGTTGTTGTGATTCAACAAAATGTAAGTCGTTGATCATGTATGCCATACGTAAATGTATAAAAGGGATAATGAGCTAACTAACCGTATCACAAATATCATTCTTTTGGCCAAAGTCGGTCGTTTTGCAAGACTCGTTTCCTATTACTGTCAAGATCCACCACCTGCATCAATAATCAATCGTACTCCATAACAAGTGTGAAGTGTCATTTCATGTGGATAATACGAACAGAGTTAGATTAAGTCTTTAACTAGTATTCATAGTGATGTTAGTCAGTCAAAACTATATTCACTATGCGCTTAATAATTGATTTGCATCCCACGTCGTATACATGATGGGTTGGCTCCATTTGTTAGGTCGTAGCATCCTCTCACTTGTTATCTTTTCTATATGTCAAGCTTTGAATTATCTTGTTTGGTGGATCGCTTTCATTTTTTAATGTCATAGCACGCCATTCTTACTTCTGAACTGAGATGTGGGTGTGGAGATAAAGAGGTACCGACATGAACATGTCTGATTATAAGATATTCTCTCAACAAAGAAAAAAGGGGTGTGGCTGATAAAAATAGGTACTCGTGTTTCTTGTAACATCGCATTCCAATTCATATAAATTGTCAATAAGTGCAGCAACATAAATTAGGTTAGATCCAAGTGGGGTTATCCCCAACTACTTCAATCGTATCAAAGTCTACAAAGTTGAGTACAAAACGCGATTCGGACGCGAACACAAGAGGGCGACAGTTGATGGCTACAACTACCAACCGCCACCCAAATCTTAAATCCTTTTTTCTGGATAAGAAAAAAAAAACCACCTAAATTTGCACTCAAATTAATCAAAAACAAAGCAAAAAAAGCAAAAGCAAATAAATCTTTTTTTTTTCTTTTCTCTAACTTGAACCTAAACTTAGCTTTTCTTTACGATAAAAATAATGTGATAAAGGTATACAACTGTGGATCTCAAATCTTAGGTGGACAATTAACGATTATGAAAATCCTCACGAAATCCAATTATCGACCAACGAGCATCAACAACACGCATGTTATCTAGTCCGGCCGACATCTTTATATATTAATTTGGCTAATGCAAGAAGGAATAAAACAAATAAAAGACTCCATGTCTTTTCCTAGCGTGACATTTTGATTGGTCTTAGCCTCCAAGTTGGACATGGAAGTCACCCAATCATTCAATCTCATCGCCATAGACTTGGCATTATAGCGATCACCACCCATTTTGCTCGGTCCCCTCACATGGAATTATTATGCATTTGATTGCAAGATATATATATATATATATATATATATATATATATATATACATTATACATTTATATAGTCAAGAGTTATCCGTGCCCCCAGGGTTTAAAGTTTCATATGGTGAGTACTCAAGTTAGTCTAAAATGACTTGATATATCAATCACTCAATAAGTTAGATAAGTGAATCATTCTATCAGATAATATCAAAATCGATTTATTACTCATAGATGGTCCTAGAGTGCAGAGTCAACACTCGGCCCGAACTCATATATATCATACTTAAATCTATTCATGAATATAATTCTTTGACAAGGACATCACACCCATAAGCTAGGAAGACTATAATCGTAGGCATGATTACTGGATGAGTACATTATTTTGATCCTATGTTCAATCAACCCATCAAATAAAATAGTGACAAAATTGGTTTTGTCGATCATCTCGCTAGGTAGGATGGTGATGCAACACCTCATTAACTGAAAATAAAAATAGCAAAGTGCAATAAGAATATGGTGTATGATGCATTTAAATGATCAACATCAAAATGCTTTGTCCTTTTTATATTGGGGGGGGGCGGTTTGGGGGGTGTGTCAATTCACGTGCCCTATTTGCCTCTTTGAGAGACATATGAGTATAACCACACATGGCCAAGCAAACTATTTCTTTGAAGCAGGTGAGATGTCCCCTACATCATGTGGTATATCCTATTTCTTTGGCTGCTATTATGACGTGGTTTGGATAAACACTGTGGTTATGGTGGCTGTGCATGTGAGATGCTGGGCATCCATTTTGTCACATATGGCATCAAATTGGGGTTATCTGGTTCTCATCTTCTCCGTCTTTTGACAACATTCTCCTGTGGTGCACGAATTTTTTTTTTCTTTTTTTTTTTGGAGACTTGCAAGATTAAAATATCCATTAATATTTATTCATAATATATTTAATACAGAATACAATATGATTTGCGCAACTTGTCATGTGCCATGAATCATAATTTGTTGGTAGTTAAGTCATATTTATTATGGTCAACTTATGCAACTATCAACTAGTTAATCACATAACCTTAAAAAAAAATATCAGATACGTTACGTTGCAAAAAATTCATGGTCAATTCATCACTAATCATATACATCGATTTAAGACATTAATTTGGAAGGTAGTTCGATTTAGGATATCAATCGAGAATCTTCTCTCCAAGACATTAATAACAACTTGGAATATTGGTTGAGGAGGATGAGTAATTTTAGTAATTAAAAAATAAGATATTACTTAGAGTGAGCTGAGAGAAGCTAAATCTTCATTAGATTTGTATATTATTTGGGTGATTAGCTCAAAGGATCATAGTTAAGCTTAGTCTTCAACATCATCCCACAAAATAAAAAGGAAAAAAGGGTCCAAAATCATCACATGATTCTTCTTTCGTTGTTGTTGTAAGCAACCAACAAAGTAGGTTTGAGAAGCACTTACAGGGAAGTACGGAAGAAGAGGAGATGATCGTTAGGCTACCAAAATGAGGTTGACATCAAAACTAGTCCAAGTCAAAGAGAACTGACCAATTAAAATGCCATAACATGAACACTAAACCAACTATTGATTTTATTTTATTTTTATTTTTTGGTGGGGGGGGAGGAGGTTGGGTAATGGAGTGGGTTATAAGTGATATATCGTCTTCCTTCCAATAACTTTTTATTCGAAAATTATGTTATATTTTTTCGAACAAAACTGGTCAAACTCAATTAAATAAAAAAAAATGCCAGTAAGGAAAAATGAGGATGAAATTTGATCATTGGAGATTGAAGTCTAACCAGCTAAGCTAGCAAGCATCCTTTTAAAGATCTAATTATGCGTTTTGATAAAAATAGGAAAAGTGATATTAAAGTAGCACAACAAAATCGAGGTTTGTCAAAAGTGGGGATGTTTTTATTTATTTGGATTTAACAAAGTGTATTTTGAAAATTGTTATTTATATCTAATTAGGGATATTATAATAGATAAATCTCGTGGACAGTCGTCCCAATTGGATTCGAGGAGAGTTGGATTGGGCAGTGGAGACTCTGGGTGGTCTTTCTAATTAGATCATGAATATAATAATACAATTAGATGATAAGGAAAGAGTTACAGTTCATTTGGAACAGAGATATCTAATTGGGTTGATTGGGTGCTTAAGAAGGTGACACGTTCATGAGTCTTCTTCTTCTTTTTGGATGCTTCAGCAAAGGAGGTGGCTTGATGTTTGGCACAATAACCGGAGTTGGCAACCCCGGTGGGGCCTCCGTCATCACCCTAAACCACGGAAAGCCAAACCCCACACCCCGAACCCCTTCTGGTCTTCGTGCTTAATGGGCGATGTGGCCTAATAATGCCTACAGCAGCAGATGTGACACGCTGTGCTGACTCCTTTAGCCTGTCCACAACGTCAAGAACGCCGGTGTCAGCTGACAGGACTAACCTTGTGATCCATCGCCCAATTGTTGGCGTGTGAGAATCACGGCATGATCTGAGGAAGAAACTGCGTGTTGTTGAAGTCCTCAGCACTCTCTCTTGACAACTGAGTTGCAACTCGGGAAATGTGATTTGAAGATGTGGGAGTCACACACACCAAAATCTCACTAGGGAGACTTGGATTTTTTTTACTTGCCTCTCTCCATGACTTAACCCACCAGTCTTTTCAACCTCATCACTGGTATATAAATATGCCAGCCTTTCCCAAGCCTTCCTGACCCATTGCATCCTCCTGCAGCCTCTCTTCCTTTCTTCCCGCCTGCATGGCTTTCCTCATTCCCTTGCTTGTCTTCCTCGTGTTGCGCACCGCTGATGCCCAGCCCTCGCCAGGATACCATCCGAGTTCTTCGCTGAGTCCTATCAGATTCTACGAAGGCTACAGGAATCTCTGGGGGCCTCAGCATCAGACGATCTCCCCAGATCAGTATTCTACAACCATTTGGCTCGACACCAGCTCAGGTCTGTTGTTCTCGCTCTCCAGGTTTGGACTTCCTTCCCTGCATCTCTGACCTCGTTGAACTCATACGAACGCAGGGAGTGGATTCAAGTCCAAGAACTCATACCGAAACGGCTACTTCGGTGCTTCGATCAAGCTCCAAAGCGGCTACACCGCCGGAGTGAACACAGCATTCTATGTGAGTCCCTGCTAAGAGTGCGTCTGCCAATTCTTCCCACCTCTGTACCCTTGTGCTAATTGCCCGTCATCATCATGTGCAGCTCTCCAACAATGAAGCTTACCCTGGGTTCCACGACGAGGTGGACATCGAGTTCTTGGGGAACATAGAGGGAAGGCCATACATACTGCAGACCAACGTGTACGTCAGGGGCAGCGGCGATGGCAGGATCATCGGCAGGGAGATGCGGTTCCACCTCTGGTTCGATCCCACCGCCAGCTTCCACCATTACGCCATTCTTTGGGACCCCGACGAGATAATGTGAGTACTTGGGAACCTATCCTTTTCGAACAGTGCCAACCGAGTGCGGTGTTGACGCTCACATCAGTACTGTGGCAAACTGTGGGGCAGTCCGCTCAAGCAGTGCACCTGATGGCTCTGTGTACTACTGAACTGTACCGGAGAACCATGATCAAGCCATAATCAACGGGCTTGACAGTGTCTCTTCTCCCTTACCAATTCAGTTTTCTGGGGAGAGATAAAACATCTTAATGTCAACGTTATGTGATGCAGATTCCTGGTGGACGATGTGCCGATCCGGCGATACGCGAGGAAGGTAGAGGCGACGTTCCCCGACCGGCCCATGTGGGTGTACGGCTCCATCTGGGACGCGTCGTCGTGGGCCACCGACAACGGCAAGTACAAGGCGGATTACCGCTACCAGCCCTTCGTCGCCAAGTACACCGACTTCAAGCTGGGGGGGTGCACCGGGTCGGCGCCGCCGAGCTGCCGCCCGGTGCCGTCGTCGCCCTCGGGCCTCGGACTGAACCCCCAGCAGTATGCGGCGATGCGGTGGGTGCAGAACAACTACATGGTCTACTACTACTGCGAGGACTCCGGCAGGGACCATTCTCTCACGCCGGAGTGCTGAAGCCTAGTTTGGGCCCTTTGGTTGGTTTGCTTCTGCTACAAGGAGGAGCCGCCCCGCTGATGTCGGTCGTTGAGGCGTTCGTGGGTGTCGTAGTTTTCGATATGATATGCTGCCCGAGTTCTTTTTCTCTGTCGGTGTTGTAGTCCGTCCATATATTTGGTCATACTCATATTTATACACATGTCCAAAATTGTATTAAAAGAAGGTTGATGCAATAAATATAAGGGTTATACTTCTCTTTACTCGTGTTGTCCCCTTAAAAGCTTTCTGCACGCGCATCGTCTGTGATCCAGCAATGGTTGAACTAGGATACAACGTCGCTTTCATCGATATTAACAATGGTCGAAGGGGATATTAACAATGGTCGAAGGGGTTGACTCATAAATATATAATGGTAATGCTCAATTGATTCATTGATCCATTGTTAATTTATACAAGTCAAGATAGAAAGATTTTCCTCAACTAACTTACGTGATTTCTTTAGCTCCTGTAAGGACGTCGATCTTGAACTAAGGACGTTGATCTTGAACCGATGACAATGAATCTAAAGAAAGGAGTAGACGATTCTACTGGAGCCAAATTAGATAATCCGATTATATCGGATTATTATGCCCCTGCAAGATCAAGCTCCTATGGAGCAAGAGAAAGATGACGCACTAGAAGTCCAACGGAGGAAGAGAAAGCCGACGCACTAGAAGTTTCCAGTTTCGATGTCAACGAGAGACTACTGTCTGATAGTAAGAAGAGATAGATCTAAGGAAAGGGCTGCAGTTGTGGTCAGCGAGAGCTGCGGTTGCGGCTGCAATTGTTGGAGTGGGGGGGGTCAACAGTGAGTAGAGTAACTGTCAAAGGAGAAGATGAGGAAGCCGCTGTAGTGAAGGTGTTCTTCCCTTTCTTCCCTGACTTCAGGACCATAATGTTGCGGTCCCTTCTTTGGAGGTGTAGAGACGATGCAGAGGGATGCACAAGAGGAGAGGAGTTGTTGCGTGTGAAGAACAACGAGCGAACGGTGAGCCGATGGTAGGCAACAATGAGGCTGATAGTGTCGTCGATGCCAGCAATGGCAGAGCAAGTGCCGGCGAGGTTGAGCAAGAGAGCTGCCAGACCAACGACGTGGACGTCAATTATAGAGCGGGACCCGAATCTTCATATCCTCAAATAAAAATGGTGCTAGCGATGGGTGCGACAACGATGCTCTATTTTTTTGTCGGGAAATAGAGATCACGACTTTGCAGAAGAGGAGTCGACTGATAGTTATAGCTTCGCAACAAGGCAGTCGACGGGGTGAGGATTTGATGTCATTTGACAATGAGAAGGAATTTGTTACGCCCTTGCCCTCTCTACAAAGCACCGAGAGACGATGGGCAGTGGCCCTTACAGGTGCTCAAGCGGGTGTAGAAGCCATCGTCTATTGCAAATGGGATAGGGAAAGTGTCGCTACTCGTTGGTTTTAACATTGACGAAAAGTTATTGTTTGACAGTAAAAAGAGATATAAATTGTGATTAAATAGTGGATAAAGATCTCTCTATAAGAGAGAAGGATATGGCCAGTGTATCATAACTTAATCCTATATTTTATCTATCAATAACAACTGTATCAATAGACGACATGGATTCTTCAACATGATCAACGAGACGTGCAAATATGGTGGAATGAGAAGTCAGTTACTGCCGTGTATCACATCCACCAGGGAAAATAAGTTACCTCAGATGTTTAGTTCGAATGAGCCTCCTATGATTCAGTAATGCCGACGGAAATGGCCAGTGCTAGCGGATCAACCATGACGTGATGTATAAGATTATAGCTTGTTATTCTTGCCTGAAAGTTGAAAGAAAACGTAAGATTTCCGATCTTGAAACCTCAAATTATTCAACCATATGAACGATCACCTAAAACAATATGTTTAGTATAAGTATATATTATTGGGGAATGATGTCCACGGTAGACTTGAGGTGATTATTCAATTCAACTCGATTCCAATCTGCGCCTTCGGTCCCCCTAGATGTGTTTTAGAATGTTTGATGTGAATCCGACTTGTACATCGATGCCGAAAAAAGTTTTCGATGTAATTTCTTCGATGCATAAATTAGTTCAGAATGTTAGCTAGTCGAGAGAGAGAGAGAAAAGATTAGATCTCGTAACTGCATATCGATTTACCATTTATAATTGTATCCCCCTAGCCCATTGTAGTTTATAGGGAATATTATATGTAACGGAATATATTATTATGTTCGGATTTTGCTGACATAACAGGGTCATCGGTTGAGCTCTTTTGATTAGAGATAAATATTTTTACACCCCCTCCACCACCACCATCATCATCTCTGTCATACCCCGAAATTAATACATTCAAAGGTGTGAACTTATCTTAAACTAAGAATATTATAATTCATTAATAATCCAATCCAGGATTCAAATTTACATTTAAGAATACTGAAAAAAATATTCATATATTATTTATTTTTATAAAACCTATATAGTTTGTAATCATATATATCATCACTCGATGATTCACAAGACTCAAAGCCAACTCAATAAAATATTAATCATACTTATAAATCCATAAGTGTGAGAATCTATACAATCACAAAACCAATTATTTACCATAATTTCATATTCTTATAAAACTAAACTTAATATTTTAAAATCCCAAACATAAGAGGTATTTTAAACTTTTATAAGACACATCAATTCAGATTTATCAATAATATTTCATTACATGTAAAATGTATTTATACAACCACAACATATCAACCAACAAAGATTTACCTAAAATCTTCTTAGCTTTCCATTACCTTAGCCCAATTCAAATATTTCGTTAAATGACAAGTTAACCTAAAAATTTATATAGTAACAGGGTGAGCTACAAAACTCAATAAGTGACTAACATTTTCATAGCAAGAAATGATAGTTTATATGACCTTAATTCATATCTATCATTTTATAAGATGCAAAAATCACAAATGTTACTTCGTTCATAACATTTTCATAGCAAGAAATGATAGTTCATATGACCTTAATTCATATCTATCATTTTATTAGATGCAAAAATCACAAATGTTACTTCGTTCATAACATACTTTGTTCGTAACAATGGAGTAAGACTAATTGTAACATATCAATGGTGTAAGAAACATTCAGGCACATATCAAATAGAGTATGAAACATTTAGGTGCATCTCAAAGGCATATGAAATATTTGGGTGCATATCAATAGCATAAAAAATATTTTAGAGCATAGTAATAACATATGAAATATTTAGGAGTATATCAAGAAAATAAATATGAAACATAAGCTCAAGTATCATATTTGACATTGCATTCATTTCATTCTTATCGAAAGCGCACATAGTAACACATAAGCAATGTTTTGGATAATATATCAACAAACATAAAGGATAAAGTAGGATCATAAACTAAAGTAATATATCTATTTCTGGATGACCATTAATATATCAAATCTAGGATTTCCATCTACCCATATTTAGATGAAGTCATAAGCAATTGGTAGAGCATTGCAGACTGTACATAACTCCATTTTTGGTAAAGGTTCATATTATTTCATAAACATTCGAGTACAAAAGGATATCGTGAGTAATAAAATTAGCATATATCAAAAACACATGCGAAATAATAAAACATACATGTGCCTATATAAATAATACGATGCAAACATAAACTTTCATATAATACATTCAAATATAAAAATAATTAAGGACCAAAGTATATAAGAATTCATAGCAATCATATAAGACTCAAGTGCAGAAAAAATTCTAAATGAATTCAATTTCAAAGAGATGAAACAAGAATAAATAAAATTAATAAAAGTTCTAGTAAAATTTGAGAGACAAATTACATGAATCATTTGAGTAACCAATTATGCTCCAATTTATCAAGAAATATATATTTGAAAAATATATCAATCTACTTTCATATAAATTAAGTTTTATATGAATTGGAGTTTCCAACAGGGAGGTACAAATAATTTAGTAATAAAAGGTCACATAATATTATCTCTATTTTGGAGAATCCATAAGGTCAATTAAAATAGATATTTGATTAGGCATTTATACCTTAAAATCTTTCGTTTAAGGTACTGAAATATAGATATACAAGTCTAATTTCTAATAAAGTAAGTTTTGTATTAATTACAAATTTCAATAAAGAGTTACAAGCAATTTAATATTAAAAGATAAAAAATTATAGTCTCTATTTTGTAGAATATATAGGGTCAATTGAAATAGAAGTTTGGGTAGGCATTTTAACTTCAAAATTCGTAGTACCAAAAGAAAGTTGTATAAGTCTACTTTCATATAAATTAAGTTTTGTCTAAATCAAAATTCAGTGCAAAGAATTATAGTGAAAACATGGCCGATAGGTCATAAATCTCAAAACATTTTAAATTCATACTTTATATCTAAACGAGATGTATATCATGTGCTAGGACAAAATCCTTTAAATTATTCATAATTGAGATGAAAACAAAGATTAAGATTACTATGGTAAGGGATTAGAATACTTATCTTAAAAAAATTTGTCCCAAGTGTGCGGAATCTAAACCAAAACTTATTCTTCAACTATTTCAATTCCTCTTTCCTTCTCTTCTCTAATTTATTGGTTTTCTCCTCTAATTGCTTAGGTTTGGCTAACACAAGGATGATAAGGTGGCAATTATGTATCAAAGAAGCTTATGTGGCATCCATGTAACAAGTCTTTGTGGCATCATCTTTAGGTTAGCTAGTGACACATTACTTTCATTTTTTTAACTTAAAATGGATCTTTCACAAATCAAATTCAATTACTAGGATTTACAATTAAGTCCCTAGTAATAAGCTTCCAATACAAAATCATTTAATTCAAAAAAATATTAAATAATTCTCATATTAAAACAATCAAAAAAATTATGGACATCATAAATAATTTGAAAATGAGGTGCTTTGAGGGTTCTCAAAGTACACTAACTTCATTACTTAGGCAATTCTTAGTGCTTAGCTCGAGAGGAGCATATCAAGTAATCTTCAATATTTAACTCGAGAAGAATACATTGGACAATATTTGATGCTCGATCCGAGGACACATTAGGGTAATCCTTGATGCTTAGCCTAATAAAGGCTGACCATACAATATTTGATGCTAGGTTAGAGAAGGCACATTAGATAGTCATCGATTCCAAGCCCGAGAAGGCCACATTGGGTAAACCTTTGATATTTACCTACAGAAGGATGCATCAGGTGATCCGTGATGCTTAGTCTAAGAAGGACACATTGAATGATCTTATATACTTAGCTCGAGATGGTTGTATTAGACAATCTTTAATGCTTAGCCTACGAAGAATACATCAAGCGATCCTTGATGCTTAGCCTAAGAAGGGTGCATCATGTAATCTTTGATGCATAGCCCCAGAAAGAGGCATCAAGCAATCTTTGATGCTTAGCTCAAGATGGGTGCAATGGATAATCTTCGATGCTAAGTTTGAGAAGGGGGCATTAGACAATCCTCAATGCTTAGTTTAAGAAGGGCATCTTAAGTAATTTTTTATACTTAGCTCGAGAAGAATGCAATGGACACTCTTTAATGCTTAGCTTGAAAAGAATGCATCGGGTAATCTTATAGTGCTCGAGTCTTATACACATTGACCTACAACTAACATGTCAATAGAAATATAAATAATATGTATATGTTACTCTCACTTAGTAATATGATTTGTGATGTCTATACTTCATATTTTATAAATATGATAAATAGCATGCTCATATTTTTTTGCTTTTAAAGTTAAAGTGGTGGGAAACCTTGGAGAGCATCACATGCATAACAAAAATATAAAACAAAATAGATTTTTCAAAAAAATCAATATATGGTCATCGTGAAAAGATTAGTTTTGAGAAAAACTATAAAATTGAAAACTACATAACATGTTTGAGATCTTTTATCTAGGGGAGATGGTATAATCATAAAAACTCAAATCTGTAGGCATAGATGAAGGAGAACATTTCCTCTCTAGCAGTGATCCACACGGTAGATGACCTGGCGATGCTCCTTTTGTAATATGATCTTTCCTCCCCTTGTGCACCATAAGGTTGCACCAAGATCAAGAAGGGGCTAACCTTCTTGTTGTCCACATGCCCTTAATATGACTATTGGTTGAGGAGGAGATGGAGGGAGGAAAATAGGAGAGAGCCGCCAAAATAAGTCTAGCCTATGATCCTTTAGTCCATCTCCTATTAATAAAGGTCTCTTTCCACTTAACCCTAATAGATCTTACCTTATTTGGGTATTGGATCTCCATCTAATTACCGAAACCTCTTGTATTAGTGGATTTCTACACAATAATCTCTTATTAGCTCTTATTAGATCTCATCTAAAAGATCTAATAATATAGGGGCTTACTAGATATCTAATAAAATAGGGCTCGACAGATATCCCATATCCAAACCTCTACTTATTGCAACATCTACCATATGTGTGTAATCTTCTAAGCTCAATATTGAGTTGGTCATGAGTTACACCTATCAGAGCTTCTTTTTACTAGTTACAGGTGCCCTCCAAGTCAATCACGTGAATGATGACACATGTGACATGATGCACAGTCTTTTTTTATATATTATTATTATTGATATTTTCTCACATTATATATTATTTACTGGATATATATATATATATATATATATATATATATATATATATATATATATATATATATATATATATATATAGATATATATATATATATATATATATATATTGATGTCATTGAATCTATGCAATAGGAATCAGATCGTGATGAGATCACGATAATGAGACCGATTCATCTTTAAACATAGACTCTAAGTAATCTTGATTATAGGATACTCGAGAGAGGGATATTAAGATAATCAGATAGGTTAGTGTACTATATACTCGTCCATATGATGGAGGCGATTGGTCTCATAGTCGCTCATATGGGGATACTAAGGATACAATATAGGTGTTTATCAGAGAATGAGTTCACTGATTGATTTGCTTATAGAATTTAATTAGTTAATGATAACTAATCGTCAGATAGTGATTTTATAGTCCCAGTTGTGTGTTTGGTCCTTAGACTTAAGACACCATAGATGTCTTATTTGAGTACTACTTTCTTTGACACTGAACTTACCAAACTAAAAGTTTCAGATCTGATACAACTAATTATCAGGATTAGTAGCCAACCTTATGAAGATAATTGAGTATCAATAGAGAATCATTCACTCTCAGTATCTCGAGAGAAATATTCTGTGTTTTCTTAAGAAGATAAATCCTTGGCCAGAGTCATTTGGATTGAGAGAGAAAGAGTTCTCTAGAAGAATCCGATTAAAGCAAGACTCAAATGGATTTTATATGAGGCCTGATAGTACCATGCTCGATATATAGTCTTTGGGATATTAGAAGGATGATAGACTATAGATACATGGTAACTGATGATAGATAGGTCTAATAGATTTGATCCCCACATATAGAATTTGGGGACTATGACACAATGACCTAGTACGTCCATAGTTGATGAGTTGAATGAATTATTATGAGATAACAATTCAGTGAGTTAGAAGGAGTTCTGACGGGTGCAACTAATGATTACCTTAGTATTGGGCCTAGAGGGTCATACACATATGGTAGATGTTACGATGAGTAGACTTCAAATATAAGATATTTGTAGAGTCCTTGTTTTATTAGATATCCAATAAGCCCTTATATTATTGAATCATATGGATGAGATCTAATAAGAGCTAAAAGAGATTATCGGGTAGAAATCTATTAGTCCTAGAGGCTTGGGTAATTGGATGGAGATCCAGTATATCATAGGACATTATCCATTAGGGTTAAGTTGATAAGGGCCTCTATAAATAGGAAGGGGCCACATGGTCATAGGCTAGAGGATTTTGGTCACCTCCTCCTATTTTTAGCCTCCTCTCCTCCTTTGTCGATAACTCTTGCATGCTACACATGGAGATAGAGATCTCATAGCAATCTGAAGAGCATCATTGCTATATTTACCGTGTGGATACCGCTAGAGAGGAGCACATCTGACATCCTTCATCTTCTCCTTTGAATCTGGTTTTTCAGGGATATATGATCTCCCTAGGTAAAACATATAACACATGTTATATAGTTTTTAATTTTGTAGTTTGTCATGCACCAATCATCACATGATGATTTGATAAACGTAAGAAACTAATTTTGTTTTTATTTTTCACTATGCATATGATGCTCCTATCAAGTTATCCGACACTTTTGACTCAAAACTCTTTTTGATTCAATGAATTATTATCATATAATAATTTATTAAACTCATCAATTATGGACGTACTAGACCACTACGCCATAGTCTCTAGATAGTACATGAGGATCTAATCCATTGGACATGTCTACTTTTAGTTATTATGTACCTATAGTCCCTCATCCATCTAATATCTCAGATACTATATATTAAGCATAGTACTGTTAAGCCTCATACGGAATCTATCCGAGTCTCACTCT
The DNA here is from genome assembly GCA_021527575.1 of Ensete glaucum. Lineage (NCBI taxonomy): Eukaryota > Viridiplantae > Streptophyta > Magnoliopsida > Zingiberales > Musaceae > Ensete > Ensete glaucum. The sequence goes on along the minus strand of CM038559.1, from coordinate 26,079,152 downwards.
AATCAGATTCTTCCGAAGAACACTTTCTTGTTAAATCTAGAATTTTGATGATGAAATTAATTAATAAATTTATAAACTAATATATTTTTAAGATAAGTGATGTAGGAAAGACTTTGATCATGAACAAAAACTATCATATGTAAATCATCAAAGTAGGAGAATCAGACGTTGGGCTTGCAGAGTATTGCTTCAGAGATTAGACATCGAGCCGAAGGATTGATCGATATGCCGAAGGATGGACTTCATGCCATAAGTTCGGGCGTACAGTTATAGGATCCTAACATAGTTGAGTCTTCATCTATTAAGTTATGTTCTTTATTGAGTCATGTTGGTCGGTCAAGTCAAGACAATTAGGAGTCATAGTAGGACTTGGAGTCTACTTGATTAGAGTCCTAGTAGAAGTTAGAGTCTATTTGATTAAGAGTCCAAGTATGAGTCTATTTTAGGAGTCTAATTTAAGTTAGGAGTTGGTTAAAAGTCTTTATAAATAGGGTTATAACTATTTCTTTCTGGATAATCAATAAAGAAAATATATTTTAGCCAACAGGCTAAAACCTTAGGAGGGTTGATCTCCTGTAGAGATTAAGGAAGGTCGATCCCCTATAGTGATCAAGGAGGCTTGATCCCCTCAAACTGATCGTTTATCCCATTTTTTTCTTCCTCTTCGATACAAACCTAAGGATTCCTATCAATTGGTATCAGAGCAGTAATAGAACCCTAGGGGTTCCTATCAATTCGTATAGAGTAGCGTTCCTTAGCACTTTTGCTGCTACTATTCATTATCTCCACCGCTCCCCTTGCCACCCTACTTCCTTTTCTTTCGCCATCTTCCTCCCCTCCTCTTCATCGCCTGTTGCTTACCGTAGCTGCTTTCCACTGCCCAGCCACGTCCCTAGTGCCCACCCCTTCTTCCTCTACCCGGTGACACCACGACGCTTATTGGATCCCCACCGCTGATACTTTCCTCCACCGCTCCCCTTGCCACGTTGTTGCCTTCCTCTCTACTCGCGCACAGTAGCGTCATCGCTACTTCCCATTGTCGCAGCACAACCCTCGATCTCGTACAACCATCGTTTGTCAAACCTCGCCACTACCCTCTTCTTCCTCTGCCCACCATAGCCTTGATTGCCCTCATCTATCACTTATTCGTGCTGGTTACAGGTGCCCTGCAAGCCAATCACTTGAGTGATGGCACGTGTGACAAGCTGTGTGATCTTTTTACTTATGATTAATATTGATATATTCTCACATTATATTATCTGTAGCATATATATTATGATGTCCTTGGTTCTGTGTAATAGGAATCAAATCGTGATGAGATCATGATAATAAGATCAATTCACCTTTAAACATAGATCATAAATAATCCTGGTCATAGGTTACTTGAGAAGTACATTGAGATAACCAGATAGATCGGTGTACTATATACCCATCCATATGATGGAGGCGGCTAGTCTCATAACCATTTGTGTGGAGACACTAAGGATATAACACTAAGTGCTCATTGAAAAATGAGTTTACTAATTAATCTGCTTATAGAATGCTGTATAGTTAATGATACCTAATGTTAAATAATGATTCCATAGTCCCAATTGTGTATATGGTCCTTCGACTTAAGACCAAAGATGCATTGTATGAGTACTCCTTTCTTTGACGCTAGACTTATAGGTTGGAAAGTTCTAGATCTGATATAGTTGGTTATCGGGATTAGTCGCCAACCTTACGAAGGTAATTGAGTATCAATAAATGATCATCCACTCTCGGTATCATGAGAGAAATATCCCATATATTCTTGCTTAGACAAATCCCTTGCTAGGGTCATTCAGATTGAGAGAGGAGTTCCCTAGGAGAATCCGATTAGAGTGAGACTATGACGAATTTTGTATATGACCTGACAATATCATGTCTAATATATGATCTCTGGGATATTAGTTGGATGAGGGATTATATATACACAGTAACTGTTGATAAACAGGTCCGATGGATTTGATCCCTCTATATCATTTGGGGACTATGGTGTAGTAGCCTAGTATGTTCATAGTCGATGAGTTGAGTGAATTATTATGGAGATAATAATTTACTATATTAGAAGGAGTTCTGATGGGAGTGACTCACGACCAGCTCGGTATCAGGCCTAGAGGGTCACACACATATGATAGATGCTTCAATAAATAGAGGATTTGATGGAGATCCAATTAGCCTCTATTCTCATTATATGAGACCCTATACTGATAGGCTCTTTGGTTGAGGCCCAATTAGAGGCCTAAGGAGATTATTGGATAGAGATATAATAATGTAAGGTTAGTGGGTAATTGGATAAAGATCCAATACCTATTAAGGCATGAGCCCTAGGGTTTTTTGGTAGCTCTCTATAAATAGGAGAGGAGACTTATGGTTGATGGATTGCAGCTTTGGCCTCCCCCTCCTATTCTCCTCATTCTCTCCCTCTATGCAAGAGTTGCTAGATTAGATTGAAGGAGTTTTCCTGTAGAGATCTATTTGTGAATACTACTAGAGAGGACGCTTTACTTCCTTCATCATCTCTATCTAGATCTAGAAATACAGGGATATTCGATCTCCCTAGGTAATCAATCTATCATATGATGTGGTTTTATTGGTTTTTGTGACTTTCTCGTGACCTCAATCTTTTGCATGTCAATTTGATCTACGTGGGAAACCTATTTTTGTTTTGATTTCTACTGCACATGTTATGCTCCCACTGAGGTTCCCAACTGTGGTATCAGAGCCAAAAATAAATATATTTTTGGTTTCTTAGCAACTTACTTCTAATCCCTCACTTGTTTTATAAAAAACGAAAAGCTTCGAATTTCTTATTCTATTTTATTTAAAAAGATTTTGGTTTAGAAAGAAATTTAATCTTACACTAATTCACCCCCTCTCGCCCCCCCTCTTAGTGTCAATTGATCCTAACAATTAGTATCAAAGCAAGGTTCTTACTCTTTGAATTAATACCCATTAGAGTAAATGGCTTGTTTTGGCATGAATAAGAGACATTCTATTTCATGTTCTCCCATATTCGATGGAACGAATTACATATATTGAAAGATAAGGATGCGTATTTTTCTTATTTCTTTGGACCTTGATCTTTAAAATATAGTTGAAAATGATTTTAAAAAATCTTCCAAACTAATGAATGAGTTAAATAATTTGAAAAGGAAGAATTTTTCTTTAAACACAAAGGTTATTAATGCCTTATTTTGTGCACTTGATAAAAATAGGTTTAATCGTGTTTCAATTTGCGAATCGGCTTTTGATATTTGGCACACACTATAAATTACACACGATGGGACTAGTAGAGAAAAAGAATCTAAAATAAATATTCTAGTTTATAATTATAAGTTGTTTCGAATGAAACCAAGTGAGTCTATTGGAGACATGTACACATGTTTCACGGATGTCGTCAGACATGTACACATGTTCCACAGATGTCGTCAGACATGTACACCTGTTTCACGGACTTAAAGCACTTGAAAAATATTTTTTGAATTTTGAACTTGTGAATAAGATTTTACGATCTTTGCCTAAAAATTAAAATCTTAAAGTAATCGCTATTAAAGAGGCCAAAGATTTGAATGACTTGCCTCTTGAAGAACTGATTGGCTCTTTTATGACTTATGAACTAAACTGTAAAGCTCATGATGAGCTTGATGAACCTCCCAAAGAACAAAAAGGATGTAGCACTTCGAACTATGAATGACTTATCGAGTGATACCTCGAGTGATGAGAACCATGACATTGCACTTCTATCAAAAAAATTTAAAAATTTATAAAAAAAATAAAAACTATAAAAATAAAAAGGAACCAAATAAAGACAACACAATTTGCTATGAATGCAAAAAATCGGGACACTTCAAAAGTGAATGTCCCCAACTGAAGAAGAAACTAGTGCTAAAAGAGAAAGCACTCTCGGCTACTTGAGATGATTCAAGTTCCTCGGAGAAAGAAGTAACTATGTTTTAATGGCATTCGAAGATGAGGTTAGTGAATTTTAGATATTTTATTTTCTGAATTATTAACCATGTTTCATGATTTATTTAATGAGTTTAGGAAACTTGGCAAATCTTTTAAGATGCTTACAGTTGATCATGATTTGTTAGTTAAAAGATTTGATGAAATGCATGACTCCTTAGCATCACATAAACCATGCTTGAAATGTTAAATGGTAGATAAAATTAAAGAAGAAAATTGCATGCTTAGAATTACACTTGAGAAATTTAAGATAAGGAATAAATCCCTAAATATGATCTTTGCCAATAAGAGTCATATTAATAATAAACATGACATAGACTTTGTTGGAAGTATTCAACAAAAGCCAACCATCTTTGTAAGAGGACTTACATTTAATATGCCACCAAGAATTAATTGTAACTTTTGTGATAAATTAGGACCTAAGGCAAATAAATGCCTTTTTAGAAAATATACTCCTCATCATCTTATATGGGTTCAAAAAAAAACTCTATACAATGAAAATCAATTAGAAAAGAAAGATAAAAATCTTTATGAAGGATCCAATGTCAAATTAGTACCTAAACCGAAAATATTGTCCTTGTAGGTTTGTCTCCAAACTAAAGCTAGGAGCACCAAATGATATCTTGATAGTGGATGCTCACGGCATATGACCAGAGATCCATCTTACTTTTCTAACCTCTCTAGCTTAAGTGAAGGAGTTGTCACATTCGGAGACAATAATAAGGGTAAAATAATTGGAAAAGGAACAACAGGTAACACATCAAACTTTTTGATTGAAAATGAGTTGTTAGTTGATGCCTTGAAACATAACTTACTTAGCATTAGCCAATTATGTGATAAAGGATATGTGATTAAATTTCAACCTAATGCTTGCATAATTAAGTTGCCACATAAAAATAAATCGTTGATTGCTTTAAGAACCAACAATGTATACACTATAGATATTGAGAAATTTTGTGATGAAACTTGTTTTTCGGTTTTGAATGATGATGGTTGGATTTAGCATAAAAGACTAGGTCATGCTAGCATGAAACTTTTAAACCAAATCTCTACCAAGGAACTTGTGAGAGGTTTACCTAATCTTAAGTTTATCAAAAACAAAGTATGTGACACTTATCAATTAGGAAAATAATTAAAAAGCAGCTTTAAGTTGGAAAACCAAATTAGCACCTCTAAACCACTTCAATTGATCTATATGGATCTATTTGGACCAATTGATATTACAAGTTTAGGTGGTAGCAAATATGCATTTGTCTTAGTGAATGACTTTAGTAGATATACTTGAACCTATTTCTTAGCACATAAAAGTGATACATTTAAATACTTTGCAAAGTTTTATAAATTTGTTTAAAATAAAAAAGGATGCATGATCTCCTCACTACGGAGTGATCATGGTGGAGAATTTTAAAATAATAATTTTTAAAATTTTTATGATTTGAATGGATATATTCATAACTTCTCTACTCTTCAAAATTCACAACAAAATGGAGTAGTAGAAAAAAAAAATAGGAGCTTACAATAAATGGCTAGAACAATATTGAATTAACATAGTCTTCCCAAACATTTTTGGGCTGAAGCCGTTAATACGTCATGCTATGTTCTCAATAGGGATCTAGTAAGACCATTACTCAATAAAACTCATTATGAGTTATGGATTGGTAAAAAGTCTAATATTTTTATTTTAAAATATTTGGTTGCAAATGTTTTATTTTGAATGAAAAAGATGCTTTAGGTAAATTTAACGTAAAATTTGATGAAGATATTTTTCTAGGTTATTCTTCTATTTCAAAAGCTTATCGTATTTTTAATAAAAGAACATTAGTACTAAAAGAATCCATTCATGTTGTTTTTAATGAGTTTTTCGAATTTAAGAAGATTGATTTTGATGATGAAATTGATTTTGATACTTTAAATTTAAAAGATAACACTCTTAAAAGCAACTTGGATATATATACTTTCAATACCTTGCCCAAGGAATAAAAGTATATGAATGATCATCCTAAGGAGGTTATAATAAGAGAAACATCAAAAGAAATTCAAACTCGATCTTCTTTTAGAAATTTGTATGCAAATGCTGCATTTCTTTCTCAAATTGAGCCAAAATGTATTGATGAAGCCCTAAGAGATGTTTATTGGGTTAATGCAATGAATAAAGAGCTTAATCAATTTGAGAGAAATAAGGTATAGAAGCTTGTTCCTAAGCCTAATGACCATTTAATGATTTGTACTAAATCGGTATTTAGAAACAAGCAAGATGAAAATAGTATCATGGTTAGAAACAAGGCTAAATTAGTGGCCAAAGGTTTCAACTAAGAAGAATGAATCGATTATGATGAAACATTCGCTCCCATGGCTAGACTTGAAGCCATAAGGATGCTTCTTGCTTTTGCTTCTTTTAAAAATTTTAAGTTATTTCAAATGGATGTTAAAAATACTTTTCTAAATGATTTTATTTCCGAAGAATTGTATGTTGAACAACTCCCTGTTTTGAAAATAATTTTCTTCATAATCATGTTTTCAAATTTACAGAAGCTCTTTATGGATTAAAACAAGCTCCTCGGGCTTGGTATGAAAGACTTAGTATTTTTCTTATTTCAAACAATTTTTCTAAAGGCAAGGTTGATACCACATTATTTTTTAAGTATTTTAAAAATAATTTTATTATTGTTCAAATTTATGTTGATGATATCATTTTTGGATCTACAAATAAATCTTCATGTGAGTCATTTGCTAAAGAAATAAGCCAAGAGTTTGAAATGAGTCTAATGGGCGAGTTAACATTCTTCTTAGGATTATAAATAAAATAACTAGATGATGGTATTTTTATTTATCAAACTAAATACAACTTAAACTTGATAAAATAATTTGGGATGAAAAATGCTAAAGCAATAAATACTCCCATGAGCACTTCTATAAAGTTGGACTTAGACAATGAATGAGAAAACTTTGATCAAAAAATTTATAGAGGTATAATAGGAAGTTTATTATACTTAACTGCAACTAGACTGGATATCACGTTTAGTGTTGGATTGTATGCAAGGTATCAATCTAACTCAAAACTCTCTCATTTGAAAGCAGTTAAACAAATATTTAGATACTTAAAAGAAACATCTAAGCTAGGATTATGGTATCCAAAATCAAAGAACTTTGACTTGATTGCCTATTTTGATACTGATTTTGGTGGATGTAGAATAGATAAAGAAAGTGCTACCGGAACATGTCAATTTTTGGGGCATGCACTTGTCTTTTGGGCTTCTAAGAAACAAAATTCAGTAGCTTTATCTATTGCGGAAACAAAATACATTGCAGCTAGTGCATGTTGTGCCCAAGTCATTTGGATGAAAAACACACTAGAAGACTATAGACTAAAATTAAAAAATATTTTTATAAAGTGTGATAATAGAAGTGCAATATGTCTAACCAAAAATCCTATTCAACATTCAAGAACTAAATACATTAATATTAGACATCATTTTATAAGAGATCATGTAAATAGTCAAAATATCATGTTAGGATTTATTAATACTAGGCATCAATTAGCAGATATCTTTATAGAACCCTTAAATGAATAACAATTTGACTTTCTTAGAAAAGAACTTGGAATGCTAAATCATGAAAATATTTGAATTCATGAAATTGAGCTATTTATTATTGTGATGATGTTTACTTGCAAAAATTACATGAGAAATCCTTAATATATGAGTTTTTTTTATCTCTTGGATTTTTGAGATGATTATCTTATTAAGAGCTATAATTCAATGATGTTTTGCAACTCCTCCATTTTCTTTCCTTACGAAAAAAAAAGAAAAATTCATGATGACTCTTGTTGTATTTTATAAAGGGGAGAGTAAAAATTCTTTTGCTTTAAAAGGAAAATTTATGATGACTCTTTTATAACCCTACCCTTCGCCTTTTTGTTGATGATAAAGGGGGAGAAAAGTATGATTGATAACTAGAGATTATTTTTTCAAATGTTTCAAATTTATGAGATTTATTGAGAAAAGTATGGTTGATGTCTAGAGATTATTTTTCAAATACTTCAAATGTATGAAATTTATTAAGAAAGGTATGCTTGATGACTTGAAAATTTTCAGTGCTTGATGACTTGAGGGAAAATTGTCAAAATACTTCAACATCGTAACAATCCTTAAAATTTTTTGAAAAGTTGAATGCTTGAAAGGTTATTTGCTTGAAACTCTTATTGCGTTGATTTATTTGAATTCAAGAGGATGTAACTCTCTTGAAATTAATTCTTCTATATGATGACATAAATTTAGGAGGAGTTAGGAATAACTCCCATCATCAATTGATTGTCATCATCAAAAAGGGAGAGATTGTTAAATCTTGGATTTTGATGATGAGATCAATTGATGTGTGTTTATCTAACATGTGTGTTAGAGAAAGAATTACTGGTCTAATTATGACAGGATCAATGGAGTTATAACCAAATAATGGGCCAAGATCAAGCTTGAGCATCGGGTAGGAGTTCGGACGATACGGTGGGTTTCGTCGAGAGTTCGCTTGGAAATTCACCGAAGGGATCGAGAAGCTTGCTAGGAACACGCCTGGGGATCACCAGAGAGAAGACCAGAAGACTTGCTGCAAGTATGTCAGAGGTTACTGGATTGGCGGAAGTTAGGTCATAATTAAACTTGTGGTCATTAAAAGTTGTAATCATTGAGTCATAGTTAGAAAGTGAGTCCAATTTGAGTTAGATTTGGAAGGAATCCAAATCAACTCACTAAGGCAATTAGATCCACTACTACATTTGGTTGAACTCAATCAGTTGACCAAGGAGCTAGTCAATATTAAGTTAAAGCCGGAGTTTGAAAAGTGAAGGGAACCACTTTTGCAAAAATTTCGACGGGTAAACCGTTGGTGAGCAGCAGTTGGACGGCTTGTACCACAGAATCCAAGCGGCAGCCAGTTACTTTCGGTAGGTCAATCGCTCAGGTGGCGGTTAAACTGCCTGTACCATAGAATGCAACGGCGGCCAGTAGCTGATAGCGGGTGAGCCGCCCAAGTCGACGAGTAAATTGCCCGTACCCGATTTTTTCGAGTATGTTTGATTTTTGGCTCCAATTTAGGAAGTCACTTGAGGTCTATAAATACCCCAAGTATTCTTGCATTCTTAGCATAACTGAGAAATAATCTTGGGCAATTAAATTCTAGTAAAAGAAATTATGAGTAATTTGTAAAGAAAAAGAAAAGGGAAGAGAGAAAGCTTAGAGATAGAAAGTTTGTCTTAAGTCTCCCTTGTAAGCAAGTGTAAGGGTTTAATCTTCACCCAAAGAAGATTGGTAATGGAAGCCAGAGTGCTTCAAGGAGGACTCGAAAGTGGATGTAGACCGTTGGTGCCGAACCACTATAAAATTATAAGTGTTTGATACTTTCATTGCTTAAATGTTGTTGTATTAATGCTTCCAATTTAACTAAACTCTTTGAAAGCAAGACAATAAGTTCTTTCCCTCAAATATGATTATATTTTCGATTTTCTTAGCAACTTATTTTTAATCACTCACTTATTTTATTAAAAATAAAAAGCTTCGAATTTCTTATTTATCTTATTCGAAAAGCTTTTGCTTTAGAAAGAAAAATTTAAGCTTGCACTAATTCACCCCCACCCCTCTTAGTGCCAATTGATTCTAACATATGTGATGTATGATGTGAATTGATGATCATGAGCCATGTATTATGATGTGTGTAATTGTGTTGTTGTTATTATTATTATTATTATTGGGGCCTACGAGCCTCCATTTTTCTCATTTATTGTCAGGCCTATGTGCCTGTGATTATATGTAATTACATGGAGAGGTGTGACGGGAGCGTGGAGGTGATAGCGGGACCCACGATGCCGTGACGGGAGATCACGATGTATGGTGATGCGACGAGGATCCGATGAAATCGATGATGATGAGATCAACAATCACAGGGCATGGAGATGCGTCGATGTATACATAGATCATATTGTGAGTGATTAGGCCCATTGGCTTGGGCTTAATCATATTAGGTGACGGTTCATGATCATCCGATGTGGCTTGCATATGTGATGCATTATAGACCTACTATATATATATATATATATATATATATTTGCATGCGATGTAGATATATATACTAAATATATATATGTGTGACATGACATATTAGGAGGTTGATGCAAAACAAAAACCCCTCCTACAATAATATTAAGTTGGTAAGTATAAGGCAATAAGATTGACCATGTGGCCTTCCATCATTATAGGAAGAAATTGAATCATGACATAGATTGAGTTGGTCGAGTCCCTCAAGGCTCACCTATCTACATGATTGAGTTCTTACCTACGACATATATATGTCACCTGTGACCTGAGGACATGGTATGACTTGGTCGAGCAGTCAAGAGCATATCATTCAAATCAGACTCATCTTGTAACGATGGTGATGACTAAACTAAACTTCATGGTTAGTCGAGTAGTCGGGACCATTATGATTCGGAGGCCGAACATGATTGGAATCATAAAGAGTTGTGATTGACAAGAGTTGCCTACCTTTCGGGCTTAGTATAATTGGTCGAGTCCCTCAAGGTTGCGCTAAGATGCTGATTGGATCCCAATCCCCACTAAGAGTCTATCGGAGACTTCCGTCTCACATATTGAGGATGTCACATGATTTGCTAGGAAAATAGTAGGAGTATATTAAGATAGAAGTCCATATTTTAATTAGTATTTTCTACAAAGTCTGCATGTTATTTATTTATGATATATCTTGTTTGTCGCTTGCAAAACTCCTATATGGTATACTTGATGCCAATCGCCTCATTAGTCCAAAGGCTCCGTAATTTGAGAATCGTTCTCACGAAAGAGAAAATCGTATATGTCCTTAATACAATTGTGCCCACGTCAAGGAAAGGACAAGCGAGGATGAGATCGTTCGCTTTGTGAAATATAAAGATAGTCCTAAAGGATAACCTGTGTATTGATCTTATACTTCAGTTCCTACTAAATTCCTTTTCACAATTCATTATTAACTTTAATATGAATAAGTTTAAGGTGACTCTACCTGAGCTCCTCAATATATTGAGGGAAGCTGAGAGTACTATCAAGAAAGAGTAGTTATTTATATTGGTGAGACCGATAGGAAAAGGAAGGCTAGTAAGACCTTTAAGAAGGGCGTCACGGGCTTAGCTTAGCTGATTTTGCCTAAGCCGTGCGGCACCCATACGTGTCCGTCCACAAAGGTCAGCCCTCCCCGAGATCTCCTAAAGCCCCACAGACTTACAAAAAGAGAAAACGAGCCAGAAGAAGCAATTCCCACGGGATCCACAAGCAACTACTCAAGAAAATACTTTATAAAGCCAAAATATAAATTACACCCATGGACATTACAAACTCAGAGAGGTTGCACACAAAGGATAATGGTCCACTACAGACCGAAGTCCCCACAAGTGCTTATAAGACACACTTGTATTTACAAGCCAAACTTGGCTATAAAGCAAATCAAACTAGGACTGCTAAGTCTACTGCAAGCCTGCTTCTTGTTGTACAAGATATGTACCTAAACCGAAGGACACAGACTAACACAAGCATTTCATCGAACACCTTATTTACATTATTGTCCATGACATTCTCCCCCACTTATTCCTTCGACGTTCTCGTCAAAGCCATTGTAGACGCTGCATCTCCTCGTATTCTGCTGAATCTTTAATCTTCTGCTTTGGTTGCAACATGCCCCTTTGGCTCCTAGCCACTCTCCGCCGCTGTTGTTGAGTAGTCGAACTCTAATCCGCCATGCTGCTTCAACTCACCAATGATTGAATCTGGTGTGGAGTTGGCTGAGTTGTGCTGATCCTTGTTGGTTCTCACGGATCCCTCTGATGAAGGAAAAGACCTGCCTTATTATGTGTCAGTATCGTAGTATACTCATATTGCTTGAATTGGGTAGATGCTTGTTGGAGCTTTAACGAGCATCGCCTCACAGACTTTGAAGTTTTTAAAGTCCTTTCTCTATAATGTTTGCCCATTGAACCTTCTTTCGCTGTTAGTTGTCACTTCCAAGTATGTTCGCATCACTCCCTCTTAGTCAATTGGGAAATGAAGTGAAAAAACTACTCTCAATAGCACTGATCACCAACGGTGAGGATTTGACAACCATTGTCTTCTATAAGCTTTCTTTGAAGGGTCACTGAACTTGTGCAGAGCTCCCCTGCTTGGATAAGTAAGAGAACTGGGATACTTGACTTCACCCATTCTCTTCGTAGTTGAGAAGGTAAGGTTACTTGGCTTCGCTCACCTCCTCGAGTTAAGAGAATTGGGGTACTCGGTTTCGCCCATTCTCTCGAGTTGAGAAGACAAAGGTTACTCGATTTCGCCTACCTCCTCGAGTTTGTACTTCATACATTGAGCTGGTTACTAACATTCGCCCACTCCTTGCTCACACTTCTGAAGCATTTGAAGTGGTTGCACTCCTTGCGTTGGGTTAGCTACTATGATTCGCCTTCCCACTGCCATTGAACTTCTGGAATGCAAGAAGTTTTACCTGAAAAGAGCAAAAAGTTTATCCCAACTTGGAGTCCTCTAACTTGGAGTAAGTCTTTGATAGATCTGGTCGCCTTTGGGATTGTACCGTCTTCTCCATCACCTTTGCCGCCTACTCCTCTTGAGTAGAAAGGTACAGTACCATGTACTGCCTACTTCGTTCCTTGATCAAGCACTCCTGCATCAACCCGAAGTCCCTTAATTTCGGCTATCTGGATGAGAAGCCCATCAAAATCGATCTTATGAAGTTTCTTGGTCTCTGCCCTTCTGCCTCATCTTGGTACTTGGAGTTTGCCTCTGCATTCTCCACCTCCTTGGCCCCTTTTACGACCAATGCTGTCCCTTTATGAGAGCAAGGGATCAATGACTTCACGGAAGTCCCGCATCTACGGTACCATAGCGCTGCCAAGCCCATAGCACCACTATTCGTTACCTTACATCTTCATCCCTTCCTTCGCGATTGGTAGATCTATCTCTGTGGCACTGTGGAGCTCCTCCGAGTCCACCTCCTCTCTAACCGACGCTTTTCTTTTGGGTAGCTGAGCACCATTGGACTCGTCGTCGCTTCCTCGCCCCTTTCGACCACCTGCTTTGACACCACTGTATCCTCCTAGTAGTTCTCCTTGGTTGATAGAGAGACAGACTGTAACTCTCATGCATGGCCTCTGCCATCTTGTTGCAGGGCTCGCGCCGATTCTGTTCTCCTTAGCTTCCTTGGTAGCAACGTTCGCTTACTCGGTCTTGTCCTCTGACTTGCCGGGCTCCCTTAAGCGAATATGAGCATTGAAGCAGTTCAACTCTCCAGCTACTCCGATTAATCAAGTCCCTCCATGGGACTCACCGGTACTGCAATCGACTACTCTCGGTGGTACCCCATATCTTGACCAAGGCTTTCATCGATGCAAGCTTGATGCATACACACGGAAGACCCGCCTCTGCGATCGTGGCATTCACTCCTTGAATCCACGCCCCTTCTTGTTACATTATTCACCGAAGTGGAGCTCCCAGCAGCTCCTGATCATTCACATGATCATATTCCCCTCGATGGGACTCACTGGTATGTGCACTTGGACTTCTTCCTTGGTGGTATACAGCTCCCATATGCTGATGACTAAGGCTTTCATCCAATGCAAGCTTTGATGCACACACAAAGACCCACCTCTGAGGTACTACGACATTCACTCCTTGAATCCATAGCCCTTCTTCTTGTTGTGTTGTACACCAAAGTGGAGCTCCCAGTAACTCCTGATCATACCTCCGCATGATTTTTGTCCCTCACGGGACAAGATTACCTGTATTGCATTGCCACAAACTATTCCACCACGATCCGCTGCACCATGTCGCCTCCTGGTGACATCTCTATTGCATACAGATTCTCGTGTGATGAACTCGGACTACGACTTCTCACGTATGGCCTCTGCCAACACATCGTAGGGCCTCCGCCATCTCCGATTTTTAGTTCGCTCCCTTGGCAATTCCCCTTCGTCCCCCCCACTCCTAGGTTACACCTGGACGAAGCATAGCTCTAGGACAGTCCGTCGCCTAGCAGCCTCAAGTCCTCGACGAGTTGGTGCACTATTGTCTGGATCTTGGGCCTCTATCCCCTACCAACACAATCTTATTATGCACCTCCTGTTCTTGACAACTCGAATGGCAACACTATAGCATATTCTTCAAGAGTACCCGCCTCCGCGTCCTCTTGCCCCGTACTAAGGTCTCATGATCCCAACTTTGCGTCCGTAAGTTGAATCACCTTAGTTACTCCATCAAATGCATCTCTGAGGTAGCTTATATGTGCCTTAAAACTCCCTTCATCTTTGGCACCATGCAAAATAAGTCTGTCCCATCAGAATGGAGAACCCATGGAACGACATGATCCCACTCTTGCCTCTATAAGAGTTCATGCCCTTGACCTCTGTCCAAGGAAAGCTCCGTGCCTCCGCTCCATGTTCCATCTTCTATGTCGACTCCCTTCATGCGGCTTGGATACTTCACCGAGTTCCACCCAAGTCACTCTGCTCCTCGATTTGCACTGAGTTGATAGTGGCCCTCACGTCCACCATTCTACGGGTCAGCCCTCTGTTGAGTTCGATTTCTGCATCGACTCTAAGTGTGCCTTCATATGATGTTGCCTTGGATTGCTTCCCCACTTGATCTCGAAATGTATCCACCAATGCATTACCTCCTTTGATATCATGCGACAACTCTTCGTCGCTCACTCGGTTCGTTGAGCTTTGTGGAGATATAGCCTTGAGGAACTCTTCCTCAATATGTGTCGTCCGTTGCACATGATTCTCCCACTGGAGAACTAGGACTTATCCCTCCTGGATATGTGTCCTACTGGAGCAATTTTTCTCTTTACATACTTCCCACTGGAAGTTTCAGAGACCATCATCCCCTTTGGACTACTCCGTCTTGCTGAACTCGAGCTTTGTTCTGCCCCCACAAATGTACTTGCTATATTCCCTTCTCCAATACAATCTCCACTGCACCCTTCAAGGTCTAGCAACATGCGGAACTTGTTATACATTTTAGCCGCCTACAGACATATCCTTTCCATGTCGAAGAGAAAGTTCTGATGCTCCATGGCACCGAGTTCTAATCGCGCCTTGGGGATGGCCACAACACTCCATCATCCGTGTAGAAGCCCTTGCATGAGTTTCGAATCCTTCGAGTTAGTAATTCCCCTCACCTCTGTGAGCTTTGCACAACTCTTTCAGTCGTTACACAACACCTCCCACCTTGCACGGTCTCATCTTTCACCAAGCGCCCTGCTTTGCCTTAAGCACCATCAAGTTTGGTTGCCAACGTCGAGCTATAGCTCAAACTCAACCATCCCAATCTTTATGTGCTACATATTCTTCTTCGCTTGCTTGTCCTCGTAGTGCCTCTTGCACAAAGGGGTTGGCTATTCCTTGAATGCCAAACCAGGATGCCCGCTCCTCTGAGCGACTCCTTTCCTTACATCTCAATGTCCGTTTCCCCCAAATCGTTACGCGTGTTGGCTGTCCTCCATACAGCCTAGTTAGGTCCCCCACATTTGTATGGCAAGTGTTTCTGCATGTGCTTGTCCCGCTCTGATACCACATTGTCATGGGCTTAGCTGATTTTGCCTAAGCCGTGCGGCACCCATGCATGTCCGTCCGCAAAGGTCAGCCCTCCCCGAGATCTCCTAAAGTCCCACAGACTTACAAAAAGAGAAAACGGGCCAGAAGAAGCAATTCCCACGGGATCCACAAGCAACTGCTCAAGAAAACACTTTATAAAGCCAAAATACAAATTACACCCATAGACCTTACAAACTCAGAGAGATTATACACAAAGGATAATGGTCCACTACAGACCGAAGTCTCCATAAGTGCTTATAAGACACTTGTATTTACAAGCCAAACTTGGCCATAAAGCAAATCAAACTAGGGCTGCTAAGCCTACTGCAAGTCCGCTTCTTGTTGTACAAGATATGTACCTAAACCGAAGGACACAGACTAACACAAGCATTTCATCGAACACCTTATTTACATTGTTGTCCGTGACAACAAGGGCAAAGAAAGATTGAGTAAGGCAAAGGTTGCTAAGAAATATCTGACAAAGGACAAAGGACAGTGCTTCTATTGTGGCCAAGATGGGCATTGGAAGAAGATCAGTAAGGACTACCTTGCAGATAAGGCGGAACAGAAGCTTGGAGAAGCTTCAAGTATATTTATGATTAATCTCTACTTGTCAGATTTTTATGATAACATATGGGTATTGGATACCAAGAGTGCTTATCATATTTATAATTCATTGAAGTTTCTAGCAAGACATAGGAGATTGGCCAGATGCGAGATGGACCTCAAGATACGCAATAGAGCAAGAGTTGCTATAGTTATTATTGGAGAGGTCACCCTATATCTACCTGATGGAGCTATTATTGCATTTGATACATGCTATTTTATTCCCTCTATTATCAAAAATATTATTTCCATCTCTTGTTTGACAATTAGTGGATATAAATTAGTTTTTAAGAATAATAGTTGTTCAATAATTATGGATGATGAGATCATCACTAGAGGGACCCTGATAAATGGCTTATATGTGTTAGACACTTCTCTACACATCATGAATATAAATACGTCTAAGAGGAAAAGAGAAGAGGTGAATAATGTATACATATGACATTGTAGGCTAGGTCATATACATAAGGGAAGGATTCAAAAGTTGCTAAAAGATGGATACCTAAATCCATTTGACTATGAGTCATATGCAACTTGTAAACCTTGCCTTCGTGGGAAGATGACCAACTTTCCTTTTAGTGAAACTGGAGAGAGAGCCATTAAGTTATTGGAACTCGTACATAGTGATGTATGTGATACCATGTCGACTCAAGCTATAGGTGATTACTTATACTTCATTATATTCACTGATGATTTTTCTAAGAATGGACATATGTACTTGATGAAGTACAAATCTGAGACATTTGAGAAATTCAAAAAATATAATAATGAAGTCAAGAGCCAGATTAAAAAGACTATTAAGACTCTTCGATCAGATCGAGGAGAGTACTTAAGTACGAAGTTCACCCGTTTCCTCAAGAACAATGAGATTCTATCCTAATGGACACCTTCTTATACACCTTAGCTCAATAGTGTATTAGAAAGGAGGAATTATACACTGTTAGACATGGTGCGATCCATGATGAGTTTCATTGACCTACTTGTCTCATTCTAGGGATACGCCATAGAGATCGCAGCTTACCTTCTGAATAGAATTTCATCAAAGTCGGTAGTGTCTACACTACATGAGATATAAAAAGGAAAGAAGTCCAATCTTAAGGTAGTTAAAATTTAGACTATTCTACCCACGTTAGAAGACACAACCCCGATAAGTTAGAATCAAGGACAAAACGATGCACATTCATAGAATAACCCAAGGAAACTTATGGATATTATTTCTATTATTCCAAGGACTGAAAGTCTTTGATGCCAAGAGAGTTATGTTTCTTGAAGGAACACGTTTTTAGTGGAAATAATAGGAGTCAGATAGAGTTGAGCAAGGTTGGAGAACCTAGCTTAAGCACAATTCTAGAGTCCGAGTCTATTCAGGTACCTAGCACACAAGTTCTAACTTTGCATAGATCTAGCAAAGTATCTCACATTCCTGAAAGATATGTGAGACATATCAATGGAGATGACTCTTAGAATGTTGATCCTCAATCCTACGAGGAGGCTATTTTGAGTATAAACTCTAGAAAGTGTCATAAAGCCATGAATTCTGAGATGGATTCTATGTACTCTAACAAGGTTTGGAACCTTATGGATACACTTGAGGGTATCGTACCCATCGGCTGTAAATTGATCTTCAAGAAGAAGATCGGAGTAGATGGAAAAGTGGAGACCTATAAGGCAAAGTTAGTAGCTAAAGGATATCATCAAAGATAAAGAGTTAACTATGATGAAACCTTTTCACTTGTAGTCATGCTTAAATCCATTAGAATTCTTTTGGCCATTGTAGCATATTACAACTATGAGATCTAGCAGATGGATGTGACAATAACATTCCTCAATGATAATCTCAAGAAGGAGGTATATATGATATAGCCAGAGGGATTTGTATCTAGAGAGAGGCCAGATAAAATGTACAGACTACTTAGATCCATTTATGGATTGAAGCAAGCTTCTCGAAGTTGGAACATAAGATTTGATGAGGCGATCAGATCTTATTACTTCATTAAGAACGAAGATGAGCCTTGTGTGTACAGGAAGGTAAGTGAGAGCGCTATCACCTTCTTGGTACTATATGTGGATGATATCTTAATCATTGAGAATGATGTAAGAATACTCCCCATACTAAAGCTTTGGCTATCTAAAAACTTTTCCATGAAAGACTTAGGGGAATCATCTAATATTTTGGGATCCAAATCTATAGAGATAGATCCAAAAGGATGCTTGGCTTGTCCTAGTCTAGGTGCATAAATTCTATTGTCAAAAGATTTGACATGGAGAATTCCAAGAGAGGTCTTATACTGATGAGACATGAAATATCATTTTCTAGGGGTATGTCTCCAAAGACTCATGAAGAAAGGACAAGCATGGATAAGATATCCTATGCCTCAGTAATAGGATCTATCATGTATGCGATGCTATATACCAAGCTTGATATAGTGTATGCTTTGAATATCACGAGCAGGTATCAAGCAGATCCAGGTTTCGAACACTGGAAGGCAGTAAAGTGTATCCTTAAGTACTTGAGAAAGACTAAGGATCTTTTACTGGTATATAGAGAAGGTACCCTATAGTTTGAGGGCTACATAGACTCGAGTTTCTGATCTAACATTGATGATAGCAAGTCAAACTCAGGGTATATTTTTACCCTGAATGAAGGAGAAGTAAGCTGAAAGAGTCCCAAGCAAGAAACTAATATTGACTCAACCATAGAGGCGAAATACATTGCTGCGGCAGAAGCAGCAAAAGAAGAGGTGTGGATGAAGGAGTTCATTAGGGATTTGAGAATCATTCTAAGTAGCATAGAGCCGATTTTGATATATAACGATAGCAACAACGCGATAGCTCTAGCAAGGAAACCCAGGTCTTATCAGAATTATTCTGAGGAGGTTTCACTTAATTAGAGAGATCATAGTTCATAAAGATATAACAATGGAAAGAGTTCCATCTGAAGATAATATTGTAGATCCACTATTGAAGCCATTGGCTCATATTGTATTTGAGCATCATAGGGGTCTGATAAGGATCAGACACATAGGTGATTGGCTTTAGATCAAGTGGGAGATTGTTGGTTATAGGTGTCTTGTAAACCAATAATGTGAGTGATGGCACGTATAACACACTGTACGATCTTTTTGCTTATGATTAATATTAGCATATTCTCACATTATATTATTGGTAGCATATATATTGTGATGTCCTTGGTTCTATGCAATGGGAATCAGATCGTAATGAGATCATGATAATAAGATCGATTCACCTTTAAACACAGATCCTAAATAATTCCTATCATAGGTCACTCAAGAGGGACATCGAGATAATCGGACAAACTGGTGTACAATATATCCATCCATATAATAGAGGCGGCTGGTCACATAGCCACTTGTGTGGAGACACTAAGGATATAGTACAGGTGCTTATTAGAGAATGAGTTTACTAATTTATCCACTTATGAAATGTTGTATAGTTAATGACACCTAATGCCAGACAGTGATTCCATAGTTTCAATTGTATATTTGGTCCTTTTACTTAAGACACTAAGGATATCTTGTATGAGTACTCCTTTCTTTGATGCCAGACTTATAGGTTTGGAAAGTTCCAGATCTGATACAATTGATTATCGGGATTGGTAGTCAACCTTGTGAAAGCAATTAAGTGTCAATAAAGGATCATCTACTCTTGGTATCACGGGAGGAATATCTCATATATACTTGCTCAGACAAATCCCTGGCTAGAGTCATTCGGATTGAGAGAGAAGTTTTGTAAGAGAATTCGATTAGAGCGAGACTATGATGAATTTCGTATGTGACCTGACAGTATCATGTTCAATATACGGTCTCTGGGATATTAGTTGGATAAGAGATTATAGATACACGATAACTATGGATAGACATATCTAATAGATTTGATACCCCTGTACTGTTTGGAGACTATGGCGCAGTGACCTAGTACGTCCATAGTCGATGAGTCGAGTGAATTATTATGCGGATAATAATTTATTATATTAGAAGGAGTTCTGATGGGAGTGACTCACGACCAACTTGGTATCGGGCCTAGAGGGTCGCACACATATGGTATCTAATATTCTCTAATTAGCCTCTATTATCATTAGATGAGACCCTATGCTGATTGGCTCCTTGGTTGAGGCCCAATCAGAGGCCTAAGGAGATTATTAGATACAGATCTAATAGTGTAAGGTTAGTGGGTAATTGGATGGAGATCCAATACACACTAAGACATGAGCCCTAATGTTTTCTGGTGTCTCTCTATAAATATGATGTGAGACTCATGGTTGATGGGCTACAACTTTAGCCTCCCCCTCCTATTCTCCTCTCTCCCTCTATACAAGAGTTACAATATCAAATTGGAGGAGTTTTGCTTTAGAGATTTATTGTGTGGATACTGCTAGAGAGGAGGATGCTTGACCTCCTTCATCCTCTCCATCCGGATCTAGAAATACAAGGATATACAATCTCTCCAGGTAATCAATCTATCACATGATGCGATTTTATCGATTTTTGAGGCATTCACATGACTCCAATCTTTTACATGAGGATTTGATCTATGTGGGAAACCTATTTTTGTTTTGATTTCCGCTGGGCATGTGATGCTCCCGCTGAGGTTTCCCAACAACTCAAACAAGAAGGAGCCATCGCCGTAGTTTTTCATGCCTCGCTTGCCACTGCCACAGCCCAACCCTCGGTTGTCGCCCTACCGTTGCTACCATCTAATGCTATGGTCGCTACCCTTAACCTCTTTTGTTGCCCTTACTGCTACTGCTTTCCACTGCCCTGCCGCATCCTCGACACCCACCCCTTCTTCCTCTACCCAACAACACTATGACGCTCTCCGAATCCTCATTGCCACTATTTCCTCTACCAATCACAGTTGTCGCTAATGCCGCTACCCAACCACGTTGCTAGCACCTTTTCTCTCCTTTACCTTCTCCCCTGCACTCACTTAGCATTCGCTGTAGAGTCTCGTCGGACCCCAGCCACTGCCCTCATCTTCTTCCTCTTCTTCCCTACCGTCATTGATTTCCCTGCTTTATCACTACTGCCTTTTCCCATCCTCTATCGAGCACAGTCCTTACTTGCTTGATCGCTGCCCTCTTCTTCTGTGCATTCATAGCCTCATCCCTCATCAGCCGACGCTGCCATCTTCTTGTCATTGTTGCCGTCGCTCTCATCTGCTGCTTTTATCCCCATTAGAGATCAGCAATGCTGCCAGTCGAACATAGCAGCATTGCTGTCTCTCCCTTGTTATCACCACCCCCCTGTCGCTACTGTTGTCACCCCATTTGTCGCTTGCAACCACAGCCGAGATGCTAGCATCTGGCTCCCTAGCCATATCACCATCGTTGTTTCCCGCTCCAAACCCCACCCCACCCCCCTTCTTCTTTTGCCTGACGTTGTCATCTCCAACCCCTTGCCATAGCCACATGACCTTGCTATTGCTGTCCTTTCCCTGTTGTTCCAATGCCGACCACACCGCTATTGCCTTCCGCTCTAGCCACCCGTGCTTCTACCTCTACTGTCATCCTCTTCCTTTGCCACGAGGATAACCCAGCTACTATCGCCTTCTCTACAACCAGTAGCGTCGCTATAGTCCCTCACGATCACTTTCGGAACAATCATAGCAAGCATTGCTGGTCGCACAACTAGGATCGTAGCCCTCGGTGCTCCCTCAACTCCCCTTCTTTCTCTGTTCCACACAGTTTCCCTCCTCTGCATTTGATCACTGCCATAACTCCAGTACCAATCACTACCTTCCAACAAATCATAAACGATTTCTTTACCGGAGATGATGCTGCTGCCCTTCTTCTTCCCTACCCTTGTCGTCGCTTGTGTTATCCCTGTGACTCATCCGCTCAAATTCCTTCCTCTGCTACCACTGCATCGACCATGACCACTAGGGCTTGAGAGCCACCATGGCTACCTTCCAATGATTTGCAGTAGCAATTTCTCCTCCCCACATAGCAATAGCTATCACTACCCTCCACCCTCGCCAGCAGCCACGATAGCCTCAACGACCTCATCCTTGCAGCATAACCGCACCATCGCCCTTTTGACCACCAGTATCACAACAGCAAACACTGAGTAGGACAATGTAGATATCCTTAACCCAATATCAAAAATAGGAATTGAACATTAATGATCTACAATCTTATGCGGGCTACTAATAGCTCAATGGAAGCAAGATTTGAAGCCTTCGAAGCCCGAACGGAAGAAAGATTACAAGAACTCTTTAGTAAATTCAAAAGAAGTCTATTGGATAGACCCAACAAATCTCAACATGGTGAAAGTTCCAACCTTAAAAGGAGTCGATCTGAAAAATATAATCAAGGGCAAGACACAATATACTCACGCATGAGGGTGGCATAAGGATGGAGTTCCCTAAATGGGAAGATGAAGATCCGACCAGTTGGGTCTCACAGGCTGAAAAGTTCTTTCACTTCCACATAACTCTAGAAGAATCCAAGGTGGAAGTAGCTTCAAATCAACTTGATGGTGATGCGATCTGGTGGTATAATTTGTACGAGATCCATCATGGAGTCCCCTTATGGGGATAGTTTAAGAAAGAGCTTCTGAGTCACTTTGGATTGTCGGAGTACGAGAACGTTAATGGAAGCTCACCAAAATATGCTTGATTTTCACAATATAGGAGTACTAGAGCATATTTGAGCACTTGTCGAACTAAACCCGAGATTGGTCCGAAAAATAATTGGTGAAAACATTTATCGAGTGACTTAATCGCAAGATTCGATATGAAGTTAAAGCTCGCCACCCCCGCACCATGATGGCTACCATATCATTTGCCCGCATGCATAAAGCAAAAATTAATATAGATACTCATCGAAGTAGAAGCTTCAACAAACAGGTAATCAGCAAGCTGCCCACCCATCTATTCCCAGCCATAACTCGGACATCCAAGCTGATCCGAGAAGAACCCAAGGAAAAATTTATAAAGAATTTGTGCTCACATTATGATGAAAACTGATGCACATAAGGGCAACTTTTGACAATTGAGCCAATTAAGAAGGAACCAAAAACTGACAATATGGAATCCGATAATGAAGGTTGTGACAAACTTCTAACGATTAAGCCTATTAAGGAGGAATCAAATACTAATGATGTGAGATCCGATCATGAAGGTATGAATTTTGATGAAGATATTGAACCTATCATACATACAATGCATGCATTAGCTGGCTACTTTAACATGCAGCCAATGAAAATTGAAGGAATTTTAAAACATCAGCCTGTTGTTGTTTTAATCGACAATAATAGCACTAATAATTTTATAGACATAAAGATTGTTGACCAATTGACCTATCACATTGAAGGCTATGATAAATTTGAAGTCAAGGTTGCTGATGAGTAAATCCTAACTTATGATAATAAGTGTTCAAAGATAAAGTTGATCATATAGGGAAAAGAACTACTTGTGGATTTTTTTTTAATACCTTTAAAAAACTTCGAAGTGGTGATCCTCAAAAAAAGACATGGAATTGCCACTAGCTATTAGATAGAGAAGATTCTTTAGAAGATGATACCCTAAAAGGGTTGGGTTCTCATCTTTTGAGTCATGTGGTAGGTCCAGTCAAGTCAATTAGGAGTCCTAGTAGGAGTTAGAATCTATTTAATTAGGAGTCATAGTAGTAGTTGGAGTCTATTTGATTAGGAGTCCAAGTAGGAGTCTGTTTTAGGAGTCCAAGCTCAATTAGGAGTTAGTTAAGAGTCTCTATAAATAAGGGTGTAACTATTTTATTTTGAGCAATCAATGGAGAAACTATATTTTAGTTAATAGGCTAAAACCCTAGGAGGGTCGATCCCCTATAAAGATCAAGGAGGGCAATATCCTATAGAGATCAAGGAGGTTCGATCCCCTATAGTGATCATTTATCCCCCTTTTTTCATCTTCATCTATGATAGATCCCCAGGGGTACCTATTAAAAATCTTTGGGTTCTTATCATTTGGTATCAGAGTAACAATCCACGGTGTTCTCGCTGTGATTCCACTATCAATCTCCACAACAACTTCTTTAAGATTTTGTAGCCTTGCAGTCACCTTCAACTACTGCCACCAACAGCATCCCATCACTCTATCTTTCTCTCATATTGGTGCTACCATTGTTGCTGCCTTCCAACCTAAGATTGTAGTAGCCAATAGCACCATCATCGCCCTATCATCTCCTTATCTTGTGCTGCTACCGCTGTTGCCTCCCAACCTCAAATCACAGCCGCTAATAGCACCATCATCTCAGCCACCTTGCTACAATTTATCACCATCTTCACTGTAGTAATCATCAGCCTCACCTTTGTCAGTCGACGCACATCCATCGTTATTGTCTTCTAACCTCATATCACAATAGCCAACAGTACCATCATCGCCCTATCATCTCTTTATCTTATGCTGTCATCGCTGCTGCGTCCCAACCTCAGATCACAACCACCAATAGCACCATCATCTCAGCCACCTTGCTGTAGTTTATCACCATCTTCACTGTAGTAATTATAAGCCTGACCCTTATCAGCCGACGCACATCGTTACCACAGTGATCAACGCTACCTTCAATAGATCGCAACAGTGATATGCTCACTGCCTACATATCACTAATCGGTGCTGCCATCTCACTACCTTCTTCAAATCAACCATTTCACATTGCTACAATGTTACCATCACCGTCGTCTGTGCTGTTGCTACTGTCGCCTGCAGTCCCCACTTATCAACTGATGCACATCACTCGTTGTTCTACTGTAATGATCAATATTGCCTTTAATAGACCACAACAATGATTTGCTCACTGCTTGGGCACCGCTACCCAGCGCTGCCATCCTGTTGCCTTCTTCAAATCAATTGTTTCACATCGCTATAGTGTTGTCATCGCCGTCGCCGATGTCATTGTTGCTGTCGCCTATAGTCTACTTAACCACAAACGCCATTGCTGCTGCCAAGCCTCTCCTTCAACGCCTCTATCACTCCCCCATCTGCCACGTTGTCCTCTACGGCAACTATCGCCTCTGCTGCCTTGTTCCTCCTCTTTTCCCAATAGCGATCATCGCCGCCATGACAACACTAGCGTCATTGTTGCCCTCTTCCTTCTCCCCGCTCCTACTACCTTTTCTCACAGTCACTGACCACGGGCCCTCGGCGACACCACGGTTGCTCCACCTGCTTACCGCCAC
The DNA here is from genome assembly GCA_021527575.1 of Ensete glaucum. NCBI lineage: Eukaryota > Viridiplantae > Streptophyta > Magnoliopsida > Zingiberales > Musaceae > Ensete > Ensete glaucum. The sequence goes on along the minus strand of CM038559.1, from coordinate 26,053,757 downwards.
TACCCTCTTCCTGCTGGTTACAGGTGCCCTACAAGCCAATTATGTGAGTGATGGCACATGTAACATGCTGTGTGATCTTTTTTGCTTATGATTAATATTGGCATATTCTCATAATATATTATTTATTATATATATATAATGATATCCTTGGTTCTGCACAATAGGAATCAGATCGTGATAAGATCACGATAATGAGATCGATTCACCTTTAAACACAAATCCTAAATAATCCCGGTTATAGGTTACTCGAGAGGAACATCGAGATAACCAGACAGATCGGTGTACTATATACTCGTCCATATAATAGAGGTGGCTAGTCTTATAGTCACTTGTGTGGAGATACTAAGGATATAGTACAGGTGCTCATTGGAGAATGAGTTCACTGATTGATCCACTTATGTAATATTATATAGTTAATTATACCTAATGTTAGACAGCGATTCTATAGTCCTAGTTGTGTATCTGGTTCTTAGACTTGAGATACCAAGGATGCCTTGTATGAGTACTCTTTTTTTGACGCCAGACTTATAGGTTTGAAAAGTTCCAAATCTGGTACAACTGGTTATCGGGATTGGTAGCCAATCTTACGAAGGCAATCGAGTGTCAATAGAGGATCATTTGCTCTCGGTATCATAAGAGGAATATCCCATATATGCTTGCTCAGACAAATCCCTGGCCAGGTCATTCGGATTAACAGAGAAATAGTTCTCAGGGAGACTCCGATTAGAGCGAGACTATAACGAATTCCATATGTGACCTGACAGTACCATATCCAATATATAGTCTCTAGGATATTAGTCGGATGAGATATTATAGATATACAGTAACTGTAGACAGACAGGTCTGGGGACCATGGCATAGTGACCTAGTACGTCCATAGTCAATGAGTCGAGTAAATTATTATGGGAATAATAATTCATTATATCAGAATGAGTTCTTATGGGAGTGACTCATGGCCAACTCAGTATCAGGCCTAGAAGGTGACATACATATGGTGGATGCTTCAGCGAGTAGAAGATTAGATGGAGATCCAATTAGCCCCTATTCTCATTAGATGAGACCCTATGCTAATGGACTCATTGCTTAAGGCCCAATTAGATGCCTAAGGAGATTATTGGATAAAGATCCAATAATACAAGGTTAGTGGGTTATTGGATGGAGATCTAATACCCACTAAGGTAGGAGCCCTAGGGTTTTTGGTGGCTCTCTATAAATAGGAGGGGAGACTTATAGTTGATAGGCTGCAACCTTAGCCACCATATCTTATTCTCCTCCCTCCCTCTAAGCAAGAGTTACGAAATCAGTTTGGAGAAGTTTCGCTATAGAGATCTATCGTGTGGATACCACTAGAGAGGAGGATGCTTGACCTCCTTTATTTTCTCCATCCGGATCTGAAATACAGGAATATACAATCTCCCTAAGTAAAATCAATCTCTCTCACATCGCATTTTTATTGGTTTTTGCATATTTCTTGCGACCCCAATATTTTGCACGATGATTTGATCTGCGTGGTATCAGAGCCAACATTTTCGTATGAAAGATTAGTTTTAAACTGCGTGTGATGAGATTGTATCGCGTAGAATCATTCTATATATTCTTACTATATTTTCGCAGTAAAGGCAGCGAGGAGGAGGGGCAGCCAGCCACAACCAGCCACGGCCAGCCTCCATGTAGGGCCAGCCATCTACAACCAGGCCACAACCAAGGTTGTAGGGGGTGGCTGGCTATGGCTAGGGCCAGCCCGAAAGGGAGGTCAGCGGCACCTGCAATGAGTGGTGCCTATGTGCAAAAGCACCGTGCAAGACCACCGAGGCACGCGGCCACGGCCACCAGGGTGGCACCAGCACTGGCCCCACAAAGGGGCCTCACAGGCAGGCTACCTTCGACTAGCCTGCCGCCAACAGGCGACGCCACGCAAGGGTGGTCGCCCCTTGGCAAGGCGGCTACCAGTGGGCAAGGGCAACGGCGGTAGCGGCGCAGAGGGGGAAAGAGGGGTTAGGGCATCCTTTGGAGAAAAGGATGATCCTGCCCCTGTGAATTCAGAAAATTCTGAGGACTATCCTCGTGTACATAATTATCATAATACCCTCAATAATCCTAAAAATTTTGAGGACTATCCTCTCATCCAATTTTATGAAAATGCCCTTGATAATTCTAAAAATTTTGAACATGTCCTAATTTTTTAAAAAATAATTAATTAAATAGTTTAATTAATTATTATATATCTAGTAATCCTACATATGATCATCCGATATGGCTTGCATGTGTATATATATATATATATATATATATATATATTTGCATGCGATGTAGATATATATTAAATATGTATATGTGTGACACGACATATTAGGAGACCGATATGAGACAATAAGATTGACCCACGTGGCCTTCCATCATTATAAGAAATTGAATCCCAACATAGGTTGAGTTGGTTGAGTCACTTGAGGCTCACCTATCTACGTGATCGAGTTTTTGCCTATGACATATATATGTCACTCGTGACCTGAGGACATGGTATGACTTGGTCGAGCAATCGAGGGCATATCTATCGAATCAGACTCATCTTGTAATGATGGTGATGACTTAACTGAACTTCCTAGTTGGTCGAGCAGTCGAGACCATGATGATTCGGAGGCCAAACATGACGGGAATCACAAGGAATTGTGATTGACAAGAGTTGTCTACCTTTTGGGCTTAGTGTAGTTGGTCGAGTCCCTCGAAATTGCACTAAGATACCAATTGGATCCCGATACCCACTAGGAGTCTGCCAGAGACTTTCGTCTCACGCATCAAGGGTGTCGCGTGTTTCGCTAGAAAAATAGTGGGAGTACATAAAATATAAGTCTATATCTTAATTAATATTTTCTATAAAGTCTGCATATTATTTATATTTTACTATATCTTGTTTTTCAGAAACATGTCGCTCACAAACCCCCTACGTGGCATACTAGATGCCAACCGCCTCATTGGTCCAAACTATACAGATTAGCTCCATAATTTGAGAATTATTCTCACAGTTGAGAAAATCACATACGTCCTTGATACAATTGTGCCCATGCCGGAAGAAACGGCAAGCGAGGATGAGATTGCTCACTATTTGAAGTATACAGATGATTCCACATTGATAAAATATTATATGTTGGCCTCCATGACTCATGAGTTACAGAGGCAATATGAGAGCATGGATACAGATTCTATCCTTCTTCATCTCCGCCAACTGTTTGAGAAACAAGGAAGAACTCAAAGATATGAGATATCTAAGAGACTCTTCAAAGCCAAGATAACAGAAGGGACATCGGTTGAGAACCATGTCCTAAAGATGATAGAGTGGGTCGAGAAACTCACAGGTCTAGGAATAGTCCTAGAGGATAACCTGTGTGTTGATCTTATACTTCAGTCTCTACCAAATTCTTTTTCTCACTTCATCATGAATTTTAACATGAGCACGTTTGAAGTGACTCTCTCTGAGCTCCTTAATATGTTGAGGGAAGCTGAGAGTACCATCAAGAAGGAGAAGCCAATTCTCTATGTTGGTGAGACTAAAAGGAAAAGGAAGACCAGCAAGACCCTTAAGAAGGGCAAGGGCAAAGAAAGATCAGGTAAGACAAAGGTTACTAAGAAAGACCCAACAAAGGATAAAGGATAGTGCTTCTACTGTGGCTAAGACGGGCATTGAAAGAGGAACTGTAAGGACTACCTTGCAGATAAGGTAAAACAGAAGCTTGGAGAAGCTTCAGGTATATTCATGATTAGTTTCCACTTGTCAAATTTTCATGATAACACATGGGTATTGGATACTGGGAGTGCTTATTATATCTGTAATTCATTACAGGTTCTGGCAAAACCTAGGAGATTGGCCAAAGGCGAGATGGACCTCAAGATGGGCAATGGAGCAGGAGTTGTTGTAGTTGCTGTTGGAGAGGTCATCCTATATCGGCCTCGTAGAGCTATTATTACATTAGATGCATGCTATTTTATTCCTTCTATTATCAAAAATATTATTTTTATCTCTTGTTTGACAATTAGTGGATATAAATTAGTTTTTGAGAATAATAGTTGTTCAATAATTATGGATGATGAGATCATCACTAGAGGGACCCTTACAAATAGCTTATATGTGTTAGACACTTCTCCACATATCATGAATATAAACATATCAAGAGGAAAAGAGATGAGGTGAATAATGCATACCTATGACATTATAGGCTAGGTTATATACATGAGAGAAGGATTTAAAAGTTGCTGAAAGATGGATACTTAGATCTATTTGACTATGATATAACTTGGGAACTTTACCTTCGTGAAAAAATAACCAACTCTCCTTTTAATGGAACTGGAGAGAGAGAGCCACTGAGTTATTGAAACTCATACATAGTGATGTATGTGGTCCTATGTTGACTCAAGCTATAGGTGGTTACTCATACTTCATTACATTCACTGATGATTTTCTAGGTATGGACATGTATACTTAATAAAGTACAAATCTGATGCCTTTGAGAAATTCAGGAAATATAAGAATGAGGTAGAGAACCAAATTGGAAAGAATATTAAAACTCTTCGATCAGATCGAGAAGGAGAGTACCTGAGGATAAAGTTCACCCATTTCCTCAAGTACAATAGGATTCTATCCCAATGGACATCTCCTTATACACCTCAGCTCAATGGTGTATTAGAAAGGAGGAATCGTATGCTGTTAGACATGGTGTGGTCCATGATGAGTTTCGCTGATCTATCCATCTCGTTCTTAGGGTATGCCCTAGAGACCGCAGTTTATCTTCTGAACAGAGTTCCATCAAAGTTGGTAGTGTCTACCCCATATGAGATATGAAAAGAAAAGAAACTTGATCTTAAAATTATTAAGATTTGGGGTTGTCCTGCCTACGTTAGAAGATACAACCCTTATAAGTTAGAATTAAAGACAGAATAGTGCATATTCGTGGGATACCCAAAGGAAACTTGGGTATTATTTCTATTACCTCGAGGACCGAAAGGTCTTTGTTGCCAAGAGAGCCATGTCCTTGAGAAGGAACATATTCTTTGTAGAAATAGTGGGAGCAAGATAGAATTGAGTAAGGTTGGAGAACGTAGCTCAAGCATCATTCCAAAGCCCGAGTCTGTTTAGGTACCTAACACACAAGTTTTAACTTTACATAGATCTAGTAGAGTATCTCACTCTCCTGAAAGATATGTAAGACATATCAGTGGAGATGACTCTCAGGATATTGATCCTCAAACCCACGAGGAGGCTATTATGAGTATAGACTCCGGGAAGTGGTAAGAAGCCATGAATTCTGAGATGATTCCATGTACTCTAATAAGGTTTGGAACCTTGTGTATGCACCCGAGGGTATTGTACCCATCGACAGCAAATGAATCTTCAAGAGGAAGATCGGAGTGGATGGAAAGGTAGATACCTATAAAGCAAGGTTGGTAGCTAAAGGATATCGTCAAAGACAAGGAGTTGACTATGACGAAATATTTTCACTTGTAGCCATACTTAAGTCCATTAGAATTATTTTAGCTATTGCACCACATTATGACTATGAGATCTGGCAGATGAATGTCAAAACGACATTCCTTAATGGTAATCTTGAGGAGAAAGTGTATATGATACAGTCAGAGGGATTCGTATCCAAAGAGAGTTCAGATAAAGTGTGCAGGTTGCTTAGATCCATTTATAGATTGAAGTAAGCTTCCCGAAGTTGGAACATAAGATTTGATGAGGTGATCAGATCTTATGGCTTCATTAAGTACGAAGATAAGCCTTGTGTGTACAAGAAGGTAAGTGGAAGTGCTATAACCTTCTTGGTGCTATATGTGGATGACATCCTAATTATTGGGAATGATGTAGGAATGCTCTCTACAGTAAAGGCTTAGCTATCCAGAAACTTCTCCATGAAAGACTTAGGGGAAGCATCCTATATTTTGGGGATCCGAATCTATAGAGATAGATCCAAAAGGATGCTTGGATTGTCCCAGCCTAGGTAATAGACTAGATTATCAAAAGGTTTGGCATGGAAAATTCCAAGAGAGGTCTCATACCAATATAACATGGAATATCACTTTATAGGAGTATGTCCCCAATAACTCCTAACGAAAGGGTAGACATGGATAAGATACCTTATGCCTCAGCGTTAGGGTCTATCATGTATATGATGCTATAGCATATGCTCTGAGTATCACGAACATGTATCAAGTAGATCCAGGTTTAGAACACTGGAAGGCAGTAAAGTGTATCCTTAAGTACTTAAGAAGCACTAAGGATCTTTTATTGATATATGGAGAAGGTAGCTTCCAGGTTGAGGGCTACACAGACTCAAGTTTTCAGTCCAACATTGATGATAGCAAGTCGAATTAAGGTTTTGTTTTCACCCTGAATGGAGGAGTAGTAAGTTGGAAGCGTTCCATGCAAGATAGTACTATTGACTCGACCATAGAGGCAGAATACATTGCTATAACAAAAGCAGTAAAGGAAGGGGTTTGGATGAAGAAGTTCATTAAGGATTTGAGAGTCATACTAAGCAGCGTGGAACTGACTCCCATATATTGTGATAGCGACAGGGCGATAACTCTAACAAAGGAACTCGGGTCTCAATAGAATTGTTTTAAGGAGGTTCTATATGATTAGAGTGATCATGACCCGTAAAGATATAGCAATGGAAAGAGTTCCATCTGAAGATAACATTGCAGATCCACTGATGAAATCGCTAGCTTAGATTGTATTTGAGCATCACAGGGGTTTGATAGGGATCAGACATATAGGTGAGTGGCTTTAGCTCAAGTGGGAGATTGATAGCTACAGGTGTCCTATAAGCCAATCACGTGAGTGATGGCACATGTAACACGCTGTGTGATCTTTTTTTCTTATGATTAATATTGGCATATTCTCACATTATATTATATGTTATATATATATATATATATATATATATATATATATATATTATGATGTCCTTGGTTATATGTAATGGGAATCGGATCGTGATGAGATCATGATAATGAGATCAATTCACCTTTAAATACAAATCATAAATAATCCTGGTCATAGGTTACTCGAGAGGACATCGAGATAATAGGATAAACCGGTGTACTATATACCTATCCATATGATGGAGATGGCTGGTCTTATAGTCACTTGTGTGGAGACACTAAGGATATAGTACAGGTGCTCATTAGAGAATGAGTTTACTGATTGATCCGCTTATGGAATGTTATATGGTTAATAATACCTAATGTCAGACAACGATTCCATAGTCCTAGTTGTGTATTTGGTCCTTAGACTTGAGACACCAAGGATGTCTTGTATGAGTACTCCTTTCTTTGACACCAGACTTACAGGTGCTCATTAGAGAATGAGTTCACTGATTGATCCGCTTATGGAATGTTATATGGTTAATAATACCTAATGTCAGACAGCGATTCCATAGTCCTAGTTGTGTATCTGGTCCTTAGACTTGAGATACCAAGGATGTCTTGTATGAGTACTCCTTTCTTTGACATCAGACTTACAGGTTTGGAAAGTTTCAGATCTGGTACAGTTGGTTATCGGGATTGGTAGCCAATCTTACAAAAGCAATTGAGTGTCAGTAGAGGATTATCTACTCTCTTATCATGAGAGAAATATCACATATGTGTTTACTCAGACAAATCTTTAACTAGGGTCATTCAGATTGAGAGAGAAAAGAGTTCTCTGGGAGAATCTAATTAGAGCGAGACCATGACGAATTCTGTATGTGACCTAACAGTACCATGTCCAATATACGGTCTTTAGGATATTAGTTGGATAAGGGATTATAGATATACGATAACTATAGACAGATAGGTCCGATGGATTTGATCCCCCTTTACCGTTTGAGACTATGGCATAGTGGCCTAGTACGTCCATAGTAGATAAGTTGAGTGAATTATTATAGGGATAATAATTCACTATATCAGAAGGAATTCTAATGGGAGTGACTCACGGCCAACTCGGTATCGGGCCTAGAGGGTCACACACATATGGTGGATGCTTCAACGAATAGAGGATTGGATGGAGATCGAATTAGCCCCTATTCTCATTAGATGAGACTCTATGTTGATGGGCTCCTTGCTTAAGGCCCAATTAGAGGCCTAAGGATATTATTGGATAGAGATCCAATAATGTAAGGTTAGTAGGTAATTGGATGGAGATCTAATACCAACTAAGGCATGAGCTCGAGGGTTTTTGGTAGCTCTCTATAAATAGAAAGGGAGACTCATGGTTGATAGGCTGCAACTTTAGCCACCACCTCTTATTCTCCTCCCTCCCTCTAAGCAAGAGTTACGAGATCAGATTGGAGAAGTTTCGCTATAGAGATCTATCGTGTGGATACCACTAGAGAGGAGGATGCTTGACCTCCTTCATTTTCTCCATCCGGATCTGGAATACAAGAATATACAATCTCCCTAGGTAAAATCAATCTCTCTCACATTACAGTTTTATCAGTTTTTACATTTTTCTCGTGACCCCAATCTTTTGTATGATGATTTGATCTACATGGGAAACTGATTTTTGTTTTGATTTTCGCTGCACATGTGATGCACCCGCTGAGGTTTTCCAACACTTCCTCCTCTCCTCATCATCATCCCTTCTTCCCCTGCCTCCTCCGTTGCTTCCAGCACTACTCCTCCCTTGCTCCACTATAGCCATATCATCAACACTACCCTCGTTCTTCTTCTCCACCAACAGTAACAACAACCATAACCACTGCTCGTCGTCCTTCCCTTTCTCGCATTGCCATCCTTCCCCTACTTGCCAATCCAGAGCTGCCATCCTTGGTTCTCACTTTGTCCGCTGCAATAGCGTGCCTTCAGCCCACTTAAGATCTTACTTCCCTGCACCACTGCTATCTATGTTCTAACCCACTGCTGCCATCCTATTCCGTAGTCGTCATTGCTGCTGCATTCCTCTTCCTTGTTGCTCGCCAACCGATGCTTCCTAACCTATAGCCACTATTTCCCAACCATGACACCGCCGTGGCCTTCCACTCCTATCGTGCCTTCTTCCTCCTCTATTCCCAACCGCAGCCCTCTATCATCAATAGTAGTCACCTGTCGTGTCTCCTTTCTTAGCGATCCTAGTAGCCGTGCAGCCTTGTCCTTAGCGATTACAGCAGCCTCCTTCAGCCATCGTTGTTGCCTTCTCTATAATTGTGATTCTGCCTCCTTGTTTTACAACCACCACAACCCAGCCTATCTCTTGCACCTCTAATAGAGATAATGTTGTGCTCATATCCCACTGCCATCTCTCTTTTCCCCTTCAGCCGTAGCGAGATCATTATCTACACGACACTACCAGCGTCTCCTTTCAATGCCCTATCACGAACTTAGCTAGTTTTGCCTAAGTTATGTAGCACCATCGCATGTCCATCCGCAAAGGTCAGCCTCCCTGAAACCTCCTATGGTCCCTTAGGACCTACAAAAGAGAAAATGGGTTAGAGAAAGCATCTCTCATATAATCCAAAAGCAACCACTTCAACAAACACTTTATATAACCAACGCAAATTACAATCATGGACTTTAAAAACTCTGAATCGTCGCACACAAATGATTAAGGTCCATTACATACTAATATCTCAACAAGTGTCCATATGACAGAACTCTCATTATAAGCTGAAACCGACCACGAAAACCAAATTAGGGCTGCCAAACTTACTGTTAGCCTGCTACTTATTGTATAAAGTATGATCAAAACCTAAAAGACATAGATATACATGAAATTTGTAAGGATCAATTGGCACTAAGAAGGGGGTGGGAGGTGAATTAATGCAAGTGTAAAATCATGTTTGAAGCAAAACTTTTCGTTTAGGCAAAATAAAAAATCGAAAGCATTTCATGAGCAATAAGCTTATTGAACAAAGCTAAGTTATGATCATACTAAAGGAAAGCTTCATATAAGAACATGCATAATCGAAACCTTTGCTTTCATGCAAGATTAATCATGCTCGTTTAAAAACCATTGCTTTCAAAAAGTAAAGAAGGAAAAGCGAAAGCTTCTTTATATATTTTGACAAAATCGATCAAAAGTCCATTTAGAATAAGTGGAGAGATTGAAGCCTATATTTAACTATCAAGAGTTTAAAAGTAAAATGAAAGCAATTGAGGCATACTCACAGTTATAGTGGTTCGACCTCAACCTAGCCTATGTCCACTCTTGAGTTCTCTTCCCTAAGGCCCATCGACATCCACTATCAACCTTCTTTTGGTGAAGATCAAACCCTTACAACTTTTTCTCTTCTTTTACCAGGTTTAGGAGATGAACCTTACAACCTTACAAGGGAGATCTATAAGTATTACAAGACTTTCCTCACTCCTTTATCCCTTTTCTTTTTCTTACAAATCTTATACATAATTTTTCATAGAATTTCTAGCCCAAAAATTATTGTATAAAATGTAAAAAAACTTGGGGTATTTATAGGCCCCAATTGGCTTCAGGATTTAGATCCAAAATTCAAATGTATCCAAAAAAATCCGGGTACGGGTGGTACAACTGCCAACGTCGACGATATAACTATTAAAAGCTACCCTAAAAATAGGGTACGGGTGGTTCAACCGCCGGCCTGGTCTGTCCAACCACTACCTTCTACTCAGATCCCTGGATGACGGAGGTATAAACCGCTTCCTACTACCCAAAATCCTAGGCGACAACAGTACAACTGTCGCTTACTGGTAGTACAACCGTAAAAAAACTTAGAAAAATAATTTTATTCACTTTTCTAATTCCTACTTGTACCTCTTATTGATCAATTTTCAGATTAACCAATTGAGCTCAACCTAAGCTCAATCCACTCTCCATAGTGGACCCGGTTAACCTCATTTGAATTAATTTGGATCACATCCAAATCTAACTCAAACAGGACTTAATCTTAACGATGCTAACTATGACTTAATTAATTACAATCAACATGGCCAACAAATCTACTTCAAGACCTTCCCAACTCCCGACAAGCTTTTTGACTACCCTCAATAATCTTCCGGCGAGTCTCGGTCTTCTTCCAGTGAACTCCCTTGAGCCATTCTGGCAAGCTTCTGATACCCTCAACGAGCTCCCAACGATTATAGGCGAGTTCCCAACCGCATTATCCTCAAACCGGCCTGATGTCTGGACTTGACTTTAGCTAAAACTCTGATTGAATTTTCTCTCTATCGTATTTAATCCTGCATCAATCAACTCTAACACACATGTTAGATCAATAACTCATCAATTGATTTCATCATCAAAAATATGAGATTCAACAATCCTCCACTTTTTGATGATGACAATTAATTAATGATGGGAGTTAAACCTTACTCCCCCTACATCCATGTCATAATCCAAATAAGAAAAAAATTAAATTCAAGAGAACTAACCACTCTTGAATTCAAGTATCATAATATCCATTCAAAATGATATACCATGAATTTCAATAAAAAATGATCATCAACTCATAAAAGATTTTCTAGGTATATAACATGAATTTTAAAATTATACATTAGTTATATATTTAAAAATCTCCTCTTAAGTCATTAATCAATTCTCCCGTTTGTTTATCAATAAATAAAGAGAAAAGCCCATATTAAAATTTTATTACATTTGTCATCAATATCAATTTCTCACTCTTTGTCATCAACAAAAAGGTGAAATCTAGAGCTGATGATTTTAAGTCACATGTGTCATTGCTCCTCCTTAGTAAAATAGGATATGAGCAATAATTTTCTCATGAAATTATTTTCTCTTTGATATATATGTATCATGTTTGTGTCATCAATTCACTACTTCTCCCTCTTTGTCATCAACAAAAAAAGATGAAATAATGAGCAAATAGTTTCATGATACATAAACTCATCATGTGTCAAAATTTTTATATTTTTATAAAAATATATATTGATTGAATATTTAATTGCTCCCCCTTATTAAAACATAATTTTCTCATGAAAATTTTTCTTCCCCTTTTTATGAATAAGAAAGAAAAAAAATAAAGGGGCCGGGGTGTTAAAGATCTAAAAATTAAAAAAAATGATACATCCATCGAGAATTTAATATCAAAAGCTTCATATAAGTTTTTTAATATATTCTTCTTTTGTAAACATTAATCAATATTCATGAAACAAGAATAATCTTTAAAACTATCTCATCATAAAAATTTGAATCCCCTTATGTTTATTTTAACGAGAGTGATTTTGTAAGTGAGCTAAAAAATCTTAGAAATCTAAGAAGAATTAAGAGCCACTCAAGCATTTAAATCATCTGATCTTCAAATATAAAATAGCGAATCATGATTTTTTGTAGATCATTTTCATGTATATTTTCTTCCTTTTTTGTAAACAAGAAAGTATAAATAAGGAAGAAAAGTGAAAAATATCACATCACAAAAATACTCAATTTTATAGATATAAATTTTAAAATTCAAGAAAAAATCAAGAGCTACCCATGCAATTTAATTCATCTTATGCAAATTTCAAGCAAGGTAACAAATCAAGAAAATCATGCATTTTGCATGTAAATTTTAATAAGAAGTGTAATTTATAAAGTCCAAAAAATCTAAAGAAAAAATATGATAGTAAATCAAGCTCAAATTTGAATTATGCATTCACATGTATTTAGAAAATTTAAAATTCTAAATTTTCTTCTAAGTAAATCATTTCTCATTCAATGTTATCATATCCAATTTGCTTCTAATTATATTGATAATTTTATCTTCCACTTTTTGTCATTGTCAAGAAGAAAATATGATTGCATAATTTTTCTTAACATCAAAATTTAAATTACGCCCATAAGTACAAAGAGATTATGTCATTAAAAATAAAATCAAATCTTTAAATACTAAAAGACATAATTTTTTTAATAAATCTCTCCTCTTTTTCTTTGTAAATAATGAAAATAAGTCTTAGGGGATTAGATACTCTTGATTCATTCAAGATAAATCTTAAAATACCCAATTCATTTAGATAAGTCTTTTAATAAATAGAAGAAAGAACTTGATAAAAATCTCAATTATAATTGTCAAGATCATAAATCTATCTTTTATTAAAAAGAGAGAATCATAGACACTAAACATGATTCCATAAATGATAAAGCCAAGAAATCAAGAAAATATTCATGATAAAACAAATCTCTTTTCAACTTATCATAAATTTAAGAAATATTAATTTTGGTGATTAGTTATACCATTCATGAGTTATAAAATGAATCATATTACAAAATATATTAATATCAAAAGACATTCATAAATATCAAAAGACATGATTTAATAAATCTCCTCTTAGATGATTAAGTGAAATCCTAAGAGATCTAAGAAGAGTCTTCATTCATAAATCAAACTATAAATATCAAGATCATGAGTTAATTTCAAGGAAGAAAAAATAGTATATATATGAAATTTCTTTGAACAAACTTGATTTATATAAGGATTTCATGTTTTGATTTATTAATATGTCAAAATCATAATTTAAGTAATGAAATCATTAAAATATCAAAAAGGTTTAAGAGGTTCATCATTCCTTTTTTAAAACAAAATTATTTAAAAATATATCTAAAATCATAAAAAAAATCATTTTTTGGAAAATTTCAATAAAGGCAACATAGATTATTTTTCAAAAGAAAATAGCTAAAGTTTTCTAATTCATTTTTGTAGTTAACAAAATTCAACAATAATGGTATCAATTTATCTCTTATTGAAGGATTGATAGAATAAATATTTTCAAGAAGAATTATCATCTTTTTAATTATTTGTTTCAAGAATGATTTTTAAATTAATGAATTTTCGATTAAAACGGAAAGCCAAATATCATTTTAAATGGAATCATCAAGGTCATTACTATAACATATCAAAATGATAAAATATCTTCAAATAAAAAATTCAACTTTTCTCAATTTCAACTTTTAAATGAGTCTAATTTTTTACACATAGTGTAAGAAGTTAACAAACTCATTTCTAAATTTTTATTTCTTTCATATTCAAATTCAAAAGTAATCTATCATTTAACAACACACATTCAATATTAACAATTATTCAACCATTTAAATCAATCATTCAATAATTATATTTATAAGCTAACTTAGTCAAAAACACCATAACATTTAAGTCATTCAACAATAGCCTTTGCATTTAAACCAACATGCAAGCTAATGATTTTGAACCTATTATTCAATCATCATCAAATCTCATTTTCGTAAATTTTAATATAAATATTTTTCATTAACAATGACTAAGATTCTTTAGTTCTAATTCATTTTCATACTAGTATGCTCTAACTATGCATTATCAAGATTAATTATATAATCATGAACTATTTTTAATAAAAGGATTTGTTATAATAAATATCATTAAGTTTCAAACATCTTGATTCAATTTTTTTTTGATATTTTGGCAAGAAAGCTTGATAAATAAGTTAGTCTCAAGTCAAATGGCTTGAACATCCACAAGATACCATTCCATTTTGCTCCTAGCCTTAGTTTTGTGAAAAACCTATAAGAAAGATTTAGGTACCCATTTTATATTGGGACCTATATGAAAAACTTTGTCTTTCTTATCTAATGATTTTTGGTAGTTTGTTATTCCATTAGAAACCCAAACTAATTTATAAGGACTATACTTTCTAAATAGACATTTGTTGGATTTATATCCTTATCTACCATAAAAATTATATTTTATTTTTGGTGACAAGTTTAGAGTGGATCCTTTAACAAAGCTAGTTGGCTTTTGTTGGGTATTACCCATAAAGTCTATTTCTTTTCTCTTATTAATATGACGATTATTGATAAAATTATATTAAAGGATTTATTCCCTATTTTAATTTTTTTAATATTTATTTAAGTATGATATTTTCTTCTTTAACACTATCGAGTATTTCACATTTAGAATAAAGATTGTGAGATACTAATGAATCATGAATTTCATCAAGTCTACTAACTAACAAATCATGTTCATTCGTAAGCAACTTATAAGATTTACTTTTTTTCTAAATTCATTAAACAATTTATGAAACATATTTAATAATTTAAAAAATACTTAACAAATCACTAACCTCTTCTTGGATGGCCATAAGCGTGAGATTCTCCACTTCTTGGTTATGCACTTTATCTTCGGAGCACCTTGACTTCTTGCATTCATAGCAAGAGGTTTTTTATTTTAAAATTATTTTTATGGTTCATGTTCATTAAATTTTTTGATTCTTTTGTCAAGAGTTTAAGTTCAAGGTTCTCATCATTCGAGGTTTCACTTAATGAGTCATATGTCATTCTCAGGTCACAATCCTTCCTATTCTTTGGAAGGTATTCTTTTAGTTCATTTTTATATGTCATTTCATTTAATGATTCACTTGATTTACTTATATTTTCATATGTCATTTCTAATGTATGTTATATATCGAAAGTTGAATCAAAATAAGAAACCCGATCAAATTCATTTTTATCAAGTGCACAAAATAAAACATTCATTATTTTTTACATTTAAAGAAAATATTTATTTTTTATAATCATTCTAATCATTTATTAGATTGGATGACTTTTGAAAAACTTTTTCAATAATGCATCATAAATCAAACTCTATCAAAATAAAAAAGATATGCATTCGGATTTTTCAAGACGTGTCCATCCCATTGAACATAGTGGGACTTGTGATGCATTGACCTTCATTTATGTGAAACAAAGCTATTTATTCAAGTGGGTGTTAATGCAATGAGTAAGAAACTTGCTTTGATACCAATTGTTAGGATCAATTAGCACTAGGGGGGGTTGAATTAGTGTTAGTGTAAAATCACATTTTAAGAAAAACTTTTCGTTTGTGCAAAATAGAAAATCGGAAGCATTTCATGAGCAACAAGTTTATTAAACAAAGCTAAGTTATGATCATGCTAAAGGAAAGTTTCGTATAAGAATATGCTAATTAAAACCTTTGTTTTCATGCAAGATTAATCGTGCTTGTTTAAAAACATTTGCTTTCGGAAAGTGAAGAAGGAAAAGCAAAAACTTCTTTATATATTTCAACAAAACCAATCAAAAGCCGATTTATAATAAGTAGAGAGATTGAAGCTCATATTTAACTATCAAGAGTTTAAGAGCAATCAAAAGTAAAAATGAAACCAATTGAGGCACACTCACAGTTATAGTAGTTCGGCCTCAACCTGGCCTATGTCCACTCCCGAGTTCTCTTCCTCGAGGCCCACCAACGTCCACTATCAATATTCTTTGGGTGAAGATCAAACCCTTACAATTTTCTCTCTCCTTTTACTAGGCTTAGGAGGTGAACCTTACAACCTTACAAGGGAGATTTATAAGTATTACAAGACTTTTCTCTTTCCCTTACCCCTTTTCTTTTTCTTACAAATTTTACACATAATTTTCATAAAATTTCTAGCCCAAAAATTATTGTTATATAAGATGCAAGAAAGCTTAGTGTATATAGGCCCCAATTGACTTCAGGATTTAGAACCAAAATTCAAACGTATCCGAAAAATTTGGATATAAGCGGTACAACCGTCGACGTCGATGGTTCAATCACCAAAAACTACCCTAAATACAAGGTACGGTGGTCCAACCGCCAGCCTGGATAGTCCAATCACTACCTGTTGCCTGGATTCCTGGGTAGCAATGGTGCAACCATCGCTTGCTGCCCGAAATCTTGGGCAACGATGGTACAATCATCACTTATCGGAGGTACAACCATAAAAAAATCTAAATAAGTGATTTCCTTTACTTTTTCAATTCTGACTTGTACCTCCTATTGACTAATTTTCAAATCAACCAATTGAGCGTAACCTGAGCTCAATCCACTCTCCATCGTGGACCCGGTTAGCCTCACTTGAGTTAATTTGGATCCTATCAAAATCTAACTCAAACATGACTCAACCTTAATAATACTAACTATGACTTAATTAATTATAATCAATATGGCCAACAAATCCACTTCAAGACTTTCTTAACTTTTGGCAAGCTTTTGAGCTACCTCCGACAATCTTCTGGTGAATCTCGATCTTCTTCCCGTGAACTCCCTTGCGCCATTCTAGCAAGCTCCTGATACCCTCGACGAGCTCCCCATGCACTCCAGGCGAGTTCCCAACCACGTCATCCTTACTCCGGCCCGATGCCTAGACTTGACTTTGGCCAAACCTCTGATTATAATTTTCTCTCTATCATAGTTAATCCTGCATCAATTAACTCTAATACATATATTAAATCAATAAACTATCAATTGATTTCATTATTAAAATTGAGATTCAACAAACATTACATTGAGCACCCTCTTTATATTTTTGTTTGTGACATTCTCCCCTACTTATTCCTTCGACGTCCTTGTCAAAGCCGCTGCAGACGCTGCATCTCCTCGCCTTTTATTGAATCTTCAATCTTCTGCTCTGGCTGCAATATGCCTCTTAGCTTCTAGCTGCTCTCCGCCACTATTGTTGAGTAGTCGAACTTTGATCTGTCATATTGCTTCAACTCGCCAATGACTGACTCTAGTGTGGGATTGGCTAAGTTGTGCGGATCCTTGTTGATTCTTATGGATTCTTTAATAAAGGGAAGACATTCCTTGTTTTGCACCAGTATCTCAAACGTCTCATACTGCTTAAACTGGGTTGATGCTTGTTAGAGCATCACCTCATTGACTTCGAAATTTTTTTTAAGGTCCTTCATAAATTTTTTTAACTTAGTTGTCAGTTCTAAGTAGATTCATATTACTATCACTTTCGATTGACATTCTATTGAAAAAATAAAGTAGACAATCTACTCTCAATAGCACTACTCATCAATGATGAAGATTTGACAACTATTGTCTTCCATTAGATTTCTTCAAATGATCTTTAAACTTGTGTATAGTTCCTCTGCTAGATAAATAATAGAATAGGTGTACTGAGTTTTGCTCATTCTCTTGAGTTGAGAAGGAAAATGTTACTTGATTTTACTCACCTCCTCAAGATAAGAGAACTAGGGTACTCAGTTTCGCCCATTCTCTTGATTTGAGAAAGCAAAGGTTACTTTATTTCACATACCTCCTCGAGGTTGTATTTCATGCATCGAGCTGGTTACTAGCTTTCATTGCTCTTTGCTTACAGTTTTGAAGCACTCGAAGTATTTGCACTCCTTGCGTTGAGTTAGCTACTATGATTCACCTTCTCTCTACCATCGAACTTTCAAAATGCAGGAAGTTTTGCCCAAAAAGAGTAAAATTTCACCCCAATTTTGAATAAGTATTTGATAGTCTTGGTTTCCTTTGGGATTGTATTGTCTTCTCCATTATCTTTGTCATTTACTCCTCTGAGTAGAAAAGGTACAATATCATATATTGCCTACTTTGTTCCTTAGTCAAGCACTCTATATTAACCTAAAGTCTCTACTTTCAACTATCTTGATGAAAAGCCCGTTGACACCGATCTTATGAAGTTCCTTAGCCTTTGCCCTTTAGCCTTGTCTTAGTACTTAGAGTTTACCTTTGCATTCCCCACCTCCTCGACCCCTTTCATAACCAATGTTGTCCCTCCATAAGAGCAGGGGATTGATGACTCCACGGAAGTCCCAACTCTACGTACCATAGAATTGCTAAGCCCATGGCCCTACTATTCATTGTCTTGCTTCTACATCCCTTTCTTAGCGATCGGTAGATTCGCCTCTATAGCACTGTGGCACTCCTCTGAGTCCACCTTATTTATAACCAACGCTTTACTTTTGGGTAACTGAGCCCCTCTGGACTCGTTGTTGCTTCCTTGCCCCTTTCAACTACCTGATTCAACACCTTTGTGTTCTTCAAGCAATTCCCCTTAGAAAGACATACTACAACTCTCATGTATGACATCTGCCATCCTATTACAAAGTTCGTGTTGATTTGTTCTCCTTAGCTTTCTTAGTAGCAACGTTTGCTTACTTAGTCTTGTTCTCTAACTTGTCAAGCTCCTTTAAGCGAATATGAGCACTAGAGTAGTCAACTCTTCAATTGCTCCGATCATACCTCTGTATAATCAAGTCCCCTATGGGACTTACCAGTACTTACACTCAGAATTCTCCCTTGATGGTACATAGCCCCCCATATGCTGATACTATAGCATTCACTCCTTGAATCTATAGCCCTTATTACCATCATGTTGTTCACTGAAGTGGAGCTCCCAATAGCTCCTGATCAGACCTTTGCATGATCACGTCCCTCACAAGACATCTCCCGTGTGTGTTGTCTTGCCTCGAACTATTCCACCATGATCTGCTGCACCATGTCACCTCTTGGTATATCTCCATTGCATTTAGATTCTTATGTGATAAACTTAGAGTATGATCTCTCCATGTGTGGCCTCTGCCAGCATATCGTAGGACCTCTGCCACCTTCAATTGTATTCGATCCTTTGGCAATTAACCTTCGCCTTCCCATTCTCGGTTCACATCCGAATAAAGCATCACTCTAGGATAGTCTATCACCTAGTAGCTCTCGAAGTCCCAGACTTCACTGAAATTGGTACACCATTGTTTAGATCTTGGGCCTCTATCCCCCACCAACATAATCTTTGCTGTATATCATTTTCTTTATGACAACTCGAATGGCAGCACTATGGCATATTCTTTATGAGTACCCACCTTTATATCCTTTTATCCCGTGCTAAGGTCTTTTGATTCTAACTTTGCCTCCATAAATTGAATCATCTCAGTTCCTCCATCAAATGCATCTCAGCCACTACCATCTTCCCCCTTTACCAGCTACACCAACCTTGCACTATTTTCCTTGACCATCATAGTCTTGACAACAATGATCCCTCGCTGCCACAAGCATCCACTTCCTTTGTAACCATACCGAATAGGACAGTGGTGATGTCATCGGCCTAACACTGAAACATGAATTGCATATTATAAATCTGCACTCTTATGCAATGGCAATCAATAACTCATTGGAAGCAAGATCTGAAGCTTTTGAAGCCCGCATAGAGAATATACTACAAGAACTCTTCAACGAATTCAAAAAAGCCTATCAGAGAGCTACAATAAATCTTAGTATGGTGAAAGTTCCAATCTTAAGAGGAACTGATATAAAAAATGTGAGTCTGGACAAGACACAAGATACCTACGTATGAAATTTCTTAATGGGAAGATGGAGACTCAACCAATTGAATTTCTCGTGTTGAAAAGTTTTTTTATTTTCACAGGACTCCGAAGGAATCCAAGGTGAAAATAGCTTTTATCCAACTCAAAGGAGATGCGATCCAGTAGTATGATTTATATGAGACCTATCATGGAGTCCCTTTGTGGGGATAATTCAAGAGAGAGCTCCTAATTCACTTCAGACCATCGGAGTATGAGAACATTAATAGATAACTCACCAAAATCTATCAAACTTCTATAATACAGGAGTACCAGAGTAGATTTGAGCATCTATCAAAATCAAACTCGGGATTAGTCTGAGAAATAATTGATAAGAAAATTTATCGATGGACTTAATCTTAAGATTCGGTGTGAAGTTAAAGCTTTCAACCCCTGTACCATAATGGTTACCATATCATTCACCCACATGTATAATGAAAAAAATCAATATGGAGACTTGTCGAAATAGAAGCTTCAATAGACAGGTAATCAGCAAGCCACCCACCCTATTTATTCCTAGCCAAATCCCAAGCATCCAAAAGCTAACCTGAGAAGAACCTAACGAATGATCAACAAAGGATTTATGCTCACACTATAATAAAGACCAATGCAAACAAGGGAAGCTTCTAACGATTGAACCAATTAAGGAAGAATCAGAAACTAACTTTGTGGATTCCGATCATGAAGGCTATGAGAAACATCTGACGACTGAGCCAACTAACGATGAATAAAAAACTAACAATGTGGAGTCCGATCACAAAGGCTATGCTAAACTTCTAATGATTGAGCTAATTAAGGAGGAATCAGAGACTGACGATGTGGGATCCGATCATGAAGGTATGGATTCTAATGAAGGTATTGAACCTATCACACATACAGTGCATGCATTAGCCGACTACTCTCACCTACAAACCATGAAAATTGAAGAAATTTTGAAACATCAGCCTACTACTGTTTTAGCTGATACTGGTTGCACTAATTCTATTTCGGGAGTCCAAGTTAAATTAGGGGTTGGTTAAGGGTCTCTATAAATAAGGGTGTAACTATTTTGTTTTGAGCAATCAATGAAGAAACTATGTTTTAGCCAATAGGCCAAAATCCTAGAAAGGTCGATCCCCTATAGAGATTAAGGAGGGCCTATCTCCTATAGAGATCAAGGAGGTTCAATCCCCTATAATATTCATTTATCCTTTATTTTTCGTCTCCATCCACGATAGAACCCTATGAATTCCTATCAATTGGTATCAAAACAGCATTCTTGGCGTCTCGTTGTTCATCAATTGGACAGAAACCTTTGGGTTCCTATCAGAAGATTACAATGATTACTACACCAGAAGACTAGCCCATTGCTTACAACAAGTGGAGATTATATTTAACTGATTAAAGGATTGTGATGCGCGATAAATATTAAAGTGCTCCTAGAATTTGATATTGCTCAGCCTTACGGACAATGTTGATTCGAAGAGGGCGGGTTTGATAAGACTCTAACAGGGTTGGGTCCTCATCTATTAAGTCATGTTCTTTATTAAGTCATATTGGTTGGTCCAGTCAAGTCAATTAGGAGTCCTAGTAGGACTTGGAGTCTACTTGATTAGGAGTCCTAGTAGGACTTGGAGTATATTTGGTAAAGAGTCCAAGTATGAGTCTATTTTAGGAGTACAAGTTTAGTTAAGAGTTGGTTAAGAGTCTCTATAAATAGGGTCATAACTATTTCTTTTTAGACAATCAATGAAGAAAAAATATTTTAGTCAATAGGCCAAAACCCTAGGAGGGTCAATCTCTTGTAGAGATCAAGGAGGGTCAAACCCCTATAGTGATCAAGGAGGCTCACTCCCCTTGAAGGGATCTTTTATCCTCCTTTTCCCTCTTTCTTTTCTATATAAATCTAAGGGTTCATATCATCAGGCTGGAAGATTGGGTATTACGCCAAAAGATCGAATATTGTGAGAAGTCAACATGCCGATAGGTCGAGCGATACATCAAAGGAAAGGATGATGTGCTGAAGGTTCGGATAAAGTGATGGATGATCAGATGACACGTCGAAATGCTAGACAATGTGTTGATTACTTCATGATTGTGTTGGATATGTGATTGAATGTTTAGGTCTTGATCATGGTCATTTAGAGTTGAATTAAACTAGTATTAAGCTGAAACCATGCCAATTTGATTCAGGGCCCATTAGGCTTGAACCGGGGTTAAATTTAGCCTGATAAGAGGTAAATTTGCTGATTTACATATGACCATTGCTAAGTCCAAGCGGTGGTACCACCTAGGCTACGAAAAGCATAATTTATGCATTTTTAGAAATCCAAGCAGTGGTACCGCCCCTGCCACTGGTGGTATCTCCTAGTCCAGCGGTAGTACCATCAAAGTCCTAATTTTTGGGTTTTATTCAATGATTGTACTGCCTAGTATAAGCAGTGGTACTGCTAGTACCTCAAAAACTTGGGGATTTAAAATTTTGGCTCTAAATTTGAAGTCATTGGGGGGGCTATAAATAACCCAACCATTCTTGCTTAATGAAGCATGAATAGGGGTGAAAATAGAGAATTCTCGAGGAAAAGTGTTGAAAACTCTTATTGTTTGATTATCTTCCTCCTCAAGTTTAGTGGTCATTCTAAGGAGGGTTGAGGTCTTGTGAGAAAGACTTTATAAAGGTTCTCTCTTCAGCTTAATAAAAAAAGAAGTGTTATAAGAGTAGTTGATCTTCGCCTGTTGAAAATACGATTAGTAGTGAAAGTCGGTGGTCTCGAATGAGATGAATGAGAGTAAATGTAGGTTGGGATGATTAAACCACTATAAATTAGTTTACATTTTCTTCTTTCTTTTAGTTGTCATTTACTTATTGATTTACCTTACTCACTACTTTACTTATACTTTCAAATTAAATGGATTTCTAATTCATATTCTCATTCGAACAATTTTAAATCAGATCTTTTTTTGATAAGCAGTAAGCTTTTTTTAGCTATCAAGAGGGTCACTCTATCACTCATTCTCCTATGTTCAATATAACGGACTATACAAATTAAAAAACACGAATGAGGATATTTTTTATTTCTATGGATTTTAATTTATCGAATGTCATTGAATATTATTTTCAAAAATCCTCTAAACTAATGAATTAATGGAATGATTTTGAGAAAAAATCATTTTCGTCAAATGCTAAAGCTATGAATGTTTTGTTTTATGCTTTGTTGAGTTTAAACGTATTTCGACTTGTGAAACTGCACATGATATTTAACACATACTTGAAGTTACACATGAAAGCATAAGTATGGTTAAAGAATCTAAAATTAGTCTCTTGCTATATAGTTTTGAGTTATTTCAAATGAAGCCAAGAGAAACCATTAGTGACATGTACACCCATTTTATGAATGTTTTCAATCGTTTTAAAGCTCTTGGTAAATCTTTTACTAATCTTGAACTTGTTAATAAAATTATAAGATCTATTCCAAAAAATTGGGATCCAAAAGTAATTGCAATTCAAGAAGTAAATGACTTGAACTATTTTTCGATTGAAGAACTTACCGGAGCATTAATGACCTATGAGATGACTTGTATGGCACATGATGAATATGAGAACAACCTTCCAAAGAACGAAGGATATTACACTGAGAACAAAAGAAAACTACTCGAGCGAAAGCTCAAATGATGATGATGACTTTGAACTTCTTATAATAAAATTTAAGAAGCTAATAAAATAAGAATATAAGAATAAAACGAACTTAAAAAGGACACAATAACTTGTTATGAATGCAAAAGGTCAAGATACTTCAAAAGTGAATATTTATAACTAAAGAAGAGGATGCTGATACAACAGAAGAAGAAAGCACTCAAGGCGACTTGGTACGAATCAAGTGTATCATAAACCAAAGAGTAAACCAATGAAGATGAAGTGGCGAACTATGCTTTGATAGCTCACGAGGTATGTGACTGAATCAAAACCCCTTTATCTTATAATGAATTACTTGATGCATTTCATGATTTATTTGATAAATTTAAATTAGTTGGTAAAAATATAAATTATTGTAAAAGGAACATGCTTCTCTCTCTAGTAAATTTGAAAAGTTGAAATGACAACCGCATGTTAATACCTTGCACTAAATGTTAAGAATTAGAATCATTAAAAAGAAAATTATATTATTATAGTAAATATTAAAAAAATTTAAAAGATGTAACAAATCATTAAATATGATTCTTCGCAATAAGAATCATATACATAAAAAGGAAGGAATCGATTTTGTGAGTAGTAACACTCAACAAAAGCTGACTATATTTGTTAAAGGATCCATACTGCATGTTTTTGCTAAAATTAAATATAATTTTTATAGTAAATATGGTCATTATGCTTATCAATATTCATACAGAAAATATAACTCACAGAAATTAGTTTAGGTTCTTAAAGAAACTATAAATAACTTAATGTCAATAGTCAAGATGGGTAAATCTATTCATGAGGGACCCAAAGTTAAATGGGTGCCTAAAAGCAAACATCGTTTCTTATAGATTTGTCTGCAATCATAAACTAGGAGCAAAAGATAATATATTGATAGTGGATGATGCTCAAGGCAAATGATTGGAGATCCAAAATACTTCACAAAGCTTACTAGTCAAAACAACAATAATAAAGGAATAATCATTTGAATTAAAATGATTGAAACTTGATGATTTTTATTATAGTTATAATAAATCTTTTGATTGAAAATGGTTTATTTTTATACTATTGATCTTAATGATTTTTGTGATAAAACTTTTTTTATTTTAAATGATAATGCATTGATTTGACATAAAAGACCAGGGCATGCTTGTATGAAATCAATCACATAAATTGAAATTAAAAATGAAACTATATATTTTTTTAATTTCTCTATCCCTAAAGTTTATCAAGTATTTCAAACAAAAGACCCTTAGTCATTGATGAGTCTATTTTCTAATCTCTTGAACTAAGAAAATAATTTTAATGATGATTTTAAATTTATTTAATTTTTTTAAAAAAGAATCATGATCTTTCACTTGACCTCTTGATATTCCGGACATAAAATCTATCTTCTATGAATCATGATCTTTTACTAATTATTCTCCTATAACTTCTTTTTGATATTTATTAAGAAGAGATTTATTCAAACAAATTATAAGATTTATTTTATATAAATCAAGATCTTTTGCTATTTATTTTCTCCTATAATTATTTTTATTATTTAAAGAGAAGATTTATCCAATGAATCATTATCTTGATTTCTCGATATTTAACTTGAGATTTATTTTATATGCATATAAATCTTTTACTTTTATTATCCTATAATTCTTTTTACTATTTACTAAAAAGGATATTTATTCAACGAATCATAATCTTGACTTCTTGATATTTATATCTTAAGATTTATTTTATATAAATTAATATCTTTTACTACTCTCCTATAATTTTTTTTTTCGAAGAGAAGAATCATCTTATTCGATCATTATCTTAATTTTAAATACATAAACGATATTAGATTTATGTCATATGACTTATTTTTATAAATATTATTCATTGGCATAGTGATATAAACGAAGAAGTAGCATCATGATAAAATGATATCACTCTTTTTCTTTTTGATAGTAATAAAGGGGTAGAAAAGTAGTGGCTTACTCATTTATTTTTTCTATTTTTGTTGATGACAAAGGGGGAGAAGTAATGATAATTTGCTATGAAGTAGCACTCATATATATATGTTATATTATGATGACATGATATTTATTTGAGATACTAGACATGATATAAAATTATACATATAATTCTTGCAAAAGTTGCTATGATTAAAGTTATTTTGACTTGAATTCAAAGAATTGAAAGGAAATCATTATGGCATATAGATAAGGGGAGTTTAGTTAAAACTCCATCATCAATTGGTTGTCATCATCAAAAAGGGGAAGATTATTAAATCTCAGATTTTGATGATAAAATTAATTGATGTATTTATGGACTAATGTACTTTTAAGACAAGTGACGTAGAAAAAACTTCGACCACGGACATGAACCATCACATGCAAATGTTGGGCTACTAGAGTATCATGTCAAATATTGGACATCGAGCTAGAGGACTGGTCAACTTGCCGAAAGATAAACTTTGTGTCATGAGTTCGGGCATCAGGACAAAAGTATCAGTTATTGCGCCAAAAGATTAGATGTTGTGAGAAGTCAACATATAGATAGATCAAGCGATACGCCAAAGGAAATAACAATGTGCCAAAGGTTCAGACAAAATATCGAATGATTAGATGACATGTCGGAATGCTGGACAATATGTTGATTGCTTCATGATTATACTAGATATATGATTAAATGGTTAAGTCTTAATCATAGTCATTTATAGTCGATTTAAGCTGGTATTGGATGGAAACCATTCCAACTTGATTTATGGCCCATTAGGCCTGAACTAAGATTAAATTTGACCTAATAAGAGGTAAATTTGATGATCTAAAAATGTCCTGGGTGGTGGTATCGCCAGGTCCAAGCGGTGGTACTGCCTAAGCTATGAAAAGCATATTTTTGTGCTTTTTCAAAAATCTAGGTGGTGGTACTACCCCCTGTCAGTGGTGGTACCACCTAGTCCGACGGTAGTAACACCATAGTCCTAATTTTCAGGCTTTGTTCGATGGTAGTACTACCCAAAATAGGCGATGGTATCATCGATACCCTAAAAACCTAAAGATTTAAAATTTTGGCTCTAAATTTGAAGCCATTTGGGGTCTATAAATACCCTACTCATTCTTTCTTAATGATGTACGAATAGGAGTAAAAAGAGAAAGAATTCTTGAGGAAGAAGTATTGTAAACTATTTATGTTTGAGTCTCTTCCTTCTCAAGCTTAGTGGTCATTCTAAGAAGGGTTGAGGTCTTACAAGAAAGAGTTTATAAAGGTTCTCGCCTGAGCTTGGTAATAGGAGAAGTGTTATAAGGGTAGTTGATCTTCATCTATTAGAAAGAAGTGTTGAATATCATATTTTGATGATGAAATTATGATTTAATCAATGTTTGAGAAAAGTGATGCAGAACTATCTTCGATTATGAAAAGGTAAAATGATTAAAATAGAAAAAATAGGCGTTGGGCCAAAGTTAGCGATAGAGCATCGGGCCAGAAGAATCGAATATTGTGTCAAGATCGGATATTCCAGGAGCCGATATGCTAATGGACTCAGCAAAATGTCGAAGGAGAGCATGATGCACTGAGAGTTCGGATGAACCAATGACATATTGGACAACACAAGATTTACGCTTTGTAATTGTTTATGTTATGATCATCATAGTTTAAGTCTTAATTGAGTTAATCTTATATGTAATTATACTAACTCAATTAAGGGCTCATTGGGCCTTAATTGGGATTGATTTGGGCCTATTGGAAGACACATTTCAGTGACCTCAAGTTAGGTCTCATGGTGGCACCGCTAGACAAAGGAGTGGTACCACCCAAAAGATAGTCTTCGAGACTATATTAGGCAGTGGTATCACCCAGAAGACACAGTCTCCGAGACTGTGTCAAGCAATGGTACCACCCAAGCTAGTAGTACTACCACTAGAGCCTAAACTTCGAGACAGTCAGGCAATGGTGGTATCGCAAACACCTTGAAAACCCTAAAAGTCAAAATTTTAGCTTCAACTTTTGAAGTCATTTGGAACCTACAAATACTTCATTCATTCTTGCTTGAGAAAGCAAGAATTGAGATTTAAAAAAAAAAAACTTGTGATTATAAGTGTTCAAATGTTGTTATAATCTCTTGAGAATTCCCCTCATCTTAAAAGTTTAGAGTTCATTTTATTAGAGGTGTGAGACTCGTAAAAGTTTCCTCATAAACATGTGAAAATAAGAAAGGGTTATAAAATGATAGTTGATCTTTGTACATTAAAATAAGATCGTTAGTGAATATCGATATCTTAACGTGAAATAATCAGAATCATGACAACCGAACCACTATATACTTGATGTGTATTTCCTTGATTAGTATTGTTTTCTGATTTAATTACTTTCTTTTTTTTGTTACCCTAGATCATTCAAATAATATAAATTAATATCTTAAGCAGTTACATCATTCATAACTGCACAATATGATACTTATGTGTCATATTCTTTCTCTACCTCTTTTTTGCTTATTTTTTCAAAATAATTATTTTTTCCTGCTTTTACTTCCTTTATAGCACAAATATCATATCAACATTTGAATTAATCGATCTATAAGCAAATAACAATAGCTTAATTAGTAGGAACATAAGAGAATAATAAAACATACCTACATAATTTTTCTAGACTTATTAAAATCTATCTCCCCGGTAAAAATTTTCCTTTTTTTTTCATTTATCTCCTTTTCTTTTTTTTTTCTCTCTTTTTCTCTCATCCTTTTCCCTTCTATGATTCTCTCTCATTCTTCTTCTCTTTTTTCCTTTCATTCTCTCTCATCCTTTTCCCTTCTATGAGTCTCTCTCATTCTTCTTCTCATTATGCTCCCACCTTCTATCATAACAAAGCTACTCTTTTACTCAAGAGAGAGCTGGTGGTAGCTTTTTTTTTTTTTTTTTTGTTATTCGGGCAATTTAATCTCTGGTAACTTTTAAATTTACATTCAGGTACTTATTTAAGTTATGGATATTACAATTCTAGTCCTTTTGCTATCTTGCCATAATTTTTTATCATACAGGTACATATTCGTTGGAAGCAGCTTGTGAAACAAAAATTGTAGGACAGCAAAAATAAAAAAATAATCAACATATTTCAGTTCCTGAATTATAAAACATAAAGTTTAGCATGTCAGATTAAAGTTTAAGAGTTAGGCTCAGTCTGATATACTAATTTTATAATCAGGCACTCGTCAGATTTATGGATGGACAAAAGGGTCTCAATAAGCCTTTGGTAAGATTAAGCATCATAGCTCCAACCCTATGCATTTGTGGATCTTGTGGTGATTCGAGGATTGTATGTAGAATCATAGTGCATTTTCCTAATGATAAAAATGAATTCATAAAACCAATCTTAATTAATGAACACTCTCATGCTTTTGTTATAATAAGATCCGTTTCAAGAAATGTTAAGTGCAGCATTCTACCTGAGAATAAGACTAGTGTACACGCAAAGTCTAGAAAATGGTCTGGTAAATAGAATCTTGTCAGAGAAATTGACAGTATAAACATAACAACTCAAGCTGAAGAACAAAAAGTTTCACAACAAAATCATAATATTAATGAAATCTTAAAAATTTTGTTCAAATTCAGATCAGCAGACTCGACTCGACTCGACAGTAAATCCTTTTCAAAACTCCATATCTTTTCCACATTGTTGAACTTAAGATAAACAGTTTTGAGTTGAAAACTCAATCCTTAAAAGAACTCTGTTATGTTGGTCTGTTGAAAAAAACATTGATGTAAAAGCAACTGCTAAAGTTAAGCATGGAACATGTGAAAAGATCATACTGACAAAAGCAATATGGTGACGATATTGGTTCACATACTTCCGGGGTAGATAGAGAAATCCCAAAATAATCATGCAAGGAAACTTTGAAGGCCCAGTATGGAAAATTTCAGAGGAGTAGCTGAATTAAAATAAAGAGTAGCCAAAACCTACCTGATCCTCCTAGGAGTATAGGTCCTGGATAAGTTCGACTTGTCATCAGATTCAAATCAGTGGGAAATACTTATCCATATGATGTGGATAAGATATGATATCTTGGTGACAGAGTACTATGTGACATGGGAGATGCACAGAACACAAGCATACACTCAAAGCAGACGATATTCTTAGATCTGTATGATGTGGATAAGATGCATATACCTTGGTGACATACTGCTTTTTGTATCTGCTGGCTAATTTATAATATTTTCCTCTTCTTTAAAAAGAAAAAAATAATTTGAAGAAGTGGTTTGGAAGAAGGATCTTCTGGTACCATGTTGTGAAGTCAAGACACTATATTCAGTTTCCAGACAAATGAACCTTCACACACTAGGAAAACAAACAACAACAAAAGATAGCAGCAAAGACATAGGTTTGCAGGTAGCTCTTACATCAGGTACATTAAAAGATTATCCGAGGAGGCAATTTTTCTGAATTATGAACACATTGTGAATCATATAGTTTGACAGCAGCAAAGCAAAGCAGTAGCAGAAAATATACTTTTTTGTAAACTAGCAATACTGAAGATGTCTACGAACACAAGGAATGGCAGCGAAATGTATACATACAAAATTGACCATGTCGGAAATAGAGGAAGGAAAAGCTATCTTTAAAAAAAATAAAAAAACGGAAAAATTGCAAATGAGTGAAAAATGGAGAAGAAATATGGAAGAGGGCGGCAGAGTACCTTCTTCTCACCTCCACTCAACCTTAGATTTCAGTTTATGTGTGACGCTTAAAAGTCTTTTTAACAAATAAACTTGCACAAATACCCTAAAATGAAGTAAAAGTAATAGGATGAATAGAAATACCACTGAACCTAAAATTTGAAGATTTTGCCTTATTAAATGCCCCATATGCGCAGTTATTAGCTAAAACCTATGTCCACCTAGCCCTTATCATCACCTATGCTAATAAGGTAACTATGTTCCCTTCCAAAATTTTAATTGGTCCTCGATAAATCTTTAAATTTTTAGCATCATAGATTCCCAAAGTCAAAGATTAGAAGACTCAGTTTTCAAATGCCTCTTAATTGGCATGATCAAACAACCATCCAAAAGCAATGATAAGAAAGTTCATATTCAAGAACAAGAGTAGCATGTCAACAGTTGAACCCAAAAAATCCAAAGGAGATACCATAAAAAAAAATATATAGAGAATATTTTGTATTTATTAAAATAAGTGATCAACAAAATGTTTAACATCCTTGATTATCCGATCTACCAAGATAAAAATGTAACCATTCTCATTAAGTTTCCTCATTCATTATCATTAATTTTTGCATTCATTCTGATTCAAACATTTTGATTTCTTGATTCATTATGAATGTAACCGTCGTCATTAAATTTCTTCATTCATTATCATTAAAATTATTTATTCATTATGGTCCAAACATTTCAAATGTGAATTAATTCTTGAGTTCCTTGTGTTTCTATTATGATGTTTTTAGAAACACATTTTGATCTTAAATTTCTTTACAGAAGAATCAACGAGGGCAAGTGCCTTACTTTGGGGATCCTTCTGAATTCGTCAAAGCCATATTGACCATTGTACAAGATTTTATAAACTGATCCACGTTTTCCAGAATCTCCTCAAGGCACTCCAAGTCAAAATCTTAACAACATAACTGTTCCATCGGTCACCCCCAAAAGTGCAATAAACGAAAAGAAGAAGGTAATTGAAGAAGCGGAGTAAACAAAACTGCGACATATATGCAACTCGGGTTTCTCAAGAAGGGCCCCGTCGAGATCAATTACAGAAGTCAAGAAGGAAAAGGCGAGAACCAAGAAAGCCACTCACAACAATGGAAATGAGTTCCACGTCATCCCACAAACAAAAGACCCCAAGCCAGATACTAGAAACCAAAAAATACCAATAAAAAACAAGGAAGCAAAAAAAAATCCATAACCCTTATCGAATACAAGTTTTGCTAGAAACTGATCAGAGATTTCTAGCATCAGCATCCTCAGGACACAGTATCTGGCCAAAAAATCCATACCCCGTATCGAATACAAGCTTTGATCAAAGATTTATAACATCAGCGGTAAAATTATCTAATTTTTTATTAATTGAATAAGATATATTATAGGTTATTTAGATTTTAATAAAATATATTAGCTAATATTAAATAAAGTTCATATTATATTGGGATATTTTAGGGGATGTCCTTCATGGAAGTAACTCTCCTAATAACTGACCCTAGACCCTCTAGTCTCATCTATAAATATACATGACCTACTATAAACCCAATGCACGGAAATGCATGACATGACAAAGAACGACAAAGGGGTGAATAGAGCAATAGATTACGGTTATTCTCTTGATCTCCCAAAACCATCAATTAAGGTGGTCATGTGAAAGGATAGAAAGAGAGGAGAAGGGGTTTAGATCTATTCTAGTTCCTCCTGCAGATCGATATTCTGCGTTATTCAGATCCGACGGATGATGCTCTTGAAGATCTAATTGGATCTCAATCAGATGACATCTAAAGGTACGCATCGTAAACAGATCTAATATTATTTTATTTCAATTCTGGCATAATAGTTTTTTTTCCGCATAATAGTTTGCATGATTATAGTTTTTATCCAACAATTGGTATCAAAATATCTTATTGATCTATTTTTCTTTTTATTAAATTTTAATCGTTTGCTTGCGAACGATTCTTGATGGTTGTTGTGTGTAAAAGACGCAGCAATATGTATTTTTGGTTGGATCTGTCTGTGACAACACCAAGTGCGTGACAGATCGAACGCGAACGCTACCAATGGCCTGTGCAAACGCGTTGTGGACACGCAGAGCGGCGTGATACACGATGAGCGCCGAGAAGAGGTTGCAAGTGGCCTGATAGTAGCCCGCAGTCATGTGTTGGCGAAAGGGTCACGCTAGTGGCACAAGCAAATCTATGTGGCGAAGGGAAGATTAGGGTTTTTCCTTTAAAAAAATTACAGTTTTACCATTGAATGAAAAATTACATTTTTGTCATTAAGTGAAAAATTACAATTTTACCATTAGGCTTAAATTATATGATTATTTACAGTTTTACCCTTATGATATATTAATCCTATAACCCTTTTAAAAAATTTTGTAATTCTTTTTTATTCTTTTAGAATTACAGTTCTACCATTATAAAATTAAGAAATTATGGTTTATTTTCTCAATTATAAAATTGATCAATATATAATCTAATAAGATTTAATTGTGATTATATTTTTTATATTCAATGATTCTATTTTATTTTTGATCAATTTATTTAATTAGACTTATGGGCTTCTCTAATTAAATAAAATTAATTAGTAAAAAATATAAATTATTGTTTCTTTATAGTTTTCTCATATGAATTATTAATTACATGTCTTAAATCTAATTATTGGTTTTTGAATATTTATTCAGTTATTTACATGCAAATATTAGTAATTATATAATAATATTTATTTTCACATAAATGCATGATTTATGTATTATCATTATTACAATTATCATATTTTTTTCTGTTGATTAAGTGTTCAATAATTATTATGGTTGATATCCTATTATTGAACTGTCTCAGCATAAATTAGTTTAAATGAACTTGATGAATATTATTTGTAATTCATTTCCTTAAATTATGCCTGACCGGTAGCTATCAAAGTAGCCTGGGATGGTATGCTTATAGGATATAAAATACAATTAAAGTCTTATCATTGATAGGATAAATTTAATTTATATTTTATATTATTGCATTGGTCTTGTAGTCATCAAAGTGGCCTAGATCAATGATTTTTAAAATTACATTAAGGAACAAGTCCTCAATGACATTAAGGAAATAATATTCAAAATTATATGCATAATTAGGAGATTTAGATAATCCTAAAGGATAATCTATTTCAAATAATTATGTGATGGAATAAGATGATACTGTTTTGGATATCATTACAGTTTAGAATTGTATACCCAAAGGTAGCAAAACTATTTCACAATGATGATATCAGTCCTCCATAAATGATCTTGTGTGAATACTAGATATGTTAATATTTTTACCCAAAGGTTAAATATTGATGATATCAATAGTTCATCATATTTTGATAAAACTCAAAGCATTAATGTTATTTTATATTCTGCAATGGTATTCTCATCTATACATTCTCATGCTTTTAGTGTCTCTGTACTCTTTAGATCAAATTATTCAGAATAGTTAGAGCATGTGCAATTTATATTGGGCGTATTAGATCTTGATTTGTCATTGCTTGTTAAAAAATTTGTAGAATTAATTAATAAAAGTACTGTGGAACAAGTTAATAAATAAAGGCTTGAGAAAGATCTGATAGGCTAAGTTTAATGTTAATAAGGATGACAATTGCAAATAATATAAAAACTTCATTACCGGTTGCATCTAGTGCACGTGAATATTTAAAGGTTATTGAAGACAGATTTAAGTCTGCTGATAAGTCATTGGCTGACATATTAATAAAAGAACTGACTACAGCTCAGTATGATGGTACTTGAGGAATTCAGGATCACATCCTCAATATGGCTAACAAAGCTGCAAAACTTAAAACGTTGGGAATGAATGTTGATGAATATTTTCTTGTGCAGTTCATTCTTAATTCTCTTCCTTCTCAATTTGGCCCATTCAAGATTCACTACAATACAAATAAGGATAAGTGGGACTTGAATGAGTTAACTAGTATGTGTGTTCAGGAAGAATTAAGATTAAAGTAGGAAAGTTCATATAATGTACTGACAACTACTCAAAGAGTTGGTAACAAGAAAAAAAAAATCGAAGCATCATCCATCGAAGAAATTTGTCGGGTCTAGAAGTGTTAGATAGACTATTGAAAAAAAAGTTATTATAGTAAAGTGCTTCTTTTGTGGCAAGAAAGGACATGTAAAGAAGGATTGCATTAAATGTAGGACTTGGTTCAAAAAGAAAGGTATAAACTAACTTTGTATGTTTTGAATCAAACTTTACAGAAGTTCCTTCTAATACATGGTGGATTGATTCTGGTGCTTCAACTCATGTTACTAATAATATACAAGGATTCCTTTTAATCCAAAACCAAAAGAACATGAAAGATTCATAATTATGGAAAATTGTCTCAAAGCAAAAGTGGTATCAGTATGGGCTTATCGCTTACGCCTAGAGACGGGTCATCTGATTGATCTAAAAGCCACATGTTTTGTTCCTACAATTTCTAGAAATTTAATTTCTTTATCTAGAATTGATAAGTTAGGATATTATGTTTCTTTTGGTAATGGTAAACTTAGTATATTTTATGATTCAATAAAAGTTAATTTTGGAATTCTGTGTGATGGTTTGTACAGAATTAATTTGAATCTTGAGTTTGCAAATATATTATTGACCCTGCAATCAAGTATTAGAATAAAACACAATTCCAATAATGAAAGATCTTCTATATTGTGGCATAAACGTTTGGGGTATATCTCCAAGGAAAGAATTGAAAGATTAGTGAAGGATAATATTTAAAAAAATTTATACTTCACTGATTTTAATGTTTGCATAGATTGCATTAAAGGAAAGCAAACTAAGCATATAAAGAAAAATACCACAAGAAGTAAAAAACTTCTTGAAATTATTCATATTGATATCTGCGGACCACTCCATATTACTTGTTTTAATGGAGAAATGTATTTCATCACATTTATAGATGACCTGTCAAGATATGGCTATGTTTATCTAATACATAAAAAGTCTCAAGTCGTTGACATTCTTAAAGTGTATATAAATAAGGTTGAGAGAAATTAGATAGAAAAGTTAAAATTGTCAGATCTGATAGGGGTGATAAATTTTATGGCAGATATGATGAATCCGGTCAGAATATTAGTCCTTTTGTTAGATTCTTAAAATAACGGGGTATTTATGCTCAGTATACATTACCAGGTGTGCCACGATAGAACGGTGTTGCTGAAAGGCGAAATCATACTCTTATTAATATGATTAGGAGTATGATAAGTTATTCCTCTATACCTGAGTCAATGTGGGGTGATGTTCTTAGGACAACTATGTATATCCTGAACAGGGTTCCTACTAAATCAGTTCCATCAACTCCATTTGAGTTATGGACTGGTAAGAAACCTAGTTTGAGACATTTACATATTTGGGGGTGTCCTATAGAGATAAGAGTATTCAATCCATATGAAAAGAAATTGGATCCAAGAATAATTTCTGGATATTTTATTGATTACCCAGAAAGATCGAAGGGATATAGATTTTATTACCCTAATCATAATATAAAGATAGTAGAATCTGGTAATATAAAATTCTTAGAAAATGATAAAATCAATAAGAGTCAAAAGTCTCGAAGGATTAATTTTGATATTAAGGAGATTCAGGCTTCTTCTCCTATATTATCCCCTATTCGAGAAATTATTGTTCCTCAAATTAATGAGAGAATTGATGAAGGTGAACAACAAAATAACATTGATGAATTCTCACATGATGTTGATGTCGTCGCTGATAGTCTTGTAGAACAATCACAATTAGTAGATTTGAGAAGATCTGAAAAGGAAACATGACATTTCTAATGATTATGTGGTATATTTACAAGAATCAGATTTTGATATAGAAATGAAAAGAGACCCCTTATCATTTTCACAAGTCATAGAAAGTAATGATTCTGAAAATAGTATGTTGCAATGAAAGATAAGTTAAAATCAATGGACCAGAATGGTATTTAGGAACTCGTTGAATTGCCCAATAATTGTAAAAGAGTCGATTATAAATGGGTCTTTAAGACTAAACGTGACTCAGTGGGTAATATCAAATGACTACCATGAGACCTTCTCTCTAGTTTCTCAAAAAGACTCATTAAGAATCATCATGGTATTAATAGCTCATTATGATCTTGAGTTATATCATATGGATGTGAAAACAGTATTTCTGAATGGGGATATAGATGAAAAAATCTATATGGAACAACCTGAAGGATTCATAGAAAAGGGAAAGGAAAGTTGGGCTTGTAAACTTAAGAAATCTATTTATGACCTTAAACAAGCTTCCAGACAATGGTATATAAAGTTTCATGATACCATTACTTCCTTCGGATTTAAGAAAAATACTGTTGATCAGTGTATATATCTGAAGGTTAGTGGGAGTAAGTTTATTATATTGGTCTTATATGTGGATGATATATTACTTGCCAATAGTGATCTTGATTTGTTGCACGAAACCACGATATTTCTCAACAAGAACTTTAAGATAGTTGATATGAATGAGGCATACTATGTTATTGGCATTGAGATATTCAGGGACGGATTTCAAGGTTTGTTAGGATTATCTCAAAAAGGTTATATTAATCATATCTTGGAAAGGTTTAATATGTAGCTTTGTAAAGCCGATGATACACCTATTACTAGAGGTGAAAATTTCAGCCAAAACTAGTGCTAAAAGAATGACTTAGAAAGGAATCAAATGAAGAATATTCATTATGGGTGCGCAATTGAAAGTCTGTTATATACTCAAACATATATAAGGTCAGATATTAGTTTTACAGTGGTAATACTGGGTAGATACCATAGTAACCCACGAATGAAATATTAGAAAGCTGCAAAGAAAGTAATGAGATATCTGCAAGGGACAAAGGATTATATGCTCACATATAGGAAATCAGATCATCTTGCAGTTATGAGATATTCAAATGCTGATTTTGCAAATTGCCTTGATAGTAGGAAATCTACTTTAGGATTTGTGTTTATGTTAGCTGGTGGGGCAATTTATTGGAAAAGTGTAAAACAATCACTTATTGCATCATCTACAATGGAAGCTGAATTTGTGGCATGCTTTGAGGCCACAAATCAAGCT
Organism: Ensete glaucum; assembly: GCA_021527575.1. Classification (NCBI taxonomy): domain Eukaryota; kingdom Viridiplantae; phylum Streptophyta; class Magnoliopsida; order Zingiberales; family Musaceae; genus Ensete; species Ensete glaucum. The sequence goes on along the minus strand of CM038559.1, from coordinate 26,016,269 downwards.
TTATGACTATGAAATTTTATCTCAGGACTTGGTGTGATCAGCTCAATTGCCAAGCCGCTGAAGATATTTTTTGATAATACTATAACACTTTTCTTCTTTAAGAATGATAAGTACTCTAGTGGTTTCAAGACATTGAGATAAAGTACTTGGTGGTTAAAGAAAGAGTCCAGAAACAACAAGTGTCAATTGAAAATTTGAGCACCACTATGATGATTAATGATCTATTTACTAAAGCTTTATAGTGTAAAACATTTAAAGATTTGTGAGCAAGCCATAAAGGATATGGTGATGCATATTTAAGTGGATGCTATTATTGATATTTCTTTTATATAATTAAAGTTATTTGTTTCTGCTATTTTGTTTGTATCTATGTTTATTTATATTATGGTTGAATGCAAGAAATATGATTGTCTTGACAAGATAAATTATATGGGTCATTATAGACTATATAAGGAAAGACTAATAATGTTGTAGTACATAAAAGAAAGTGTGACATTGATGACATACAACCGCTATGACTCACATTGATAGTTGGACTGAATATAGTATTATTATGATTATTGGATTTATTGACTTATTTTTAAAATCATGGCCATGTATAAAATATTTTTTAAAATTTTTTAGAATCTAATTATATAAAATTATTTTAAAATAAATTTTATTTTATTTATTTTGATTTTGGATATCTTTTATATCTTATCAATTAATGGGCCAAGTGGAAGAATGTAAGATTATGTGACCCTTTATTAATTGAATAAGATATATTATAGATTATTTAGATTCTAATAAAATATATTAGTCAATATTAAATAAAGTCCATATTATATTGGGATATTTTAGGGGATTCTCTTGATGGAAGAAATTCTCCTAATAACTTACTATAGACCCTCTGTTCTCGCCTATATTCTAGTTCCTCTTACAGATCGATATTCGGCAGACAGTGGTCTTAAAGATCTAATTGGATCTCAATTAGATGGTATCTAAAGGTACGTATTGTAAATAGATATAATTTTATTTGATTTCAATCTTAACATAATAATTTTTTTACATAATAATTTATATAATTATAGTTTTTATATCAACATTAGCAGGACACCCCTAAATCGAATCTTGACCGAAGCTACACATTCTCAGAAGTACCGCGCTTGGATGAAATGTAGAAGCCAGATAGAAGCGAGAACCAAGAGAGCTCCTAGTCACATTCATGGCGAGAACCAAGATGACGAGCTCGTGTCACCCCCTAAACAAAGGAGTCGCAGCCAAGAGACTGAAACCCAAAAAAACTCCAATAAGCGATCAAGTAATCAAAGGATTGGTGAAGGAAGAACGGAGGATCTGAAACGAAGAATACTACTAGTAGCAATCAAGATCCCACAAGAAAGAAGAATAAAGCGTTAGGGATAAAAGGTAGCAAGAAATGGAGGGATCTTTTACATACGTTGGAAGATTCTGAAGCCTGTTCGTCGCTGGTGAAGCATTGGAAAGAAGAACCAGCGCAGAGCAGAGGGGATTGATTTGTTATGCACGTTTCGATACTAAACGTATATATATATATATATATACCGGATGAAGCTGTCGTGGACTCGTAGTTAAGTGGATGAAAGGGTGGGTCATTGTGGCCGAGTCAAACACACACGTGAAGACAGGTCTGGTCGAACCATTTAGGACACAAAATCTCATTGGGAATCGGAACATTCAACTATTTCATTCTAATTGCTTAATCAAACATAAAATCTGTATTCTACTGGTATATTTCATGATTGAAACTACTTTTTTTTTTTTAATTTGAACCTTTTTTTTTTTGGAACATTTTATGTGGAGGCAAAATACATGTCTGTGAAATATGATCTTAAGATGGCCAATCGATAGATCAATCAGACCCTTCCATCTTTTCCTACACGTCTTCGGTGTTTATAAACTATCAGTCATCTTAATTTCAACCTCGTAGAAACATCTGCAAATTAAAATTAATTAATTAATTAACCCACAGACTAATGTAGCAAACGATTAAAAAAAAAAAAAAAAAAAAAAAAAAAAAAATAATAATAATAATAATAATAATAATAATAATAATAATAATAATAATAATAATAATAATAAGCTGAGTTGTACCCGCACACATTTCATCTCAACTTAAATCCAATTAACTATCTGCCCGATCCTGACCTGAGCGTACTTTCTTAACCCAACCTGTCTCAAACTTGATTAAAGATACATGCATCAGATTTCGGCACGAAACCTTCAGTCATCTCTATGTCACACATCCGCCACGGCGCGATGCATTGTTGCTACAGCAAACACGCCGCATGTGAGTGATCTGGTGAAGACCGAAGCCAACTGAACATTAAGTCTTGTGGCAGTGACTTGGCCAGACGACCAACTTAAATGCGCCAATGAGATCTCAAACATGACCTCACGAGCTTCTTCCTTCAATCCAAATAATCTTAGGCCGAAGGAGAGATCGGAGAAAGAACAGTATGTAATCTTTTCAGCAAAAAGAGATGGAAACATGGTTGGTGTGGCGCCATCACGCCTAGAGATCATCCATGTCAATGTGGCCACCATGGACAGAAGCTTCTTCCTCCTGGTGTTTGTATGAATTGGTCGTCAGCTACCTTCCCCCCTGCAACCTTAATGGATTAACCCTTCATGTCTACTCCACCTTCTACCTCCCTGAAAGCCCCACCCCATCTGCAGTCTCCCTTTTCCTCACCTTTAAGCTCCTGTTGCCAGAGAAGCCATCTCTATTCCTATCCAATTCTCTCTGCACCGATGAAGCTGATGGCCAGAGGAGCCCAACTCCAGCATCACGAGTGCCACCAGCACCTGTCCCTGAAAGCTTTCCATCTCAGGAAGTACTACAAATGGATCCTCTGGTTAGCTCTGTTCATCTACCTCTTCCTCACCACCACCTCCTACTCTTTCTTATTTCATCCCCTCGACCTCAAACCTCTTCTCCCGGCCAACACCAATCCTCCAGCTCTCATCGAGTCTCGGAAGTCGTCCTCTGCTGCCCTTCCTAAGATATATGTATATGAGCTCCCTTCTCGGTACAACAAGGACTGGCTGTCTAACTCGCGGTGCGGCAGCCACCTGTTCGCCTCGGAGGTGGCGATCCACGAGGCACTGCTTGGGTACCCCGGCCGCGTCGTCGACCCCAACGAGGCCGACTTCTTCTTCGTCCCCGTCTACGTCTCCTGCAACTTCAGCACCCCCAACGGTTTCCCCTCCCTCCACCACGCCCGCCCCCTTCTGTCCTCCGCGGTCGACTTCGTCTCCTCCCATCTCCTATTCTGGAACCGTTCCCACGGACGTGACCACGTCTTCGTCGCCTCACACGACTACGGCGCCTGCTTCCACGCCATGGTGATCATTTAATTCTCCATTCCCACTCTTCTGTTTCACATATATGTATAGGATAACAGGACAACGGTGTTTACAGGAAGATGTGGCGATCGCGGACGGGATACCGGAGTTCATGAAGAGGTCAATCATTTTGCAGACGTTCGGGGTGCGCCCGCCGCATCCGTGCCAGAAAGCGGAGCACGTTCTGATTCCTCCCTACGTGCCGCCGGACATAGAAGATGAGTGGCCGGCGCCAGAGAAGGCGACGCGCGACATTTTCGTCTTCTTCCGCGGCAAGATGGAGGTCCATCCCAAGAACGTCAGCGGCCGCTTCTATAGCAAGTAATAATGAGCTCAGAACACGAAGAAACGCAGGCGTTTGTTGGAGCTTGTCATGTCCTTAATCGATTTCTCGGCGACGCTTCCTTATCGTCGGACGGATGCAGGAGGGTGAGGACCGAGATATGGCGACGGTACAGCGGGAACCCGAGGTTCCGGCTGCAGAGGAAGCGGTCCGGGGACTACCGGGCGGAAATGGCGCGGTCGGTGTTCTGCCTGTGCCCGCTGGGGTGGGCGCCGTGGAGCCCGCGGTTGGTGGAGGCGGTGGCGCTCGGCTGCGTGCCCGTCATCGTCGCCGACGGCATTCGGCTGCCATTCCCGGAGGCGTTGCGGTGGCCGGAGATATCGCTGGCGGTGGCGGAGGCGGACGTCGGCCGCCTCGAGGCGACGCTCGACCACGTGGCGGCGACCAACTTGTCGGCCATCCAGCAGAACCTATGGGATCCAGCGCGGCGGCGGGCGCTGTTCTTCCGCCGCCGCATGGCGGAGGGCGACGCAACGTGGCACGTCCTCACGGCGCTCCAGGGGATGAGGCTCCGTCGCCGATCGTGGGCGACGGCGAAGTTGTGAGAACCGACACGTGGAGGTAGCGGGTGGACCGCCGGTCGCTCGCGAGGGTCACGAGCCTGTCGTGAGATGATTTGGCGACAGGACATTGATCGGGTGTACCTACACGTATTTTTCTCTTTTATGACGTGATTCAGAAAAAAAATACAAGATAATAAAATATATTATTACAACACAGTGATATATATATATATGGACGAATTCATTGTTTTTCTCGGGTGCATCCTTTTCCTTTTTCCTTTTTTGAACGGTACCCTCTTTACCTTAATTTTCAAAATAATATCCTGACATGACAAGTACAACAGCTCTCTCGTCTTTTTTTTTCTCTTATGAATGGGTTCGTTACTTCATTCACTGTTGCCATGGACTAGTTACAGTATTTTCCTATTTGATTATGGTGTTTTTTATGATATTGATGAAAATATTATAATTTAGTATAAATATATTATAATATAATTATTTTTCAGTTGATATATTTTCATTTACTCTCATCATCCCACTTGTTAGAGTAGTCTTTGAACCCCTTGTCGCTCAATCCATGACATATCCCTCCCCAGATCCTTTCCCTTTTATTATTATAGTAACCTCGACTTCATCCTTGGTGATCATACTTTGATCATCGAAGCTAAAGACATTTGGGTTGAGAACACATTTATATTTTTTATATATATTTGGAGAAAAAAGTCTGAATAAATCTAGTTGTGAAATATTTTAAGTACTTGATAAATAATAGATAGAAAATATATTTTAAATGTATATTGATGCAAGTGTAATTTGGTAAAATTATATCTTAAAAGTTTATTAAATATTTTATGATAAATTTATCCTTTTAATATTTTTAATATTTATTCAAAAGTGAATACACATTTTTATTTAAATTAATATGTAAATAAAAAAATAAATGAATGAATCTATGTAATTTTATAAAATATTTTTTAGGGTCCAAATAAATAAAAAATTAGCATACAAATAAATATAAAATAATGTTTAAAAATAAATAAATAAAATTTATTTTATAAGAAATATAAATCACATTAGTTTCTCACTAGATCATCTTAGCAATCTTATAATTTTATATAAAATCATAAGTTATTTTCAGAATTTAAATAATTATATAAATCTCCTGCAAAAATACTGAAATGTTAATACTACATTCAAATCAAATATAATTTTATCAAATATTAATTCATATTTAAAATATATGTTAGATCCTTAATGAATAATTTAAATATATTCTGACGTACACTCACAAGCTAGATGAGACATCACGTTCTAGCACGCATAAGACCCCAACGACTTGCGTCGAGTGAAGATCTCGACGCAAGCATTGGTGAAGATGGGGGTGCAAATTTGCTCGGTAGGCGATGGGACTGATGCAAAGGAAGATTGATGGCGGTAACTTCATCATCATGGATGTCTTTTTCCTACCGATCGAGGGCATTAAGATGTTCATGTACTTTACGAGTACATGGTCAGGTACTCTTACAACACCAACACACATGAGATGCCAAAAACATTTTGTTTTTGGATTTGAAGTCATTCTTCCGTAGTTAAATGTTTTTTTTTCTAGATTTTTTTAATGTGTTTATAGATGTTTCAAAAATATTGTAATCATATTTAAAAATATTATAATTGTTGTATAATTTTATGTCGTGACTAAGTCATCAGCACGATTTATTCCGAACTCATATGCGCAAGATCACTCACGTGGTTTCTTGATGTCGAGATCGGTGGTGGGTTGGATATGGATGCCCAATCCTGAGGTGATCCATAGTGGAGCAAAGAGATAAAGCTCATCAGGTTCCTACACATAGATCGAAGTCGTGGATTTTTCAACCCGACCCATCTGAAGAGTATGTCAGAAAGGAGTAGAGGCAAAGAGAGTTTTTTTAGTCTTTTTTTTTTCTCTACCCTTGTGCAAAACAAATGTTGATCGTACATGACCTGTTAATGGCTTCCAACTCCTCGGGCAGCCGACTCGTATGTCTCGTACAAGTGCCGACCGACCTAGATGGGTCAATGCTGCTATGAGCTTTTTAGAGTGGCTCTGTATAGAGAAGCACAACCTTGTATGGTTTTGAACAATTTGAGGAGCGGGCATCCATTCGTCCAAGTCTAAGGTATTGTGTTGATGTAGTGTCTCATACCAGTATTGAGGTTCCTCGTTGGCACTTTCATGGTTGATGATTGTTGCCAACGGAATGATACTAGAATATGTCATATCATTCTTCCTCCCCCCAACTAAAGGCATGTCTTGGGTTCCTTGTAAGGGTGGTGGTCTAGAGCATAGTTTAGTGTCTTTTGTTGTCATACTGAGATTAATGGTTTAATTATTGGTTAATCTGGAACTTCTATTTAGGAGTTGGATCAATCGGGTGGCATAACTTTGGAACTGGACTCACCGACAACACCGCTCCAACAATGGACTGGTCGAACAACACTACTTGGATGTTGGGCCCTAGGTTGGCCGAGTGACATGATTCAGGTACTAGACCGGTCAAGTGGTACTGCTTGAGAACTAAGCAGTAGATTAACTAAGAAACATAACTCAGTTACTGAATACTAGATTGATCGGACATTATAACTCAGGCATGTAGCTGATTGAGCGATAGTATTTGTGCGCTAACAGTACTTAGTTATCAAACCTACATGGGCCATCATTGGGCTCAAGATTGGCCAAGCAATGTTGTTCAGGCATGTGTTTGGTTGAGCGACGCTACTCGAGCTTAGAACTGGCCAAGCAACATTGCTTAGGCATATGTTTAGCCGAGCAACATTGCTCAGGCATATGTTTGGCCAAGGAATACTACTCGAGCACTTGTTTGAATGAGCAATACTACTCGGGCACATGTTTGGTTCAGCGACTTTGCTCGAGCAAATGTTTGGCCGAACAATACTAAACGGGCACTTGTTTGGTCCAACGATGCTGCTCAAGCATATGTTTGGCGGAGCAACATTGCTTAGGCATATGTTTGGCCAAACAACATTGTTCCATCACTTGTTAGGCCGAGCAACACTGCTTGTGCACTTGTTTGGCCAAGAAATACTGCTTGAGCACTTGCTTGGCTGCAAGGCGGCTTAAGACTGGCCAAGCAACATTTCTTGGGCATATGTTTAGATGAGCAACATTGCTCAGGAACATGTTTGGCTGAGTAACACTGCTCGGGTATTTGTTTGGCCAAGCAATACCGGTCGAGCAGATGTTTGGTTGAGTGACTTTGCTCGAGCAAATGTTTGGTCGAACAACACTGGTCAAGCACTAGTTTGACTGAGCAATACTCCTCTGCATTTGGTTGGCCCAGCAACATTGCTCAGACACTTGTTTGGTTGTAAGGCATAACTTGAGCTTGAGACTGGCCAAACAATATTGCTTGGGCATATGTTTGGTCAAGCAACTTTGCTCGGGCATATGTTTGGTCAAGCAACAATGCTTGAGTACTTGTTTGGCCAAGCAATACTACTCGGGCACATATTTGGCCGAGTGACTTCACTTGGGTAAATGTTTGGCCAAACAATACTACTTGGGCACTTGTTTGGTCAAGCGATACTGCTCGACAATATGTTTGGGTGAGCAACACTATTCTGGCATATGTTTGGTTGAGCAACACTATTCGGGCACTTGCTTGGCCGCAAGGCATAGGTTGGGCATATGTTGCACCGAGAGGCTTTTCGCTGGAGTTTTTGGTGAGCCCTTCTGACTCGACAGGAACTCCAATTTTTGGCTGAAACTTCTCATTTAGTAGAAGCTCCAACTTTTTTGGCAAGAACTTCGGATTCGGTAGGAGTTCTAATATTTTTGGTGAGCCTTTTCTCTTGATGGGATAATAGGATTTTTTGGATGGGGTGGTCACTTCACGAGGAGTAATAATATAGAAGTGTGCTTCTTTCCCCTTTATGGAGGCAAAGGGTCACCTGAGACAATGGGGTATTCTTCCTACTCTGGTCATTTGTTATGTTCCTCCCTTTTGCTTTCATCATTCTCTCCTCGGTTCATAGGAGTTTAGGTCAAGTAAGATGTTACCTTCCTCCTCTCCTCCTTCTTCTTCTTCCTCCAATCGAGTGATGCTCAAGGTTGATTGATCTCGAATTTTGATGATAAAACCAATTAATGGGTTTGTTGATCTCACATATATATTAGAGATGAATAATATAGGATTAACTATGACAAGACAATACAATCAGATGTTAGGCCAGAGTCAAGTTCGGGCATCGGGCTGAGGTTAGAATGATATAGTGGGAACTCGTCGGGAAATCACCTGAAGCTCGCCGAAGGTATCAGGGGCTTGTTGGGAGCTTGCCGAAGGTGATTGAGAGCTTGCAAGGGATGCACCGGGGGTTTGCTAGAAGATGATCGAGACTCGTCGAGAGTTCACTGGAGGTTACAGAGAAGATAGCTGAGAGTTGGGAAGGTTACTTAACACGTTGGTCAAATTTGTTATATTTGTATGTCTAAATATGTCATAGTTAGTATCAATTTAATTTTGAGTCATAATTGAGTTAAATTTGGAAAGAATCCAAATTAACTCAAGTGAGGCAAACCAGATCCATATTTGGGTTTGGATTGAGTTCAGGTTGAACTCATTTGGTTGACTTGGAAATGAGTCAATTGAAGATATAAGTCAAGAATAGAAAAGTAGAGAATCACTTTTCTGAGATTCCTGATGATAGTATTGTCGATTGGTAGCGGTTGTGTCATCCGTACCCAAAATTTTTGGACATGTTTAAATTTATGGCTCCATTTTCTTAAGCTAATTGGGGCCTATAAATATCTCAAGTCTTCTTGCATTAAGCACATAAAATTGGGCAAGAAAACTGTGATAAAAGTGTGCAAGAAAAAGAAACAGGGAAAGAGAGTGAGCAAATATATTGTGACCTTTGCAGAGGTCTCCCTTGTGAGTTGTAAGTGTAATACTAGTAATGTTCCTCTCCTGAGCCTGTGAAAATGATAGTGGGAAGTATAAGGGTTTGGTCTTCACTCAAAGAAGATCGATACTAGATACTGGTGAACCTCGAGGAAGAGGATTTAGGAAGAGGATGTAGGCCAAGTTGTGGTCGAACCATTATAAACTATGAGTGTCTCTTATCTTTCATTTTGGATTTGCATGTTCTTACTTGAGCCTTCTTTAAGCAAGAAACTTAGCACCGTTCTATAAGATTAAATTGCTAACTTACTCTACTTGAATGAAATGCTTCAGATTTTTAGTTTTGCTTCAAAAGAAAGTTTCTAAATCGAAGCTTTCAGCACTTACACTAATTCACCCCCTCCCCTTTTAGTGTCAATTGATCCTAATAATTGGTATCAGAGCCACATTGTACTCATTGGATTAACATCCAAGTGAGTAAATGGCTTATTATGACATTAACGAGGATCAATGCATCATAAGTCCTCCTATGTTCAATAGGACGGACTACACATCTTGAAAAATTTGGATGCGTATTTTTTTTATTTCAATATATTTTGATTGATGGGGTATTATTGAAAAAGATTTTCAGAAATCATTCAATCCAATAAATGATTGGAATGATTATGAAAAATAAATATTTTCTTTAAATACCAAAGCTATGAATGCTTAGTTTTGTGTTTTAAATAAAAACGATTTTTGATCGGATTTCTGCATGTGATTCAGCTTTTGAGATTGCATACATTAGAAATGACACATAGCACAATTAATCTAAATGAATCATTAAATGAAAAGACTTCCAAAAATGAATTTGAAGAATACATTCAAAGAATAGGAAAGATAGTGAACTGAGAACAGAAGAAGACCTTATAAAGAACAGGAATAAATTTGAACTGAGAATGACATATGATTCTTCGAGTGATGAGAACTTTGAACTTGAACTCTTGATTAAAAAACCAAAAAAATTTAATAAGTATGAACAAAAATATAAAAATAAACTTAAAATAGACAAAACCTCTTGCTATGAACGCAATAAGCTGAGGCGCTTCGAAAATGAAAAGCATAATCAAGAAAAAGTGAAGAATCTCGTGCTTATAGACATCGACAATGAGGTAAGTGATTTCTCCGATGTCTCATTTACTTTTGATGAATTATTAAATATTTTTTATGAGCTTTACGATAAATTTAGAATGATTAATAAATCCTGTAAACTACTTAAGAAAGAGCATGCATCATTAGTTAGTAAACTTAAAGAAATGCATGATACATCACTATCACATAATTCTTGCTCTAAATGTAAAAAATTAGTAGTTAAAAAAGGAAAACATCATGTTAAAATAAACTTTAGAAAAATTTAAATTAGGGAATAAATTCATAAACATGATCCGTGTAAAAAATGGTCATGTTCATAAGAAGACAGGTATTGGTATAGAAAGCAATACTCATCAAAAGCCAACTAACTTTATTAGAAGATCCACAGTACACTCTTTGCTTGAAAATAGATATAATTGATGTGGTAGATGTGGACACTTTGCTTATAAATATTTATTTATGAAATATAGTCCATATAAATTAATTTGAGTTCTTAAAGGAACCATAAACAACCTCAAGCTATTGGAAAAAAGGAAAAGAACCTTTCATGAGAGACTCAAACTCAAATGAGTACATAAACCAAAACCCCTCATCTTAGAGAGTTGTCTCTTAACAAGGCTGGGAGTACTAACTAATGTTTTGAAAGTGGATGCTCAATGCACATGACCTGAGATCTAATACTCTTTCAAGCACACTAACCTAAGTAATAATAAAAAATATTTAAAATAAAATTATTAGTAACGAATCTTTGGATGATTCATTGTTATAATTAATCTTGATTGCTCTCAATAGGACAAAGAAAGTTCAGTTATTTTTAATGCAAAATTATCTAAGTTGAAATCTATGAAAAAAGAGATCTTGATAATAGATTAAAAATTATTAGTGTGAATGATTGAGATATTAGATGAGTTATATGTTGACCTAAAGAAGGTTGTATAACTGAATGATAAATTACTTTTGAATTTGAACAAAGAATTTGGAAATGAGTTTGTCAACTCCTTGCACTATGTGTAAAGAGTAAGACTCATTTATATGTTGGAATTGAGATAATTTAAATTTTTATTTTGAAGATATTTTATTATACTGATGTGTTATAGAATGTCTTGATGATTTCTTCTAGAATGAAATTTGGTTTTATGTCTTAAATAATAATTCATTGATTTGAAAATCATTATTAAACAAATCACATCAACCAACTAAAAAGGAGGATAATTCTTCTTGAAAATATTTTTACCATATCAACTCTTCAATAAGAGATAAAATGATATCATTATTATTGAATCTCTTAAACTACAAAAATAATTTGATGATTTAAATTTAAAAAGGTTATTATCCAAATCATGACATTGACATCTTGAAAATTATAATTTGAGATCTTTATATAAACTAAGATCGTTTACTAAGAATCTTTTCCTTTATTAAAGATAATTTTATAATAATAAGTTTATCTTTTTGGAACTATAATATGAATCCTTTTATAAACAATGATCTTGATGATTTGAAATCACTTATACATAAATTGAGATATTGTATTTTCATATCTCATTTTATAAAATTATGATCTTAATTTCTTAATATTTATAACTTGATAAATGAAGACCCTTATTATTATTTGATTTCCTAATAATTCTTTTTATTATCTAAGAAAAGATTTATCAAAATAAGTCATATCATTTAATATTTATGAGTTGATATTAATATACTTTATTACATGATTATTTATAACTGACTTCTAGTATAACTTATCACTAAAATTAATATTTCTTAAATTTGTGATAAGTTGAAAATTATATAAGATTTGTTTTATCATGAATATTCCCTTAATTTCTTAACTTGACTTATCCTTATGGGAATCATGTTTAATTTCTATGATTTTTTTAATAAAAAAGATATTTATGATATTAACATCATTCTTCTATTTTATTAAAAAAATTTATCTGAATAAATTGGGTCTCTTAAGATGTATCTTGGATGAATTAATATTATTTAATCCTCTAAGACTTATTATTTATATAAAAAAAGGAGGAGATAAAATTATCAATAAGATTAAAAGAAAATTAGATATTATGAAAAACCTTCTAACATTAGATAAGGAGCAATTTGCTTAATAGAAAATTAGGAATATTAAATATATGAGATTTGCATGATTTGATCTCTATTTTACTTGGAATTTTAAATACATAAAATTTCTTAATTACTTATGTTGAAATTCATAAACAAAAAAGGAGGGGTAAATTTATTAAATCATGTCTTTCGATACTTAAAGATTTGATTTTTCATTTTTAATAACATGATACCCTTGTGCTATTGGGTGTAATTAGAACATAGATGTAAAAAAAAATTATACCATCATATTTTTTTAAAATAATCATAAAGGGAGAAAAAATTGATATCTTAACAAGAAGATCAATTTGACTTTATTAAAAGTGAATTAGGGATGCAAAACCATCTAAATGCATGATTAACTCTTAATTCTTTTTTAATGAATTTAAATAAGATAAATTTAATTGTATGAGTAGCTCTTAATTGTTCTTGGATTTCTTGGTTCTTTTTGAGCTCTCTTCCGAAATGATTCTCCTTAAAATTAATATTACAAGAATGAGAATGGAAGTTCTTATTGTGATGATATTTTTATCCTTTCTCAAAAGAAAATTTGAATTCATTAATCTTGATGAATATTTATAAAATAAAACTATGTGACATGAACTTTCATGATGCTTGATATGAGATCTCTTTTGTATCATCTATCAAATATTATTTTGATTCATGGATCTTTTATATCCTTGATGAATGCTTTCAAATATATCACTCACTACTTAATTTTTTTTATATTAAATTTTTAGATCTTTAACACCCCCTCCCCTTTGTTTCTTCTTATTCACAAAGAGGAAAAAAAAATTTTAATGAGAAAATTATGTCTCTTATCCTATTTTATTGAGAGAGAGAGAGAGAAATGATACAACTTATATTTTTTACAAATATAAAAAAATTTGACACATGATAACCTTTTTGTTAATGACAAAAGGGAAGAAATGAGACACACATGTAAGAAAAATAGTAAAATGAGTATTTTTTCTATTGATAAACAAAGGAAGAGAAATGAATGATGAGTTAATAGGGAGAATTAATAATTAATGACTTAAGGAGGAGAATTTGAAACTGATGTATGAATTGTATACTTGAAAATTTTTGACAATTTAATGATTGATGATTTAAGGCAAAAATGATTGATATTGATGTTAAATCATTTATGAAGTTGATTAATGAATGTAATGTTGCATTTTTTGATGAAACTTGTTTAAAATGTTATATCATGATACTTGAATTTAAGAGTGGTTAGTTTTCTTGAACTTAATCTTACTCTATTTGAAATATTTATGAATGAATGGTATCGTGCTTGAATTCAAAAGGTGTTGGGTTCTTTTGAATTCAAGTTTATTTTATCCTATGAATTTTACATAGGGAGAGTTAAGGTTAACTCCCGTCATCAATTAGTTGTCATCATAAAAAATAGGGAGATTATCGAATCTCAGATTTTGATGATAAAATTAATTGATAGGTTTCTTGATCTAACATGTGTGTCAGAGATAAATGATGCATGATTAACTATGATAAGGTAATACAATCAGATTTTGGGCCAAAGTCAGGTTTGGGCATCGGGCCGGGGTTCGAATGATGCAGAATGAACTCGTTGGGAGATCGCTTGAAGCTCGCCGAAGGTATCGGGGGCTTGCCGAGAGTTCGTCGGAAGCTCGTCGAAGGTATCAGGGGCTTGTTGGGAGTTTGGCGGGAGCTCACCGAAGGTAATTGGGAGCTTGCAAGGGATACACGGGGGGTTTGCCAGAAGATGACCGAGGCTCGCTTGGAGTTTATTGGAGGTTACTGGTAAGATCGCTAGGAGTTAGGAAGGTCACTTGATACATTAGTCAAATTGATTGTATTTATATGCCTTAGTATGTCATAGTTAGCATTGGTTTAGTTTCGAGTCATAATTGAGTTAAGTTTAGAAAGAATCTAAATTAACTTAAGTGACACAAACCGGGTCCACATTTGTGTTTGGATTGAGCTCAGGCTAAGCTCATTTGGTTGACCTAGAAATGGATCGACTTAAGGTATAAGTCAGGAATAGAAAAGTGGAGGAATCACGTTTGCAAGATTCCGAACGGTAGTACCGCCGGTGGGCGATAGTTATACAGTCCATACTCGGATTTTTTGAATATATTTAAAACTTTTTGCTTCATTTTCTGAAGCTAATTGGATCATATAAATACCCCAAGTCTTCTTGCATTAACTACATGAAATTGAGTAAGAAAACTATAGTAAAAATGTGCTAAAAGTGTGCAAGAAAAAGAAAGAGGGCAAGAGAGTGAGCAAAAGTATTGTAATCTTTGTAGAGGTCTCCCTTATGAGTTATAAGTGTAATACTTGTAAGGTTCCTCTCTTGAGCTTGTGAAAAAGAGAGTGGGATGTGTAAGGGTTTGGTCTTCACCTAAAGAAGATCGGTAGTGAACATCGGTGGACCTCGAGGAAGAGGACTCAGGAATTGGATGTAGGCTAAGTTATGGCCGAACCACTATAAACTGTGAATGTCTCTTATCTTTCCTTTTGGATTTGCATGTTCTTACTTGAGCCTTCTTTAAGTAGGAAATTTAGCATCGTTCTATAAGATTAACTTGCTCACTTACTCTACTTGAATGAAACGCTTCTGATTTCGTTTTGCTTCAAAAGAAAGTTTTCCTTAAACTGAAACTTTCAGCACTTGCACTAATTCATCCCCTCTCCCTCACCCCCTCTCTCTCCTCCCCCCCCCTCCCTCGTGCCAATTGATCGTAACACGTGGTAGGCGATGTATGATTATGGGAATCAAATTGCATTGGCTAGGTTTTGAGCTCAGTAACTCGATCTGGAAATCAAAGAGGACCCATTTGCCAGCCTTCTCGGGGATGACAATGTGGATATGCCGGATGAGATTCCCTTCGATGACAGTCCAGACCTTCCTTCAGCCTAGAGTCTTGTAATATGTATTTTAATTTTTTATAATTGGTTGGTTTTTGTTTGTTGTGAATTTGCAACTGACCACACGGTGTAATTTTTTCATTTATAAATAAATTTGCTTCTTTCATTTGAAATTGACAAACCACCACTTGCATCCTTTCCTAACAAACTACTTGTTTTCTTCCCTATACGATGAGGGCCTCGCTCTTAAACATAAAATTTCTTTAGGTTTGATATGTGTTAGGTCCTTTGTAGTGGGTTTCCTTCTTATGTAGAAAGTTAGTAAGTTCCATCTCGGATGATGTTAGTTACTCGGTAAGGACCTTCCCAGTTCGATGCTAGTTTGCCCCAAGCATGCTTCTGGCATTACAGACACCGTTGCACATAAGCTAAGGTGTCCTGATATATGGTCGGCTAGTAGTAGCCATGTATGAGGATTTTGAAGGCTAGAGTTCGGCCATCGATGTGCTCTCCGCAAATGCCTTCATGGACTTCGACCAAAACTGACTCAGCTTCCGTAGGTGCTAGGCACCGAAGGAGGGGTTGGCTGAATGACCTACGGTAGAGTTGGCTATTGATATTGCATTACTAGGCTTGAGTTCACCTGAGTCAATGAGAAGCAGCCTAGACGGTTGGTAAGGTTTCGTCCTTCTTGTAATGAAGGATCTCCTCCATCCAATTTGATATTGCTTCGGTCATGGCTATATTCTGGGTTGTAATGGTTCGACAGGGAAGCTTATCAACTGCCTCAAGGTATCCTTTCGAACTAGCACATCTGCTTTCTCTGCCTAAGGTACCCTCATTATCGAGAAGTGTTAGAAGCGGCTGGTGAGTCAACATACCTCAGACAAGTATCTTGCCATGGTCACTTCTCGAGCCTCATAGTCTCTGTTAACATGGCCCATAACTAGTTATGAGTTGGTGATGACTTCGACCTCTTTCACCTATAATTCCAGGGCCAAGCGGAGCCCCAACAATAATGCTTCGTACTTGGCTTCACTATTGGTAGTTTAAACTTAAAGTGAAGTGTGTGTTTGTATAGCTGAGCAGTCGGTCCCTTCAAGATAAGACTAGCTCCTCCTCTCTTGACATTAACTGACCTATCAACATATTCAGTGTGTTGGCGATTGTTGCTCTCAGAGGGAGCCAGCTTAAAAAGAAAGTATGCAATCGCTTGGGCCTTGGTGGCTACCCTTAAGATGTATTGAATGTTAAATTCCCTAAGCTCGACCCACCATCTGAGCATTTGACTCGAAACAGCAAATTTGGAAAGGATCTAGTAGAGTGGTTGGTTAGTTACAACTCTTATTGTATGAGCCCAAAAGTAAGGGCGTAGCTTCTGCTAGTTATAGGTGCCCTACAAGCCAATCATGTGAGTGATGGTACCTGTGACACACTGCGTTATCTTTTTGCTTATGATTAATATTAACATATTCTCACATTATATTATTTGTTACATATATATTGTGATATCCTTTGTTCTGTGCATTAGAAATCGGATCGTGATGGGATCACGATAATAAGATTGATTCATCTTTAACATAGATACTAAATAATCCTGGTCATAGGTTACTCCAGAGGGACATCAAGATAACCGGATAGACCGGTGTACTATATACCTATCCATATGATAAAAGCGGCTGGTCTCATAGCTACTTGTGTGGAGACACTAAGAATATAGTACAGGTGCTTATTGGAGAATGAGTTCACTGATTGATCCGCTTATAGAATGCTGTATGATTAATGATACCTAATGTCATACGGTGATTCTATAGTCCCCAGTTGTGTATCTGGTCCTTAAACTCGAGAAACCAAGGATGCCTTGTATGAATATTTCTTTCTTTGATGTCAAACTTACAGGTTTAGAAAGTTTCAGATCTAGTACAATTGGTTATCGGGATTAGTAGCCAACCTTACGAAGGCAATTGAGTATCAATAGAGGATCATCCACTCTCGATATTACGAGAGGAATATCCTATATATGCTTACTTAGACAAATCCCTAGCTAAGGTCATTCGGATTGAGAGAGAAAGAGTTCTTTGGTAGAATACGATTAGAGCAAGACAAACTGATTATGTATGTGATCTGACAGTACCATGTCCAAGATACAGTCTCTGGGATATTATTTGGATGGGGGATTATAGATACATGGTAACTGTGGACAAACAGGTTCGACGGATTCAATCCCCCTATACCGTCTGGGGACTATGGCGTAGTGGCCTAGTACGTCTATAGTCGATGAGTCGAGTGAATTATTATGAGGATAATAATTCTCTATATCAGAAGAAGTTCTGATAGGAGTGACTCACGGCCAGCTCGGTATCGGGCCTAGAGGGTTACACACATATGGTGGATGCTTCAACGAATAGAGGATTGGATGGAGATCCAATTAGCCCTTATTCTCATTAGATGAGATCCTAAGCTGATGAGCTCCTTGATTAAGGTCCAGTTAAAGGCCTAAGTAGATTATTGGATAGAGATCCAATAATGCAAAGTTAGTGGATAATTAGATGGAGATCCAATACCCACTGAGGCAAGAGCCCTAGGTTTTTTGGTGGCTCTCTATAAATAGGAGGGGAGACTCATGGTTGATAGGCTGCAGCTTTAGCCACCACCTCCTATTCTCCTCCCTCCCTCTGAGCAAGAGTTGCAAGATCAGATTGAAGGAGTTTCACTGCAAAGATCCATCATGTGGATACCGCTAGAGAGGAGGATGCTTGACCTCCTTCATCTTCTCTATTCGAATCTGGAATACAGAGATATACAATCTCCCTAGGTAAAATCAATCTTACACATCGTGATTTTTTCAATTTTTGTGATTTTTCTCACGACCCCAATCTTTTATATGACGATTTGATTTATGTGAGAAATCGATTTTTGTTTTGATTTCTACTGCACATGTGATGCACCCGTTGAGGTTTCCCAATAGTGGTATCAGAGCCAAGGTTTTCATTTGAAAAATTGATTTTAAACTGCGTGTAATGAGATTGAATCACGTAGAACTGTTCTACGTGCTTGTTGTAGTGATTGGCAGTGAAAGTAGGCACTGCCTGTAGGGGAGGAGCGGTCACATGCATGCTATCTGCATGCAGAGGTGGCTGGCCACGGCCAGGCCCCTTGCATGGGTGGCCACCCACAAGCACGACCGTGGCCCCAAGGCCAAGGCGGTGACGCCGATCGCAGGGTGGCCGCCTAGGGTCAGCCAGAGGGCCATGTGTTGTGATGTGTGTAATTATGATTATTATTATTATTGGGGCCTGTGAGCTTACATTTTTCTCATTTATTGTTGGGCCAACATGCCTGTAATTATTTGTAATTATATGGAAAGGCGCAACGGGAGCGTGGAGTTACAGTGGGACCCACGATGTCGTGGCAGGAGATCACGACGCATTGTGATGCGACGATCCGACGGAACTGATGATGACGAGATCAACATTCACAGGACATGGAGATACGCCAATGCACACATCGATCCTATTGTGAGTAATTAGGCCCATTGACTCGGGCTTAATCATATTAGGTGATAGCTCATGATCATCTGGTGTAGCTTGCATATGTGATGTGTTATATACCTACTAGATATATGTATATATATATATATATATATATATATATATATATATATATATATATATATATATATATATATATATTAAATATGTATATGGGTGACATGACATATTAGGAGACCGATACAAAATAAAAACCCCTCCTATGATAATATTAAGTCGGTAAGCGTGAGGCAATAAGATTGACCCACATGGCCTTCCATCGTTATAGGAAGAAATTGAATCACGACATAGGTTGAGTTGGTCGAGTCCCTCGAGGCTCACCTATCTATATGATCGAGTTCTTGCCTATGATATAGAGATGTCACCGGTGACCTGAGGACATAGTAAGCTTAGTCGAGTCCCTCAAGGGTATATCATCAAATCAAACTCATCTTGTAACGATGGTAATGACTTAACTGAATATCATAGTTGGTCGAGTCCCTCGAGACCATGATGATTCGGAGGCCGAACGTGATGGGAATCACAAGGAGTTGTGATTGGCAAGAGTTGTCTACCTTTTGGGTTTAGTGTAATTCGTCGAGTCCCTCGAGGTTGCATTAAGATGCCGATTGAATCCCGATCCCCACTAGGAGTCTGCAAGAGACTTTCATCTCACTTATCGAGGGTATCGCGTGATTCGCTAAGAAAATAGTAGAAGTACATTAAGATAGAAGTCCATATCTTAATTAGTATTTTCAACAAAAACTGCATGTTATTTATTTTTGCTATATCTTATTTTGTCAAAAACATGTCGCTCACAAACCCCCTACATGAAATACTTGATGCCAACCGCCTCACTGGTTCAAACTATATAGATTAGCTTCGTAATTTGAGAATTGTTCTTATGGCGGAGAAAATTACATATGTCTTTGATACAATTATGCCCACGCTGGAAGAAGGGGCAAGCGAGGATAAGATCGTTCGCTATGTGAAGTATATAGATGATTCTACATTGGCAAAATATTATATGTTGGCCTCCAAGACTCCTGAGTTACAAAGGCAACATGAGAGTATGGATGCAGATTCTATCCTTATTCATCTCTGCCAGCTGTTTAAGAAACAAGGAAGAACTTAAAGATATGAGATGTCTAAGAAACTCTTCAAAGCCAGGATGACAGAAGGGACATCGGTTAAGAACCATGTACTAAAGATGATAGAGTGGATCGAGAAACTCACAGGTCTAGGAATAGTCCTAGAGGATGACCTATGTGTTGATCTTATACTTCAGTCCCTGCCAAATTCCTTTTCTCACTTCATCATGAATTTTAACATGAGCAAGTTTAAGGTGACTCTTCCTTAGCTCCTCAATATGTTAAGGGAAGCTGAGAGTGCCATCAAGTTGGAGAAGCCAGTTCTCTATATTGGTGAGACCAAAAAGAAAAGGAAGGCCAGCAAGACCCTTAAGAAGGGCAAGGGAAAAGAAAGATCAAGCAAGACAAAGGTTGCCAAGAAATACCTAGGAAAGGACAAAGGACAATACTTCTGTTGTGGCCAAGACGGATATTGGAAGAGGAACTACAAGGACTACCTTGTAAAGAAGGTGAGACAGAAGCTTGGAGAAGCTTCAGGTATATTCATGATCAGTCTCCACTTGTCAGATTTTCATGATCACACATGGGTACTGTGAGTGTTTATCATATCTGTAATTTATTACAAGTTCTGGCAAGACCTAGGAGATTAGCTAGAGGCGAGATGGACCTCAAGATGGGCAATGGAGCAAGAGTTGCTGCAGTTGTTGTTGGAGAGGTCACCCTACATCTGCCTGGTGGAGCTATTATTGCATTAGATACATGCTATTTTGTTTCCTCTATTATTAAAAACATTATTTCTATCTCTTGTTTGACAATTAATGGATATAAATTAGTTTTTAAGAATAATAATTGTTCAATAATTATGGATGATGAGATCATCACTAGAGGGACCAACCTTATAAAAGCAATTGAGTGTCAATAGAGGATCATCCACTCTCAATATCATGAGAGGAATATCCCATATGTACTTGCTTAGACAAATCCCTAGCTAGGGTCATTCGGATTGAGAGAGAAGGAGTTCTCCGGTAGAATCCGATTAAAGCAAGACAAATTAATTTCGTATGTGACCTGACGGTACCATGTCCAATATACAGTCTCTGGGATATTATTTGGATGAAGAATTATAGATACATGGTAACTGTGGACAGACATGTCCGACGGATTCGATCCCCATATACCATATGGGGACTATGGCGGTAGTGGCCTAGTACATCCATAATTGATGAGTTAAGTGAATTATTATAAGGATAATAATTCACTATATTAGAAGGAGTTCTGATGGGAGTCACTCACGACCAACTCGGTATCGGGCCTAGAGGGTCACACACATATAGTGGATGCTTCAGCGAATAGAGGATTGGATGAAGATCCATTAGCCCATATTCTCATTAGATGAGACCTTAAGCTGATGGACTCCTTAATTAAGGCATAGTGAAAGGCCTAAGAAGATTATTAGATAGAGATCTAGTAATGCAAGATTAGTGAATAATTGGATAGAGATCTAATACCTAGTAAGGCAAGAGCCTAGGGTTTTTGGTAGCTCTCTATAAATAGGAGGAGAGACTCATGGTTGATAGGCTGCAGCTTTAGCCACCACCTCCTATTCTCCTCCCTCCCTCTGAGCAAGAGTTGCAAGATCAGATTAGAGGAGTTTCGCTATAGAGATCCATCGTATGGATACCGCTAGAGAGGAGAATGTTTGACGTCCTTCATCTTCTCCATCCTGATCTGGAATAAGGGATATATGATCTCCCTAAGTCTCTCACACATCACGGTTTTCTCAATTTTTGTGATTTTTCTCGCGACCTTAATCTTTTATATGATGATTTAATCTACGTGGGAAACTAGTTTTTGTTTTGATTTTCATTACGTATGTGATTTACCCGCTGAGGTTTCCCAATAGCTTCCTTGTCGCTTGCATTAGAGTCAATGCTAATTTTTTGATTAGTGGGTATCGTTCCCTAGGTCCATTCAAGAAATGACTGGAATAATATATGGGTCACTATCTTCCTACGTCCTCTTTGACCAAGATTGAGCTGATCGCATGCCCGAAGGCTGTGAGGTACAGGCTAAATGGTTAACTTTCACTTTCCATAGGCTTATTTTCAATCTGAAGTCCACTCATAGCCTTTGTGCACTTTAAAGCTCTGAAGAAAGGAAGGCATTTGTCTCCCGACCAAGATAAGAATCGATTGAGAGTGGCTAGCCTCCTAATTATGCGTTATGTTGGGAAACCCGATGGGAACATCACATGTGTAATGGAAGAAAGAAAATAAAACTAGTTTCCCACATATATTAAATCATTGTGCAAAGATTGGTGCACGAAAAATCTATAAAAATAAAAACTGTGATACGTAAGAGATTTATTACCTAGGGAAATCATATATCCCTAAAAATTCACATCTAGATAAAAATGATGAAAAAGGTCAAACATCCTCTCCTCTAGCGATATCCATATGATGGCTCATTGCAGCGATGCTCCTTCAATCGTAGTATAAAACTCGTAACTCCTGTGTAGAGGGAGGGAGGAGAATTGGAGAGGATGGCCAAAGGTGCAGCCTATTACTAATATGCTGCCTCTACCATCTATTTATAAAGAGTCATCCAAAAACCCAAATGGATCCTACCTTAATAGGTATTAGATCTTCATCCAATTACCCACTAATATTGGATCTCTATCCAATAATCTTAATTGGCCTCAATTGGCCCTTATGTAAGGAGTCCATCAATGTTGGGTCATATTCAATATGAACAGGGGCTAATTGGATAACTCATATCTAATCATCTACTCGCTGAAACATCAACCATATGTGTGTGACCCTTTAGGCCCAATTCTGAGCTGGTTGTGAGTCTTACATATCAGAACTCCTTCTGACTCAGTGAATTATTATCTTATAATAATTCACTTGACTTATCGACTATGGATATACTAGGTCACTGTCTCATAGTCCCTAAATGGTATAAGAGATCTTATCCATTGTATCCTTAGTTACAATGTATTTATAGTTCCTTATCCATCTAATATTCCGGAGATCGTATATTGGGCATGGTATTATATGGTCTCATATAGAATCCGTCCAAGTATCGCTCTAATTGGATTCTCCCGGAGAACTCCTTTTCTCTCAATTTGAATGACCTCAGTCGAGGATTTATCCGAGCGATGACACATGGAATATTCTTCTTATGATACTGAGAGTAGATGATCCTCTATTGACACTCAATTGCTTCTATAAGGTTGGCTATCGATCCCGATAATTGGTTGTATTAGATCTAGAACTTTTTAACTTGTAAGTCCAGCATCAAAGAAATGAGTACTCAAACAAGGCATCCTTGGTGTCTTAAGTCTAAGGACCAGACACACAACTAGAATTATGGAATCACTATCTAACGATAAGTATCATTAACCATCCAGTATTCTGTAAGCGGATCAATCAGTAAACTTATTCTTTAATAAGCACCTGTATTGTAACCTTAGTGTCCCCACACAAGTGGCTATGAGACCAGCCGCCTCCATCATAAGGATAAGTATACAGTATACAGGCCTATCTAATTATCTAGATGTCCCTCTCAAGTAACCTATGACCGAGATAATTTAGGATCTGTGTTTAAAGATGAATCAATCTTATTATCATGATCTCATCATGATTTGATTTCCATTATATAGAACTAAGGACATTACAATATATATTCAATAGATAATATAATATTAATATTAATAATGTAAAAAGATTGTGTAGCAAGTCACACGTATCATTACTTATGTGATTGGCTTACAGGGCACCTATAACTAGCAATCTCCCACTTGACCTAAAGCCAATTACCTTTGTGTCTAATCCCCATCAGACCCTTGTGATACTTTAAAGACAGTCTGAGCCAGTGGTTTTGTTAGTGGATCTATAATGTTATCTTCGGATGAAACTCTTTCCATTGCTACATCTTTTCGGGCTATGATCTCTCTTATCAAATGGAACCTCCTCAGAATATGCTTGGACTTCTGATAAGACTTGAGTTCCTTTGCTTGAGCGATCACCTTATTATTGTCATAGGAAATAGGAATTAACTTCAAGTTGTTCAGTATAACTCCCAAATCCCTAATAAACTTCCTCATCCATACCCCTACCATTGCTGCTTCTACTGTAATAATATACTCTATCTCTGTGGTCGAGTCAGTAGTAGTATCTTGCTTAGAACTCTTCCAGCTTACTGATCCTTCATTTAGGGTGAAGACATATCCTGAGTTTGACTTGCTATCATCGATATCGGATTGGGAACTCGAGTCTATAGAGCCCTCAACCTAGAGGCTACCTCCTCTATATACCAATAAAAGATCATTAGTCATTCTCAAGTACTTAAGGATACACTTCACTACCTTCTTAATGAGGTCATAAGATCTGATATATATATATATATATATATATATATATATATATATATATATATATATATATATATATATATATATATATATGTATGTATATATATATATGTAATATATAATATAATAAAATAATATACTAATAATAATGATAAACAAAAAAATCGTATAGCGTGTCACATATGTAATCACTTACGTGATTGACTTGTATGGTACCCTTAACCAGCATTCTCTCACTTGACCTAAAGATAATCACCTATATGTCGGATCCCCATTAGACCCATTTAATGCTCAAACATAATATAAGCTAATGGCTTTGTCACTGAATCTGTAATGTTATCCTCAGATTGAACTCTTTCCATTCTTATATCTGTACGAGTCATGATTGCTCTAATTAGTTAAAACATCCTTAGAACTTTTCTGATGAGACCTTGGTTCCCTTGTTAGAGCTATAGCCTATTGGTGTCATTATATATGGGAATCATCTCCATGTTGCTCTGAATGATTTCCAAATCCTTAATGAACTTCTTCATCCACACCCCTTCCTATGTTGCTTCTGCTGCAATAATGTACTTTGTCTCTGTGGTCGAGTCAGTAGTAGTACTTGCTTAGAACTCTTCCAGGTTATTACTTCTCTATTCTGAGTGAAAATATATTATGAGTTCGACTTATTATTATCAATATCAAACTGGAAACTCGAGTTTGTGTAGCCTTCAACTTAGAGGCTACCTCCTGTTATGATCAATTGGCAAGAGTAGAGATGCTTACAAATTTTATAGTGGTTTAGCCAAAACTTGACCTACATCCATTTTTAGGAGTCCTCTTTTGTTGAAGCCCACCAGAGTCAACTAAACGATCTTCTTACACTTACACTTCTCTCTCTCCTTTTCACAGGTTCAGGAGAGAAATCTTCTTACAAGAGTTTCTCACTTCTTTAGACTTACTTTTACACTTTAAAGCATTCAAGAGAAGCTCTCAAATTTTATAACACTTTTCATAAGAATTTTTTTCTTTTTTTGTTCACCACCCTTGCTACTCCAAGTAAGAAAACTTAGGGTATTTATAGATCCCAATTGGCTTCATATTGGAGTCAAAATTCAAAGCTTATCGCAAAATCGGGGTACGAGTGGTACTACCATGGCTTCAGCAGTACAACCACTAAAAGCACCTCGAAAATAGGGTGACGGTGATACAACCACTTACCTGGGTGGTACTACCACTGAGAATCCCGCAAAAGCTACTTTTTCCATACTTTTGTGTATCCAACTCGTACCTCATGTTGACCCCTTTCCAGGTCAACAAAATGAGCTCAACCTAAGATTAAATCCAACCTAAAGTAGACCCAATTGCCTCATATTGAGATAATTTAGATTCCTTCTAAATCTAACTCAATTTGGACTGTAACTCAATTTGGACTCTAAACTAAACTAATGCTAACTACGACATACTAAGGTATACAAATACAATCAATTTGACCAACGTGTCAAGTAATATTCCTAACTCTCAACGATCTTCCTAGTAACCTCCGGTGAACTCCCAACGAGTCTCGGACATCTTTTGGCGAAACCCTAGAGCATTCCTGGCAAGCTCCAGATCACCTTCGACGAGCTCCTTGCAAACTCCCGACAAGCCCTCGATACCTTCGGCGAGCTTTTGACAAATTCCCGGTAAGCCCCTGATACCTTCGATGAGCTTCCAACGATCTCTCGGTGAGTTCCCACTGCATCGTTCGAACCTCGGCCCGATGCCCGAACTTGACTCCAGCCCAACAACTAATTGTATTGCCTTATCGTAGTTAATCTTGCATCATTCATCTCTAATACATAGGTTAGATAATAAAACTCATTAATTAATTTTATCATCAAAATATGAGATTCAATAATCTCTCCCTTTTTTATAATGATAACTAATTGATGACGAAGATAACTTTAACTCCCATATGTAAATGTCATAGTATAAAACAAACTTGAATTCAAAAGAATCCAACACTTTTTGAATTCAAACACGATACTATTCATAAATATTTCAAATAGAGTAAGCTTAAATTCAAGAAAACTAACCACTCTTGAATTCAAGTAGTATTTTAAATATGTTTCATCAAAAAAATATAACATTACATTCATTTATCAACTTCAGAAATAATGTAACATCAATATCAAACATTTTTACCTTAAGTCATCAAATCATCAAAGATTTTACAAGTATATAATAATACATAATGAAATAATATTAATTTTAAATCAATTTCAAATTCTAAGTTATAAATCATTTCTCCCCCTTTGTTATCAACAAAAAGGAGAAATGCCCATTTTACCATTTTTTATGAATATTCTACATTTGTCATCAATATATTATTTCTCTCCCTTTGTCATCAATAAAAATGTGAAATGTTGAGCAAATAATTTCAAAACAAATGTTCATCATATTTCAAGTTTCTCCTTATTGGTTATCAACAAAATGAGAAGTATTGATTACATATTAAAACATTAATACATGAAAATTTTATTATGCCCCTTTAGTAAAATAGGATGAAAGATAGAATTTTCTCATCAAAATTTTTTCCTTTTAATCTAAATCTTATATAATATAAATTTTGAAGAGAATTATTTTGAAGGTGAGCTCAAAAATTTCAAATACAAATAGTAAATCAAGAAATCCAAAATAATAAATCATGCATTTTGAATATCATCTCAAGTAAATTTTGATATTAAGCTCAATTTGTAAATCATGCATTTCACATGAATTTAGAAAATTTTAAAATTTAAATTTTCTTCTAAGCAAATTGTTCCTCATTCAATATTATAAGATTTATCGTATCCAATTTGATTCTAATCATATTGATTATTTTATCTCTCTCATTGGTCATTGTAAAAAAAAAGGAATATAGTGGTATATTTTTTTATTTTACATCCATGTTTTAATTACAACCATAAGTATAAAAGATCATGTCATTAAAGATGAAAGATCAAATTCATATATAGGAGATTTCAAGTTAGCAAGAACATAGTTTATAAAAAGATTTTTAAGTTATTATTTCAAAGAGATAAATTATAATTTATTTATATAATTCTCTTTAAATGAACTTAATTTATATAATGATTTCAAGTTTTAATTTCTTAAGATGTCAAGATCATGATTTAAGTTATCAAATCATTAAAATCAAAAAATATAAATAAAGTTGAATAGATTTATTAATCTCTTTCATAAAAAATTATTTGAAAACATATCCAAAATCATCATCAAAATCACTTTTCGAGAAATTTTAACAAAGACAATGTAGATTGTATTTTTTAAAAAATAGCTAAGGTTCTCTAATTTATTTTTGTACTAGTATGCTTTACTTATGCACCATCAAAATTAGTTGTATATCTATGAACCATTTTTAATAAAAGATTGTTATAATTGAAACAAAGATCATTAAGTATCAATCATCTTTATTCAAATAATTTTTTTCATTTTTGTCATTTTGGCTAGAGAGCTTGATAAGCGAGTTAGATCTCAAGTCACATGGCTTGAGTATCCACTATCAAGATACCATTTCTTTTTGCTCCTAGCCTTATTAGGAGATAACTCTAAAAGATGGGGGGTTTTAGTTTAGATACTCATTTGAGTTTAGGTCCCTCATGAAATGTTCATCCCATTTTTTCTAATGGCTTGAGATTGTTTATGGTTCCTTTAGGAATCTAAATTAATTTATGTAGACTATATTTTTCAAATGAATACTTATAAGCTATATATCCTAATATACCATAAAAGTTACATCTAATTTTAGATCAAGAGTTTAAAGTGGGTCTTTTAATAAAGATAGTTGGCTTTTGTTGATGATTGCCCGCAAAGCCTATACATTGTTTCTTATGAATGACCCGCAAATATGAATACTTTTGTTGATCATATTTAGGGATTTATTCTATATTTTAAAATTTTCTAAAGTTTGTTTTAAAATGGTATTTTTCTTTTTAACTACCTCTAATAACTCACATTTAGAGCAAGAAATAAATGATGTTGATACTCTATATATGTTTTCAAATTTATAAACTAGTGATGCATGCTCTTCCTTAAGTAATTTATAAGATTTGCTAATATTTCTAAATTTATCATAAAGCTCATGAAAAATATTTAATAATTCATCAAAAGTAAGTGAAACATTAGTTGAGTTACTTACCTTATTGTGGTTAGCAATGAGCGTGAAATTCTCCACTTATTAGTTGTGCTCCTCAGCTTTGAAGTATCTTGGCTTCTTGTATTGATAGCAAGAGGTTTTATCTAATTTAAATTTATTTTTATGATTTTTGTTTATTATTTTTTGATTTATTTGTCAAAAGTTCAAAGTTCTCGTCACTCGAGGTTTTACTCGAGAAGTTATCTATTGTTCTCAGTTCTAATTCCTTTCTATTCATTGTAAGGTGATCTTCTTCTGTTCTTAGTTCAATATCCTTCGTGTTCTTTAAAAAGTCTTGTTCTTGTGTTCTCAAAGTACTTTCCTTCATGTTATTTGGAATGTGTTCTTCAAATTTATTTTTGCAAGTCTTCTCATTTAATAATTCATATAGTTTAATTGTGCTTTTATGCATCATTTCTAATTTATGTCAAATCTCAAAAGTTGAATCATATGCAGAAACCCGATCAAACTCATTCTTATCAAGAGCACAAAATAAAGCATTTATTACTTTTACATTTAAAGAAAAAGTCCTCTTTTCTAAATTATTACATTCGTCCGTTGGTTTGGAAGAATTTTCAAAATAATTCTCAACGATGTGTCATAAATCAAAATCCATAGAAATTAGAAAAATATGTATTCTAATTTTTCAAGAAGTATAATATGTCCCATTGAACATAGGAAGACTTGTGATGTATTGACCCTCGTTAATGTCATAATAAGCCATTAACTCACTTGGGTGTTAATCCAAAGAGTATAACATGGCTCTTATACCAACTATTATGATCAATTAGCAATAAGAGAGAGATATTAAATCTCAGATTTTGATGATGAAATCAATTGATGGATTATTAATCTAACAGGATTGTTAGAATTGATTAATGCAGGATTAGTTACGACATAATAATTATTATAATTAGGATTGTCCAAAGTCAAGTCCATACATCAGGTCAATGTGGTTGGGAACTCGCTAAGAGTATGTCGGGAGCTCATCGAGGGTATTGGGAGTTTGCTAGGATGGTGCAAGGGAGTTCGCCAGAAGAAGACCAAGACTCGCCGGAAGATTATCGGGAGTAGCCGAAAAGCTTGTCGGGAGTTAGGATGGTCTTGTAATGGATGTTTAGCAATTATGATTATATTTAATTAAGTCATAATTAACATCGTGCAGGTCTAACTATGACAGGAGCAATGGAGTTACAACCAAATGATGCGCCAAGATCAAGCTTAAGCATAAGGCTGGGGTTTGGACGATGTAGTGGGATCTCGTCGGATTTTGCTAGGAGATTCGCTGAAGAGATCGAGAAGCTTGCTAGGAACACATTAGGAGATCGCCAAAAAAAAACCAAATGACTCATCGCAAGAATGTAGGAGGCTACCAGATTCGTAGGAGTTAGGTCTTGATTATCTTGAGTGGTTATTAAATGTTGTAATTATTGAGTCATAGTTAGGGTTTGAGTCCAAATTGAGTTAGATTTGGAAGAAATCCAAATCAACTCAATAAAGCAATCGAGGCCACTATTGGGGTTGATTGAGCTCAGATTAAGCTCAATTGGTTGACCAAAGAGTTAGTCAACATTAGGTTCAAGCCAAAATTCGAAAAGTGGAGAGAACCACTTTTGTGAAAATTTCGATGGGTAAACCGCCGGTGAGCAGCAGGTGTACCACCGCCGCCCAGGTTTTTGGGCAGTTGATGGTGGCTGACCTACCTAGTCTGGGCGGTTGAACCGCCTATACCTAGGAATCTAGGTACTTTCGACGGTTGATCCACCTAGGGTCGACGGGTAAATTGCTCATACCTAGATTTTTTTGATATGTTTGGATTTTGGCTTCGGTTTTGAAGCCAATTTGGGGCCTATCAATACCCTAATTTTTTTTACATTCAAGACAATAATTTTCAAAATTATATTCTGAGAAAATATTATATGAGAATTATAAGAAAAAGAAAAGAGATAAGGGAGTGATCAAAGAGTGTAATCTTATCTCCATTATAAGCAAAGTGTAAGAGTTTGATCTTCACCCAAAACAGATTGGTAGTGGACGCTGGTGTGCCTCAAGAAGGAGGACTCAGGAGTGGACATGGGCCTTTGACACTAAACCACTATAAAAATTATGAGTGCTTCTTTACTTTAAATTGCTTACATATTCTTGTATTAATACTTCCGATTTAACTCAACTCCTTGAAAGCAAAGTTTTTACGATAAATTCTTTCCTTCAAACGTTGCTTATCTTTCCAGTTTGCTCATTAACTTAGCAACTTTCTTTTAATCACTTACTCGTTTCACTAAGAATGAAAAGCTTTAGATTTCCTATCTTGGTCTTATCGAAAAGTTTTCATCTAAACCTAAAGTTTTCATCTAAAAGTTTTCATCAGAAATTAGAAGTATTTCTTGGACCATTGAAAGCTAATAAATAAGTGATTTAAAACAAACTCGAAAGATGATACTCATGTCTTTCTTCAAACTAATTAAGAACAATTAAATGCAATAGAAAAGGCAAGAGTAGAGATGCTCATATACTTTATAGTGGTTCTGCCAAAACTTAACCTACGTCAACTTTTCAGGATCCTCCTTCGTCGAGGCCTCCCGAAGTCCACTAAATGATCTACTTCTATGGGTGAAAACTAAACCCTTATACTTCTCTCTCTCATTTTCATAGGTTCAAGAGAGGAACCTTCTTACAAGAGTTTCTCACTTCCCTTAGACTCACTTTTACACTTTGAAGTGCTCAAGGGAAGCTCTCAAATTTTACAATACTTTTTATAAGAATTTTATTCCTTTTTCATTTACCACCCTTGCTACTCCAAGTAAAAAAACTTGGGGTATTTATAGACCCCAATTGGCTTCAGATTGGAGCCAAAATTTAAAGCGTTCCATAAGACTAGGGTATGGGTCGTACTATTATCGAAAATAGGGCAGTGGTGGTACAACCGTCAATTTGAGCGGTACTACCATTGGGAATCTCATAAAAGCTACTTTTTTCATACTTTTATATACCCAACTCATACCTCTTAATGACCCCTTTCCAGGAAATGAGCTCAACCTGAGCTCAAATCTAACCCAAAGTGGACCCGGTTGCCTCACATTGAGTTTATTTGGATTCTTTCCAAATTTAACTCCATTTGGAATCTAAACCAAACCGATGCTAAGTACGATATACTAAGGCATACAAATATAATTATTTTGACCAATGTGTCAAGTAACCTTCCCACTCCCAACGATCTTCTCGATAACCTCAAGTGAACTCTTGGCGAGTCTCGGTCATCTTCTTGCAAACCCCCGGTACATTCCCGACAAGCTCCCAATCACCTTCAACGAACTCCTAACAAGTCGTCGATACGTTGGACGAGCATCCAGCGAACTCCTAGTAAGCTTCTGATACCTTCAGTGAGCTTCCGGTGATCTCCCGACGAGTTCCCACTACATCATCTGCACCTCGGCTCGATGCCCAAACTTGACTCTGACCTAACATCTAATTGTATTACCTTATCAATGTTATTCGTGCATCATTCATCTCTAACATACATGTTAGATAATAAAACCCATCAACTAATTTTATCATCAAAATATGATATTTATTACCTCCTCCATATACCAGTAAAAGATCTTCAGTCCTTCTCAAGCACTTAAGGATACACTTTACTACCTCTAGTGTTCCAAACTTGGATCCGCTTGATACTTGCTCGTGACACTCAAAGCATGCGTTATATCAAGCCTAGTACATAACATAGCATACATGATAGACCCCATCACTGAGGTATAGAGTATCCTATCTATATCTGCCCTTTATTCAGAAGTCTCTGGGGACATACTCCTAGAAAGTGATATTTCATGTCTCATTGGTATGAGACCTCTTTTAGAATTATTCATACCAAACCTTTTGATAATAGAATCATGTACCTAGACTGAGACAAGCCAAATATCCTCTTGGATCTATCTCTATAGATCCAGATCCCAAAAATATAGGATGCTTCCCTTAAGTCTTTTATAGAGAAGTTTATGGATAGCCAAGTCTTTACTATGAAAAGCATTTATGCATTATTCTCAATAATTAGGATGTCATCCACATATAGCACCAAGAAGGTGATAGCTCTCCCATTTACCTTTATATACATATAAGACTCATCTTCATTTTTAACGAAGTCATAAGATCTGATCGCTTCATCAAATATTATATTCTATCTTCGGGAAGCTTGCTTTAATCTATATATAGACCCGAGTAATCTGCACACTATCTAAACTCTTTCTGGAGACAAATCCCTCTGGCTGTATCATATATACCTCCTCCTTGAGGTTGCTAATGAGGAATATTATTTTCTTATCTGGCTACAAGATCTCATAGTCATAGTGTGTTACAATGGCTGAAAGAATTATGATGGATTTAAGTATGGCTACAGATGAAAAGGTTTCGTCATAGTCAACTCCTTATCTTTGACAATATCCTTTGGCTACCAGCCTTGCCTTATAGGTCTCCACCTTTTTATCCAATCTGATCTTCTTCTTGAAGATCCATTTGCAACCGATTTGTACGATACCCTCAGGTGCATCCACAAGGTTCTTAACCTTATTGGAGTAAATGGAGTCCAAATTCATGGTGTTTTACCATTTTTCGGAGTCTATACTTATAATAGTCTTCTTGTAGGTTTGAGGATCAACATCCTAAGAGTCCTCTCCACTAATATGTCCCATATATCTTTCAGGAGGGTGAGATACTATACTAAACCTACGTAAAGTTGGGACTTATATGCTAGGTATTTGAACAGACTCAGACTATGGAATAGTGCTTGAGCTAGGTTCTCCAACCTCGCTCAACTCTATCTCACTCCCACTGTTTCTACCAAAAATGTATTTCTTCTCAAGAAACATAGCTCTCTTGGCAACAAGACCTTATGGTCCTCGGAATGATAGAAATAATACCCTAAAGTCTCCTTAGAGTATCCTATGAATGTGCACCATTCCATCCTTGATTCTAACTTGTCGAGGTTGTGTCTTCTAATGTGGGTAGGATAACCCCAAATCTTAACCACCTTAAGTCAAGCCTCTTTTCTTTCTATATTTCATATGGTGTAGATACTACTGACTTTGATGGAACTCCGTTTAGAAGGTAAGCTGTGGTCTCTAAGGCGTATCCCCACAATGAGATGGGTAGGTCAGTGAAACTCATGGATCACACTATGTCTAACAACATGTGATTCCTCCTTTTTGATACACCATTGAGCTGAGGTGTATAAGGTAGTGTCCACTGGGATAGAATCTCATCATCCCTAAGAAAATGGGTGAACTCTATACTCAAGTTTTCTCCTCCTCGATTTGATCGAAGAGTCTAAAACTCTTTTCAATTTGGTTCTATACCTCATTCTTATATTCCCTAAATTTTTCAAAGACCTTGGACTTGTACTTCATCAAGTACACGTGTCCATACCTAAAAAAATCATTAGTAAATATAATGAAATATGAGTAACCACTTATAGCTTGAGTCGATATGGGACCACATATATCACTATGTATGGGTTCCAATAACTAAGTGGCTCTCTCTCCAATTCAACTAAAAGGAGAGTTAGTCATTTTTCCGCGAAGGCAAGATTGGCAAGTTGTATACGACTCATAGTCAAATGGATTTAGGTATCCATCTTTTAGTAAATTTTAAATCATTCTCTCATATATATAACCTAGCATACAATGTCATAGGTATACATTGTTCACCTCATCTCTTTTCTTCTTAGATGTATTTATATTCATAATGTATGACCATTCATCAAGGTCCCTCTAGTGATGATCTCATCATCAACAACTATTATTCTCAAAAACTAATTTATATCTACTAATTATCAAACAAGAGATGAAAATAATATATTTTTTAAAATAGAGGGAATAAAGTAGCATGCATCTAATGTAATGATAGCTCTACCAAGCAGATGTAGGGTGACCTCCCCAATGGCAACTGCAATAACTCTTGCTTCGTTGCCTATCTTGAGGTCCATCTCACCTCTAGCCAATCTCATAGGTCTTGCCAGAGCCTGCAACGAATTGCAGATATGATAAACACTCCTGGTATCCAATACCCACGTGTTATCATGAAAATCTGACAAGTTGAGACTGATCATGAATATACATAAAGCTTCTTCAAGCTTCTATTTTGCCTTATCTACAAGGTAGTCCTTACAGTTCCTCTTCTACTGCTCATCTTTGTTGTAGTGGAAGCATTGTCCTTTGTCTTTTGTCGGGTCTTTCTTAACAACCTTTGTCTTGCCCGGTCTTTCTTTGACTTTGTCTTTCTCAAGGGTCTTATTGATCTTTCTTTTCTTCTTGGTCTCACCAATATAAAGAACTGGCTTCTCTTTCTTGATGGCACTATCAGCTTCTTCAACATATTGAGGAGCTCAGGGAGAGTCATTTCAAGCTTACTTATGTTAAAATTCATGCTGAAGTGAGAAAAGGATTCTGGTAAGGACTAAAGTATAAGATTAGTGTTCCCTAGGACTATTCCTAAACGTGTGAGTTTCTCAATCCACTCTATCATCTTTAGGACATGGTAGTCAACTGATATCTCTTCTGTCATCCTGGCTTGGAAGAGTCTCTTGGATGTCTCATATCTTTGAATTCTTTCATGTTTCTCAAATAGCTAGTGGAGATAAAGAAAAATAGAATCTGTATCCATGCTCTTATGTTGCCTCTATAACTCAGGGTCATGGAAGCCAACATATAATATTTTGCTAATATGGAATCATTTATATACTTCACATCTCGAGCAATCTCATCCTCACTTACCCCTTTTTCTAGCATGGGTATAATTGTATCAAGAACGTACGCAATTTTCTCCATCATGAGAATAATTCTCAACTTGCGGAGCTAATTCATGTAACTAGGACCAGTGAGGCGATTGATATCAAGTATGTTATGCAGGAGGTTTGTGAGTGACATATTTCTAATAAATAAGAATAATATAAATCAATAACATGTAGAGTTTTTGTAGAAAAACTAATTAAGATATGAACTTCTATCTTAATGTACTCTCACTATTTTCTTAGCGAATCACATTATACCATCATCATGTAAAACAAAAGTCTCCGACAGACTTCTAGTGGGATCGAACTCCAATCAGCATCTTAATGCAACCTCGAGTGACTTGACCAATTACACAAAATCTTAATGCAACCATGAAGTTTAGTTAAGTTATCATCATCATTATAAGATAAATCTGATTCGGTGATATACTCTTGAGTAACTCAACTAAGCATACAATGTCCTCAGGTCATCGGTGATATCTCTATATCATAAGTAAGATCTTGATCATGTAGATAGGTGAGCATCGACTGACTCGACTAACTTAACCTATGTCGTGATTCAATTTTTTCCTACAATGATAGAAGGCCACGTGGGTCAATTTTATTGCATTACACTCACCAACTTAATATTATCGTAGGAGAAATTTTTGTTTTATATCGATCTCCTAATATGTTGTGTCACACACATACATATTTAATATATGTCTACATTATATACAAATATATATACCATCATATCCTACTTAAGTTGTATTGGGCAAACTACTTGATCTAGCTTCCTGACCCGCACGAGCTTGATCTAGCTTCCTAACCAGCACCAGTCAGATCTAGCTTCGTCTATAAGAGTGCTTTTAGAATTTTGGATAAGAGGACAAACCTTGGAATTTTTAGAATTATTAAGGGTATTTTCAAAATTCTAAAGAATAGGAGAGACCCCAAAATTTTTCAAATTTTGAAGGGCATTGTCATCTTTTCGCCACCAAGAAACCCCTAACCCTTACTACCCTTGCTCTTGTGGTCGTCGTCATCAACCCTATGTAGGTGGCGGTGCCCCTGGTAGCCTCACAATCGTGGTCACTACAAGCACAGCGAGAATAGTTCTACACAATTTAATCTCATCACACGTAGTTAAAACCAATTTTTCTATGAACAACCTTGGCTTTGGTACCACTATTGGGAAACCAAGCGGGAGTATCACACGTGTAGTGGAAGATCAAAACAAAACAGGTTTCTTATGTAGATCAAATCATCGTGTAAAAGATTAAATTCACGAGAAAAATTATAAAACTAAAAACTGCATCATGTAAGAGATTGTTTACCTAGGGAGATTTATATCCATGTTTTTCCAAATCTGAATGGAGAGGATGAAGGAGGTCAATGTCCTCCTATCTAGCGGTATCCATATGATGGATTACTATAGTGATACTCCTCCAATCACAGTCACAAATCTCATAACTCTTGCGCAGAGGGAGAGAGGAGAGGGAGGAGAATAAGAGAGTGCGGCTAAAGGTGTAGCCTATCATCTATGTACCACACTTGCCTCTTATTTATAGAGAGCCACTAAAACCCTAGTAGATCCTGCCTTAGTGAGTATTAGATCTCCATCCAATTATCTACTAACATTGGGTTATTGGATCTCTATCCAATAATATCCTTTGGCCTCTAATTAGGTCTCATACAATAAGCTCATCACTGTAGGGTCTCATCTAATAAGAATATGAGCTAATTGGATCTCTATCTAATCCTTAATTTTCTTAAACATTTACCATATTTATGTGACCCTTTACGCTCGATACATAGTTGGTCGTAAGTCGCTCCCATTAAAACGCCTTCTTATATAGTGAATTATTATCAAAAATTGACTCAACGACTATGGATATACTAAGCCACTACACCATAAGCATCATACGGTACAGGGGGATCGAATCCATCGGACATATCTGTCCTTAATTATTGTGTATTTGTAATCTCTCATCCATCTAATATCTCAGAGATCGTATATTAAACATAATACTGTCAGGCCACATACGGAATCCCTCCGAGTCTCACTCTGATCATATTCTCTCGGAGAACCCATTCTCTCCCAATTTGAATGACTCTGGCTAGGGATTTGTCCGAGCGAGCACACACGGGATATTCCTCTTGTGATATCGAGAGTGGATGATCCTCTATTGATACTCAATTGCCTTCGTAAAGTTGGCTACTAATCCTAATAACCGATTATATCAGGGAACTTCTCAAACTTGTAAGTCCGGCAGCAAAGAAATGAGTACTCATACAATACATCCTTGGTGTCTCAAGTCTAAGGACCAGACACACAACTAGGTCTACGGAATCATTGTTTAACATTATATATCATTAACCATACAACATACCATAAGTAGATAAATCACTGAACTCATTCTTCAATGAGCACCTGTATTGTATTCTTAGTGTCTCCACATAAGTGACTATAAGACTAGCCGCCTCTATTATATAGACGAGTATATAGTACATCAGCCTGTCTGATTATCTCAATGTCCCTCTTAAGTAACCATTGATCGGGATTATTTAGGATTTATGTTTAAAGGCGAATCAATCTCATTATCATGATCTCATCATGTAGCAGATAATATAATATGATAATATGTCAATAATAATCTATTGGGAAACCTCAGGGGGAGCATCACATGCGTAACAGAAGATCAAAATAAAATTAGTTTCCCACATAAATCAAAATCATTGTGTAAAGATTGGTGCCAAAAAAGCCACAAAACTGAAAAATTACATCATGTATAATATTGATTACCTAGGAAGATTGTATATCCCTATTTTTCTAGATCCAAATAGAGAGGATGAAGGAGGTCAAGTGTCATCTCTAGTAGTATCCATATGATAGATCGCTGCAGCGATAATCCTCCAATCATAGCCCCAAGTCTCACAACTCTTGTGTAGGTTCTCACAATGATCTTAGAAGAAGATCCTCTATGTTCTTCGTTGCCCTCTCATACTTGAGAGGGGCTAGTCGGCTGAGAAGGTGAGGGAGTGGAGGAGATTAGAAAGGGGCGACTAAAGGTGTAACCTATCATCTATGTGTCGAGAGCCACCAAAACCATAGTGCATTCTGCCTTAGTGGTATTGGATCTCCATTTAATAATCTCCTTTGGCCTCTAATTGAGCCTCATGCAAGGAACTCATCAGTGTCTCATCTAGTGAGAATAGAGACTAATTAGAGCTCTATCTAATCCTCTATTCATTATAGCATCTACTATATGTGTGTAATCCTCTAGGCCCGATACTGAGTTGGCCATAAGTCACTCTCATCAAAACTCCTAATATAGTGAATTATTATCCCCATAATAATTCACTCGACTCATCGACTATGGACGTACTAGACCACCGCGCAATAGTCCCTAAACGGTACAGGGGAATCAAATTCATCAGATCTGTCTGTCCATAGTTATCGTATATCTATAATCCCTCATTCATCTAATATCCTAGAGACCATATATTGGACATGGTACTGTCAGGCTATATATGAAATTTATTTGAGTCTCGCTCTAATCAGATTCTCTCGAAGAACTTCTCTCTTAATTTGAATGACTCTGTCCTAGGATTTGTCCAAGTGAGCATACACGAGATACTCCTCTCATGATACCGAGAGTGGATGATCCTCTTTTAACACTCAATTACCTTCATAAGATTGGCTATCAATCTCGATAACCAGTTGTACCATATCTAAAACTTTTTAAACCTGTAAGTCTAGCGTCAAAAAAAGGAGTACTCAAATAAGGTTGGTGTCTCAAGTCTAAGGACCAGATGCACAACTGAGACTATGGAATTACTGTATGACATTAGGTATCATTAACCATATAACATTTCATAAGCGGATTAATCAGTGAACTCATTCTCCAATAAGCACTTGTATTGTATCCTTAGTGTCGTCTCCACACAAGTGGCTATGAGACTAGCCACCTCCATCATATGATGAGTATACAATACACTGGTCTATCCAGTTATCTCGATGTCTCTCTCGAGTAACCTATGATCAGGATTATTTAGGATTTGTATTTAAAGGCTGAATCGGTCTCATTATCATGATCTCATCATGATCATATTCTTATTGCACAAAACCAAGAAAATCATAATATATAAATAATATAATATGATAATATGCCAATGATAATCATGAGTAAAAAGATCATGCATCGTGTCACACGTGTTATCATCACTCACGTGATTGGCTTGTAGGACACCTATAACCAGCATAATTATAAGCAAAAATCGTGTAGTGTGTCATACGTGCAATCACTGATGTGATTGGCTTACAGGGCACCTATAACTAGTAGTATCCCCAAAATGAGATAGGTAGGTCAATGAAACTCATCATGGACCATAATATGTCAATAGTGTATGATTCCTCCTTTCTGATATATCATTATGTTGAGGTGTATAAGGAGGTATATATTGGGATAGAATCTCATGGTCCTTAAGGAAATTGATTAACTCTGTACTCAAGTACTCTCCTTCTTGATCTGATCGAAGAGTATTAATACTCTTTCCAATCTGGTTCTCCACTTTATTCTTATATTGCCTAAATTTCTCAAAGACCTCTGACTTATACTTTATCAAGTACACATGTTTATATATAGAGAAATCGTTAGTGAATGTATTGAAGTAGGAGTAACGACCTATAGCCTGAGTCAACATAAGACTACATACATCATTATATACGAGTTTCAATAACTCAATAGCTCTCTCTAGTTCCACTAAAACGAGAGTTGGTCATGTTTCCACGAAGGTAAGGTTCGCAACTTACATATGACTCATAGTCGAATGGATTTAAGTATCTATCTTTCAGCATTTTTTTGAATCTTTCCCTAATGGATATGACCTAGCCTACAATGTCATAGGTATGTCTCATTCACCTTATCTTGTTTCCTCTTCGACATATTTACATTCATGATCTATGGAGAAGTGTCTAACATACATACGCCATTAATTAAGGTCCCTCTTTGTGATGATCTCATCATATAAAATTATTAGCAATTATTGTTCTCAAAACTAGTTTATATGATTAACTATCAAACAAGAAATAAAAATAATATTTTTAATAACCAAGAGAACATAATAGCATACATCTAATGCAATAGTATCTCTACCAAGCAGATGGAGAGTAAACTCCCTAATGACAACTGCAGTAACTCTTGCTCTATTGCTCATCTTGAGGTCCATCTCACCTTTGGCCAATCTCCTAGGCCTTGCTATAACCTGCAATGAATGACAAATATGATAAGCACTCCGATATCCAAGACCCATATGTTATCATGAAAATATAATAAATAGAGACTGGTCATGAATGTACCTGAAGCTTCTCCAAGCTTTTGTTTCACCTTCTTTGTAAGGTAATCCTTGTAGTTCCTCTTCTAGTGTCCATCTTTACTATAGTGGAAGCGCTAGCCTTTGTCCTTAACCTAGTCTTTCTTGGCAACCTTTTCCTTACTCGGTTTACCCTTGTCTATGCCATTCTTAAGTGTCTTATTATCTTTCCTTTTCTTATTAGTCTCACTAACATAGAGAACTGGCTTCTCTTTTTTTATAGTGCTCTCAGCTTTCGTCAGCATATTGAGGAGCTCAGGTAGAGTCACCTCAAACTTGCTCATTTTGAAGTTCATGATGAATTGTGAACTGGAATATGATGTTGAATCTTGGGTTTCGATGATGAAATCAATTGATGGATTATTGATCTAATAGAATTGTTAGTATTGATTGATGTAAGATTAATTACGATAAAATGATTATTACAATTAGGATTGGCCAAGGTCAAGTCCATACATCGGGTCGATGTAGTTGTGAACTCGCTAAGAGTGCATCGGGAGCTCGCCAATAGTATCGAGAGCTTGCCAGGATGGCGTAAGGGAGTTCACCAGAAGAAGACCGAGACTCACCGGAAGATTGTCGAAGGTAGCCGAAAAGCTTGTCGGGAGTTAGGATGGTCTTATAATAGATGTCTAGTAATTATAATTATATTTAATTAAGTCATAATTAATATCATGTAGGACTAACTACGATAGGAGCAATGGAGCTACAACCAGATTATGGGTCAAGATCAAGCTTGAGCATCAGGCCGGGTTTCAAACGATGTAGTATGATCTCACTAGAGTTCACTAGGAGATTCGCCGGAGGGATCGGGAAGCTCGTTGGAAACATGTTGGGAGATTACCGGAAGAAGACTATAGGACTCGCCACAAGAATGTCGGAGGCTACCGTATTGGTAGGAGTTAGATCTTGATTTAGTTTGATTGGTCACTAAGTGTTGTAATCATTGAGTCATAGTTAGGGTTTAAGTCCAAATTGAGTTAGATTTGAAAGGAATCTAAATCAACTCAATGAGACAACTCCTCTATAGGGTTTGTTTGAGCTCAAGTTGAGCTCAATTAATTGACCAAGGGAATAGTCAATTGATGGTCAAATCGGCATTCGAAAAGTAGAGGGAACAACTTTTGCAGAAATTCCAATGGTAAACCACCGGTGAGCAGTGGGTGTACCGTCACTGCCTGTGTTTTCGGGCAGCTAACCTGCTCAGACTAGGTAGTTGAACTGCCCATACCTAGGAATCTGGGTACTTTCGACGACTGACCCGCCTAGGACCAATAGGTAAACCGCTTGTACCCTACTGTTCGGGCGGCTGAGCCACCCAAGTCGGTAGGTAAACCATCTGTACCCAGTTTTCCATGTATGTTTGATTTTTTTGCTCTAAAAATCTGAAGCCACTTGGGGCCTATAAATACATCAAGTTTTCTTGTATTCTACACAATAATTATTGAGGATTATATTATGAGAAAATATTGTGTAAGAATTGTAAGAAAAAGAAAAGGGCAAAGGAGTGATCAAAGAGTATAACCTTGTCTCCCTTGTAAGCAAAGTGTAAGGGTTTGGTCTTCACCCAAAGAAGATCAGTAGTGGACGCTGATGTGCCTCAAGAAGGAGGACTTGGAAGTAAACTTAGACCATCGGTGCTAAACCACTATAAAAATTATTAATTCATCTTTTGCTTTGCTTATTAACGTTTTCAATCTTATTTACTCTTTGAAAACAAACATTTTACTTATGACATTTCTTATTAGATTTCCTTGCTATTTCTTAATTAATTAGTAAATAATTAACTTAGCAATCTTATTATCATTCACTTGCTTTATTTGAATAACAAGCTTTGGATCTTCTTATTTTTCTTAAAGTCGAAATATTTTTTTTTTAAACAGAAAACTTACACTTGCACTAATTCAACACCCCACCCCTCACCCCCCCCCCAGGCCAGATTGATCTTAACAATTGGTATCAGAGCCACATTTTTCTCATTTGGTTTAACACCTAAGAGAATGGATTTTTTTGGCTTTCAAGAGGATTTTTCTATCGTTCACCATCCCATATTCAATGGGACGGACTACACTTATTGGAAAACTCAGCTGAGAGTTTTTTTGCTTTCGTTAGACCTTGATTTATGGATTATTATTGAAAACAAATTCGAAAAGTCTTCTCTTCCAATGAACGATTGGAATGATTTAGAAAGAAGACTTTCTCATTAAATGCCAAGTCTATGGATGTCTTGTTTTGTACCTTAGATAAAAATGAATTTAATCGGGGTTCTTATTATAATTCGGCTTTTGAAATTTGGCTTACATTGGAATTAACACATAACAACACACTTAATTTAAATGACTCATTAAATGAAATGTAAAAATCATATAAAAATGAACATGAAGAACACCTTTCAAAGAACAGGAAGGATTGTGAACTAAAAATGACATATGACTCCTCAATTGAAATCTCGATTGATGAGAACCTTTGACAAATGAACCAGAAACATTAATGAACTTTAACCTTAAAAATAATCTAAAGATTAACAAAACCTCTTGTTATGAAGGCAAGAAGTCGAGGCGCTCCAAAGATGAAGAACACAATCAAGAAGAAGTAGAAGATCTCGTGCTCGTGGCCAACCACAATGAGGTAAGTAACCACCCTGAAGCTCTTTTACTTTTAATAAGTTATTACTTTCTTTTCATGAGCTTTATGATGAATTTAAAAAGATTAGTAAATCTTATAAATTACTTAAGGAAGAGCATGCATTATTAGTTAGTAAACTTGATAAAATGCATGAAGTAGCACCACCACATAGTACATGCACCAAACATGAAACCTTGCATGATACTTTAATATCACACAATTTTTGCTCTAAATGTGAAATGCTAGATAATGTTAAAACGGAAAATATCATACTTAAACAAATATTAGAAAAAATTTAAAATAGGGAATAAATCCTCAAATATGATCCTTGCCAATAAGGATCATATTAATAGAAGAAATGATATAGGCTTTATTGGTAACATTCAACAAAAGTCAACCATTTTTGTTAAAGGACATACCTTATATTTACTATCAAAAGTCAAGTATAATTTTTGTGGAAGATTAGGAAATATGGCTTACAAATATCTATTTAAAAATTATAGTCCTCACAAATTAGTTTAGGTTCCTAAAAGAACCATAAACAATCTTATGCCATTAGAGAAAATGAGAAGAACATATCATGAATGACCCAAACTCAAGTGAGTACCTAAATCAAAATCTCCTATAATATAAAGTTACCTCCTAACAAGGCTAGGAGCATTAAGCAATATTTTGAAAGTAGATTGCTCAAAACTTGAGATCTAATACTCTTTCAAAGCTCAATAGCCTATATAACAATAATAAAAAAAATTATTTGAATTAAGATGTTTAAAGCTTAATGATCCTTGTTTCTATTATAACAAATCCTTTTATTGAAAATAGTTCATCATTATATAATTAATCTTGATGATGCATAGCTAGAGAATATTAGAATTAGAAAGAATAAAGTATAGTTAACTTAAATAAAAGTCATATATATGAAGGAAATATCTTGATGATGATTATTGTATTGATGATGTGTATTAACTTGTGTTGATAATTTATATTGTTTTTGAACTAAAAATCATATATAAAATCATCTTTCTTTAAAAGAAAAACTTCTTGATAACATGATAGAATCTTCCAACATGCAAAAATCATTGGATTTAAAATGAATCAAAGCTTTTGTTTGAAAATATTTTTGCAATGATCATAATGAAATTTCGTTTTTGACTTTAAATGCCAATGCATTCTTAAAATAAATTTCAAAAGAAAGATAATTCTTCTTAAAAGAATATTTATCCCATGAATCCTTCAACAAAGATAAAATGATATATTTATTATTAATTATCTTTAACTACAAAAATAAATAAAAAACTTTAGCTATTTTATTTTGGAAAACCATCTATGATGATTTTATTGAATTTTTTTGAAAAGTGATTTTGATGATGATTTTGGATAAGTTTTCAAATAATTTTATTTTAAAAATAGATTAATAAATCAATTATGTTATTTTTATGACTCTTTAATTATGAAAGTGATTTTGACGATGTGATAATTTGAATTTGAATAAATTATTATTATGATTTTGGCAAGTTTAGAAAATAAAACTTAAAAATCTTCTTATAAATCATATTATTAAAAAATTAAAGTTTCATATATATAAATCAAGATCTTCTACTTTTATCTTCCTTAAGATTAACTCATGATCTTGATATATATAATATGATATCTTTATGAGATGAAGACTCTTCTTTGTTCTCTTATGGTTCTATTTTATCATATAAGAAGAGATTTATTAAATTAAATAATATCTTTAATATTCATTAATGT
Organism: Ensete glaucum; assembly: GCA_021527575.1. Taxonomy (NCBI): domain Eukaryota; kingdom Viridiplantae; phylum Streptophyta; class Magnoliopsida; order Zingiberales; family Musaceae; genus Ensete; species Ensete glaucum. The sequence goes on along the minus strand of CM038559.1, from coordinate 25,971,401 downwards.
TTTTTTATATCAATATTTATCTTGACATGATTTATTTTAAAACTCATGAATGACATAACTTATTATCAAAATTAATATTTCTTAATTTGTGATAAGTTAAAAATTGAAAGAGATTTGTATTATCATGAATATTCCCTTAATTTCTTGACTTGACTTTTACGTTATGGGAATCATGTTATTGATCTCTATAATTTTTTCTTTTAAATAAAAAAGAGATTTATGATCTTAATAATAATAATTAAAATTTTTATCAAGATCATTCTTCTTTTTTATTAAAAAGATTTATCTTGGATGAATTAAGATTATCCCTAAAGCTCATTTTTATTATTCACAAAAAAAGGGAAAAAGAAACTTATTAAATAAAATCATGTCTTTTGATATTCAAAAATTTGATTTTAGTTTTAATGATATGATTTTCTTGTACTTTTTAGTGTAACTTGAATATATGAATGCTAAGAAGAAATTATGCCATCATATTTCTTTCTTGACAATGACAAAAAAAAGAGAGAGATAAAATTATTAAATGATTAGAAGTAAATTTAGATATGATAACATTGAATGAGGAACAATTGCTTAGGAGAAAATTAGGACTTTCTAAATGTATGCAAAATACTTGATTTACAATTTGAGCTTGATCTACTATCATGTTTTCTTATGAAATTCTTGATTTTTTATGAAAATTTATAATAAATAATTTTTTTTTGCTATACTTGAAATTGCATGAGATGATTTTAAATGCATGACTAGCTCTTAAACTTTTGAATCTCTTTGAATATCTTGAAGTTTTAAGCTTAATTCCAAAATTCACAACTATAAAATTTACATCTTTAAAATTGAGCATTCTCATGATATGATATTTTTTATTTCTCTATATTGATTCTACCTTTTTGCTCACACAAAGTGGAGAAAGGAAATCACTAGCATTTCAAGAGACTAATAAGTCTATTAATTATATTTTGAATATCTTGAAAGTGATTTTGATGATTTTGAAATTGAATGAGTGATTTACCTATATCGTGGTTTTGATTTCTTGGAATTACAACTTGAAATCTTTTATGGATCAAAATCTTTTGTTATGGTGTTCTCGTATTACTTAAAAGGAATTTTTTATACAAATCATGAACTTGACAACTTGAGATTTCTTATGAATGAATCAAGAGATTTTATTTTATTTGTTTTGCTTATAATTTGTCTCTTGATAGTTACAATTTATCTTCATAAATTGTACATCTCATCACTATGTTAATTTTTCTTAATATATTTTATGTGATGATTTTAAAAATGATGTAATGGGAAAAGTTTTGCACTGTCTCTTCTTTTTGATAATGATAAAGGGGGAGCAAAACTTGTTTGCTTGCATAATGTAAATTGCTAGGTTGAATATTGCAAAGAAAGTAAAAATTTGCTAGCTTGCACTTCTCAAAAGGGAAGAAAGAACTTACTAGCTTGCATGTTCTAAAGTGATGAAAAAATTGCTAAGGTCTCATATATCAAAAACTTACTAATTGCACTTCTTTTTGTTGATGACAAAGGAAGAGAAGATATGATGATGTGAAATCATGTATGATGATAATACATGTTGATTTTTGAAAATATATATGATGATTTGAAATAATAATTATAATTTTATAATATGATGTATTACATATGATGTGGTTAAAATCATCTTAATATTCTTTGTAAAATTTATTAAGAGCTCTTCTTAATGATGTTTTATAACTCCTCCCTTATTTTCTTTCCTTCTTTTTCACGAGAGGAAGAAAATTATTTATAACTCATGTCGTATTTTACAAAGGGAGAGCAAAGACTCATATGTCTTAAAATCTTTAGCCCTATATTTCACCTTTTTGTTGATGACAAAGGGGGAGAAATATACATTGATGACACATGATATTGATTGATGACTCATGATATTGATGATATATACTGATAATATATGATATGGATATAGATTGGACATCTTGGATATGGATATGAGTGCATAATTCTTATTATGATTTGATGACTTAATGAAATTCATGATTTGATGACTTGATACAAACTTATGTTGAAATTTACATAAAAGATTAATGCTTGAATTTAAGAGTGTGTGATTCTCTTAAATTTAAGTAGCATGGATTTATGGGGAGTTAAGATTAACTCCTGTCATCATCAAAAAGAGGGAGATTGTTGAATCTTGAATTTTGATAATGAAATCAATTAATGGGTTATTGATTTAAAAGGAATATTAGAATTAATTGATGCAAGATTAATTATGATAGAATGATTATTACAATCAAGATTGGCTAAGGTCAAGTCCATGCATCGGGCCGATGAGGTTGGGAACTCGCTAGGAGTGCGTCGGGAGATCTCTGAGGGTATCGAGAGTTTGCGAGGATGGTATAAGGGAGTTCACCAGAAGAAGATCGAGACTCATCAGAAGATTATCGGGGGTAACCGAAAAGCTTGTCGAGAGTTAGGATAGTCTTGTAATCGATGTTTGGCAATTATGATTATATTTAATTAAGTCATAATTAGCATCATACAGGACTAACTATGATAATAGCAATGTAGTTACAACCAGATGATAGGCTAAGATTAAGCTTGAGTATCAAGCCAGGGTTCGGACGATGTAGTGGGATCTCGTCAGAGTTCGCTAGGAGATTTGCCGAAGGGATCGAGGAGCTCACTGGGAACATATCGGGAGATTACCGGAAGAAGACCATAGGACTCACTACAAGAATGCTGGAGGTTGTCGAATTGGCGGGAGTTAGGTCTTGATTTAGCCTGATTGGTTATTAAGTGTTATAATCATTGAATTATAGTTAAAGTTTGATTCCAAATTGAGTTGGATTTGGAAGGAATCCAAATCAACTCGATGAGATAACCGGGTCCACTATAGGATTTAGTGGAGCTCAGATTAAGCTTAATTAGTTGACCAAGGGAATGGTCAACTGATGGTTCAAGCCAGAATTCGAAAAGTGGAGGGAATCACTTATACAAAAATTCTGACAGGTAAACCACTGGTGAGCGGTGGGTGTACCATCGTAGCCCAGGCTTTTGAGCGACTGACCCGCTCAGACTAGGCAGTTGAACCGCCCCTACCCAAGAATTTGGGTGCTTTCAATGGTTGACCCACCAAGGACCTGCAGGTAAATCGCCCGTACCCTTGTGTTCGGGCGACTGAGCCGCCTAAGTCGATAGGTAAATCGCTTGTACCTAATTTTTTAGGGTATGTTCAAAAAATTTGAAGCCACTTGGGGCCTATAAATACCCCAAGTTTTCTTGTATTCTATACAATAATTTTTAGATATTATATTTCAAGAAAATATTATGTGAGAATTATAAGAAAAAGAAAAGAGGTAAGAGAGTAATCAAAGAGTATAATCTTCTCTCTTGTAAACAAAGTGTAAGGGTTTGGCCTTCACCTAAAGAAGATCGGTAGTGGACGTCGGTGTACCTCAAGAAGGAGGACTCGGGAGTGGACATAGGTCGTTGGTGCCGAACCACTATAAAAATAATTAATAAGTAACTTAGCAATCTTCTTATCATTCACTTGCTTTATTTAAATAACAAGCTTTGGATCTTCCTATTTTTCTTAAAGCTAAAATATTTTTTTTTCAAAATGAAAAACTTACACTTGCACTAATTCACCCCCTCCTCTTAGTGCCAAATTGATCCTAACATCTAGCACGGACTGAATTATAAGATCAACATATAGTTATCCTCTAGGACTATTCCTAGACCTGTGAGTATCTCACATTCTATTATCTTTAGCACATGGTTCTGAACTGATATCCCTTCTATCATCCTAGCTCATAAAAGACTCCTGGATATATTATATCTATGAGTTCTTCCATGTTCCTCAAACAGCTGGTGAAGATGAAGAATGATGGAATTGGCATCCATGATCTCATGTTACCTATGTAACTCGGGAGTCATGAAGGCTAACATATAGCACTTTATTAAGGTGGAATCATCTATATACTTCATATAATGAGCGATATCATCCTGGCTTGTCCCTTCTTCCCATATGGGCACAATCATATCAAGGACGTATACGATTTTCTCCATCGTGAGAATAATTCTCAAATTATGGAGTCAATCTATATAGTTTGGACCAGTGAGGCAGTTGGCATCAAGTATGCCATATAGGGGTTTTGTAATGACATACTTTTGACAAACAAGATGTAGCATGATTTAATAATATGCAAATTTTATAGAAAGTTAATTACGGCATGGACTTCTATCTTAATATACTCCTACTATTTTTCTTGGGAAATCATGTGACACCCTCAACACGTGAAATACAAGTCTTTAACAGACTTCTAGTGGGGATCGGGATTCAATCGGCGTCTTAGTGTAACCTCGAGGGACTTAACCAATCGCACTAAGCCCAAAAAGATAGGCAACTCTTGTCAATCACAACCCCTTGTGATTCTCGCCCTGTTATCTCCGAACTATCATGGTCTCGAGGGACTCGACCAACCATAATGTTCAGTTAAGTCATTACTATTGTTACTAGATGAGTCTGATTTGATGATATGCCCTTGAGAAACTTGACCAAACATACAGTGTCCTTAGGTCACCGATGACATCTCTATGTCATAGGCAAGATTTCGATCATGTAGATAGGTGAGCCTCGAGGAACTCGACCAACTTAACCTATATCATGATTTAATTTCTTCCTATAATGATAGAAAGCCACATTGGTTAATCTTATTACCTTACACTCACCAACTTAGTATTATCATAGGAGAGGTTTTTGTTTTGTAATAATCTCATAATATGTCGTGTCACACACACACACACACACACACACACACATATATATATATATATATATATATATAATAGGTGTATAATCACATATCACATATGCATGCCACACCGGATGATCATGAATTGTCACCCTAATATGATTAGGCCTAAGCTAGTGGGCCTATCACTTATAATAGAATCTATGTGTATCGGTGCATCTCCATGCCCTGTGATCGTCCTTCTCGTCATCATCAGTTTCGTCGGATCCTCAATGCATCACCATGCGTCACAATCGCCCACCATGGTATTATCGGTCCCACTAACACCTCCACACTCCTACCGTGCCTCTTCGTGTAATTCCAACATAATCACAAGCACGCAGACTCGACAATAAATTTAAAAAACAAAGACTTACAGGCCCCAATAATAATAACTACATTTATACACATCACAACACATGACTCATGATCATCTGTCCATATCATAATCATCATACATCACATGTACACATCATCATATAGGACTATTAGATAACTAATAATTAATTAAATTATTTAATTAATTATTTTTTAAAAAATAGGATATGTTAGGAATTTTTAAAATTATTAAGGGTATTTTTAGAATTTTGGACAAAAGGACATACCTCAAATTTTTTTATATTTCGAGGGGTAGAATCATCCTTTTGTCACAATAAAAAATAGCCCTTATTGCCCTCTTCCAAGGGTCGCCACCACCGCCCCTGCATAAGTGATAGTGTTGTGCACTACCTTGCACAACCACCTGGCCTGCTGGTGGCCTACCATGCGTGATCGTCTGGCCCATAGGCGATGCCTCCACGGGTGTCGCCCCTGCAAGTGGTTGTCCCTACGAGCGATCGCCCTTGCAGGCGGCCTTGGCCGTAGCTTGGCCACCCCTATAGGGGGCTTGGTCGTGGGTGACCACCCCTACAAGTGGCCTGCTTGCAGGTGGCCGCCCACTGTGCCTATAGGCAGCTTGCCCGTGGGTGCTGTGTTCATTGCAAGAACACGTAAAACGGTTCTATGTGGTTGCCCCTACGAGCGATCGCCCTTTCAGGTGGCCTTGGCCATAGCCTAGCCACCCCTATAGGGGGCTTGGCCATGGGCGACCACCCCTACAAGTGGCCTGCTTGCAGGTGGCCGCCCACTGTGCCCATAAGTAGCTTGCCCATGGGTGCTACGTTCATTGCAAGAACACGTAAAACAGTTCTACGCGATTTAATCTCATTACATGCAGTTTAAAAGCCAATCTTCTACATGAGCAACTTGGCTCTGATATCACTATTGGGAAACCCAACGGGAGCATCACATGTGTGGCAGAAGAAAGAAAATAAAATAGATTTCTTACATATATCAAATCATCATGCAAAGATTGATAAGTGAAAAATTCGCAAAAATGAAAAATGTGATACATGAGAGATTGATTAATTCCCTAGGAAGATCATATATACCTAAAAATCTAAATCCAAATAGAGAGGATGAAGAAAGTCAAACGTCCTCCTCTCTAGCAGCATCCACATGATAAATTATTGCAGCGATGCTCCTCCAATCATAACTCAAAACTTGCAACTCCTCTATAGAGGGAGGAAGGAGAATTGGATGGGGCGGCCAAAGGTACAACCTATTACTATTATGCTGCCCCTACCTTCTATTTATAGAGAGTCACCCAAAAACCCTAATGGATCCTGCCTTAGTGGGTATTGGATCTTTATCCAATTATCCGCTAATATTGGATTATTGGATCTCTATCCAACAATCTCAATTGGCCTCTAATTGGGCCTCATGTGTCCATTAATGTTGGGTCTTATCCAATGTGAATATGGGCTAATTGGATAACTCATATTCAATCCTCTACTCGCTAAAACATTCATCATATGGGCTAATTGGATAATCACAATTGGCCTCTAATTGGACCTTATGTGTCCTACTTGTCAGAACTCCTTCTGACACAGTGAATTGTTATTTCATAATAATTCACTTGACTCATCAACTATGGATGTACTAGGCCACTATGCTATAATCCCTAGACAGTATTGGGTATCTTATCCATTAGACGTGTCTATCCTTAATTACCGTGTATCTATAGTCTCTTATCCATCTAATATCCCAATGACCGTATATTAGACACATTATTATCAGGCCTCATACATAATCCGTCCAAGTCTCACTCTAATCGAATTCTCCTAGAGAACTCCTCTCTTAATCTAAACAACCCAGCCGAGGATTTGTCCGAGCAATAATAGTAGGATACTTCGTTCATGATATCGAGAGTGGATGATCCTCTATTAATTACCTTCGTAAGGTTGGCTACCAATCCTGATAGCTAATTATACCAGATCTAGAACTTTCCAAACCTATAAGTTTGGAGTCAAAGAAATGAGTACTCAAACAAGGTATCCTTAGTGTCTCAAGTCTAAGGACTAAACATACAACTAGGACTATGAAATCATTGTCCGACAATATGTATCATTAACCATCCAGCATTCCGTAAACGGATTAATCAGTGAACTCATTCTCTAATGAGTACTTATACTGTACCATTAGTGTCCCTACACAAGTGGCTATGAGACCAATCGCCTCCATCATAGATAAGTATATAGTATACAGGTTTGTCCAATTATTTTAATGTCCCTCTCGAGTAACATATGACCAGGATAATTTAGGATATGTGTTTAAAGGTGAATCATTCTCATTCTCATGATCTCATCACGATTAGATTCCCATTATATAGAATCAAAGACATCATAAAATATATTTAATAGATAATATAATATAAGAATATACCAATAATAATAATATAAAAAAGATTGTGTAGTGTGTCACACGTATTATCACTCATGTGATTGGCTTGCAGGGCACCTGTAACCAGCATGTTGAACTTCCTTGATTGACCAAGGAGATTACATCTCAGTTATAGCTTGAATCTTATCGGGATTTACATATATTCCCCTCTGGTGGATGATGAAGCTAAGAAACTTACCGGAGCTAACTCTGAAGACACATTTGAGATGCATTTTGAACTTTTAGAGCATTCAGAACATCTCAGCTATATCTGCTAAATGAGTGCCTCTGAGCCTACTCTTAGTGATCATGTCGCCCATATATACCTACCTCTATGTTCCTTCGGGTCTGGTACTTAAACATTTAGTTGACCATCCTTTTATATGTTGCTCCAACATTTTTTAGGGCATGACTTTGTAGTAGTAGACTCCTCGGTCTATTATGAAGGCAGTATGCTCTTAGTCTTCAAGAGCCATTTGGATTTGGTTATAGCCCGAGAAAACATCTATGAACGTAAGGAGCTCAGTTCCGAGGTTACATCCACCAATTGATCAATCCTCGAGAGGGAGTAGTAATCCTTCAGGCAAGCCTAATTAAGATCGGTATAGTCAATACACATCCATCAGTTTCTATTAGTTTTTTGACAAGTACTACATTAGATAGTTATTGAGAATAGTTGACCTCGACTATGAATCTGGCCTCTATTAGGTGGTCCACTTCATCACTGATTGCTTTCTTTCGATCAGGCATGACTTTTTGGGGCTTTTGCTTTACCGAACATGCTTTGGAAAAGATGTTTAAGTGGTGCTACGCAACCCTAAGATTAATCCTTGACATGTCTTTTGGTGACTGAGCGAAGACATCAGCATTCTTTGTTAGGAAGTCGACGAGCTGAACTTGTCCTTCTTTAGGAGTGTAGACCCGATCCTGACGACTCTATTTGGTCTGTCTTTATTGAGGGAAACTTTAAGTATCTGCTTGATGGGCTAGGGATAAGGTAGATTCTTGGACGTGGCTTGGGGGTCGACTACGGGCGGTTCAGGCTTCATCTTCTTAGGCAGCGTGACCATCGTCAAGTAGCACTGTCTTAATTCCCGATGATCACTTCTTACTTCTCTGATCCCTGCTCGATTGAGAACTTCACTATTTGGTGGTATATGGAGACAATCACCCTTAACTTGTTAACGGTTGGGTGATCAAGGATGACATTGTACGTCAAAGGGAGCCCGATCACCATGAAGGTGATCATCATGGTCTTTGACCTCTGGTCCTCCCCAATGGTGACTAGTAAGGTGGTGGTGTCAAGGGGGGAGATAGAATCCCTGGTGAACCTGGTGAGGGTTGATGCCATGGGATTGATGTCCTTCTCAGTTAGCCAAGCTTCTAGAAAACATTGAGATACAAGATGTCGACTGAGCTCCCAATGTCCACCATTATCCTTTTAACCAAAGCATTGGCAAGCCTGATTGAGATCACCAAAGCATCTTCATGGTTGGGGTACTTGGCTTCCCTACTTGAAAGGTGATCTCGGGCTTATCCCTCTATCTAGGACATTTTTCTACGGTGGCTAAAGCATAGGTCCTACACTCCGACATGCTGTCTCCTTAAGAAGTTGGTCCACAAACGATGTTGTCAATATGCTTTTCCATAGGGCTGTGAGGGCACAAAGGGGATTCCCATGGCTTCTTGATGTAGCACGTGAGATGCCCCTTACAAATGAGCTCCTTGATTTGGTTTCTCAGGTTGCGACATTCTTCAATGTTATATCCATAGTCATAGTGAAATTGATGATACTTAGACCGGTCCTTAGCTCGGGTAGTGTCTTGATTGGGTTGGGCCCTTTGAGCAGCCCCTTGTCCTTGACTTCAAGAAAGATTTATGTTCAAGATGAGTTCAACGTTGGCAAGGGATCTTTAGGATTAATGGCCCGAGTCGATCAAGTTTCCTTCTTGGATGCCACGACAGCAGCCCCCGAGACTGTTCCGCGTAGGGTCTCTTGTGTTCCTAGTGCTTTCCCACCACCAAAGTCTCGAAAGTGACATATTGATTTGCACGCAAGAGCATCTCGGGAACAGTTGCCATCGCTTGTTCAACCGATAACCAAAAGAATTTGGATGGTCGTATCCCCATTAGGAATACCTACATGATTAGCGAGGGGTGAGCGTTTGGGGCCCCTTTGATTTTAGTAGCAAAATGAGTAATGAAGTGAGAGAGGGGCTCATTGTCTTTCTGACTCAGATTGAGGAGTGTGGTTGTGGATGGCTTAGGTTGCATGCTGGCTAGGAAGTTAAGCTTAAACTCTCTTGCAAGATAGTCAAAAGATGAGACCAAAGCTGGCCCCAGTCGATTGTATACCACATCTGAGCTGAGCCCCGAAGAGTTATAGGGAATGCACAACACATTAAAGCATCATAGGTGCCATATAGAGTCATCTGGGCTCAGAAGGCAGCAATGTTCCGCTAGGTCGGAGCTGCCATTGTAGGCTTCCAATGTCATGAGGTAAAAGTTGAGAGGAATTGGTTTATCTTAAATTTTTTAGACAAAGGGGGACCTTGGTAGCCCTTCCTAAGCTCTTCTTTTGATTTGTGGAACTCCTTTAGGACCTTGTCCAAGCGAGACCAAGCGCAACTGAGCCTAGAGAGAGTCTGCTGATTTAGATAAGAGAGTGTCAGGCTCGAGGCAGCTTAGGCTTGTGCGTCTAGGGGCACTATGTTCTAGTGTTGGCCTTGGGTCCACTAATCACTCCTTGATCGACAGATTGATGTTTGCAATTTCAAGTTGTTGGTCAGCTAGGGAAGGATCTTGTGGCAAGGTGATGAGAGTCAGTTGGGCCATTGGAGATGGAGGTTGAGGATGTGTAGTTTATCGAGTAAGCTGGGAATGATCGTTTGCATTATCCCTATAAGGGCTTCAACTTGATAGGTGAGGTTGAGGAATACCTCGAGTGAGATGCCGAACTATCCGAGGCTAGTTCCAGGAGGTGAGAGCCCGAGATCATTAAATAGCCGCCAATAGCAATTCTAGGTTAGGATTGAGGCATTTCCATACACATTAGGAGGAAAAGGCATTGGTCCTCCGAGCTCAAGGGTCAGGTGAGCAACCGACATCTCCTCCCCTGGGCGCTCACTCGGGTTGCTTGGTTATGGGCGTTCTTACGGCATCGAGCCCTCCTTCTGGCATCAAAAAATACTGTGTAACTTTATGTCATGGTTGAGTCGTTAGCATAGCTTGGTCTGAACTCATATGCACAAGTTCACCCATGTGATTTCTTGATGTTGATGTTGGCAGCGGCTCAGATACAGATGCCCACTCCCAAGGTGATCCATAGTGGAGCAAAGAGATAGAGCTCATCGGGTTCCTGCACACAAATGATCAAAGTTGGAGATTTTCTAACTGACCCCTCTGAAGATTAAGTCAGAAAGGAGTAGAGGTGAAGAGGGGGTTTTTGAGTCTTTTTTTTTTCTCCCCTTGGTGTTGGCTAGGGGGTTAACCTTATATACCTACAAACGGAGGTTGGTTGTACATGGGCTGTTAAATGGCTTTCGAGTCCTAGAACGATCGACTAATACATCTTGTATGGGCATCATCCAACTTACACGGGAGTGCGCCACGCCGCTCCAAGCTTTCCAGAGTGGCTCTGTATGGAGAGACGTTGCCTTTTATAGTTTTAGCTAATTCGAGGAGCGGGCAACCGTTCATCCGAGTTTGAGGTATTATGTTGACGTAACGTGTCATACCAACCCAAAAACTCCTCATTGATGCTTCCGTAACTAATGACTATTGTCATGGGAGTGATACCAAAATATATCATATCAATAACTAGCAAAAAAATTAATTTTTCTAGATGATTATATTTCTAGGCCAATAAGAATGCATATTCGGGAACTACTCAAAGTCAATAAGTTAATTTATGTTGAATTTTAAGTGTTTTGGTTACAATATTTCAGCATGGACTTTATAAACCAATATTGTAATTGACATATAAATCAAGTTTCTTACATATCCTTATTTATAAACCAATAAGAATACTTACCTTTATTTATAAATCAATAAGAATACTTACCTATTGTTGAATCTTAGATTTTGATAATGAAATCAATTGATGGATTATTGATCTAACAGGATTATTATAGTTGATTGATGTAAGATTAATTATGATAGAAGGATTATTACAATCAGGGTTGGTTAAGGTTAATTCAATGCATCGAGTCGATGTGTTTGGGAACTCGCCAGGAGTGTGTCGGAAGCTCACCAAGGGTATCGGGAGTTTGTCAGGATGGTGCAAGGGAGTTCGCTAAAAGAAGACCGAGACTCGCCGGAAGATTGTCGGGGGTAGCCGAAAAGCCTGCCGGGAGTCGGGATGGTCTTGTAATGGATATTTTAGTAATTATAATTATATTTAATTAAGTCATAATTAGCATCGTGCAGGTCTAACTATGTCAGGATCAATGAAGTTACAACCAGATGATGGACCAAGATAAAGCCTGGGCATCGGGCCGAGTTCGGACGATACTGTGGGACCTCGCTGGAAGTTCGCTAGGAGATTTGCCGAAGGAATCGGGAACTCATTGGGAACGCGAAGGGAGATCACCAGAAAGAAGACCGGAGGACTTGCCGCAAGATTGCCGGAGTATACAGGAGTTAGGTCTTAATTAGGCTTAATTGGTTATTAAGTATTATAATCATTGAGCCATAGTTAGGGTTAGAGTCCTAATTGAGTTGAATTTGGAAGGAATCAAAATCAACTCAATAAGGAAACTGGATCCACTACTGGGTTTAGTTGAGCTCATCAGTTGACCAAAGAGCTGGTCAACGTAAAAGTCAAGCCGGAATTCGAAAAGTAGAGGGAACCGCTTTTGTGGAAATTTCAACGGGTAAACCATTGGTAAGCGGCGATTGGATCACCCGTACCATAGAATTCGAGTGGCGGGCAACAGCTTTTGACAGGTAAACCGCCCAGGTGGCGGGTGAACCGCCCGTACCACATAATTTCGGCGGTGACCAGTTGCTGACGGTGGGTAAACGGCCCAGGTCGATGGGTAAATCGCCCGTACTCGAAATTTTCAGATATGATTGAATTTTGGCTCTAGTTTTGAAACCAATTTGGGGACTATAAATCCTCAGACGTGATTATCTTTCCAACTTACTTAACAACTTACTTTTAATCACTCATTTATTTTATTAAAAATAAAAAACTTTGAATTTTATTTTCTATCTTATTCGAAAAGCTTTTGCTTTAAAAAGAAAAATTTTAACTTGACTCATGTTAGTGGCAATTGATCCTAACACCTATAATCCAACATTGATAAATTATTTATGATAGATTTTAACCTTTTTTTTAATAATAATAATATTTTTGTATGAGCTTGCAGTATTTTGAATGATACTACCATTTAGAGTATTTTTCAAACTTAGGAATATCTCACCACTCATCATATTAGTCATATGAAAACAGAAATATTTTTTCCTAATAATGTTCTAGATTTACTAAGTCCAATATTTGTAATTGCAACTAGAAGGGTCCTCAATGCTGCCCATGATGATATTCCTAAAAAAAACAAACTCAAAAGTTACTAATTGACAGTCTCGAGATTTTATCTCAAGCTGATGGATTTGTCTCAATTAAATCAGTGGTAACCTCAATACCAATTCATACATCGAGTGTCACTTGGATATGTGATCCTGTGATTTGAAAAATTAAATCCTTGATCAATTTTTTTTTTAAAAAAAAGAAAAATAACCACATGTTAAAGGATTAGACCTAATCAATTGGTAAATAGGCTATTGCATAGGCACAAACTCAGGTACCATGCCATATCATTAATGTTTGAAAACTTGATAATTAACAATATTATTCAATTAAAATGGTAAAAACCAACTGGAGGTTGGTATGAATTGAATATTAATGGTTCCTCTTGCTTGTAGAATGAGGAGTTAGGTTGGTTGGAAGAGATCACATAGGCAGTTGCAGTACGTACTGTTGGCATGATCCATCCCCCAACATATGAACCGACTGATTTTATATTAATCGATCTACTCAATTATTTATGTTTGATGGTTCTCAACAAAAGTTTCACAAATATACTGATTGAAATCGACACATCTATATTAATCGATCTACTCAATTTTGGATAAACAATCACCATCGATGTACTTATTGTTAGGGAACAATGCCCCTCCTTAATAGCTCATATTGGGTACTATGTCATATCAAGTTAGCAATACAATTCAACTATAATGGTAAAAGTATACTGGAGATTGATATAAACTGAATAATGGTGATTCCTCTTGTTCGTAGCTGCTAATTACACTTTTGTAGATTGGCAAAAGTCACTTACAGTTTTGTATAGTCATATAATGTTTTTTTATTAGATGTTAAAAATATTATAATCTTATTAAAAAATACTATGACTGATATAGAAGTTAATTTTATTGTATATATTTATTCTAAACCAAATAGGAATACTTATTTGAAGGCCAACCTGTGCCGATTTTGATATATTGATAGTAAAGTAATATATTAATTTACTATTCAAATATATCACTTTCATCTAAATTATGGAAAAACTAAAAATAAAAGATTCTCGATCAATTTATTTTTTTTTTTAAGAATGATTATATCATATTTGTCGTGAGGTTCATTAAACATCTAAATTACGATCGACAAATACAGTTAAAATAAGTTGACTGGTATCAATTTCGCATAGAAATTGTAGAATGGATCAGTGACGATTGCTTGGTATGTAGGAAACTAACTCAATGAGAAAACATTTTAACTACTCCATGAAAAAGAGTGGAAGCTGCTGCACTTAACAACATATCAAGAGAGGCATTTTTGGGGGATGAGGTAAAAAAGGGGGCTCTTATCTTTTATTTTTTTTCAACATAAAAAATATATATATATATATATATATATATATATATATATATATATATATATATATATATATATATATATATATATATATATATATATATATATATATATAAAAGACTTCTATCTCATGACAAAACTCATCTATTCCGGGAACGGACGTCATCAAAGCCCAATGATAAGATTCCGATCTCCCGTTTCACCCGAAAGAGTAAAAAAGGGTTGGTGGTCAAGCAACGCTCGAAGGAGCTCTTTAAAGGTGCTTTGTGGGAATTAAATAAGTTTCATTTCCCGGACGTCGGAAAGATTTTGAGTGTGGAGGGGTTGGGTAAATAAAATGGAGAGAGGACAGAGAGATACGTGCGGGCCATTCTCTTTGCTCTCCCGTTGCTTCGTGTACAACTAAAGCATGGTTGGACGTGATAGGTAGGAGTGAGTCGGTGCGCGAGCGATGGCCGGCGTCTCAATCAATGAGATTTTTAACGAGAGAAACATGACACGTTCCAAGTCACAAGTTACGTGTTGTTTTCTTTTCATTATTATTCTCATATATGTTCCCCATCGACCAGAACGTTCTGCATCCAATTCACCGCACGTGGATGAGTGTAAAGTGAATCGAGTATTGAACGTCGCCCAACTTAATACTTTCGATATATATCACTTTAAAATATCCGTTTTGTTACCATTAAAACCAATTTGCATGATACTAATTATTCTAAAAAATGTGCAGTCTAATTCCAACCAACATATTGCTGGAAAACCTATTTCATTCATCCAAACTATTTTCTTTTTTTAATAAAATATTTATATCCAGTAAATCAGATATTCAAAGCAAAAGATTCTTCCCATATTTTGATCAGAATTGGTTAAAAAAATATTTTATATAATGAAATATTTTATATCCTTTTTTTTCTATATTATTTTGGCCCTAACCATGTCCCAAGAATTACTGTATCAGATCAATTAAGAAAATGCTCCTTGTAGAGATTTGATGCATTAATAAGATTCAGTTAATTACGGGCCCATGCGTTGTATGATGTGTGCTAAATTAGATGCATCGATCCTTCTTTAGAATTAAATAGAAAAATAACGTGCAACCTCCGGTACATAATTGTCACTCATCTTAATTGACCGTGCTTGACGTTGTTATACGCACACACAAAAATGCATGTACGTACTATGGTTTCATGTCGAATCAAGCCTGTGATTTAATGATGGTAGGTTGCCTGATCGGACCAGATAGGATTTGATATTTTTAGAATTTTACCTTCATGTTTTTGATAACATCGGATAATTTGGAAAAATGATCGATTTATTTATTTTTACTGTTTTGGTTTCCTCCTCTTGAATCGGACCCATCAACAAGGAAGTTAGATTTAGAAAAGAAAAATGATCCACGATTAAAAACGATATGAAAAGCAAGAACGTTTTAAAATAAAAATAAATAAGATTTGCATACAAATGCCATTTTTTATCTTTTGCTTTTTTTCACTTGACAATACTGGAGTTGCATTAGCAAAAATGCCTTCTGACTTACCCGACGGGTACCCACCCATTCGACGGGTAACAGAAATTGGGTAAGCAACATTTTTAATTAAAAATAAGGAACTCAAAACTTTTTACATGATAAAAATGCTAACAACTGTAATTTTAAACACCATTGAAACTTAGTTAGATCGAACTAATCAAGTTGGCTCGATATCAAATCATGTTTCTAAAGACTTTTCATTAATTTAAATTCTGAAAAATATTGATGATTTAAATTCTTAAAAAGTATTATAATATTTATAATCATTTAAAGACGCTGTAACTTAATTTTCATTAATTTAAATTCTCAAAAACATTGATGATTTAAAATCTTAAAAAAAATATATTATAATAATTTTGTTTTTATTTTCTTTTTTAAAATAAAAATTCTTAGTTAGAATATTTTTTAATGGACTTGCAGTTTTTTTTATAATTAAATTATAGCATTATAAATTTAATAAAAATATTATAACTCATTTTTAATTAATGAAAACTTTCATTAACAATAAATATCATCTGTTTAATATGTTTGGATGCATTATAGAATTATTAATACGAGAATTTGAATGAAAATTACGAAGGTCTTGGCCTAGTTCAGAACAAACCATAAAAAAAAAAAATAAATCATCACATTTTATCTTAAATTGAGGTCTAAATATTTTTAAAACATATGGCAATATTTATGATCATTTATTATGAAGAAACGATAATTAAAAATAATGAGAACTTATTGTGTTATAGTGTTTTTGAATAAGAGTTATAATAGTTTTAGTCCAGTAGTAAAAGACATTGCAATCCTATTAGAAAAATGTAAATTAAAAACAATGTAGCTTTATTAAAAAAATACCATAAATAAAAAATATAATTTTTATTTATAAAGATATTATAATAACATACTTTTAAAAGATATTTTGATGATAAATATCTAGATGATAAACCCATTTTTAACGATATTTTAGTTTTTGTTTACAAAAGGGAAAAAAGAACTCTTTGGAAAATATAGAACGTTGGAAACGTCATCCGGAAAAAACCAAAAAAACAAAATTGAAAATTTTCCGAGAAATCACCTAAAATATTGTGATGTTCCTAAACAGACCACTCTTATATTATACTTATTTCAAATTTGACTCATATATTAATGTGATTGTTGTTAAAACAATAAATGGGACCCCACTTTCCAATCGGCGCCCGTCACCGCCTTTCCTTCGGCCAAAGCTGATGGAAGCTAGTGATAGTGACGTATTTGCTTCCCTGCCGTCCATATCTCTCATCACTATTAATAGAAAAAATTACTAATTTAGTATATATACATGACAAAATAAAAATTGAACACACTTTTTTTTTAATTTATTGTAATTTTATAAATTTGGGATGTACTAATGCTTTGGACGACTCCTTTAAGCGCGATGATGTTAATTCCCTTCATAAGTTCCATTATGATGGATTCCAAGAGTATTTCTTTTGTTATTATTATATTTTATGTATTTTAATTTAATTAGTTGCTCATCTACATTTATTCTGGGAGGGTTACAGGTGGAGGATGGCAGGCATATATTGAAGTTACAGAGGAAGCAACTATGCTATTTTTAGATACCACACGGATATAGACTTAAAATCGTGTAGTTATTGTTATTATTATTTATATTTATTTATTTGTGCCACAGGTTGGTCGAGTCTATTTAAGGCCGTCGCTTTCCACTTGTCGTCTTCGTCTATCGACGCCTAGGGTTTCCGGATTCCTCATCAGTGGCTTCTAAGAAGCATACAGGAAACGGGGAAGAACACCAAGAAACCCCTCGAATCGCTCCCCCTCAGAACCGTAAATTTTTGTCGATTCCGAACGGCTGAGGCATTAAACCCCTTCGTGTAACGAATCCGAGCCGCCCGCGAGCAACTCCCAACCGCAGGACAGATTAAAGAACTTTTTCGTAAGAACAGATCTATCTTTTAAAAACCTAGAATTCCAGATTTGCAACGCTTGAGAGTTGAAATCGGACCTCAGAAAGTTTTGATCTTTTGATACAGGAGTGAAGACCCAAACTATAATTTCTTTTTCTTGTTGCTGGAACGATCCAAGATCCATCCTTTCTTGTGTCCTATTAGATCGGACATTGAATTCCCGAACTGTTGCCTAGATCTGTTGGTCTTGATGAAGGATTTTTGGTCTTGATCGACAAAATCTCATCTTGATCTCGTAAAAATGTTTAAATCTTCTGTTTACTACGAGAACTCCTTTTTCGGGGAGGTTCAAATTTATCCCCAGAATCCGAACATCGGCTCATGGATCAGGGAGATCCGGATCTCCCATCTCTCGCCTTCCAGCGAGCGGTGCCAACCGCTCGCCCTTCTACACACCGTCGCCTCCGGCGGCGTCTGCATCAAGGTGGAGTCGACGTCAACATCAACCGATGATTCGCCGTTATTCCGTTTGCACACTACTCTCGCCAGAGAGAATAAGGTATTATTCCCCCAAAGGCAACAAATAATAGAACAAAATATGTTTTTGACAGGATGATTAATAGTGAATCCTAGCAGAATGACTTGAATCCCTTTGCGATATGTATTTTCATAAGCAAATATACTAGTGAATTTCACTTTTATTGATCTGATTTGGCTGAGTTTGAAACAAATTTGCTGTGCTAAATCTTTATTGGATTGGAATTAGTCAAGTAACCCAATGCCTTATGGTCACAGAAACAAGATCAGTACTATCATTTTTTCAGCTACTGCATCTGGATCTGGGTTAAAAAAGGATTACAGTTAGGAAATATTTTTAATCACTATATACTAAATTGGTTCCTGTTGAGACTAACAATGTAATAGGAGCACAATTTTTTTGATACTTTATTTTTTCTTGGTGTTATTTTAAATCAATCTATACTAGCTTCCCTTCAGTGCAATCAGCTCTTAATGATCATTGCAAATAATAAAATTTTAGTATTTGTTTCCTTTCTCATGATGCAGACCAAATATGTTTGACAAGCTTTTTTTAACATGTATAATAAGCTTTTAGTGATGGTTGTTTCTTTAGAACTTCCTGCATAAATTTTATTGTTAGATAATATTTATAGATTGGTTTTGGCATCTTATTGATAGCTTGGTCCAAAACTTGACATATGAACAATTCAGGTTATCAGTTATTTCGGGTAAAACTAGAAACTCATTGGCTAGCAAAGTAAATCTATTGATATTTGTTGCCAGTTTTGTTCCTAGGTCATCACTTTTTGTTCCTATGACTTCTATGGGGTAGAACTCAGTATAAGTTGTAAGCCTCTGGAAAGTAAACTCCAGTTTCAGTAGATTAGTTATTATCTTATTCCTAATAGTGGAAATGATTGAGTGTCTCTCATCCTTCCCTTTGATAATGTACTCGTTGCTAATTGCCTTGCCATCAGTTCTTGACACTGATAATTAGCTTCACTAGGTGCTCATGGAATAATGTTGCATTAAGACTTCCGTGGGCAGCTAGAATATTTTAAAGGATAATTAATTTTTATGGGTGTCAAAATGATGGTTGGTGATGAACTCGTGATGTAGTTCAATGAACGCAGCTAGTAATGATATCAAAGAATGAAAAGTTGTTGATTTTGGGTTGTGAAGCAAAGATTGCTCTTGATTGGAACATGCAATGCGAGGTCACTTTGGTTTTCTATGACTGTCAATTTACTATGATATTGTCTTGGTAAAGTTCCTAACTTCCTATGACTGTTTCTTTTAAGCAGAGGTCTGCTTAGTGAACTACATTGTCTTCTTGATGTGCAAATACTTTGTTTACAGAAGGAGATTTATAGATGCACAGGATAGATGAGGTGAATCAATTATGATTAATGGTTTGAGGGAAGATAAGCGAAAACCTAAGAATACATCATTGGAGTCCATAAAATTAATTTGATGCTATAAGTTTGATTGATGATATTGCCCTTGACAGAGTTAAATGATGGGAAAAACTTCATTTGGTTGATCCCAAATATGTGGATAATTATATAATGATATCTTCTTGTTCTTGTCATTGTTGTACTGACATGACCTATAGAACATATCTCACCAGGTACTTCTTTTTTTTTTTTTTTTGAAAATTGATGTTTGATATATATTGGCATGTTAAGGGAGAGAGAAAGAGGCTCTGTCATACTATCAACACTATTTTGGTGTGTAACACTGGCACATCTACTGTAGTTTGGCCCTGCTCATTTCAAGGATGATTGTACCATTGTGCAGGTGTTGGATGTGAACACCAGATTGAGTATAGAGAGTTAAATAGTTAATGATTTCATATTTTTGTTAAACTAACAGTTAGTCAGTGAGGAAAACAGAGTCTGGTCCATACTTCACTGGATGCAATTAGAAGAAATAGAACTGTATGACACTAGTTTTGACAGAAACAAAATATCTCCTTCTCAGGACTGGTTTATCCCTGTTTTAGAATGTTTCCTTCAATTTCTCTGTCTTCTATTTCGTTTCTTGTAGCTTTTGCTGTCAGAATCTGTTCAACATCTTATTATCTACCAATAACATATTAGTCACTTACCTTATACCAATGTCAAAGAACATGCTAGAGCAGAGAATTGATTTCAGTCACTCACCTTATGTCCAGAGTGATAGATGATTTAGAGGCATGTGCTAACAAATGTTATGGCTCTAAAAGTAGATATTTGCAAAACCTTCATGGAGTTTCTGTTGGTTCAAATTTGTTCAAGAGATGTTTTATGTGATTTTACTTTTGGATTCTTGAGACTACTTGAAAGGAAGTAATCATCCAGAGATGTGTCTAATGCCTGATTGAGCGATTTGAAAATCATGTGAATCAACCAACAATTCCTCATGTCAAGTCAGAATAAGAAACATCCAAAAAAATTATCTGAACCATGTCTTGGTTCTAGACTAAAACTAAACTTATGGATATATATTTCCTTGTAGGTAGTATGTCCTTATCTTCGATGTACCTCTTTGTCAAATTACTTGATTTATTCTTTCTGCTCAAATATCATTTCTTTCTACTTCTTTGACAACAAATTGTATATTGGATTTTATATCTTTAGTAAATTTTCTACCTCAATATTGAGTTTGAATATGTAATACAATCCGTTTCTATAATTAGTATGATATATTGTGTGGTTTCTTTTTACATTTTAACATGGTTTTACTGATTTGCTTAAAATTAAATTCAAGGAGGTATACCCCTTTCATCCTTCTTTTGTTGGGCATGATTGAGTATGCAGGATTCAAATGTATTGTTCTGCATGTATATTTGTTTATATAGTTGAATGTATCTCTATGTGCACTGTACACATCGGCATGTATGTGTTGCAATTTGTAGGTTATCTAATATTTCTTATATTCTGTCTTCATTTGCTTGCAGACTGCTGTTGTTCAGCTAGGGAAGGAAGAGCTGCACCTGGTGGCCATGACATCCAGAAAGAATCCTATGCCATATTCTTGTTTCTGGGGGTTCAGTGTTCCATCACAATTGTATGAATCTTCTCTTCTGATGCTGAACCTTAGATGCCTTGGTATCGTGTTCGATCTTGACGAAACACTTCTAGTTGCTAATACCATGCGCTCATTTGAGGACCGGATTGATGCTCTTCAGCGAAAAATAAGTAATGAAACGGACCCTCAGCGTGTTGCTGGTATGCTAACGGAGATTAAGCGGTACCAAGATGATAAGTCAATTTTGAAACAATATGCTGAAAATGACCAGGTCAATGAAAATGGAAGGTTGTTCAAGGTTCAATCAGAGATGGTCCCACCTTTGTCTGATAGCCATCAATCGATTGCACGTCCAGTAATACGGTTGCAAGAGAAAAACATCATTCTAACACGTGTAAATCCATCAGTATGTTTCCTGTCTCTTTCTTTATTTTGCAAAATATTAATACACCTGTGTTTCTTCTTTGAACAGAAGCTTTATTCTCATTTGTGTTATTTTTTCCTGATCATGATATTAAATATAAGCTCTGACAGATTTTAAAGATTATCCGGATTTGTAGTTTTCTTCTGGCAGTTCTATATCCTTAAGATTATTTAGTTACACTTATTGTTACTCTACATGCACAGAGAAATCACTGAAATCATTTTGTCTTGGTAACTTCTTGTTTTAAAGAAGTTCATTTCCTGTTTTGTCTTGATAATGTCTGCAAACTATAATTAAGGTGGACAAAATCATTTCCTGTAGATACGAGATACAAGTGTTCTTGTTCGATTAAGGCCTTCATGGGAAGACCTCCGGAGCTATCTAACAGCAAGAGGACGGAAGCGTTTTGAGGTCTATGTTTGCACAATGGCTGAAAGAGATTATGCCTTGGAAATGTGGAGGCTTTTAGACCCAGATTCTTGCTTGATTAATTCTTCAAAACTACTTGACCGCATAGTTTGTGTTAAGTCAGGTATGTCATTCATCCATCAAGCCTTTACATATTGCATGGTATAATTTTTTGTACGCTATACCCTCTGCATGTTTTTTTATGAAAGAGGCCAAGTGAAGCAATTGTTTGAGGAATTCTCTGCATTATCTTGGACA
This sequence comes from Ensete glaucum, assembly GCA_021527575.1. NCBI lineage: Eukaryota > Viridiplantae > Streptophyta > Magnoliopsida > Zingiberales > Musaceae > Ensete > Ensete glaucum. The sequence goes on along the minus strand of CM038559.1, from coordinate 25,948,942 downwards.
ATATATGTTTTCTGTTTTTATATATTTTTTGTTCTCTAGCAATATAATTCTCATATATCGGTATTGGCTTATCTTCTGATAGGCTCAAGAAAGTCGCTGCTCAATGTCTTTCAAGATGGAATCTGCCATCCAAAGATGGCACTTGTGATTGATGATCGTCTAAAAGTCTGGGATGAAAAAGATCAATCACGAGTTCATGTTGTCCCTGCATTTGCCCCATATTATGCTCCTCAAGCAGAGGTAAGATGGTTCCTATGTGAATAAGCTGTTCATCATCTTGATTTTGTGTGCTCTTAATTTTTCCATTATGCTTAAAGAGACTTTATCTCAACATTTGGTAGGCCAATAGCACCATCCCAGTTTTATGTGTTGCGAGAAATGTTGCCTGTAATATCAGAGGTGGTTTTTTCAAGTAAGTGATACCTCATTGTTGATTATGGTTAGCCTTATCAACTTGCATAGATTGAAATGGCTGTTCTTTTAGATCCTTATAAGTCGTCTGACACGGTGACTCTTTGTTTTCCTGTAGGGCTTTTGATGAAGGAATATTACCACGAATAAGTGAAATTTTATATGAAGATGAAATGAAAGATATTCCACCTGCTCCAGATGTGGGCAACTTCTTGATATCAGAGGTAAAAGTTCACTTTTCTTTAATTCCCAAGTACTATGGAGACTTGTTTTACCTTTCTTTCTTTTTCTTTTTCCTCTCAATTTTTCTTAATTTGATTCAGGATGACACTTCAACATCAAATGTACACAAAGACCAGCTATGTCACAATGGTATGGCAGATGCAGAGGTTGAGAGAAGATTGAAGGTTTTTTTTTTCTTGTTGAGCTCTTCTTAGTTTTGTGTTTTGATATATATAAAAGCAGTTATTAATACATCTTCATTTGAATGTTGTCCAGGAAACAAGTTGCAGTGTCCAAGCTGTTCATCCCATGGTCACTAACTTCGTGCAGCGACCAGTATCTTCTCAACATGTTGCTTCTTCATTTGGTACTTCACTGACTGCTAAGCAGATGATGGTGTCTTTACCTAATGATCAATGCGCTCAGTCTGTTGCAGTAGACAGGCCCTTAGGCCAATTGACCTTTACAGAACCTAGCTTTCAAGGCTCTCCTTCTAGGGAAGAGGGTGAGGTTCCTGAATCAGAACTAGATCCAGACACAAGGAGAAGGCTTCTCATATTGCAACATGGTCAAGACACAAGAGAACCTCCTACCTCTTTTCCTATGAACCCGCCACTTCATGTCTCTATTCCTTCTGTACAACCACAAGGAAGTTGGTTTCCATTGGAAGAAGAGATGAAACCAAGACAAGAAAACACAGTATCAAAAGAGTTTATCAGAGAACTAGATCATGCACGGTATAAAAAACGGTTTAGACATCCATCGTTCGTTCATGGCGGAGAGAACTCTGTTCCTTATGATAGAGTTCATGAAACTAGAAGATCACCTGTACGGTAACTTGCTTTTTATCTGTTGACAGTTAGGTGTTGAAGTGCATAATTTTCAGCAGTTTGATACATAAACTTGTTTTATGATTCAGTTGAATAATGGAGGCGACCGGGTGTGGCAAAGTAATTCCTTGTCAAACTTCGATTCCTTTAAAGGTACCGCACATGGTTGAAGGCTATGTTTCCATTTGTCTGTTATGTTTTGGATTTTGTTGTTTTCTGTACTAAATTTGTACAAGTAACAACTGTTATTTATTATGTTGATAAATGTCATCCCTTTGTTAATTAGATTTTTTTATTCTTTTAACCCTACACATTAAATCTTATTCCGAGAAGAGGAATAAGGATGAAGAGGTGGTGGAGGTGTCTCGGAATAGGCGGTGATGTGAGGAGTACAGGTTAAAATAATATATACATACATACATATATGTATGTATGTATGTATCAAAAATATCTATGTATATATATCTATGTATGTATGTGTATGTGTATACATGTATATGTATATATGTATGTATGTATCTCAAACCATATCAAATTGCTCGGTTTGGTCCGACCAGTAAATACTGGCTGAATCATACTGAACCGTTCGGTTTTGCAAACCTTGCTTGAAAGAACCCTAATGGGAAGTTCTTGCTTGCTAGTTAAAAAAAATTTAGTTTATATAAGTGCACAAAATTACTGAAATAGTTATTGTGGAAGCAAGAATGCAGGATGGAAATGTCATCATCAGAATAAAAAGTGGCATACAAGTTAGTTGTTGTGAGTAATTCCAACATGGCCAAAGGTGCAGATGAACAAGTGAACTTGGGGAGCCACATGTTTAGCTGCTTTGGACTGAAGACAAGAATTAATTACATCAACCTCTCTACATCTATATTCACCATGGATGCATGAACTTCACACATGGCTTAATGGATCACAAAACCAGATCTTTTAAAGTTAAAAATCTTGGCAGGTGCAATATTAGACTATTTGAGAGAATTTTCCTTGTGTTTGTTTGATAGTTTTAGTTTGATAGTTGGCCTTCTTGGGTTATTGACTCGCAAGAATTCAAAATTGTTGCATGTAATATTAAGTTGACTGGGTTTATTTGTGGATAGAACTCTTTTTTCTTCTCCTAGTCTTAACTATCGACAGCCTTCAACGACTAAGTTTGCCGACTTTTCTCTTCTATGGATAGCTCCTTTTCTGTTCTTCTAGATGACTTTGGCAAATATTGGGACTAAGGAATGCAATATCGATCGATACCGCCTATACTAGGCGGTACGTACCAGTTCGCCAGTTGATCGGTACGTAGACCACCCATTACCGGGTGGTACCACCGATTGGGGCTATTTCTGCCTTGTTACCACCCGAAATCGACTGGTAACGATCGATTTCGGACGGTATTAGCCGAGGGAGGGAGAAAAAAGAAGAGGGAGAAGAAGACGAGGGAGAAGAAAAATCTAGAGTCCGGTGCTGCTCTTCGCCCACGCAATCCATCGCTCGTGGGCGATTTCTTACACCCGTGCGGGGAGAAGAAACGTCTCCCCATGTGGGGAGAAGGAACGAGGCGACGTCACCCCTTTTTTTTATTTTTAACATATTATATTATATTATATATATATCGAGTGGTATGCATGTGCATACCACTCGGTACTGGGGCACCATACCATACTGAGCTGAGCTCAGTACACCCGTACGGCGAACCTGGATTGGGACCTTTATGAAACCTTTGATAGAAATATAGTAATGTACCATTTCTTAGATCCATGCATAGTCTTCACCTGTAGGACGTATGATAAAAGGAATGATAGGCTGACAACAGTGCCTCTCAAGTTGGCTATCACAAAGGACATCATTGAGCATGGATCTTTCATTGCAGGATGGGAATTAGCAAGCACTTGAGGATGTTCAATGCCTTTAGGGTTCGAAGATTCATACTACCCAAATTAGAGGTGAATAGAGCATAAAGAAAGGGATTTAAAGGCTGAATTTTTGTGGTAGAGCAGTTTAAAAATTACCTTTGGTTCACGTTCCTTGGTTATGAAACAAGTGCAAGATTCTCCCATATTGGAGTATGACCTCATCCTAGTGTCTTGTTTTTTAGGTACAAGACATGTTTGGCATTAGATCAAAGAGGCAGCTTCTTTAAATTTTCGCAGTTGACAATTGCTAACCTACTGAAACTTTTACCCCTCGGGGTCCTTTTGCATCCATAAGTAATATTCTGTGTAACACATAGTAGTATGCTTATGCTGTATGGCCTTGGTCCAGTGAATGTTATTCGATAGAAGCCTGCTGTTTGTACAGGAACTTGCTTTCTTTCTGATTTTGTCAAGTTTGTGAACTTGTTGCATTGATGACACTTAGGGGCCGTTAAGCTATCTCTGATTGTTGATGAAGTGTTTCTACAAACTTTTGAGTTAATTAAGATGATGACATTATTCTTGGACCTAATTGACATGCTGTTTTCAACTAAACTTGCAACATGAAGGTTTTAAGATGCCTATGGGGCGAAACTTTTCAAGCTACAAAGATGCCCAGTTTGATACCAGACAGGCTCCTATAAAGCAGGCAGAATCTCCTGCTGGAATTTTACAGGAAATAATGATGAAATGTAGAAATAAGGTATTTTTCTGAATTGTGTTGTATAAATTTTAAGAAGTTAATTAATCTTTGTTCTACTTCTATGTAGGTGGAGTTTCGAAGCACTCTTTGTGATACTGCAGAACTGCAGTTTTCAATCGAGGTATTAAGATAATCTGGTTGAGAAGTTTTAGAAGCTATATACCATTCCTGTGTTTTCTTTTTTTTTTCATTGATCATAGGTGTCCGTAGGTTTATTTTTATGTTAAATTTCTTTCTTGAAAAGAAAGTTGATGTGCTTTAATTACTCACTTTGATTTAGAACCATATATAAAGATTTAATAAATAAACTATATTGTCGGCTTGTTATCTTTTAGTATGGGTGTTTTGTCTCATTTCTTAATAAGACATGTAAGGAAGGTGCCATCACCAACCATGAAACTAATAATGAACTTATAGATCCATTTGGAAGGTTCCTATTTAATGTGCAGCTTACTCATTTTGGGAATAGGACGGCGTTGACATATTACATGTGAATGGGATTTCTATGTTAGTTCTGTTTTATTCGCTAAATGGTGGATGTTCAGGCTTTTCTTAGTGATGTTTATAGTGACTATTGCTCTTTTTGCTCGTTTTGGTCATTCAGAAAAAAATAAAATTATTATTTTGGAATGTCAATTATGCATGACATATTCTTTGCAGGTTTGGTTTGTCGGAGAAAAGTTGGGTGAGGGGGTTGGCAAAACGAGGAAAGAAGCCCAACATCGAGCTGCTGAGATCTCCATTCGGAATTTGGCTGGTATGCTTTTGTTGTTTATATTAGTTGGATATTATTTAAAATGAACCGTGATGTTATCAGACACAACACACCTCATTTGATGGTCCTTTATAGTATATTATAATATCTTAAACCAAATTAAATCTATAAAAAATTGTTTTCTTAAATATTCTTTTTATACAATTGATTATGTTTATGATATTGGCAATTAGATCATTAGAAATTGCTCATCCAAGGAGGGCCCATGGTCTCTTTTATCCTTGACTTGAGGGTGTATTGGGTGACTTTTGATACTTATTCTGAGGAAGGCACAATGATATTTGATTTTTAGCCCGAAGAGGGTATATACGGTGATCCTCGATGTGTAGCTTAAGGAGGACACATTGAGTAAATTTGATACTTAGCCCGAGGAGGATGCATATGGTAACTTCGAGGAGGGCGCATTAGATGATCTTCGATGCTTATCCCGAGGAGGTCACATCAGGTGAGTTGGTCACCTTGGTGAGTCTGTTGGTTTGTGGACAAGCTACTAAATTGAACTTCAAGAGGATGTCCTATGATTGGCAAAACTCTTGAAACTGTATATTGTCAAATTAGGTGCCATTGTATGTGATAATAGCCCTTGGGATCTTGAACCTTATAATAATGTTCCTTTACCCGAAGTTCTCAACTTGCCTTTTTGTGATATATGCTAGTCGGTTAGCCTCCAACCCCCTGGTGAAATAATCAATCCCCACAATAAGGAACCTATGTTGGCCCGAAGCAAGTGGGATGGGACCAAGGAGGTCCATCCCCCATTTGGTGAAGTGTTAGTCATAATCTATTGGGCTCGGCATTGGATCTGGGTGAATCTTTGGCATTGGTCACACTTTTGTGCATATGCTATGACATTTTTTTAAGGTTAGCTAGTAATATCATTGTCGAAGAACTTTGAACGCTAGAGTTCGTTCAATGATATGCTCACCACGTAGTCCCTCGTGTATCTCAGATAGGACCCTCTGCTTACTAAGGGGATAAACACCTAAGGAGGGGTCAGCTAAGCGACCTACGAATAATGCAATACCATGACTGATTATAGTTGACGAGAGGACTTTATCCCTCTTGTACTTCAGTATGTCATCTATAAAACAAGGTTTGTACTTGACTAGTGAGATGCTGGGTAGGTTGAGGCTTTTTGGGCAAACAAGATCTCAATCTTTAGGCCACTATCAAAAGAGGTGGCATAGTCGGATTCTAGACTCACTAATGTGTTGGCATGGACGTTCTCCTCTTGAGCACTTGTAATATCTCAAATTTGGCAAAGCAGATTATTAGTTTGTGCACTTCAGTTGGATACCTTCCCTTTATGGCATCTCGGTCCTTGAAGCTTCTCTTGACTTGGTTGACAATTAGTTGGGAGTCATCAGAGGTCATCAAGCTCCTCAACCAGAAGTGCTTTGAGCTCTGACTTCTTGTTGGAAATCTTGAATTTAGATCAGACGGCATGCTCCTCAGGAAGAGGTGGCAAACTCTAAGATGAAGTCCAGTAGAGCTTAGGCTTTGGTCATCGTCTTCAAGGTGTACCTAAGAGATCTGCTCCTTCAAGCTGAGGCAGTAATCGTTATTATGTCCATGGTCACAAGAGAACCCCTTTTATTGTGCCTCGTGGATGAAGACCTTATTGGGTGAGCTTTCTAAAGTAGCCCCATCTCCCGGATCAGGAGATAAGCTTTAGTTCAGGATGTGTTGATGGTAGTCAAATCCATGTAGGGTTGAGACGTGTGACTTCCTTGCTCGCTAAGCTGAATGCAGGGGTTTAGGTGGTGGTCGATTTGTCCTCATGTGTTTACACCCCTCCTCATGTTTTCTTATCTAAAGTAGGTCAGGAAAGGAGGTTAGTAGCTCCTCGGCTATCAACAAAAGAAAAAAATAAAAAAGGTCTCAATCGGCACATAAAAGTTTGGATGAGAGCGAATGAATGCAGATCAGTAATTTCACGAGCCTCCTTCATGAATCGGGTGATGAAATCTTCCAAGACTCTTCCTTGCCTAGTGGATTGCTAACAACGCAGTGACCAATGCTTTGGTCCGCTTTGGTCGATAGTTGGTGATGAAATGCCGCTCAAATTCTTGCTAATTTAGCAAAGATGAGAGTACCAATTGCAGGCCACGTTGCAAGGATGGTCAAGAAAGTTCAACATATTAAAGCATCCATTGTACCGTGTCAAGCCATTTTATCTCGAAAAGCCATGAGGTGCTTGGTTGCATCAGCACTTCCATTGAACATCTCTAGTCTTGGGAGGCAGAACCAAGGAGGAATTAGCTTTTCTTGGATTTTCTAAATGAAGGGTGACCCAATTTGCATGGCACCTTAGGTTATTGGTTTTGTCAAGGTGGAATTCTCGATGCATGTCTTTGAGTCATTAGTCCATTTATTGGATTTGGGCACGTAGAGTAGGATTCTTAAACTATCACCGACTGAGCTTCTGATTATGGTTGGACTGACTAGCGAGTGAGCAGGACCATTAACCTCAACCATGTGAGACCGAAGGGGTTCGTTGTTGACTGGTGGTGCGGCAAACCTGGACCGCTCGGGGCCAATGGAAACTCTGTCAAGGCTAGTGTAGTTAGTATTTGCTACGTTTGATCATGGGCGACTGTTATTTGAGCCAATTGTGAAAGGGGATGACTGACTGCATCATTATTATTATTTGCTGGGCTAAGCGAAGGAAGACTTTAGCAGGGACCATCATGTGGGTTGGCATTCTCTCCGCTTGGATCATTGAACAATCACTAGTATTGAAGTGGGGTTTGATTAGACTTGGAGGAATCAATTAAGGAGAATATCAATGACCATTCGATGTTTGTAAAGGTGCAATAGGTGGGGATTGGAGTGGCTTCACTAGGGCGCTCATTCGGAGTGTCTTTCTTGCACCAGTGTCAAGAGGGGGCTCTTGACATGGATCTTTTGATGCCCAAGTCAAGCTCCCGAAGTTGGTTTAGTTGGTCCTTCCCTAGTTGCTTACGGTTCCAAAAGGAGTTATAAGCAATTTAGTAACTAAAGGTCAGAAATTTTGGTCTCTGTTTTACCAAATTTATAGGGTCGATCCAATTTGATGTTTGGGTAAGAAAATTTACTCAAAATCCTTTAAGTAACCATCAAAAGAAATGTTTACGAGTCTATATTCAGATTAAATAAGTTCTGTCCAATTTGGAGATCGGTGCAAAGAGTTATAGCTAAAACAGAGTAGAAAGGTCAGAATCTCAAATATTTTTCAGATTCAAATCTTTATATCTAAACAAGAGAAATATCAATTGCAAGGTTAGAACTATTCAAATTTCTTATATCAAGACAAAAGCAAAGATTGGAATTGCAGTAGAAAAGGATTAGAACACCTGCTCTTTACCATTCTTACTCCTGATCTATAGAGATTCTCTTTATTGTTTTCCACTAGTGCCTATCTTCTCCTTCTAACATAAAGGTGGCAAAAGAAATCTTTTGATCATCAGGGCAAGTTAAGACATCAAATATTTTCTCTATTTGTATCATTCATTGTTCTGCCACCATTAGATCATATTTACCCCTGAAACATGAAGGACTAAGCTTTTTAAATTATTATATTTCCAGTTAATCTTGATTTTGATATCCTCGATTAACCCTTTTCTCCCACTCAATTATATAGAGCAAGAGGATCAATTTTCCTCATCATCCTAGACTCTTAAATGACATCAAGAAAATTTTCACCAATCACCATATTAAACCTTCATATTTTTTTGTATATCAAACATATCAAGTATCTCAGTAATCCTTAAATCATGCTCTGATACCACCTCTATCATGCCCCCCAAATTATCGAATTCAAGTGGTGTGAGCCTATCTTAAATCAAAAATATTATAATTCATCAACACTCTAGTCTAAGATCCAAACTAGCATTTGAGGACATTGAAAAACATTCAAATATCATTTACATCCATCGATAAAACCTGTGTAATTTTTTAATGTTAAGTTATTTTTATGATGATATAAACTTGTGGTAAATGTTGGTTTTGTAATTATATAGATTCTCACACTTGTGGATTTATGATGTTTAGTTGAGTTGGCTTTGGATTTTATAAATCATCGAGTGATGTGTTATAAACTGCACAGGTTTTATCGATGGATGTGAATGATATTTGGATGTTTTTCAGTGTCTTCAAATGTTAGTTTGGATCCTGGATTTGAGTGTTGATGAATTATAATATTTTTGATTTAAGATAGGTTCACGCCTCTTGAATTCGATACTATGAGGGGCGTGACAGAGGGTAGATAAGTATTTCGTGTAATATTTTCTAATCGGATTCTGTTGTTTCGTGTCTATCGATTAAGGTCTTTGTCATTTTTTGATGATATGGCTGGCACGTGTCAAGCTCCGATCAACATGAATATTCCCTATATCATTAGTAACTGCTGAGAAAAGAAGTTTGGCATATTCTAGTTGTCTTCAACCTCTATTATGAACTTTTACAAATATTATATTTTATGATGGTAAATTGGCACAATCTAACCTTTACACTTCTTGGCACATGCTTAAACAACAATATTTTAAGTTACACCATTGACCATACTACAAATTAAGATTTTCATTACATTGTTTAGCCTTTTTTTTTAATTTTACCTCTTAAAGAACTTTTTCTGTATATCTTGGGTAATCTTAATTTTTATTGCAGATAAATACTTGTCAAATGCTCTCAGGGGCCCTAATACTGTGCATGAAGATCTACCTAAGCTTCCTCAAGCCACAGAAAATGGTCTTTTAAGTGAATTAAATTCATATGGATATCAGCCATGCTCCAGGAATAACCTTTTAGCTGTTGCAAGTACTTCAGAAGATTCTCATTCCATGGATCAGAGATTAGAAGGCTCAAGAAGAACATCTTCTATTACTTCTCTCAAAGAACTAGTACGTCGCTAGATGTAGGACATTTATGTGTATTCCAAGCATTTACCCCCTCATATTTATCTCTGCTATTTCTACATGTTAGTGTGTCATGGAGGGTTTCGACCTTGTTTTTCGAGCTGAACCTTCATTCTCAAATGGTTCAGTTAGTAAAGGGGAAGTGTCAGCACAGGTTATTCTCTAACCTTTATTTTTTACATGTTTTCTGAAATAAAAATGTAATGAATCATTATCCATTGCCTGCAGTCTTCATTGACTAAATATCGTGCGGTCAAAAGAAAGTTCATATGCTAAGTTGCTTTTCCGAAGAACATAGAAGTTAACTTAATCAAATTTTCTATTGTATCGTCCAACTACTGGGATGATCGCTGAGGTTATTTTTATAGCTTCAGTCAATTGACAAGACATGTGGGAATCATGGACCATTTTATGTAGAAAATCTTGGTCTGATAAACTGTGGGGCTTACTTTGCTAGCTTCTTCGTGCCACATGTTTTGGGAAAGTGAAATGTCTGCTGGTAACATTCATGTACAGTTTTTTCTTGAATAATGTAAACAGTAATTGATGAGGGTGGATTTTAATCACAGACCTTGAGTTATTGATGACTCAGCAATCAAGTAAAGTGTCACGCAAAAGCAAAAATGAAAAAGAACAATAAATTAGAATTAACTACTTCGCTGTAGCTCCAGTGTCATTCTCTTCTGGTAAGTGAAGTAAGAAAGAAACTTCTAAAGGTCTTCATGCATCAAATTGTCAATCAAGATTCCTAAACTTGTTTTCTGTCTTTCTGCTTTTTAAATTTTAAACTATATTCAATTGTTCATGGTCATATTGACTTAGTTGTGAAAATGAGAAATACAGGAAAGTCATAGTTGAGAAACATTAATGTTATGTTTTTTTCCTTTTAGGGGATACTTGGGAACCAAAGTGAAAGAAGTATCCAGATCAAATATTTTGGGAACACATTTTATGAAAATAGCTGTGAAAATGACAAACACAAGAAACTCCTAGTTTAGAAACATTACAATTATTTTTTCCTTTTAGGGACTTAGGAACCAAAAGGAAAGCAGCACCCAGATCAAATATTTTGGTAGAACATTTCATGAAATCTAAAATATGTTCAGGATGGTAATGGGGACCAACTACCGGGAGAAAGTTTGTGTTTAACAGTCTGATGATTATAAGAAAATGATCTCACCTCTATGAATATGCAACTTGCTAATTCAGCTCATAGCAGCAACATGCATGAATAAATTTGAACTAACCTCAATAGTTTCAAATTTGTTTCCATGTATGATATATTGGACAAAGTTTTCAAGTAATCTGGTGGATTGGCCCTGTAAGTGTGTGTGTGTGTGTGTGTTTTTTTTTTTTTTTTTGGAAAAAGCCGTCTCTGTGTGAACTATCTGGTTCAGTCTGGTGGAATTGTAAGAATTAATCTATGAATTGGCGACTTTGTTCTCGAAACTTTTTTATTAAGCTTTATACCTGAAGTACTATTTTTCTAAGACATTGATTGAATTTGTAAAAAATTGCAACTCTTTCATTTCTATTCAGAACAATATGTTGATTGAGACAAGAGTTCAGCATGTGTTACATGTTGGTGAAAGCAGTTTAAGATATATCTTGCTACTGGAATGCATATATTTTTTAGACCCCAATGATTTGCATCTTCATTTGTGCTTATTCCCTAAGTAGTGGATTGGAAATTGTGCAGTTGCATATGTTATACACATGAAAGAAATTCTTCTTCCGTTTTCGGCTTCTCGTATGGAAGTTAAATGACAACAAAAGGATTAAGTGATGCAAACAGTCAATCATACAAACCTTTCTGCTTGCTTCTGTCAACTTTGATTAATGTCACATTAACTGAGACTCATGAAGTCTTGTTTGATTTGAAGCTCTTAGATTATGTATTATAATAGACTGTCATAAGCTATAAAGAAAGGAAAATAACCTACTGAATTATAAATTATGTAAAATGTCCATCTTAAAATAGGCTTTGTCCTTCATGTTGAAATAAAAAGCCAGTTCATGAGTTTAAATGTGACATCTCTTCTGTTACTATTCTGTTGTTGACCACTATTCATGTTGTCTGGTTATGTTTTTTCAGGTAGAAATAGCGAGACAGATTTTGGGGAGAGGAGTTGGAACAACCTGGGTGGAAGCTAAGCTCCAGGTAGTATGCTTTCCATTCACCCCCCCCCCACCCCTCTACTTTTTCTTTATTTGACTTTGTTCTTTCTTCTCTGACCACAAGGAATTTTGCATCAAAGTACATTTACATTAGGTGGTATTTTGAAGTGATATTGACATGCTTAGTGCTTAGTACGTACATGTCTTGGAGGTTCCTTTGAAAAAAATAAGGCAGGTTTTTGGTAGTTCCTCTACAAGTGACTTTGCTTCTGCAATACTTTTTGTCTGCGCGTGATTTAAGATCACTCCAAATGGGGGATTCAGGAGAGAGAGAGAGAGACAAAGAGAGGTATTGGTTAGAAGAGTGTAGAATGAACCGGACAACTTCTTGATCATGACAAGGAGTTTGGCAGGTTTATGGTTCACCATATCATGCCGACCAAGCATATTGGTCCTTGGTTGGATTGGTATATACCTATCAGTATTTATGTGTTATTACATCAGAACCTACTGATACAACAAAAAAGACTGAAAAATCAGTCAAAATTAAAAAAATCAGGGGTTTTATACTAATTTATTGGTACATAAATCAAATTTGGTACTTAAGTATGCATTAATAAGCTTCTACCCATTAAAAATGGTAGAATAAGCACATAAATCGTGCAAGAAGACAATACATGGTCAATCTAAGCTAATTCTTCTTAAATACCTCTAATTTTGCCTTAATTAATGATTAGTCACTTGATATTCTTTGTGCTAATTACATGATGTTAAAGAAAACATAGAGAGATTGATTCACTAGTCAACTTAAACAAGTTTAATAAAAGTGACAATGAGTGAGAAAATGCGAGGAAGAGTGTGAGTGAAAAAGGGGGGAGGGAGGGATTTTTATAAGCCCAAAACAGACCCCGACAATCAATTTGACCCGTTGGGGGCTGATGTCAAATGAAATTTCGGTTGTATGTAGTGATACATGAGGTGTATCGACCAGTACAACTCATCTTTCCTACAACCAATCAAAATGGGCTGGTCTTTGTCTCGACCGGCTCTAGGATCAGAACTTATTGGACAGTATGGTAGTCCGTGGGGAGGTCACTAATGATGTGTGATATATCATGGGAATTGAGGGCATGAGCAATCCTAGTTTTGTAAATGATAAGGAATGAGAAAGCAAGCAATCATTTAACTGAATAGGGAAATTTGGGATGAATCGGTGTTTATCTTAGATAACTTGCTATTCTATACTCAAGCCGGGTTGCTAAAAACTTGAAAATAGCGTGATTTTGGATTAGAGTCAGGCTGAGTTTCTTTGTTGGTTTTAATCCATGTCAATAATACCTGAACTAAAATCTGCTGGAAACTGGGTTCGTTATGGGTTCGCTGAAGCTAAATCCCTCCACTTGCAGCCAAAGATTTTGGGTTGAAATTCAGAAGAGAAGGTCAATTTGTTCAGATTTGGACTTTTTTTTTTCTCTGTTGATTCCAATTTTCTACATGATCGATAAAAGGCTTTTCTGTAATTTGCTCAGTCTATGACTTAAAGCCCTAAGTTTTCCAAGAGTGGTTATTTTTTTGTTGCTTCTAGCAGACCTCGTTTTATCTTCACCCTGAGACAAGTGGCAACATGGTCTTCAGTGCACACTTTAGATATTGATGTAGCTCTTGTTTAAACTCAATAAAATATAGTTCAATCTTGACTTTGCATCTTTTCTACAGGCTGCTGAACAAGCTCTTGGAACTTTGAGGTCCATGCTTGGTCAATTCACTCAAAAACGCTCTAGTTTACCAGGGTGAGTTTTTATTTTTTTCATTTTTTTTTTTTTGGTTAGAGTGCCTAAATATGCACTTTCTTTTGTGGAGAAACTTTTAAAAGTGGAAGAAATAATGATAGTTCTTAAGACATTTAAAAAATATGATGTAAAATAAAAAGAATTTCAATGGTAAAGTAAATGAGTATATGGTTTTTTATTAGATGATTTTCCCAACAGTCAATAATGTGAACAAGAACAAAGTCATAAAAGGCAAAGACAGTTGTCAAACATTTATTAATGTACTGATCAATGATTTTATTGGTCTGTGGATACCATACATGTAGTTAGTTCTTGGTTTGCCTAGAGTATTAGACCAAGAAATGTGATTATTTTCTTCAGTTTGTCGGCTAGTTTTAGAGTTGCTTAATTTCTATTGGTTATCCCAACTAATTCTAATGTTTGAAATCCTTACTAGTTCTATTAAATGAAGGCTTGGATGGTTTGGACCAAGGACTGTCGTACCAAATGGTACAAAATTGGCAGTATGAGCCGGTCTGGGTATGGATCAGTACATGGACAACCCCCGTTTCGGACAGTCTTGTCCAAATCAGGAAAAAATAGAAAAAACCAAGAACAGTGATAGGCTGTCCAATTCAGCATCAAAAAAGAAAAAAAACCTAAAATAGCAACTGGGGCTTGCCAATGGTAGTCGCCTTCTTGCAATGCTGCTGCCACTGCTGCTGCTGCTGCTTCGCGAGCCTTCTTCTTGCCGCTGACACCTTCTTGCAACGCTGTTTCGCTGCTGCTGACATTCCTGCTGCTGCCGTTCATTACTCTATCTCTTTTTCTTCTTCTTCTTCTTCTTCCTCCACTGTCTCTCCTTCTTCCTTTTCTTCCTTCTTCCTCTTCCTCTTCCTGCGCTGTCTCTCCTTCTTCCTTCCTCTTCATACTTTCTTCCTCTTCCTCCATTGTCTATCCTTCCTCTTCCTCCACTCATGCTTCCTCTTCTGCTTTTTCTTCCTCTCCAAATTGCCAGTATCTACTGGTGTATCGACATGGTACATCAGCACTAACTGGTATGTTTCAGTCCAACCAGATCACTGAAATGGGTCCGGTACCCAGAACGACGATCCTTTCTTTGGACGCCCGTTCCATATACAAAAGTTTACTGAATCTTCTAATTGCTGGAAACTTAATCATGGAATCTTGCAAACTCCTGATGCATGTTTACTTCGCTAATGTAAAACCATTGAAAGTGTACTGCTACTTTTAATGGGTTCATGATTCATAGTTGTTTTTTCTAAATAGAAAACGTCATGATCACTAGTAATGTCTCCTCCTAGTTCTCACCTCCAACTTGCAGAATGTAACTTCTGCAATAGTGCCTTGCTTTCTACAGTAATTATAATTCCAGTTGCTTGACATCTTCCTCTTGTTTTTTCTTTATTCTCAGGTCAATGTCAATAACACCAAACAAGCGGTCCAAGCCAATTTTCACGGATGCTGCATAGATTTCCCATCTTCTGGATGATACTCTAAAAGTGAAATTCCAGTGCCTCGAAAACTATGCTACAACTTCAATGGTTCTCTGCTAAAATACATGGTTGCAGCAAGAGCAAGGACACCAAGCCCTGGCGACACCGAGCAGACTTCTCCACAAAGTTGACAGAGCTATATCTCATTCATTTTTGAGCACCTCGATCAGAATATCTCATCTGGAAGCATGTGTTTTACATATTGCTGCTAATTATATGTTTGTATGATGCTTACGTGTTTGGGATCACTCCATGGTTTGAACCTTTCAATTGTGGGGACAGTATTTGAAGTTATTGTAGTATCACCTGTTGCTGAGACACCTTGTTGCCTCATACTTCCGAGATCCCAAAAAAAAATATTAAGATCACCGGAGTGGCATCATTGATTTTTTTTTTTATTTGTTTATTATTATGGTTCCGACATTATCGA